>CM057450.1:824430526-825055526 GCA_016271365.2 Neoceratodus forsteri | reverse complement strand
TTAATTCATAAAAGTAGTGTATTTAATGTAGCCTCCATAAATATGTTCATGTGACAACAATTTTGTTTTATGTCAGATTGACAAAGAGGTTTCTGCCATAGTCTGCTATTTCAGGAACATGTACTGTAAGGACACACATAATTCAGTTCTTTGAGAGTTTCTGTGTGAAACTACACCATGTATGTGTATAACTAGAAATACTATATGACATCCTGATACCCCTGTCTCCTGCCCCTCAGTTGAAGTTGCTGCACCTTGCTTCCCACTGTTTCCCACCCCCACACTCAGGGCCAATGTGCCCTGTTGCTACCTGTAGGGCCGCTGTGCTCTGCTAAACTGTAGAGTCCCAGGATATCTGCCTCCACAGGGATGCTGCACCATGCTGCCCCAGGTCACCAAAGGTGGGGCTTTTGTTGCACCCTCCTACTCACTTCCATTGCCCTGAATGGGCAGGGCCACTGTACCACATATAGCCCATCTCACAGTCAGGGCTGCTGTACCTTCATGCTCCACTGTGTCTTGCCTCACAGTGAAGGCTTCTACACCATGCTGTTCTCTGTCCCCTGCCACCACTGTGACCTGCTGCACCATAGATCCTCTTTCCTGCACAGTTAGGGATGTTGCACTATGCTGATCCCTGCCACTAGTGTCACGTCCTTTGGTACACTGCCCAAATCACATGGAAGAAAAAAACAAAAAAAAATGTTGTCTTCTGTTATAGGGTGGGGGACAGAGAGTAGCAGTGTGCAGCAGCCCTGACTGTTCCGACAGGAGACACGGGAAGTATCTGGGTGCAGCAGCTCAAACTGTGGAGCATAGTACAGCAGACTCATTTGTTTGGGACAAGGGACATGGGCAGGGGGATGTATCAAAGGATCTGACTCTGGTGGTGGGGAGGGTAACAGGGGGAAACTGTCCCAAGTGTGGTGGTAGGGGAGTGGGTGCAGCACATGCCCTGCCTTGTCTTATGGCAAGTGGCAGCATGGTGCAGCAGCCCTACCTTTGGAGGCATGGGGTTCTAGGGCACAGCAGGCAACAGCAGCTTTGACTGTGTAGATAGGTGCAGTAGCCTTGGATGTGGTGGCAGAGACAGAGGACAGCATGGTGCGGAAGCTTTGACTGTGTGACAGGACACAGGCGGATCAGGGTATGGCAGCCCTGACTGTGGGCCAAGGTGTGCATGGTGCAGAAGCCTTGCCCAGTTGGGGCAATTCAAGTAGGTAGCAGGTGCAGCAAATACCACACCTCTGGTGGTCTGAGGCAGCATGGTGCAGTAGCCAGAACTGTGAAGGCAGTGGACCTGGGACTCTAGTTTTTAGCAGCGCACAGCAGCTCAAACTGTGGAGACAGGAACAGAAGGCAACAGGATGCATTGGCTCTGACTGTGGAGGGGGAAGGGACAGAGGGAAGCAGAGTCCAATAGCCTCAGCTGTTTATGCAGGAGGCAGCAGGGTTCGACAGCCTCGACTGTGTGGAGAAGACAGTGGGCAGTGGGGTGCAGCAGCCTCAAGTGGGGGAAGGAGAAAAGGGGCTTGTGGACAGAGAAAATGGGACAGCAGAGTTCTGCTACCTCAACTGTTGGGCAGGAGACAGGGGCATCAGGATGCAATATAGCATTTCTAGTTATACACATACATGATGTATTTTCACACAGAAACCCTTGAAGAACTGAATTTTGTGTGTTCATATAGTACATTCTGTTCATACAGTTCATGCAGCCTGGCCTCACTGAACCAAGAAATACAGGACGATCTTACAAGAATGGAATCATGGTTTGAAGCTTCAGATTTCCTGATGAATAGAAAGAAAATGCAGGGTATGTTTTTTACATCCAGGTGAGGCAGACTGAAGACACAACATTTAAACATAAAGTTTATTAATGATCACAAGGTAGAAGACACAACATGTTATAAATACTTGGGAATCTTGGTGAATAATAAACTTACTTATAAGGAGCATATTGATCAAATCACACAGAAAATAAACCAAAGGTTGGAAGCATTGAGGAGAATCTCAAACTATTTCACTGATAAAACTAGAAAAAATTTCATAACACAATTGCTCTTCCCGATTTTAGAGAATGGATGTAAGGTATAAAAAAATGCCAGTAAAAGCTTATTGCAAAAAGTAGATGAGGCCTATTACAAACTTGTTAAGTTTGCCAGTCATAACCCCTTTGGCACACAGCATTGTCTAGTTTATCAGAAATTGGACTGGCTTGCACCAGAGGAAAAAATAACCTTCAATAGGCTGTCTTGGGGCTTTAAATTATTAAAGACCAAAACTGTACATCCCCTAAGATACGTAGTAAGATTTGTGTCACCTAGCAGAAATAAATATAATTTAAGAACAGATGACACCAGTCTGGTTCAACTGAGAGTCTATAACAGGTTTGGAGAAGCCATGTTACAAACATCTCAGGCTAAGTCATGGAATGGGATAGAAACTGAAATTAAAGCCAGAAACTCTCTAAATGAGTTCCAAAATGCATTAAGGAAGTCCTTCCAAACACACTGTAAATGCTACACATGATGTAATCTTATATTGTGTTTTCTTTGAGTGCAAGTTGTAACATATATGTTATAGTTCTTCCTTTTATTGTTTTAATTGTTCTTAACCTTGTTTGCACTATGTACAGAACATTTTTTCAAAATAGGGATTTATCCCTAAATGTATGTACCTGGATAAAAATAACATTTTTATCATCACCACCATGTTCCTGAAATAGCAGAGTGTGGCAGAAACCTCTTTATCAATCTGACATAAAACAGAATTGTTCTCACATGAACATATTTTGTTTCCAATTCTATCCCCTGAAGGCACTCCTAGCGGCTCCGGCACCTCACTGTGCTGCCAGCCACTCACCTCTGGACTGCCTGCCTCCCAGCCAAAAGTCAACAGGTATGATACCAAAGACATACATACAAGAAGTTGTGGCTTGAAACCCGCATTTTGGATTCGCCAGTAGGGACTAGGGTGCGCTGCTTATTGGATGCCAAGGATTCCCGATTGTCTGGGCCTCCCAATTGACGGGTGTTTGGCTTGAATTCAGATGCTGCTATTTGGCTTAAATTTGGCTGCTGCTACTACTCCCTGTCTATAATTTGCAAACCTGTAATGATATACTTAACCAATGAAGCCTAAAATGTTTAGGAATTAGGGATCTGCAATATAGCTGAACATGTAATAGTGTGATTCCCAATATTAGTGTGATTAGTGTATAATAGATGTACCTGGCTGAAATCTGTTAGTGTGATATTGAAGGCAGTTTGGAAAAGTAGCTAATTCTTGCACTATTTTGTGGCTAAAGTTATTATTACTTGCACCATCTCTCTGCTAACCCTATGCTGCTGCAACTGTCTCTCTGTTAGTCTGCTTCCTCTCACTGTGTAACGCTCGACCTCTCCTTCTAATTCTGTCTCACTCCCCCTGCCTCTCTCGCTGTTCCTCTCCCCTCCTTTTGTTGAGGCAGCCTGATATGCTAGGCACATAATCTCCCTTCTTTAACCCACTGGGCTACGTGCCTCTTGAATCCACTGTGCCATAGGCCTCCTAAACTCTCCCGTTCATACTCTGCATCTTTCAACTGTTGTGAACTATGCACTCACAAATGGCTAACAGATGGGTTGGTTAGCCATGGGTCTAAACGCTGTGACTGGAGCCAAGTTCAGTCTCCCTTGTCTGGCTTCTTTACTCCATCCAAGGGCCTGCATTAGCACCTCCTTTGCTTTCAGCCTTTGTACAAGTACACCCCCCCCTTTCTTCTCCCCTCCTAATCACACTATGCTAATTTGCTTGGAGGATTTCACTGAGCCCTCCCCCCAACTGATGTGCAGTGGTGAAATCTGTGATATAATGCTTAGCCGTTCCTTCTCCTCTCGTTTCCAGCTGTAGCCCCTAAGGGCACTCCAAGCAGCTCCGGCTCCCAACAGAGCCACCGGCAGCTTGCCTCTGGACTGCAATCCCAGCTAAAAGTCAACAGGTATGATACCAAAGACATTCATGCAAGAATTTGTAGCTTGAAACCCACATTTTGTATTCCCCAGTAGGGAATAGTGTGCACCACTTATTGGATGCCAAGGATTCCTGATTGTCACTGATCGGGCTGCTCAATTGGCAGGTGTTCGGCTTGAATTCAGATGCTGCTTTCAGCTTAAATTTGGCTGCTGCTGCTACTACTCTCTGTCTATAATTTGTCCCACACCACCCACCCTGATCCCGGCTTCTATTAAATACTTTTGAGTCTCTGCCCACTTCCTTCTCTTCAGTAGCTCCTCTCGGCTGACATTAGTATTTAAAGGGGAACACACGCATGCTTCCTTAACAAAGTCCAATATTCTTAGCTATCTAGCTACTGACTCAGCCCAGTCTGGTACTGAGCCACCACCCATTTCAACACCTTTCAAGGAACTACAGACTTGGTTCTTATATACCTTCATCCAGCCACTTACCTACCTGGCTCCATCTGAAATATAGTTTCAAAATGCAGCTGCCAATATTATCCCTGGGGAGTCTAGTAAGCTTACTCTCTTGTTACATAGACCCAAACATCACAATACTGCCACCTTCATCCTCTGCAGACTCAAGACAATGCCTGATCTATCCCTTTCCCCCCAACTACACTGAGTTAATCATTATGGGAGACTTTAATCTGGACTGGATAACTTCCACATCCAGATCCCTAAAATAAACCTGTGAAGCATACGGGCTTCCCCAACTTGTGAATAACATCACTCAGCCTAACAGTAAAAATCCAGACCATGGCACGCTACTCGATCTTATCTTAGTAAATAGACCTCGTCTCTTCTCCCATACTGGAACTTTAGCCAATGACCTCAGTGATCATTGTGATATTGCCAGTATGAGGTCAGTACACAAAGTTATTACCACCTCCAGATACATTCTCAAGAGGTTCCTCCAGCCCTTTGATCCCAATGCATACCTACCAGATCTTCAATGCACAAATTGGCAGGATTTTTATTTGGCTCCCACAGTAGACAAGGCATACAGTATGAGTTATTCCATTCTATTGTACTCGAGACTATTAACAGATACACCCCCCTAACCAAAATCTGTACTAAGAAAAAAACATGCTCTGGTTTACCACCAGTCTTAAAGCTGCACTAAATAATTGGGATGCCATTTGGAAAAAGGCCAGGAAAAACAGACAGACAGCTGATTGGACTGCCTTTAGATCTGCCAGAAACCAGTGTACCAAGCTGATCAGGGCTGAGAAAGCTTGATACTTTCACACAGAGCTCGAATCTTCTTCCCATTGCTAAGCAAAATTTTGGAAAATGCTCAAAGACATTGAAGGTCATAGCACAGCCAGCACGCTTCCCCAGAAAATCACCACTGGAGGCAACATCACCACAGACAAATGCGAGATACTGGAACTCATCAACAATCACTTTCCTCTGGCAGGACTAGAATTTGACACCTCACCAGTGAATACCCTTCAGGCTACATTACATCACATAGATCTGGCACATTTAAATGCATCAGCCACCGCACAACAACAACAAGTTTTCTCCTTCTGACCTGTCTCAGTGAAACAAGTGGAACAATTATTCCACAATTTAGATGCAAGCAAAACTGCTGGAGCAGATGAGATTGAGCCCTACCATCTCAAAATAGGTTACCATGCTTTATTCCCTCCTATCACACATCTCTTCAGCCTATCCCTTGCCCAGGGTGCGCTGCTGTCTATCTGGAAAACAGCTCACATCATTTCCCTTTTCAAATCTGATGACTCCAGTGATCTATACAACTACCAGCCAATATCCCTCCTAACCACCCTATTGAAACTACTTGAGAAGGTTGTCAATGGAAGTAATCCATACCAAACTCAGATTACTGTATCGGCTCAAGGAATAGCTGACCCCCGAAGCTAGAACTGCAATAGCTTCTAGTGTCCCACTCCCAACGCTAACATATGCTGCCCCGGTCCTTCAGGGTATCGCTAAACTGGAATGTGGTAGACTACAGACACTATACAATAAGGTAGTCTGCTTTGCCTCCTCATCCCACTCCAGGAGCCACCACTGCGAGGCCCTAGCGAGGCTCAACTGGCCATCCTTTGAAGCTCACCTCAGGTACCCTGTACTCTGTCTGGCGAAAAAGCTAATCAGCCCAATGCCTCCCCCGAGCCTCGACGGACTCCTAACAGTAAAGAGAAACATGCATAAACTCAGGTCCTAGGCCAAATGCTACTAGAGGTCCCAAGGTCAGGACCAAGGCAGGTTGCAAGTCTTCTCACACTGCCCCTCCCTGTGAGAACAACACTCCCACTGGAGGTGAGAGAAACCATCAGTGCGTGCTTCATTAGACTCAAGACCCACCTGCTGTCAATGAGTAAATGCCTATGCTATGGTACCTGACACTACAATAACGACCCTGTGTCAGCTCTCTACCATACCTAAATCTCTACCCACTGAACAGTTAGTACTTACTCCTCCTCACATTCACAGAATCTATCCTATGACTCTTAGATGTATGTTACCTAATGAATTTACAGTACTGTCTCATTCCTTTGTATGTACTGAAGCATGAACAAATGAACAACAGACTAATTAGACATATAAAACTCATAGATAAGAAGGCTCTGCCTCATGGATTTGTAAACTGAAGCAATACTGTATACCTTCAGCCTGTATATGTACCACTGTCTTCTATTTCATGTACTGTCTACTTCCTGGGTCACCCCTGAAAAAAGGGTCCTCCGGGGCCCAGTGGGCCTACCCTGTCATCAAAATTCAATAAATAAATAAATAAATAAAACTCAAGCAATACCTGGAATCCCTCAATCTGCTAAACGAAGTGTGATCGGGTTTTAGACCTCACCGCAGTACCATATCCATGCTTGTTAAAGTCACAAATGACTGGCAGATAGCACTGGATGCTAAGAACTACATTTGTGCCTTGTTACTTGACTTGAGCAAAGCCTTTGATACTGTAGACCATGACTTGTTCCTGACTGAGCTGGACTACATTGGGGTTGGCGAATCAGCTCTAAAATGGTTTTATAACTACTTGACTGATTGCAAGCAATTGGTCAAGGCTAATGGGGGTCTTTTCCTCACCAAAATACTAACTGAGAGGTGTACCCCAAGGGTCTATCTGAGGCCCACTACTATTTTCCATATATATCAATAACATTAATAAGGGCCTTGAATCTGCAAACATTCACTTATTTGCTGATGATATGGTTTTGTACATTGACAGACCCATGCCAGAATTAGCCTGCAAGGACCTGCAACATAACTTTGACCTACTACAAGCAAATCTGCTGCATTTGAAGTTACTGCTAAATGCAAAAATAAAAACCAAAAAACAAAGCTATGCTGTTTCCCCCATTTGCCAGTAACTCTAAGACCTATGCTTCTGGCACTTCCCCTCATGAAAACACACTCCTGGGTGAACCTCTTGAGTTTGTATCTAAATTTAAATACCTCAGCTTCTGGATAGATATTAACCTGTCCTTCATTGATCATATCGAGGACCTATCTAAAATGTTAAAGCAAAGGCTTGGTCTCTTCTTTTGAATCAGGAGCCTTCTTACTCAGGAAGCAAAAACCAGGTTAGTCCTGACTAATTTCATGCCCCTACTGGATTACACTGACTTCATCTATGGCCAAGGACCAACCACTGTCTTGTCCAAACTGGACACCCTTTATCACCATGCTATTAGATTTATTACCGGACTACCGAACATTACCCACCATTGCACTCTCTATGCCAAGGTAGGCTAGAGCTCATTAAGTGCCAGAAGACAAAGACATGCTGTCTATTGGATGTACAGATCAATTACTAACAAGCTTATCCAGTATATTTCGGATTGCTTGCCTGTCTGCAGGGCCAGCAACTACCCACTGAGAAGCCTCTCGTACATCTCTCTATCTGTCCCTAAAATCAGGACACATTTTGGTAAAGCTGCTATAAGCCACACTCTCACAGTTCTATGGAACTCCATACAGAAAGCTGTGAGGCTCACGTGCCTCTTGAAGCTGTCCATTTTCAAAACTCTTCACTTGGCACCTTCAAGGAGGTATGTGATTGTTTCCATTGATGATGTTCTAATCTCTACCCTACTCCAATCATCTAAGTTCCCCCTTCCTCTCTACGGCTCTGTATATCGCCATCCTTCACTACCTCCCCCTTTCAGTCATGCATGATCTCTCCCCCTCAGACCTGCATGACCATTAGCATTTCACTCACCTTGAAGTGAGGCTATTCTTGGGCAGGGTAAGACATACCTCTTTCATGAAACACTGAAAACTGTACTTGTACTAGGACAAACTATCAATTTGGTCCCTGAAAGTGGTTGTATCATTAGCACAGAATATGATAGCCTACTGTATCATAGTTTCAATGTTACCCTATATATACTTCTGTACATATATTGGCAAATTATTGTGCTTTTATCTGTATATATATATATATATATATATATATATATATATATATAGATAGATAGATAGATATAGATATTGATATAGATATAGATATAGATATTTATCATCACTGTCTTTTATATATTATTGTTATTCTCTTTTGATATAAATTCCTGTTATGGCCTCCCAGGTCCACCTTGCAAATGAGTTCTCCTCAATGGTGTTTCGCCTGGTAAAATAAATAAATTGATTGATTGATTGATTGATTGATATTTATGGAGGCTACATCAAAGATACACTACTTCTATGAATTAACAAAATTAATTTTATTTTATATCCATTAAACTACCCTGTGTCATATAGCCAGTAAACAATGCAAAATTTTGATATGAGAGAACAGACACTTGTAATACAGACACAGTGATTTCTCACATTCATACCACTTCAGTTCAGCAATGAAACTCAAAATGATCAACTTTTTATGAGAACAAAATGATATATTTTAAGCTAATCTATCTATGCACAAACCAGATTGGTTAATAAACACCTTGGAGTGAAAACAATTAGCTCTACAGACTGCTCTGATTGCGAAGTACTCCAGCCTCTTCGGTCAGTTAGGGACTTAATTGTTGAAGCAGCAGACTAGACTGATATGATGTCATCACTCACTGATAGGGAGAGAACAATCTTCACTTTTTTCTGTTACTGCAGAGCACCTTAACACATGCTAATTTAAAGAAAGCTACAGAATCAAACAGTATGGATTTCTTAGGAAACACTAATCATGACACAGAAACATGAATTCATATGAATTCAAGCTTTTATTAAAAATATGGAAAAAGTGGTGCATTTTCTCTTTAAACTGAGCACAGAATTTTCAAGCATTTCTTGTTATTATAGGGGTATTTAAATTGAAGCATCTGGTTTGAGCAGCTATCCCTAATGAAGCCTTTTTTGTAAGGTGAAGTGCTGGGCTCTTTGTGTTCTCCTAACCATCTCAGTTCATTTTGCTGTCACCCGTTAAAGTTTTGCACAGTCTTCACTTGAATTTTGCACTTGATATGGTTCAATTTATTAGCACAAAAAAAATTGTGAAATATGGAACAAACCTGCATCTTGACTCTCTGAATCTGTGCTTGGATTTTACAAGGTATGATTCTCTAAATGAACACTGAAGTTTTTTTCATGGTGTTCCATTTAAATATTAAGTCATCCAGAAATTGAGGGAACAAGCAGGAGACTGACTAATGAAAGTAGCCATCCAAAGCACAAAGACATGTATTTTTTAGCATTTGAATATCTCCGGTGACTACTTCAACTACAGATGTGTCAAGTCAGGGTAAAGCTCAGAAATGCTGCAGAATATCACAGAATAGTGTAATTTACTGTAGGGGTCATTGTAAGTCAATGGCAATTAAGCCCTGTTGTCATGCAGGATTTTGTGACATGTCATTACTGCAAGTTAATGCGCTTCATTGTGGCTGACACATCTGTGCTTATAAAAATACATTTTCTAAGAAGTTGAGATGCTTTCAAACTGTCCCAGATCTCAAACTGTTTCTAAGTATGTGTTAAACATGTTAAGCATTCTGCAGCTATCCTAACATATTAGTATATACCAAATATTTCATAGGCACATGTACAGTATTGACAAATGAGATACTACTTATTACTGAAATGTCAAGAAAATTATTATTAACTATTTATTTTAGGCATGTCTTAGCTGATACTTAAATGCCTGATAACTATTTAGCTAATATTTAGTAAGAAGTCCCACAAATTCATTACCTATTAGAAAAATATAATTATTAGCTCCCCAATTAGGCTTTTCAAAATAACATTGCTTTGAAAGATTGTGACTTACTAACATTTACTTTTCTAAGACCCGCATTCAGACAACATGGCAGGTTTGTGCAAGGCAGTCTTCTATTGCTGCATGCTCACTTGTACAAAAAGCTTACAAGTGAGTAGTGCTGAGCCACAGTTTAACAGGAGATGTTGCTGTGCGGTGCCAACCATGGCTGGTCATGAGTCTTACAAAAGTAAAATTTAATAAGTCAAAATGCTTTAATAAAGTTCTTTTCAATGTGAAAGTCTAAATTTGGGAGGAAAGCATTGGGGTGTTGAGTTTCTAATAACTGAAGCTTTCATTAAAAAAAAAAAAAAGAACAAGGAGCCTCATAGTAATAACCCTCTCCAGATATACCCAGGCCAACCATAGTATCTGGGTGTATCAATGTGCTGATCATTCAAGTCTTCTATTGGATGTCACTAACATACTAAAATGCCAGCAGAATAGGCCTAATGGTCTTTCGTGTCTGCTCGTTTGGTCAGCCCCCATCCTGGGTGCTGACCTTGCTGTTCCCCTCGCCTTCTCTGGCTTCTCCCTTCCCAGTTCCGGATATTCTTGCTGCATTGGATTTTGCTTCCAGAACCCTTCCCCTGTACCTGTCCCACCCCCTCTTGAACCCCTCCACTGTCTCTGCCTCCACCAGCCCCCTAGGTAGTGCATTCCATGGCTCCACCACCCTCTCAGTGAAGTAGCATCTCCTCCTTTCTCCCCTGAATCTTCCCCCCTGCAGCTTCCACCCATGCCCTCTAGTGGCCCCTTCCTCCTTCCTTCGAAGCACCCTGACTGTTCCTCCCCCATTTACCCTCTTCATGTACCTGAAGACCTCTATCATGTCCCCCCGGTCCCTTCATAGCTTACCAAACTCACCTTAAAAGGAGAACTGTGCTGAACCTGTAAGTCACTTTTTCCCAGTAGAAGCTATTTTTTATGTATGAGTTCAAATTCTGCCATTGTTTGTCAGTACTGTCCTATTTGCAACTTCAGTGGATGTTACTGATTTAATCACTGGTGGTAAGTAAATCTAACATCTTTATCACGTTTTAGAGATGTGGGCCCCAATTTTCAGACAATTACAGTAGCATTTCACTTAACATGTTAGAGGAGTGCTAACCAGCATTATTATGGTGTGTAGGGCCATATTAAGGTAGCCCAGGCACTCAACTACTGTGTGTGAACATAATATGCTGCCACACCCATATAAATGATAAATCTTCCTTGCATATAGGGCTCAGTGACTTACAGTATAGTGGTTTTGAAGATATGTTTATATATACTTTTATTGTGTCTCTTTTGGATACAAGAGAACATTCTCAAGATATTTGGGTAAGAGAACTGCAATGCAGAGCTCAGCAGTCCTGGCACCCAAAGGGCTTGAAATGAAACTCTTATAACTTCCAAAAGAACTGAGAGTTCCCCATTTAAGCGTCCATAGCCTTCTCCCAAAAACTGACCAACTACAACCAATTAAGCTTAACATTCAGACAAATGTATTAGTTTGAATCCTGGCTCTCCTGTAAGGTACATAATTCTGCTGTACCTATCCCTGGCTATACTGTAGCCAGGCAAGATTGAAAAAGAGGGGTGGTAGTATTGATGCTTATAGATCCCCCAGTATCCAAATTGTGACTGTTCTTGCTGTCTCTTTCCCCTCTTCAAATGAGCTGCTCCTAAACTCTCCCTTCTTTTTTTAGCCCCCATATTTATTGCTTGCATTTAATGCTGCACCTGTATTTCCCTTGCATTAGTTACTGAGCTCCTTTCTATTATCTGTCTTTACTCTTCCAAAGGTGAGCTTTATATTCTCAGTGATATTAATATAAATAGGCTATCCACCAGTTCAATAAAATTACTCAAAATGTAAAAGTCACTACAATTGACTTTTGACCCCACTCACCTACATTTTAAATATTTAAATCACTCTGTCTTAGACTAGGTCCTCTCATCTCATCCCCACTGCATTGTGGATGCAGAAATTCTTCCTGATCCACTCAGTGACCATCATATGGTTTACTGTGTGCATTAGATGCATTGTCCTAAGGCCCCCCTAAATTTATCCATCTCGGGTCCATTACATTACTAGATTTGTCCGTTCACCTAGCTGACCTTGTGGCTACTGATTGGTCCATGATCTCAACAGCCAGTAATATAAATTTTGCTCCGCAGTACTTTCAAACTAAATTTATGGATGTTTGAGATATAGTAGTCATGCTCCTCCAAGAAGAAAATATAGTATGGTCTCTTATCTTCCCTGAATTAAAGATGAGGTTATAACTTGTTTCCATGCTAGAGACATTGCCTAGCATTCTTTTAAGATCACTAGCATCTTGGCTGCCTTGGAAAACTATTGTCAACTTTTTAACACCTGTACCAAAGCCATAATACTTCCAACGTCTGAATATTTTGCATTGACACTCCAGAAGAACGTTAATCAACCCTCCACATTCTGGAGGGTTAGCCATTCCCTTAATCCCCTCTGACCCAGTCTTCTTACCTTCTTCTTGGGGTTGGTGACTCATCTTTCATCCTTCTACTGGTGCCTTTTCCTTTAATTCCTACTTTACAACTTGTGCCTTCTCTCTCATTCCTTCTTTATCCTTATCCCTTCTTCCCTCACTCTACCACTCCTCCTTCAAATCCCTTTTTTTCCTTCTCTTTGACCACCACCTCTCCTTCTCCTAAATCCTTGCTTTCCTTTTCCTCATAAAGGTGGTAGCTCTGATTGTCTTGATCCCAAACTGCTACTTCTGTCATCCCCTGCCATCACATTGCCTATTACCCTACTCCTCAATCTTTTTTTTCCCTCTGCTAGTATCCCTGATGCTTGGAAACAGGCTACTGGTATTCCTTTCCCAAAAGCTGAAGAACCCTCTTCCCCTGGTAACCATCATCCTATCTCTCTCTCTCCTTCCTTCCCTAGCTAAATTACAGTAACACCTTGTATTATCTCAACTCTATAACTTTCTTGACTCATTCTCCTCCTTCTTCACCCCCTTCTGGTCTGGTTTCAGGAAATCCCACTCCACTTCCGCTTCCCTCCTTTGGCTCCCTCATTCCATCCTCTCAGGTATGGATCAGGATCTGATCACATCCACCATTTCTGTTGATGTTGGTAAAGCTTTTGATGCAGTGGCTCACCCCCTCCATCTGAGAAGATTAAAGCAGCAGGCCGTTCTGACACTGAAGTCAGCTGGTTTTATTCTTACTTTGAAGGAAGATCTCAAGCTGTCCAGATTGGAAACTCCATTTCATTTCCACTCCTTATCCTCTCAGATCTCCCTCAAGGGACTGTCCTGGATCCTAGTCTCTTTTTCCTTTTCTTGAATGACCTCCCCTCTGTTTTTTCCTCTGTGTCCATTCATATATATGCTGATGATACAGTTATTTTTGCATCTGGCTCCTCTTCCCATGTTTTTCCTCTCAGCTTCAGCTGGATTTTGACAATATTCAGTGCTGGTTCCAATCTAACTAATTGTCAGTAAATGCAAAAATAAAGCAGTTTTCATGACTTTTGGCAGTCATTAGATACTTTCCAGACTCTCCCCTTTCTCTTTTTATCACACCATTGATGGTGTTATGATTGAGGATGTATTTTCTTTGGAGTACCTCAATGTCTAAATTGACAGTCATCTTCATTTTTCAGTTCATATTGATGCCATAAAACAAAAGCTCTACCCCAAGCTTGGTGCATTGTATAAGAACAAAATGAGTATACTGCTTGCTATCCAGCAACAAATTGTTTTAAAGATGAGTCTCCCTATGTTTGATTATGGTGACATAGTTTGTAGTGGTGCTCCCAAAGCTTCCCAGTCCAGGCTTGACCCCTCTTCCACTCTTTTTCTCAAATTGCTTTAGATTGTTCCCCTCATACCCACCATTGTTCATTATACTCTGCCCTTTCACTTCCCTCTCTTGATGCCAGACACATTTTCCATTGTGCCTCCTTTATATGTACATTCTGGTTGTGTTCCCTTCCATCCTACTTTACATAACTCTTATCATAACCCTCTATTTCTTCCTACTTTCTCTGCAGAAATACTCCCCATTATCTGTCTATTCCTTCTAGTAAATCTACTGCTGGTCAATCAGCTTTCTCTTACCACTTTCCTAAACTCTGGCCCTCACTTCCCCTGTCTAGTTGCTCTGCTTCTTCTGCGTTTTCCTTAACGTCTCTTCTTCATGACTTTTTCTCTCCCTCCTGCAACTGTACATGACCCCCCTGACTAGTTTTGTCAAGGTATTCTGTTTTCCTCTTTAACTATTCACTTTTCTGTTCTTGTAAGATTAGTTATCTCACCTATAATATCTCAGTTTTATCTATTACATATATCTGTAATTCTGATTTACTTTCAGTTGTTTGATTATGCTCCCTGCTTTATTGTGTTTGCTGTATATGAACTACCACATACCCTTACTCCCAGGACATATCTGGAAACGAGTTGTTAGCAGCTCAGTATGTCTTTCCTGGTGAAACTTTGGAAATAAATAAATAATCATAAGAGCTACAGAAACTGTAGATAAAATCATGTTAAACAGCTTTGTTTAAAAACATGAATTTCAACTTAAAATCAGATTGTTTTATTTTGCTGAAT
Source organism: Neoceratodus forsteri (assembly GCA_016271365.2). Classification (NCBI taxonomy): domain Eukaryota; kingdom Metazoa; phylum Chordata; order Ceratodontiformes; family Ceratodontidae; genus Neoceratodus; species Neoceratodus forsteri. Next base: position 825,040,692 of record CM057450.1, on the reverse strand, counting down.
ACTAGAGATTCACCTTTATTGGAATTGCACTGTACCAAATGAATTAAGAACTTCAGTACTATTCATGAGATAATCTGTTATGGTTATCAGAGTAGCTGGAACATTCAAAAATAAACCATAATGATTGGCTAAGAATAATGTCATTATTTATAATGCCTTAAATAGCCACTGTTCCAGTACTGTTTAAGGCATTCAAAACCCTGCCATTTCCAAAGCACACCATTGTGAGAGTTGCTCCCTTCCATCTGAGTACTAGCTAGATGAATGACAGCATGGGCTGTCAGTCCCTGCCATTATTTTCCACCCACCTCTGATTACTGGTATGATCCACCTACCACTGGCTATATCATCTTACCTGGCAGTCAAATGTACCCCCACACCCTTTCCATAAGTCTGTACTCCTACTATGGCTATACCCTCATCTCTGGCAGTTATTTGGCCTTCTCCCACAGTCTTAGGTCTGATACCCCCTACCACCCACTAAGCACCCTCTAACCACAGCCCTCAGTAGTACCCACTCATACCCCACTAACACTAAAGTACATTCATCAACTGCTCCCTCTTCCCACAGACAGTGAGTGGCACATCTTCTCTGCCACTCACCATCAGAGTACCAGGGAGTGAGTGTGTGCTTTCTCTGAAACAACTGTTTCTACAATAGATGCATGCTCACTCCCTGTCACTTGTACAACAGCCAGCCAAGGTGAGGGTATATCCATAATAGGAGGCTCAGACCTACGATGAGGGGTGGGGGGCACTAGACAGCCAGGGAAGAGGGTATAGACAAAGAAGGAGGACTGGATTCATGGATGGGAGTAGAGGACCCAGTCCTGGAGAGAGTGGTCAAGGGATTTGATTGTGCTGAGTGGGTCAGAGATAAGCTGGGAGAGTTAGAGGGACTTTACATTTTGACATGACTTATGTAGGATGAGGAAGAGCCAACTCAGGTTGAAGTTGCCTAGTATAAGTAACTAACCAGAGGAGACATGGGAGTAAACAGTGCTGAAGAACTCAATGACTGACAGTTGAGACATGCCAGGATGTCTGTAAACTCCAGCAACAGGTATGGAGACACAGCAGAGGAAAGGAAAATTTGAGAAGGAGTATCTCATAAGCTAAGAGGATGTGGTGCTGAGCATAAGCTCACACATGATGACTGAGGAGAGGTAGATGGCTACTTACTCCAACACCCCTTTTTGCTCAATCCTGTCTGATGATGGTGAACCTGGGAAAGGCAATAGAGGAATCAAGAAACAAGGATGAACGCCAAGACTACAAGATCACCAGCACATCAGGCTGGAGGTTTAGCATGAGCATGTGCAATTCATCAAGGTTCAAGAGGAGGATCTGGATGTGGACATGAGCCATTCTCACACCTACAGGGAGATAAAAAGGGGATGTCAAGGCAGAGCTGAGATTGAGTGCAGTATATTCTGCTACTATAAGCAGCAAAGAGAAGAGGAACTTAGAGCATGTGAGTCATTTGTGGGTTGAGGAGGGAGGTGAGAGGAAGTTGAGGGAGGGAGGAAGAAGAGATGGAGATACCTGAGACCTTCAAGGTGAAGCCATGAAGGAAGATGACTGCACCCAGGATGCTAAGGGGAGTGAGAAAGATTGGTTAATAGGAAAGGGAAGATAGTGGGAAAGGGAAGATTATATTGAAATACAAATGTTATCATTCTGAAGTATTACATGGAAATAATAAAAAAAAAACAGTTATCATTCCACAGTACATTACATATGTTTCTAACACGAGAATATTGTCTGTGACACCTTTTTATTGTTACACACCATTAGGGTGTGAGGTCCTCATAACCACAGGAGTGATGACCATGTGATTTATTGGACTATCATAAATTAAGGGAGTTTAACAAAAGAAAAAGTTAACTACCATGTGAATATATTTTGAATTTATATGTACATGTAATTATCATGCAAGCAGATGCTGTACATGTGATCTGTAATCATATGTTCCAGTAGGTTTTATTTGATACTGAACTGTGCACAAAACTTACCTTGCAGTTCCTGTAGACCAACCATCAGATCTCAAGCAAGAATGTCAACCAAGTCATGAAACTAAAGACAAAATTAAAAACCACCAATACAACATATTAAGAAATGTCTTTTTTTATGCAACAGCAAGTTTTATTTAACTAAATTTTAATGTCCGGGTAGACCAACTGAGACCGAAACAGTCCCTTATTCAGGGGTGCCCCTTTCCAAAAAAGTGTATGCACAATACAGATAAAATCCCAAGAACATCTTAAGTATCTATCCCTATCCAAAGAGAAAACTCTATGATGTGGGAGGAAAAACATCAGCTCTGTGGTGGGAAGACTCAATTCCTGTATTTATTACCATAAATAAATGACTGTACGACATGAAATATTCACTGCCTTTTCATTTTTGCTGGTTTCATATTAGCATAAAAAACAGAAGACAGCACTAAAAGCATTGTGTCTTGTATACTCCCTATCTAGGAAACATAAGAGAATCACACACATTGTGTTGCATCCAGGCACAAATGACCTGGTGGATAGCATTCTTGAGGAAATGCAAGCCAGATTCACAGAACTGACAAGAGTCTGGAAGCTATATAATAAATCTGTCTCTTTTCAGAAGTACTTCCAGTACCAAAGGCCAGCATAGATAGAAAAATTAGAACTGATGAATGTAATGTATGTTTATGGTGGTGATGTAGTGAACAAGGGTTTGGATTGGTGGGGGGATGGGGTAGAACATGGAATAATGCAGAATGATATGCTCTGGACGGATTACACTTAAGTAGAGCTGGCACAATGGTCCTGAGTGAAAAAATTATATTACTTTTTATGGGAAGAGTTAAATTTAAACTGATTAGAGGGGGAGTAGCAAGGAATTGCCTAGCTAGTAATCCCCGTTTTAATATTGTAGGTAAGTTAATAGGCTATAGTAAGAAAGTAGGATTTTCAGGGTGAAGAGGGCTGTAAGTGACTGCCAGAAGTCTTGATCAATGAAATGGTCGACCTAGAGACAATGATAGTGGATGAATGCCTCAATATTGTGGCTATAACAGAGACCAGGAGGTTGGAGCATCACTCCTGGGAAATTAGTGTTCTGGGATACAAGCTGTTCAGAAGGGACAGAGTGGGTAGAAAGGGGGGAGGGATGGCATTATATGTCAAGGAGGCCATTAAAGCAACTGAAGGACAGGATGAGTACAGTGAGACACAATTCCTGTGTGTCACATAAAAAAAAACTGTCACCATAGTAAGAATAGGAGTGATATATAGGATTCCAAATCAGGGAGAGGAGTTAGACAGGCAAATAGAAACATAGAAACATAGACTTTGATGGCAGATAAGGACCACTTGGCCCACCCAGTCTGCCCATTTCCCTACCTATTGGATAAGCTGCAGATTCTAGTTAACCAACAGCCTACTTCCTGCAACCCCCCCACTATAATTGCCTTATCTCTGTCCCATGCATATTTGAATTCCCCCACTGTTTTAGACCCCACAACCTCTCCAGGAAGGCGGTTCCATGTGTCCACCACTCCCCCCATGAAAAAGAATTTCCTCACATTACCCCTGAGCCGTCCCACCTCTAACTTTAAATTGTGCTCCCTTGTTCTTACACATCTCTTTTTCTGAAAGATACTACCCTCCTGGGCTTTGTTGATTCCCTTGAGGTACTTAAAAGTTTCTATCATGTCCCCCTGTCCCTCCTTTCATCAAGGGTATACATATTAAGCTCTCTCAGTCTCTCTTCATATGGTTTCTGATGTAGACCCTGCACCATTTTAGTTGCCCTCCTCTGGACTGCTTCCATCCTGTCTATGTCCTTGCGTAGATGAGGTCTCCAAAACTGCAGATTACTCCAGATGGGGTCTCACCAACTGTCTGTACAGAGGATAACCACTTCCCTTTTTCTACTTGTGATGTCCCTCCCTATGCATCCCAGTATCCCCCTGGCTCTTCTTACTGACTTCTCACATTGCTTACCCACCTTTAGGTCATCTGATATGACTACACCGAGATCTCTTTCCATTATTGTTGTCGTTAGTACATCCCCTGCTACTGTGTACTCTTCTGCTGGATTTTTATTTCCCAGGTGCATTACTTTGCACTTCTTTACATTGAATCTAAGTTGCCATATGTCTGACCATTCCTCCAACCTTACCGAGTCCCTTGTCATCCTTTCTACCTCCTCTTGTGCATCAACTCTGTTACAGATCTTTGTGTCATCTGCAAAGAGGCATACCTTTCCTTCCAGACCTTCTGCAATGTCACCTATAAAGATGTTAAAGAGGACTGGACCCATTACTGAGCCCTGAGGTACTCCACTAGTAACCCCCCTTTCTTCAGAATGTGTTCCATTCACTATTACCTTCTGTGTCCTGTTGTGCAGCCAGTTTGCTACCCAGGCTACCACCCTGGCACCCACTCCCAGGCTGGCTAACTTGATTATTAATTTTTTGATGCAGGTGATTCAAAGGCTGTCAAACAAAGGGGAGTTTGTACTACTGGGTGATCTTAATATACCAGATGTAGAATGGGGAATCCCAAAGACAACATCAGCCAGGAGCAGGGAGATACTTGTAGCACTGCAGGGATTGTTTCTACATCAGCTGGTTAAGGAGCTCACGCGGGGGAAAATATTTTGGGTGTGGTAATCACAAACGGGGATAGTGTTGAAGAGGTTATTGAGGGAAACTTTCTGGGTACAAGTGATCACAACACAGTAAGTTTCAAGATACAAATAGGGAAGATAACAAATAAGACCAGTACAAATGTTCTGGACTTCAGGAGGGTGAACTTTACTAGCATGAGGGAGATTTTCAGGGAGGAAGTGAAATGCGGTGACTGGATAGAGGATGTAGAGGAATTGAGGAAATGTATTAAGGAGGCGTTATTAAAAGCAACTGAACTATGAATAAGGAAGGTAGGAAAAAACAAGAACAGAAGGTGACCTCTTTGGTTTAATAGGGAGGTTGTAAGGGCAATAAGAGATAGAAGGAAAGCTTTCTGAAAATATAAGAAAACTCTAAGTGTGATAGAGTAAATTATAATCAGAGACTGAGACTGGCAGGGAAATTGATTAGGAGAGCAAAAGCAGAAACAGAAGAGAGAATTGCTAAAACATGTCAAATGAGGAGATAAAACATTGTTAGATATGTGGGGGAAAAAGGACGACAAGAGAGGGGATTGTGAGTTTGGGGGGAAGGGGAACTAAGGTTGAGGGGGACTTTGAGAAAGCTGATGTTTTAAATAGTTATTTTTGCTCTGTATTCACAGTGGAAGGTGATGGAAAGGGCCTTGTGTTAAAGAGGAAGGGAGGAGATGAGTTTGGGGTAGATGAAAGCCCATTAAGTGAGGAAAGAGTTAAGGAAGAACTTGGAAAATTAGAGTTAGACAAAACAATGTGTCCAGATGGTTTGAATCCAAGGGATCTTAGGGAGTTGAGGGATGAGTTGTCAACACATTTAGCAAAGTTATTTATCTTGTCCCTAGATACAGTGTGTGTTCTGAGTGACTGGAGGATGGCAGATGTAGTACTAATGCACAACAGAGGCTGCAAGGAGGATGCAAGGAATTACAGACCTGTCAGCCTCACATCAGTGGTGGGCAAGGTGATGGAGGTGCCAATAAAGGAAAGAGTGGTAAAATACTTAATGGATAACAAACTTGTAGATGAAAAGCAACACAGATGCATTAGTAGGAGATCTTGCCAAACAAATCTGACAGAATTGTTTGATGGTGTGAGGAAGGAGGTTGATCAAGGAGGGGCTTTTGATGTTGCCTACAGTACCTGGACTTCAGTAAGGCCTTTAACTCTGTCCCTCACTTCAGGCAGGTAAATAAGACAGAAAGCCTGGGGGTGAGACAGAAAATAACTAGATGCATGGAAAACTGGCTGAAGGATAGAAGTCAGAGGGTGGTGGCAAATGGTGTACATTCTGAGGTAAGGACGGTTATGAGTGGGGTTCCTCAATGGTCTGTACTAGGACCAATCTTTTTTAATATATATATATATATATATATATATATATATATATATATATATATATATATTTATATATATATATATATATATATATATATATGATAAAGCAGAGGATTTGTAGGAAAATGTGTCTTTATAGATTATGCAAAGCTATGGAATAGGGTTGACGTTGAAGACGGGCTTGAATCAATGAGGAGAGATTTGAGTATACTAGAGAAATGGTCAGAAACACGGCAGCTGAAGTTCAGTACAAAGAAGTGTGAGGTGATGCATATATGCATATAGGGTCTAAAAATCGACTGGCCAAGTACTCACTGGGGGAAGAGCAGATAAATAAAATGGAGCAGGAAAGGAAAAGGACCTGGGGATTATAATATCAAACAACCTTAGGCTAAGTGACCAATGTAGTAAGGCAGTTGGCAAAGCTAATAGAATGATGGTGTCCATAAGAAGGAGCATAACTAGTAAGAAGAGGGAGGCGCTGATGCCATTATGTAAGGCCATGGTTAGACTGCACCTGGAGTACATGGTACAGTTCTGGCAGCCTTATTTAAGAAAAGACACCAAAGTAATAGAAAAGGTTTAGAGAAGGGCAACAAAGATGGTGCAGGGTATGCAAGGTAAACCATATGAGACAAGACTGAGATAATTAAATTTGTATCTGCTGGAGTTTAGAAGAGAGAGGAGACATGATAGAGACATTCAAGTACATGAAGGGCATTAATCAAGTGAGGGAAGGAAGTCTATTTAAAAGGAAAGTCAGAGTTAAAACAAGAGGTCATATGTTAAAATTGGAAGGAGGTTTATTTAAAGGTAATGTAAGGTGGTGTTATTTCACTGAGAGGTTGTTTGCACCCTGGAACAGGTAACCTGAGGAAATGGTAGGTGTCAAAATGTTGGAGAGGTTCAAGAGTGTGTGGGATAGGCATATGGGGTTGGTTAGAGGACAGGGGATAGGCTCCTTGTGCACCGGTGACAAGTAGGGGAGAGGGGAGGTGGGCAGACTGGATGGGCCAGGATGGTCATTTTCTGCTGACACATTACTATGATACTATGATTCTATGATACTATGAAGACAGTGAATATTAGATGACTTGCTGTACAACAACAGCACTAGTGCTCCAACAGTGAAAAAGATGATGTGAACATATAGGGTGAGTTTGGAGTGCTAACTATATTAGGCATGAATTTAAGCTGTTATACAGTGTTTCATAACTAGAAAAGTAACTGATTTTGGTCACCTTTTCTTGTGGCGGTGTGTGCACATACTTTTTTAAATGATCACAGCATGGATACCGTAAAGCAGGAAATCCTAACCTACGAATGGAATGACCATCCATATTTCAGTATTGTCCACCCTATAACTAGAATTGCTTCCTTGCTGATACAGTTCCTACCCATGAGGCAGAATACACAATCTGGGGTTAGAATGCCTATTGTGAAGGCTGTAGTGGCAACCCTGAGTGCTAGAATGGCCAACCAGTGGCCAGGTTGGCCGTTCTGAGGGCCACAATAGTTGCCAATTGGATGGAATGAGCACCCACTGGGCATAAGCACTCTGAGGACAATACTAACCACAAAGAGATATGGATGGCTATACAGTGATCAGAATGGTAATTTTCTAGTTCTGAAATAGCCATGCTAAGGACTGGAATGACAATTCTGAGGACTTATGTGATCACCTTCTTACCAGAATGGCCACCATGAGGACAGAAATAGGCAGTATGAAGTTTGGAATGTGAGATTTCCACCCTTGGGTTGGCCAGTCTACTCTTTGGGTGAACATTTTTGCCATCAGGATGGACATGTTGGCCAACAGATTGAATTTCATCTCCCAGAATGAACATTTTGCCTCACAGGTAGCCTTTCTGGCTCTAGCACAAATTTCTACCCATCACTGTAGGCATGTTGGCTCCAGGGAGGGCATTGTTCCCTTCAGGTTAAGTATTCTATTTGGAAGAATGACATCCTGGAGTGAAGGTGGCCAATCCTTTGGTGGAAAGACACAATTCTGGGGACAGAGTGAGTGTTCCTTGGGGTAGGAGATCATTCCAGGGGTGGTGTGGGTGTTCCATAGGGATGGTAGTCCATTCTGAGTTCATGGTAAGGGTTCCAATGGGAGATTAGGTCATATTGGGAGAAGAGTGGTCATTCAGCTGATGAAGGGAGACCATTCTGTTGGTAGGGGAGGACATTTCTGGGCTGTGTGGACATTCCATGTGGAAGGGAGGACATTCTGGGTATATGGTGGGCATTCTATAGGCAAAGGACGATATTTTGGGGGGCAGGGTGAACTTCCATTGGGGGATGGAGGTCATTCTTGGGACAAGTTAGTGTGTTCTGGCTGGGACAGGTAGGTTGGAGATATTTCCAATGGGGCAAGTGTGCTGGGTGTATTCCAGCAGGGACATACTGATATATGTGGAGGAGATGTTATGGCTGGGGGTTATGGTGGGTTAGGAATGTTGCCAGCAGGATCAGGTAGACGGGGGAGTCTGATGGGGTTAAAAGGTAGGAGATATCATTCCATCTGATGCAGACTTGTAAGTGAAATGTTCCAGCTTGGTCTGGCAAGTTGGAGGGGGTATTCAGACTAGGGCAGGCAGGTTGGGAAGGTTCTGGCATGGGCAGCTAGACAAGAAAGTCTGGGGTCCAGCAGGCAGTGAGGGGAGCGGAGGCCATTTTTTTATAGTTGTAGCTGGGACATGTAGTTTTGTAGGGTATGACAGTTAGGTTGGTGGAGTGTTCAAGCAGTGGCAGGTGGTAGGGAGGCTGTCAGGGGCCATGGGTAGAGGAGACAATTCTTGGGGCAGGGTGGGCATTCCATGGTGGGTGTAAGGCTGTTCCAGGTCGGTGTTGCAAGGCATTGGGGCAGGAGACAATTGCTGGGGCAGAATGGGCATTCAGTGGGTTACAGATCTGAAGATTTTTTTTTATTATTCCCTTTTCCTAATTAAATGATTTTATTCCTGACTGTACATGGTGTGACATTCACCAGTAAGCTTCCTGGAGGCTGACTTAGCTAGTTCTGTTCCTTCTCATATATCATCAGCCCTATGATCTTTTATCAGTGGCATTACAACTAATCAAGAAGACCCATACACCTGCTGCAAGATTTGTCATTTGCATCATCACAATAATTAAGGTCACAATCCTGATGAGGTATAAGTAGAAATAGAACTACAGTATACGTTCTATATTAGCTCAGGTAAAGAACAGACTTTACATCCCACCTGATACTATTATACCATGTAGAACATTGTCTAATGAGCAAATGAAAGAAGAAAAAGACTTCAGTAATAAAAAGTAACAGCTGTCTACTTGCTATTTTTGGCACTTATACTGCATCTCATCAATGCTGAAGTAAACAACTAGCAGCAACAGACCATGAAAAAGACCTGGCAGTCACCACTGATGGGAAACTGAAACAACAACAATAGAAACAGTAGGTAATGCTGGTCTACATTAAGGGGTGAGACAGCCCATCAGGGTAGCTATGGGGGGGGCAAACACAGTGTTGTTAACTCTTGATCATGAAACAAGCTGAACCAGTGGGGTTAGCCCCATATGCAGAATAGTCCAATGAAATGAATTTCCTGCTTCAACTAATTACTGTCCTGCCAAAATGTGCCCCTTAGTTAATACCCCAGTGCCACTCCCTTTATTGCTTATTTCAAGGGCATTTTGGCAGGGAATTGGGTGTTCTGGTTCTGGAGGTATTCTGCTTTTCACCTATAGCGTTACAAGATAAGAGACACCCTTTTTCCCTACAAAAACTGAAAACCCTGGATTAAAAATGGAATTTGTCACTGTTAAACTCTATATAGAGTAACTTTTCAGAAATAAACATCTGTTTGCATGGACTGCCCAGTGGCCCAGTAGGAATGACATTACATTCTGTGCCAGTGGCCTGAGTTGAAGAACGAGCTGGGGAAGCAGCTGGAATGGCTGGGTCCCCAACCTGGGAAGGGAGGCCATCATGCTCCATTGCTCAGGTGTCCCCTAGCAACTCAGCTGAGGGATTATTCTTCTGCCAGGGACTCTGAGCATCATAAAGACAGTTGTGACTATACATGACATCAAGGGAGGTGAATGGGGAGAAAAACAAAGTGGAAAAAATTGCATCCACTTGCCTTAAACCACCAAATGGGCCCTGACTTGGGAATCTGGTTCCTTAACTGGTTGGGGATAGCCATCCTTGCCCTGCCATGGTGGGGGATAGAAGCGGAACTAGATAAGCCTGGAGAAGGAGGTGGATGTCAGGGTTGGGAGACATCAGAGTGAGGAAAGGGGGCCTACAGTGAAGGGGCATAAAACCTTTCTATAAAGAAAAACTGTTTGCACCATATTTACAACCACAATTGCACCTAATTTATATAAAACCCCATTCAGCACCATATATTCAGTGCTAAACATGCTGATTTGCACTCAGTTTTGGGAAAATGATAAAGGAAAAAAAGGATTGTTAAGATATGGAAAATGGAAATGCCCATTTTTGAAAATGCAAAATCCACAGCTCTACTTGTCAGACTCTCTTTAACATTTTGCACAAGAATCTTAGGAAAATATACTGTTCAAAGAAAACTGCTCAGGCTGAATATGCAAAAAAGCGCAAAGCAGAGCACAAAAAGTTGTGTTCTTCCTTGCGAAAGCATGGGTGCCCAAGGGTACTATATTTAGTGGAATAACAAGTCGGTGCTATTTGACTGAACAGAGTGCCATGTCTTCCCAGTGCTAAGCCACATAGCACCACACAGACATGGCTCCTGAATAGGACACCACAATGGCTAGTGCCCACACTAAATTTCCGATATTCAAATGGTAGTATACAAATTGTGCATGCAAGGTGCTAAGAGAACATTTGTATGCCCATTATGAGCTCATTTGAATGGGGATAGAGTCTGGTTTGCACAGTGCCACCCCCCCATTAATAGTCCCAGACAGCTTTTCCTGGTGCTAGTGGTTTCCACCTCCCTCTGATCCTATAACCGTATAGACAAAACACGACCCTGGAGTCCAGAGGTAAATCCCCCCACCCTCACCCATTCCAGATGTGTTAAGTCATAGTCCCTTGGGTCCAGTGGTCCCTCCCCCAAACCCACACCCATGTTTGATGTGTTAAGTCATAGACCCTGGAGTCTAGTGATCCCTTCCCAACCCAATGTCCTGTCTGGTGCAGTAAAAGTGTTTCCCTGACTGTCCAGTTGTCCTACCCCACCCAATCCTCTGCCCGATCATGTCCTTACCAGTCCCTGGTTGCTAGATGTCCCTCTCTCACCCAGTCACCAGCCCCATCACCAGCATCTGCTCTGCTGGTGTCCAGTGGTGCCTTTCCCTGATCTTCCGCATCCCTAAGAACCAATCCTGATGGCCAGAAAGCAGCACATGTTTCCCTCCCCCCAAGGTTGCAGAAGCAGGCAGTCACAGGTGATGTGAACCCTCCTACTGGTCCAGAACTATTACCAGTAGTGGAGCCCCCATTCTCCAGTAAACTCCCCACCCAAATCCAACAATCTCCATTACACGCATGCCAGCAGCCACCAGTTCCATGCTGAGGGCCGTGGAATGGGGAATGGTGTGCTGGCATAGTACACAGGTATGTGTTGCCAAGAAGAATCAATGTTCACCCTTCACAAACCATCCACCATGCACCAGTCACAGACATCCCTGGTGTTAAGTAGTTCCTCCTCCTTTTGGCACCGATGATACCACCCTGCTCCCCTCCACACCCCTTACTGGTAATGCCAGTAAAGCACTGTAGATTGGGTGACTGGCACAGCCCTCCACACACCACCTCAGCCGATTGCCCTATGACAGTACTTGGAAAGTCACAGTCATAAACCAGGATTTGTGCCTAGGCAGACCTTTAAATATCTGGCCCCTCATGTTGTACTGTCTCTCGAAAGTATTACTGTGCACTGTACTTAAATGTTTTACTAAAGAGTACTACTCTCCTTTATTCTTTGTAAAAATGGCATGCGTGTTTTAAAAATCCTTTCTCAAACATGAACTAATGGCACATACAGAATTTATAACCACTTTCAACAACTGTTTCCGTAATCCAGCACCTACTTGACACACAGAAAAGTTTACTTCCCTGAAGTATTGCAGTGCCTTTTCCAGATACTTCTTTTGCAAATTTTCATATTAAAAAAATACATTTTTTGCAAATATATTAATTCATTATGGGAAAGAGCTCTAAATTAAATTACTGGTTATCAGAATGAACAGTAACATACAAGTTCACAGCTTACATTACTTTAAAAGACAACTGAGTAAAACAAAACCAGAAACTAGTATTAGCTTTTCCTCTGCACTATCAAGGTGACTGCAGGGCAACTACAGCTTCTTTCATCAATTCTTCATAAGCAAAAGGTTTGTCTGCACTAGAGCTATATGTGCTCATTCTCTCTGTCTGAAAACTAATTTCTATTTCCCATTTCCTGCTTCATGCTTGCTGATGAGTCATTCAGTCAGAACAGCCAATGGGACCCCATCAAGGAGACTTCAAATTTAAACCAGATCACAGAGACTGTACCATCAATACATTTATCAGATTATTAAGAAACAGTAAAGCATTTCCCAGAATACCATTAACTAAACACATGCTAGTTTGAGAGAAATATTATGGACTGCTTTAGAATGGTTTGCCAAGCTGGCAACAACTTAACAAATATTAAGTAAGCTGTTTTGTTTGCCTTGGGCATTCATCTCTTTTCTTGCTGTTCAGTGAATATGAAGGCTCCAAAGGGCTAAGTACTATTCCAGTCTTGGTAGTCGGGGGAGAAGGAGATGCCTTTAGAGCTCTGAATAAAACACAGGCAGTTTATTTCCACTATTTTCAGACCTCCAAGAACCTTTATAAGAGACAACCTCACTTCCTGGAAGGGTGAGAATTTGCTTCTGCCCCACTGCATTTGTTATTTACTGCTGCTTTGTTGTTGTCATCTTCTCGCTAGGAAGAGGTAATGCTTTAAAGGCAGTTGTTGAAGTGGTATTTTTACTGCTTTCTTAAAAGCAATCTATGCTTGCATCTGTGAAGGGAGCACTTCTGATTCTGCTGTATAACTGTTCCCTTGCATCCCAGGGGGTTGTAGATTGAGAGGACTTATGTTTTGGGTAGTCATGTCATCAAATCCACTACTTTGAATTAAAGTCAATGCTACACCAAACTTGTTAAAGTACACAAACAAGTGTGCTGCTACAGCAGTAAATATACTTTTGTCAAACTGTTACGTGCATAAAGGTTTCCAGTCCAAATGAACAACAATAATAGCTATATATGTGACAGGGTTCAATATGACCCTGTCCCATTTGTTATGTAGAAAGATTTGTTATGTAGAAAGAGTCAAATGCAAGGATCTGTTTTATCCTCTTCAGTTTTCGATTGTCTGTGTGACTGCACACTCACATTTTCTTGTGAGACCTAGGAACTGGCCACTTGATCAGTCTTGCTATCACCCACCCCCACTATCTCTCTGCCTTCACTTTCTGTTTCTATCTTTTCTTCCTCCTTGCGTATCTGAAGTTATAAAATATGTGTGACTCTGTATGTGAAACTAGGATCCCTTCATTTGAAAATATAAATGGTTATATTGTTGAAATGATTGCAAAACACTATTTGGAAGTTATGGGGTTAACCTATGATGCTGGTTTGCAAACTCTTTGCAGAGCTGTAAACAGGAGATCAGTTCTTGGACACCATGTATTGTTTAGTTGCACCTGCAAGGAAGGAAACTGACTAGAACATTTTCTGAAAAACAGAATGTATTCTTAATGAGTTCCCAGAAAGAGACTTATAAAAAGAGCAGCAATGCTTTTCCTAGAATGAAAGAGAGAGAGCAAGACTGAAACTTGGAATTAGAGATATCCTCAGTTGAAGGACTTTCTTTCTTGTGTTTGTACTGCCTTTGTAAATAGTTATAATAAAAAATAGTATTTTTTATTTTGCTGTTATTAATAATAAAACACTACTTGCAAATATTATACCTGCTACTGGTCTTCCTATGCTTCCTGGCCTGTGTTTCAATGACAGATGGTGATAGAAGTGGGATTTACCCCATGCATACTCTAAGCCATGAATTAAGTGTGTGGGCACTTGACCTGCTACCAGGGAAGCATAGAAGAAAGGTATGGATTCTACCACGGCAAGTCCAGGAGTGATTACAAAGAAAAAATGTCAGCCAAACTAGAAGTAGAAACAAAAGTCAAAACTCAGACTGTTCAGCCAGCACCAGTCATGGAAAAAAAGAACAGACAGTGACAGACGTCTGTCTGCTTTCTTCAATCAATCAATCAATCAATCAATCAAATCTTTATTTATCCAGGCGATCACCGTTGAGCAGGCTCATTTACAAGGTGGACCTGCTGTTGTGAATAACAGTTATACATACTAGTGTTATACATATTAAAGGTGCAGTATACAAAGTGTGTTAAGGTAAAAAACAGACATGCAAACAAATAAAAAATATAAAAAGAATTAGGTATGTACAATATATACATTCCAAGTACACATGTAGGAGCATACATGCATCACATAACAATATTGTGGCATATTCAGCCTTCATATATACAGAAGTTAAAGTACCATATTTATCCAGGCCTCTATAGAAAGGTACAAATTATGAACAATTCAGCCCTCAGCAACTAGTTATGCTAGGAGGACGGCCAGGCTTTAATAGAGCCCAAGATGCAAACTGTAACAACTATTAGAGCATCATAATGGAGTGGGTAGTGAAAAAAAGTGCCAAGGGCTCCGAGGGTCAACATGACAGCTGACTATTGGACAAGTGAGGAAGGGAAAAGAGGGGTTACATTCATGGTTGCATATGATAATGCTAGCAAGGGAGCCATTAACAGGACAGTTAGGAGCTATGGAAACATTTACATATTTTGGCAAATGTTTTGTCATAAAGAGTCCTAAACACAGCAATACTGACAGCAGAGCTAAGTTTCAGTGAGCTTTGAATCCTTTTCCAAAGTGAAGGCAGAGCATGGCTTATGGCTGCCCTACCAAAGTGGTTACTGATCCTGGGAATTTTTAGGGAAATTAGTGTTTGGCTTCTTATGGAATAGCTGCTTGTTGGACTTAAGAGGAGGCAGGCAACAATGTAATCAGGGAGTTTGTTGGTGATTGCTCGAAATGTCCAGATAGCTTCATTTCTATGCCGTCTGTATTGCAGCGAAGGTCACCCTACTGCAGCGTATAACGAGCAGTGGTGTGTGGAGGATGGAAGGCCAGTTATAAATCTTAATGCTCTGTGGTACAGTACATCCAGTTTGGCAAGTTGAGAAATAGAGCATTGGCCATAGATAATGTCAGCGTA
This sequence comes from Neoceratodus forsteri, assembly GCA_016271365.2. Lineage (NCBI taxonomy): Eukaryota > Metazoa > Chordata > Ceratodontiformes > Ceratodontidae > Neoceratodus > Neoceratodus forsteri. The sequence continues at coordinate 825,025,381 of CM057450.1, read as the reverse complement.
ATCAATTAATGATAGGAATGTAGAATGAACAAACTGTCTTTTTGCGGCCTCAGTCAGGAGATGTTTAATTCTATTAAAGAGGCCAAGCCTCTGCCTAAGCTTCTTCAACAATTCTTCTGTGTGCTCCTTAAAGGAGAGTTTGTTATCCAGCCATATACCCAGGTATTTGAATTTCAGCACAAACTCAAGCTTTTCACCTAGTAGTGTGGTTATAGGAGGAACTGTACCAGCGGCCACAGTGCTGGCCCCAGAGCTGGATGGTGTAAACAGCATGGCCTTGTTTTTTTTTTGCATTTAGCAATAACTTTTTGTTGATGAGCTGGTTTTGCAGCTTAATGAATTCGGTTTGTAATTCAGAGCATGCGGCTCCGGGTGAGTCACGACTTAGGTAAAGTACTGTATCATCGGCAAACAAATGGATACTGGCTTCCTTGATACCTAGGTCCAAGTTGTTAATATAAATGGTGAACAGTAGGGGGCCCAATATGTGGGACTCCTCTTTTTATTGGTTTGAGTCGAGAAAGCTCTCCTTTGGCCTTGACTTGTTGCTGCCTATCAGTAAGGTAGTTCTGGAACCAGTCCAGAGAGATTGCGTCCATGCCTATGGTATTTAGAGTGGAGAGAAGTAGACAATGGTCGACAGTATCGAAGGCCTTGCTAAGATCTAAAAACACTGCACAAACAAATTTTTTATTGTCTAGGTCTCGTTGCCAGTCATTAGTGACTTTGGACAGTGCCGTAACAGTGCTGTGCTTAGCTCTAAATCCGGACTGCATGGGGTTAAGCAATGCAGCTCTGTCAAGGAAGGATCTCAATTGTGTATTCACAATTTTTTCCAGCATTTTTGAAAGTATAGGTAGTAGAGAGATAGGCCTATAATTGTTCAGGTCGCTTCGGTCCCCTGCTTTAAATAGAGGAATAACATGAGCAATTTTCCATTCAGTGGGGATAGAGCCTTGGGCTAGAGACAGGTTGAATAAGTGAGTTATAGCTGGTGCTAGTATGTGGTATGCAATTTTCAGAAAGTATGGGTCAAATGAGTCAGCTCCTGCACTTTTTCTAATGTCTAGCTGTAGCAGAAGGTCTTCAACTTCTTTTAAGGTGATTGAGGAAAAGGAGAAGGTCATGCTTCTGTCATATGTTTCGGGTGGCTGGTCTTTGAGCAGTGGCCGAAGACTGCTTACCGGTGCATTATCGAATGCCAGGCCTGCGGTGGCAAAGTGGCTATTGAAGGCTTGTAGAATCTCAGATTTATCCGTAACAGGGACATTGTCGATGGTAATTTTGGATGGAAGCACACTACTGGGTGAGTGGCCAGACAATTCCTTTATAGTGGACCAGAACTTGTTTGGGTTATTGGATGCAGAGAACAATTCATTTTGAGAAAAAGTGGCCTTGGCCTCCCTGGTCATTTTTGTACGGGCATTTCTAGCTGATCTAAAAAGACACCAGTCTTCATAGGCATGTGATTTCTGGGCCTTTTTCCACAGCTGGTCTCTTTTGAGTAAGGCTTTCTTCAGGTCCAGTGAAAACCAACGGCAGGTCCTGGTTTTTATTTGAGCTTTGATCAAAGGAGCATGGGTGTTAAGGGCACTGGCTATGATTTCATGCAAAACATCATAGGCATCACTTACTGATTTAGCTAGGTAGAAAGTCTGCCAATGCAAAGAGTTTTTTAAATCATTGAAATAGGCCAAAGGGTCAAAGTTCCATCTGGATCTTTTGGTAGAGAACTTTGATGTGGATAGTGGTTTGGGGATGGTTCTGATACCAGCTATAAGGCAGTGGTCACTAACATCAGCTGGGAGGATACCGGCATGTGAAACGTGGTGTGGTTCATTGACAAGAAGCACATCCAGGAGGGTGTTTCTCGTTGGATTCTTATTGTTGATGCGAGTTGGTTCAGATATAAATTGGGTGAACCCATGTGAATCACAGAATTGTTTTAGGGGTAGTGATCCACTAGTTAGCCAGTCATAGTTTAGATCACCTAATAAAATTGTCTCCATAGGTGTTGTGTCCATTTGTGCTGACAGATGAGTCAGGAGCTGAGGTCCTGCTGCAGGAGGTCAACAGCAGCCTATTACACGGAAAGTCACAGAGTGAGATGTTTCAACTTTGAGGGACAGGCATTCGAATCCTCCAGCAATGGAAGTAGCATCTAATATAGATACAGTGAATTTGTTTTTAACATAAATGGCTACACCCCCCCCCAGTCCTTCTGTCTGCTCTTAAAAGTAGGTAATTGGGGATATTGACCTCGAGGTCCGGTGTGGATGCTCGAAGCCAGGATTCCGAGATTACGAGAATATCTGGAGCGATGTGGATAATCCAGGCCTGGACAGACTCCAACTTCTTTAGAAGGCTACAGACATTGTCATGTAGGAAACTCATTCTTTTCAGATTAGTAATTTCGGATGGTGATGAGAGCAACCTTGAGGGACCAGGATTAAGTTCGATGTCTCCTGAGCACAGTAGTAAGAGGATGAGAATTCTTCTCAGATTGGCTAGGAGATTTTTAAAAGCGCGATTATTTCTGTGTTTGATACAGGCTGGGTGCATGGATCCAGGGGTGAGTCATTCTCTTGTATTGCCCTATAAATATGTAGCTTAGGGTCCAAACAGAGTAGAGGCAGCCTGAGCATTGTTTAGTTGCCGTGGATTGGGACATGCATAGCAGTGTAGATTGCTGTGCCACTATAGGTAGATTCAACATACTTCGAGTGAATTAGTGGCAGACAAGGGCAGCGTACTAAATAGTTATTTTTATTATGTGGGGAGATTGGTGGAGCAGGACATGTCTCTATAATGAAATTGTGGCTGTCAGATGGTCCACTCATATTGCATAACAGAAAGAAGTTGGCTAATAGACAAAGCCGGTCGAGACCTCCCAGGCTTGTTTATGCACAAAGTAAGGTGTACCACCACTGGAACTGCTGACCAGGGTATTTTGAATCCCGAGGATTGTTGCAATAGATGCTACTACAGCAGGATCATGGCCATCAATAAGCAATGAAAGCAGTTGAGTATAGTCCTGGCAGAGACACATCTCAAAACCATGTTTAGTTAATGCTGGATCTTACTAAGAGGAGGGGGGAAAGGAGAATGAAGGAGCACTTCTAGAAAGCAAGAGGAGTAGTACTTTCATTAAAGGCTGGTAACAAAGACTGTTAGGCATGTGCCAGACCAATGAAAAAACTGTGGGCGGGGCTAGTGGTTATAAGATAACGCTCAGGAAGGGGGATGGGCGGGGTAAAATTTGCATCTTTGCCGTACTTTTCTGGCAGGAAGAGTCTGGGGCGGTGGTCTCGGGCGGCGGCTAGAGAAGCGCCGTCCGCCCGGTGGCTGCTCGTCCTACAGCCGATGATTCAGAAGTCCCGAAGGGAGACAGAAGGAGGGACTATTTAGTACTAGTCCCAGTCGGCTGAGGGCGGGCAGACCAGAGGTGTTACAGAGCAAAATTTGCAGGACAATAGGAGCGATTTCCTGGGCGCCCCTATGTCTAGCTGCAATCTGCTCTTTTTCAAAAGAGGGCTGTGATTGCTTTAAGTTGTACCCTCCGTTAACACTCCTAACATAAGTTTTACACACAGTTAGACTTTCTTCCTACAGTTTAACATGAATACAACATTAGATATTTCTAAAAAAGCAAGAAAACAGCTCCTTTTTAGCAAAGTTTGTTGCAACGAAAGAGGTATAAGGGCAGGCCAATCGGAAGCCGCCAAGGAATGGCACTCATGCTCTGATAGGCTGCGGCTTTGCCGTACCTTTCTGGCAGGAAGAGTCCGGGGCAGTGGTCTCAGGTGGTGGCTAGAGAAGCTCCGTCCGCCCAGTGGCCGCTCGTCCTACGGCCGAAGATCCAGGAGTCCCTTTCTGGCAGGAAGAGTCTGGGACGGTGGTCTTGGGTGGCGGCTAGAGAAGCGCCGTCTGCCTGGTGGCCGCTCGTCCTACGGCCAATGATCCAGGAGTCCCTTTCTGGCAGGAAGAGTCCGGGGCGGTGGTCTCGGGCAGCGGCTAGAGAAGTGCCAGCTGCCCGGTGGCCACTCATCCTACGGTCGACGATCCAGGAGTCTTCAAATGGTGGTCTATACAACAAAGAAAGAAAGAAAGAGAAGCAGAGAAAAGAAGAGATGCAATGACAGGAGCAGCAGAGAAAAGAAGAGATGCAGTGACTGGAGCAGTGATAGCTGGATGCCTTGCAAGCTATCAAAGCTGGAGGATCTGGCACAGGTGCAGCAGATCAACAAAACACCAACATCTTAAAGACCTTAAACTTACAAAGGTGTGTCCCTCAGATGATATCGAAAGCATACCTGACAACATTTGAAAGGCTTGCTGCTGTCTACCAGTGGGCAAAGCAGCACTGGGCAATCAGGCTGGTACCTTACCTGAGAGATAAAGCCCAGCTTTCGCTCAGCAATATGGACACTGCATAGTCAGAAAACTATGACCTTGCAAAAAGAGAAATCCTGAGAAGATACAACATCTCAGGACAGACCAACTGGCAAAGATTCTGGTCCCTGAAGTACAACTCAGTTGACAATCCTCAAAAAGCCTTCATCTGACTCAGAAAACTCCTTATTATGTGGCTCCAACCAGAGGGCCAAACAATCCCACAGATCATTGACACATTTTCAGTTGAGCAATTCATCAACATCCTGCCTACAGACATATAGCTTTGGGTAAAAGAACAACCAGAAAGTGGGGAAAAGGCTGTTCCTTTTATCAAGAACTAATAGATGGCCAGACAGATCATGCAGCAGCAAAGTAGCAGCCAAAGACTAATAAGAACCACGTTTTCCCCAATCTAAGTGCAATCAGATAACAATTGTGCTGGGGGTAACTAGTCTGCAACCAAAGACTGTATGTGCTATAACTTCAACACGCAAGGTCTTATCATAAGAAACTGCCATAAAAATAAAGATGGTACCATTGCAGCAGATTTGGCCGTAGAAAATTGGAGCAAGTATTTAACAGATGTCAAGGTGGGAGGTAAGACTGTAAAGGGACTTATTGATTCGGGAAGTTGACACTATGTAAACACTATGTAAAACGACCATGTACTAGTATCTTCTTCATCCACAGGGACAGGCAATACTATTCCTTCACACAAGTGACACTGAATATTAATGGGGTGTGGCACCAAATTAAGAGGGGGTAGTACCCAAGTTACTTATACCTGTAATTATTGTAAATGACTGTCCAGGATTTACTAAGCTAATCTTAGAGGAACTGAAACCTGCAGTTTCAGCAGCAGTGGTAACAAGAACACAGGCAAAGAAAGTCTTAGATGGTGGAGACACCTTTCCTTTTAATGACGTCGATGAGGACTTGTTTGAGCCCAGCTCCAAGATCTGAAAGTCCAGGAAAGAAAGAAGATGCCTGAAAGAACAGGGGCAACAAAAGACTGATGGACATAAGGGGTTAAAATATGAAACTGCTGAAACTAGACTGACAACTGATTGTGATTTTGTTTCAGAGAAAACTAATGATGCTTCTCTCCAAGGTCATTTTGAGCAGCTGGAGGTGAAACAAAAACAGAGTGAACCAATGCTTAAAAATGTAATGAGTTACTGTACTGAGTCTATGTTAAACTTCAGACACAGGAGCAGATAGAACAATTAGTTATACCACAAAAGTATAGAACTGAAATGTTACAGATAGCACATGATAGTCCTATGACTGGTCACTCAGGGAAGGATTACACCCTTACCAGATTGCTGTATAGATTTTACTGGCCTGGAATTCATGAAGACATTGCTACCTATTGCAGTTTTAGTGCTGAATATCAGAAAGTAGCCCCAGTGACTAAAACAGACAAGGTACCCCTGGTGCCCCTACCCTTGATAGATGTAACTTTTGAGAGAATTGCAATGGATGTGGTTGGTCCCTTAGATAAAAGTATAAAGGGTAATCAATTCATTTTGATAGTATGTGACTATGCTACTCGATACCCAGAGGTAGTTCCTATGCATACTGTCATAGTGGCAAAAGTGGCAGCAGAGCTTGCCAAAATTTTCAGCAGGGTGGGCATACCAAAAGAGATTATTACTGATTAGGGTAGTAATTTTGGTGTTGCATTACTGAAGGAGCTGTACTGACTGTTAAGTATCACTGCCATAAGAACCCCCCCCCTTTTCACCCTCAGACAGATGGTCTTGTTGAGCATTTTAGTCAAATCCTAAAACACATGTTAAAAATGTTTGTAAAAGGGGGAGGGAAAAATTGGAACCAATATTTACCTTACCTGCTTTTTGCTTACAGTGAAGTGCCACAAGCCTCAACAAGTTTTTCACCATTTGAAATGCTGTATGGTAGACAACCATAGGGCCACTACATGTATTAAAAAAAAACATTGGAAGATAACCCCACTTACAAACAATCTATTACATCGTGTATGTCTGCCCTGAGAATGATATTGGCAAATATGTTGAAATTGCCCATAGTAAGCAGGAAGAGGCCCAAAACCAGCAGAAGGTGCATTATGACCACTGGGTAAAAGTTAAACTTTTTGAGCCAGGAGAAAAGGTCTTGCTACTGTTACCCACTATAGAAAATAAACTGTTAAAAAAGTGGCAAGGGCCTTATAAAGTGCTTAGATGCACTGGCAACAGTTAACTATGAGATTGAGACCACTGGTAGAAAAAATCCTATTAAGATATGCCATGTTAACCTCCTGAAGAAATGGGTGAAAAAAACAAAACAAAGACTGCTTTGTTAGTTTTACCAGAAACTTCTACTGAAGATATTGATATAGCTTATGACAGACTGGAACAAACTGGAACTGCTGATGCTGTAATGGTGAATGTTTCCTTAACCTCTGAACAAACTTCAGAAATTAGTAATTACTAAAGACATTTAACAGTACTTTTACCACAGTGCCAGTCTGGGCAAAAGGGGTTGAGCATGTAATAGTGACAGGGAATGCTTGCCCTATTTGTGTTCTTAACACAGCATGTGATGGAGCCCACAAGGGAGGGGCATGTCCTGGACGTGTTTCTGGCAGATGGGGATCTGGTAAGGGACCTGGTTGTAGATGATCCCCTGACTGGGAGCGACCACAATACTGTCTGGTTTCAAATAAGCATGGGGGGAGGGGGGTGAGATCTAAGACACTGGCAGTGGACTTCAGGGGGTGCAGACTTTGTGGGCATGGGACATATTCTCAAGGATCACTTGAAGGGGATTACATCAATGACAAATGTGGAAAGGAGAAGGGAGGTCATAAAACAGGGACTTCATAAGGCAGTCAGGAGCTGCGCTAAGGTGAAACGTAAGGGAGCAAGGTCACATAAACCATGCTGGTGGTCCAGTGAGGTTCAGGTAGCGGTCAGAGAAAAGAAGGCGGCCTACAAAAAATATAAAACAACAAGAGGGGATAGGGATAAGGAAATGTACCATCTTGCATCTAGAAAAGTCACCCGGATGGTGAGGGGGGCAAAGTCCAGTAAAGAGCAGTGGCTGGCACAGGGGATACATGGAGGGGAAAAGGGGTTCTTCCAGTACATTGGGGAGCGCAGAAAAACTAAGGGCCATCTCAGCAGACTGAGATCAGAAGGAGGGTGGGTGGAAGAGGCGAGGGATCAGGCATAGGTATTTAACGAGTACTTTGCCTCTGTGTTCACTAGGGAGGGGGATGGGATATCTACAAAGCAAGGCACGATGGGAATAGAAGCAGCAGTGAGTGGGATCAGGGGAGCAACAGAAATGGAGCAAAAGGGAGGGAGAGGTACCCCAGGGGTGTCACATCAGGATAAGGATATAAAGGTCAGTAAGGTGGAGGGGACGGATGATGCTATCTCCGCCAGAAAGGTGTGGTTAGCCCTCAAGGCCCTAAAGAAAGACAAATCTTCTGGGCCGGATGGCAGTCATCTGAGAGTACTATGGGAATTGGCAGACATACTGGCTGCACCCCTGGTAGAGCTCTTCAACAGGTCACTTGAGACAGGGAGGGTACCTAGGGATTGGCGAGAGGCACATGTGGTGCCAATCCATAAAGGGGGGTCGAGGGAAGTACCAGGTAACTATAGACCCATCAGTTTGACCACAATTATGGGAAAATTAATGGAGAGTATACTAAAGGAACAATTGGGTGTGTACTTGGAGAAGGTAGTAGGTCTGGATAGTCGGCAACATGGGTTTGTGCCAGGTAGATCATGCCAAACCAATCTTGTGGAGTTCTACGAATGGGTAACATTAGAACTGGACAGGGGAAAGCCTGTGGATGTATTATTCTTGGACTTCAGCAAGGCGTTTGACTCTGTCCCCCACAATGGTCTGGTGGAGAAACTGGTGGGGTTGGGAGTAGGCCCTTTGATGGTCAGATGGATTGAAAACTTGCTAGCTGGATGCACCCAGAGAGTAGTGGTCTGTGAGGGCTCTCGAACCCAGAGAGGTTGGTAGTGGGGTACCACAGGGCTCGGTCCTGGGTCCAATCCTGTTTAATGCATACATATCGGACATCAGGGAGGAATAGGGTGTGAAATGAGTCTCTTTGCTGATGACTCCAAGATGGGAGCAGTAGTTGAGGGAGAAGAGGGGAAGTTGGCCCTGCAAGGGGACCTGGACACCCTGGAAAGCTGGGCTCACACATGGAAATTAAATTTCAATCTCACCAAGCGCAAGGTGTTACATCTTGGGTGGGGAAACCCTAAACACAGGTACACCCTGGAAGGGGAGGTGCTGGAGGCCTCAATAGGGGAAAAAGACCTAGGGGTCATGGTGGATGCATGTATGAATAACTCTGAGCAGTACAGGAGAGCAGCTAGCAAGGCAAACAGGATGTTGGGATGCATCATAATGGGGATCACCTCTAGAAGCAAGGAAGTGATTCTGCTGCTGTACAATGGACTGGTTAGACCACACCTTGAGTACTGTGTACAGTACTGGAGACCACACTTGAAGAAGGACATACAGCTCCTAGAGAGGGTACAGAGGAGGGCAACTAAGATGATACGAGGGCTAGGGGATTTGACGTATGAGGACAGACTTGAGGAGCTCTGCCTGTTTTCATTGGAGGAGAGGAGAGATGGGGGGAAATGATTGAGGTCTTCAAGTACCTCAAGGGAATAAATAGGGTAAACATGGAGGGGATCTTTAGACTAAAGCAGGGAGGCATCACCAGAGGGCATGGTTTGAATTTGGAAGGTGGAAGGGTGAGGAGGGAAAAGAGGAGGAGGTTTTTCACTAAGAGGGTGGTGGACCCTTGGAATGCACTGCCTGGCTAGCTGGTTCAGAGATCCACAGTGGAGGGCTTCAAGAGAGGGTGGGACAGACACAGAAAGTGGATGTATCAGTTGACGGCCTGTCCCAGGGGAGTGAGGATGGATGATAGGAGTTTCTGGAACACAAGGGGGGGGACCTTGGCACGTAACTAGGGATCTGAGGTTTGAGCAGACTCAATAGAACGTAAGGCCTAATCTGATGGCAAATAGTATGTTAGTATGTTAGTATTAGACAAAAGACATACAGATTACCAAAGCAGATAAAAGCAGACGTGGTTAAGGAAATACAAAACATGAAAGAGTTGGGTATCATAGAAGAGTCAAGAAGTACTTGGTCATCATAAATGGTGATTATAAATAAAAAGAGGGGGGTGTAAGAATCTGCCTTGATTTTAGGAAACTTAATCAAGTATATGAATTCAACAGTAATCCTACTGTATGCCAAGGTTAGATGATTTGGTGGACAAATTGTGAAACTTAGAAACATAGAGACATAGATTTTGACGGCAGTTAAGGACTGCTTGGCCCATCTAGTCTGCCCATTTCCCTACCTACAGGATAGGCCGCAGATCCTAGTTAATCAACAGCTTATTTCTTCCTACCTCCCACAAGAATTGCCTTATGTCTGTCCCATGCATTCTTGAATTCTCCCACAGTTTTAGACCCCACAACCTGCTCAGGAAGGCTGTTCCATGCGTCCACTACCCTCTCTGTGAAAAAATACTTCCTCACATTACCCCTGAACCGCCTCCCCTCTATCTTTAAATTGTGTCCCCTTGTTCTTGCATGTCTCTATTTCTAAAAGATGCTACCCTCTTGGACTTTGTTGATTCCACTGAGGTACTTAAAAGTTTCTATCATGTCCCCCCTTTCCCTTCTTTCCTCAATGGTATACATATTAAGCTCCTTAAGTCTCTCCTCAGACGGCTTCTTTTGCAGACCCTGCACCATTTTGTTGCCCTCTCTGGACTGCCTCTATCCTGTTTATGTCCTTGCAGAGATGGGGTCTCCAGAACTGGATGCAGTACTCCAGATGGGGTCTCACCAACTGTCTGTACAGCGGATAACAACTTCCTGTTTTCTGCCGGTGATGCCTCTCCTATGCATCCCAGTATACCCCAGCCTCCCTACTGCCTTCTCACATTGCTTGTTAACCTTAAGGTCATCTGATATGATTACCCCGGTCCCTTTCCTTTTTGTTGTTGTTACTAACTCCCCATTGTGTATTCTTCCCCTTGGTTCTTGTTTCCCAGGTGCATTATTTTGCACTTCTTTGCATTGAATCCTAGGTGCCATACTTCTGACCATTCCTCCAACCTTGCCAAGTCCCTTCTCATCCTTTCCACGCCTCCTTGTGTATCAACCCTGTTGCAGATCTTTGTGTCATCTGCAAAGAGGCATACTTTTCCTTCCAGTCCCTCTGCAATGTCACTTATGAAGATGTTAAAAAGGACTGGACCCAATACTGAACCCTGCGGTACCCCACTAGTAACCCCTCTTTCTTCAGAGTGGACTCCATTTACAATTACCTTCTGTGTTCTGTTGTCCAGCCAATGTTTTACCCAGGCTACCACCCAGGGACCCACTCCCAGGCTGGTTAATTTTACTATTAATCTTTTGTGTGGGACTGTGGCAAATGCCTTGCTAAAGTCTAGGTAGGCCATGTCCACAGCCCCTCCCTGGTCTACTACTTTGGTCACCCAGTCAAAGAAATCTATTAGATTCATTTGACATGACCTTCCCACTGTAAACCCATGCTGCCATGGGTCCTGTGACCCACTGGCTTCTAGGTACTCAATAATTCTTTCCTTCAGAAGTGACTCCATCACTTTCCCTACCACAGAGGTCAAACTGACAGGTCTGTAGTTTCTGCCTCTGTCTTGGTCCCACTTTGTGAAGAGGAATCACATCCACCTTCCTCCAGTCCTCAGGTACCACACCATCCTCCCATGATTTATTAAAAAGAGCAGCCAGTGGTTTTACTAGTTCCCCCCTTAATTCTTTTAGAATTCTGGGGTGAATTCCATCAGGCCCCATTGCTTTGTCCACCTTCAGTTTAGGAGTTCTTGCAGAACCCTTTCTTCTGTGAAAGGACTGTGATAGACCGCCCTATCAAGAGTTCTTCTGTTAATTGGATTAGGCATTTCCCCCTCCTCTTTTGTGAATACTGAGCAGAAATATTTGTTCAGTATCCCTGCTTTCTCACTGTCCCCCTCTGCCCACCCACTGTTCATTATTCAGCCTCACTATCCCTCCCTCTGTCTTTCTATGCGTAATGATGTTCCTATAAAAGGTTTTATCCCCATTATTAACCAGGAAGTGCCAAGTACATCAGTACCTTCAATCTCACCAAGGGTTACTGGCAGATTCCCCTAGCAAAAGAATCCAGAGACAAAACTGCATTTGCCACTCCTGTTGGATTCACTTCCATATCGTTTGGTTTACATGGTGCACCCACTACATTCCAGCATTACATGGGTGTAATTTTAGCTAATCACACGGGTTATTGTGCTGCTTACCTGGATGATGTTGTGGTGTACATTACAGACTGGAAAAGACACCTTGAGCACCTACCAGCCATCATCAAAGCTATCAAAATGCAGGTCTGACCATTGATCCTACCAAATGTGAATTGGGCATGCAGAAAACCAGATATTTGGGCTACTGTATGTTTTGGGAAATGGAGAAGTTAAGCTAGGTATTTTTAAAATAGGAGCTGTAGCTAACAGTCCCATCCCTAAAAGAAAAAAACAAGCATGTCAGGTCATTTTTAGGTCTGGCTGGTTACTATCAGAGAGGTGTTTCCAACTTTGCCCAGTTAGCTGCTCCTCTAACTGACCTCACAAAGAAACAGTTTCTGAATAATGTGAAAAGGTTTCCAGAGTGTGATGAAGCTTTTCAGGCCATTAATACTGCATTATGTTCAGCTCCTATTTAAGAGGCCCAGACTTTGAGAAACCATTTTTTACAGACAGATGCATCAGAGGTATGCCTAGGTGCCGTTATGAGTCAAAATATAGATGGGAAGGAGCATCCCATTCTATACATCAGTAGGAAGTTGTATGACAGAGGAAAATGGTAATCCACCATTAAAAAGGAAAGCCTTGCAGAAAGTGGGCCATGGAGTCCAATAGGTTGTTTTTGCTAGGAGCTGGCTTTTTACTTCTAACTGTTCATAATCCTCTCTGTTGGCTTAACCAAATGAAAGATAAAAATTCCAGAATCCCAAGGTGATACCTGGCACTACAGCCTTTTAAATTCAAGGTGATACACAAATTCAAAAAAGAGAATGTCAATGTTGATTTTCTGTCAAGATATGGATCAGGAACTGAGAATTCCATATGTTGGAAAAAAAATATATGAGTTTAAACGTCACTGTTTGTTGTACTGGTTGTTATGAAGAAAAGGGATGCTGCATATGTTGAGAACTGTAAAGACTATAAGCTAATGTTAAATGAGACTTTACAGAAAATTTTGGACACCTTCTTTTTTAAATAGGTTCCCTCTTAAAGAGAGGGTATGGGACATGGTTGAATAAGACCCTGTCCCATTTGTTATGTAAAAAGATTTGTTATGTAGAAACAGTTAAACACAAGGATCTATTTTATCCTCTACTGTTCTGTGTCTTGTCTGTGTGACTGTGCAGTCAATTTTTTTGTGAAACCTAGGAACTGACCATTCTGATGGTCTCGCACCCCCCCACTATCAATCTGCCTTCACTTGCTGTTTCTGTCTTTGTTTACCCTTTGCATATCTGAAGTTAGAAATGATGTGTGAATCTTTATGTGAAACTGGGATCACTTGGTTTTAAAATGCATATGGTTATATTGTTGAAATGAATGCAAAACGCTGTTTGGAACTTAGGAGGCTAACCTGAGATGTTGGTTTGCAAACTCTTTGCAGAGCTGTAAACAGAAGGTCAGTTCTGGGACACCATGTACTATTTTGTTGCACCTGCAAGGAGAGAAACTGACAAGAATATTTTCTGAAAACCAGGATGTCTTCTTATCAAGTGCTCAGACAGTGACTTACAGAAAGAGAAGCAATGCTTTTGCTAGAAAAAGAGACAGAGAGAGATAAAGAGAGAGGACAAGACTGATGCTTGGAAATAGAGATATCCTCAGATGAAGGACTTTGTTTTCTGTGTTTGTACTGCCTTTGTAAATAGTTATACTGAAACATTATTTTTTTTGCTCTTAATAATAATAAAATGCTACTTGATAATTTTATACCTGCCTCTATTCTTCCTATGCTTCCTGACCTGTGCCTCCATGACAGTATACAAGTGTGTGACATACTCATTAGTCTTACTTTATGTTATACTTATAAAAAATGTGCCAGTAAAACAATTCTGCAGAATCCCTGAAATCCTACCACAAAAACTGCCCAGCTGTGCTGTAGAAACAGGACCTTCATTGACATAGGATACCAGGTCACCTGGATCTAACTCTAAAATAGGTCTACTTCTCTGAACAGACTCAACAAGTGTCTGTCTAATCCATTTTATAGAATGTGTTTTAAATAGAGAATAATGCATATGTAGGTGAGTAATATGCAGTTTTTTACACACCCAAGGTGTGTGATAATATAGAAACTTTGAGAGCGATAACTGATGCTGAGTAAACAAAGCTCAGAGTCTTAGCATTATGTGCTTCCTGTGTTGCTGATTCCGACCTCTGTATGGGCTTAATGGCATGCTGGTTGTTATGATGACAAGGTGAAGGTTCAATGGTTTCTTCATTGTTTAAAGTTTAAAATGAGCTGTGAAAGTTTCAATTTTCCCAGTCAGTAAGTACCTTGGGGTGTTACCCACAACCTGTCATGAGATAGTAAAAGCCATATCAACTTACAGGTTAATATGACTTTGCCATATCAACTCTCAGGTTGATATGACTTTTTACAAGTCTCAAAAATGGGTTGATTTCAGGGGTCAACAGTTATTATATTTCCTATATTTTCATTGCTCAGACTGTAATACATAATAATGGAAAATGAGAATTTACCTACTTTGAGGTACTTCTTTAACACCCTAATCTAACAGCCAAACCTTAAGATAGCAAACAAAATTGCTACATGAGAAACATAGCTGACATATTAAATCTCAATACTTCCCTACAGTGTTAGTCTTTCAGAACATCTCTCTTTTAATAGCTCTCTTTTTCTGTATTCCTCAGAGTACTTCCAGCCTTTTGCAGACACTTCCTGTCTCTCACAATCTGACTCATTTCTCTTACTCTCCCTCTTGTGTGCAGATAAAGCTGAAGCAGCACAGATGTGTTTACATTTATCAATCAGCACGAGTAGCCAGGACCCCAAAAAAGTAATTTGCCTTTTAGTAGTGTAGGGGATATACATCTTGTTAGTTCAACTTAACAAACATAATGTTTTTTTAACTATTGACCTTTAGCAGAGAACCAGTAAGAAAACATTAAGCATTCATAAAATATGTACTAGTATACCATAGAGGCAGGCAGCATTTATGCAGCTTCATATTCAGACAAATATTTTCTTTTATAGCACAACACAGCCACCATAACAAAGACTTCTCAATCTTGTTTAAACAAACCCCATTTTATACCAGCCAGTGCCCCATTTTAAAGGTGCCACAGAGCACGTGAGAGGTTCTAGGTTGGTCCTGTTCTAACAAAAAGTTAGATATTGACCACTTTCAAGAAATCAAGGGTGCAATCTGCAACAAAGAAAAGTGGATGTACCCACCATTCTATGGACTTAGAAAAGCTTTATTTTATGGCTGGAATGCACCCACAGAGTAGGTTATTAAAGTACAAGGAGCACAAAAAGGCTGCTCTGAAAATGGAGTAGTGCTCATGGCAGCAGATATACAGGTATTTAACAAAAACTGGGCACTTACCTTTCTGAAACAAAGGAACCAATAAAGAAGACTAATGTGGAAAAGTTTATTAAGCAAGCAACACAGTGAGAACTCCAGACAAATAACATTTCACAAAGGATTTACACTTTGGCTCGGGATAGTCTTCCCTATGGTCTAAAGGTGATGGGCTAGATTCACAAAGTATAACGGGATTAAGTCCAACACTTCAACTCCAATGTTTGCTCTTTCTTCCACGTACCTCCATTCCTTTCATGGCACATTAAATATCTTCCACAGCCATACATTAAGGAAAAAAAAATGGAAAAAAGCAAACCTAAACTCCCACTCCCGCATGGCAGAAAATACAGACTGAAGCCATTGCTCTAAATGCTATGCAAGTGTTTGAGTGGAGAAAAGTGCAGAATAAGAAACAACTTTTTTAACTCATTCAGATAATTCAGATAGGGAACTGAACCGAGAAGCCACTTAATCGGGACATGGATAATCAGGACTTCCACTTTATTGGGATGTCCCACCAGGCACTGATTATGTATCTATGCATTTCCATGGCATCCCCATCTGTTAAATGGGGATGGGGATGTTGGATTATTGGGGCGATTCAGTCAAATTCACACCTATTGTTGTTGCTGAGCCACTAACAATGGACTGCTGAGTATGTGTCAATTGCTCTCAAAAAAAAGAAATTTCACACTCAGGATGTCTCCTGATTGTATGTTGATTTTTTCTGCTGCTCTCATGTCGTCAAGCCCCAGTCTCCTCTTTACAAGTCTCAATCTGAAGGTGTTTACCAGTGGAACATCCCTGTTTAAGTGTTCTGATTTGAATGAGCAAGCAAGTGGAACACTTCTCTTTTCAATTCCCAATCAGAATTAGCTGAATGAGTTAAAAAAGTTGTTTCTTATTCTGCATTTCTCCTCTCTCAGTGTTGACTTCTCCTGCTGCTTTCATGGTCTCAAGCCCCAATATGATCTTTATAAGTCCACCTCCCATCACAGTTTCATGTTGCTCCAGTTCCAAAAATTAGAAAATGGTATTCCTTATTCAGCACTTCTCCCAACTGTATGTTGGTTTCTCTCACTGGTCTTGTGCTCTTAAGTCCCCATCTCTTTACAAGTCCCAATTTGAAGGAGTTAGCCAGCAGAACTTACCTCTTGACAAGTCTTGATCTGAAAAAGTTAGCCATTGAGGCCCCCCTCTTTATAAGTCCCAATCTGAATGATCTGAATGAGTTAGTCAGAAGAGCACTACTCTGAAGGAATTAGCCTGAATCTGCCAGTGAACACCCCTCTCACTTACAAGTCTCTCATGGTTAAACTTGGCTATAGATTTCCAGCATTTCTGTACCTTGGCAAGTAGGTTACACTTCCTGGCATTTCTGTATCTTGGGTAAAGCTTACAGTTTATTTTTGGCTTTCTTGTTTCCGACAGAAGGGCTTAAATATTAGAGTTGTGAGAAACTAGAAATTTTCGCTTAGTAAAATATTTTGCATAATTACCATATTATGTGAAATTTTTCACCTAGGTGAAATGGAATTTCACCTTGTATGGTGATTTCATGTAACACAAAATTTCTCCAAATTTCACGACTGTTTTTCAATTATGCCTACAAATTTGCAATGCATTGTTAGTAAATGGCTAAAATATCATATGCAGGCTGTTTCTTGCACAGTATATTGTCTGTTGAGTCGGAGAGCAGTTCATTGGGGTGCATCACAGCCAATAAACCCTTTAAAAACCTCTTTATTTGTTATTTTTGATTGCTAATTGCTCCCAAAATCTAAATTTTGTTCCAGTGCTGCTAGTGAATATTTTTTTGCGTTGGTATTTGTGGATAATACCTAGTTAAACATTGGTAGCATTTTCAGTTTTCTCTGTGTCTGTGAAGGAGTTGAGTAGGGGAAGGTTGACCGTGGTGTGTGTGTGTGTGTGTGTGTGTATGTGAAAGCAGAACAGGCTAGTTCCTAATATTTGACAGATTTCTCACAAGTTGTCCGTGTGTTTCTGTTATTTCTTTTAAGTCTTAATATTTTTGTTGGTGTGCTACTTATTTGTAATATTTTTCTTACATATTGACCCTTTCTTGGGTAACTTTATCTGAGCAGATATTCAGTCTGACTAGTTCTGTTCATGTTTCCCTTTGTTTATTCACTTTTCTGCTTTATTTTTGTATTGAAAACCATTGTAAATGGTGCAGAAAACAGCAGATTTCTGTCCTGGTGGTGGATGTGAACCATCTAAAAGCATGACTGACACCAAATTTCTGTCTCAAATTACTGTAACATTTTTGAGGAAACATTTCTGGACTTCTATGGCATGTTAGGCAGTGGCAGCATCAAGATTAGGCCTGAAAACTGTTATAAACAGTGCAGAAAGCAGCAGATTTCAGTCTTTGTTGTGGATTTGAACTATATAACAGCATGATTGACACCAACTTTCTGTCTCAATTTACTGTAATCTATTTTGGGAAACATTTCTGGATTTCTGTGGCATGTTTGTCAGTGTCAGCACCAAGATTAGGCATGAAAACCATTGTAAACAGGGCAGAAAATAACATATTTCAGTCCTGGTGGTGGATGTTGTTATTCATGATCCAGCACCTCTGACTGTACCCCCACCTCATAGATAGCAACACATATGTAGATATATGTACTAACCTTAGGGCACAGATGTTTATCGTATAAGCATAAGTGTCAGGATTTGTGTTCTACTGTATTCTATTAGAAAATGAGTGAAGAGTATTCTTGTTTCTGATTGGCTGCAAGAGCCAACCTACTGGTCCGGTATGAGACAACAGAGACTGGGAAATAACTAGTCCCAGTCTATGTTGCCTCATATAGTTCTAAAGCTCTGGGCAAGTAGAACATTCAGAAAGGCGAGTACTGCCATGTTGCTGTGTCGTTTAGCGAGAGTCCCCCTCTTAACCAGTTGATACAGTCAAGAGTGCAAAAAAAAAATAAATTACATAACACAAGCGTGTTTTTTGCTCTTGTAACAGTCCCATCAAGATCAGATTTCTCAGAAATCAGCAACATTTAGGCACATTTACCTGCTCTCAAATACAGTCACTAAAATTCAAACTGCCAACCACCCGATTTCAGTATACCCTGCCTGACACTTCTGAGTTGACAAACTGCACCTTGCATGTCAGATTTCCAGTAAACCCGTCGCCCGTCCTGTTCGTATACAGGCGGGCAACAAGAACCAAAACCTTTTTTCTTCTCTGGGACATTACATAATTGCAGTAATGCAAGTAATGATGGCTTACCTCACTAGTTTCTTCTCCGTCCCGTTGCAGTAAGGCAAGCACTTGTGGCTTAATTTACCTTCTGCCTGCCACTAGTCAGGATTTTACCAGTTCTCAGCACAAGGAAAGCATACACTCCTGACTTACAACAAATAGACAAAGTGAAACCTGTAGGAGCATTTGTAATCTTTCAGCAACCACTTAAGCATTACCGCAGTCAGTAGCGCCGTTTTTCAAATCGCAGCACGCGTCTCTCCTCAACTGCAGCTCCCCATACTGCAGCCGACTCCTCAGAAATAAATAAAAATGGAAAACTGCACATCAATGATTTAACTTACACTCTAACTGCTCTGCTTTGCACGCTTCCCTTATGCAGGCGATAGTCGCCCTTCTGCTCTGCACTTCATTCACAAACTGTGAAATGCTTTTATTTAAAAAGAAAAGCTACCTGCCAGAGTACTGAACACCTCATTCTCTCACTCAGTACTTGTACTATGAACTCAGTCTCCCACTGCTCAGTATCCTATATGTCATTGCCGTCCCATTACTCAGTTTTGCAGGAACAGCAGCATGAAGATGCCAAGAAACTGCTGGGGGGTGACAACGCACTCCATATCCAAAGGTAGCGGTGCGGGGGGGGAGTGACTAGGACAGAATGGCTCTGGGGAGGGGCAACAGCAGACAGAACAGCACAGAAATACAGAGGGACTACTTCACAAGGAAAACACTTTAAACTTCATTGTTACTCATTTATTTTTGTTTTTCTGAAATTTTTTAAAATCCCATCTAAAAATGCCACTGGTAGCTCATTTTCTAAGCGCAATAATACCCTCCAGGGTGGGAGGTATTGGGCAATACCAGACCTTCCAGGGGCTATAAGGCCCTCCGCCTGTGGCGTCGGGCCTCATTACGCCCCTGGGCGGTCCGGTATTGCCCAATACCGCCCACCCTGTTGGGTATTATTGCTTACATAATGCATATTATGCTTAATTATGTTTCACCAATGTACTTGAGTTCTCAGAGATGCTTCCCATTATATTTTTATTGTATAATCATAAGCTAGGCAACAGTGCTTGTGCATCACTGTAACTGAAAGTAACTTTGGACACACAGACATCTCATTGTTCACACTATCTCTGCTAGCTAAGCAACTTCTCATGCTAGTTAGGATAGTTTCTCAGGCCACCAATTTTTGGCCAATTACACACATTTTATGTATCTTCTTTAGCTGCTTCTATAGTAATTATTAGGGTATGATACATTTTGCAGCATGTAACTTCTCTGAGACTAGAGGCTGCAGTCTACGTAGGTAAGGAAACTGGAGCTCTCCCAGTGCATGTTCACTGTTGGTAGAAAGCCTGTATCATTATTATTTGTCAGTAATAAATTACATGTATTACTTGTGCACCACTTGTCTGTTGTCTCTTTCTTTGTGCCGTTCCACCAAGAATCTGAGAAAGGTAATTTTATTACCAAGTTACATTGTGAACCATTTAACAGCATGACAGACACCAGATTTCTGTCTCAGTTTATAGCAATAGTTTGGGGGAAACATTTCTGGACTTCTGGGGCATGTTTGGCAGTGGCAGCACCAAGATTAGGCCTAAAAACCATTGTAAACAGGGCAGAAAACAGCAGATTTCAGTCCTGGTGGTGGATGTGAACCATATAACAGCATGACTGACACCAGATTTCTGTCTCAATTTATTGTAACATTTTTGGGGAAACATTTCTGGACTTCTGTGGTATGTTAGATAGTGGCAGCACCAGGTATAGGCCTGAAAACCGTTGTAAACGCTGCAGAAAACAGCAGATTTCGGTCCTGGTGGTGGATGTGAACCATATAACAGCATGACTGACACCAGATTTCTGTCTCAATTTACTTTAACATTTTTTTGAAAAACATGTCTGGACGTCTGGGGCATGTTTGGCAGTGGCAGTACCAATATTAGGCCTGAAAACATTGTAAATGGGGCAGAAAACAGTAGAGTTCAGTCCTGGTGGTGGATGTGAACCATCTAACAGCATGACTGACATGAGATTTCTGTCTCAATTTACTGTAACATTTTTGGGAAAACATTTCTGGACTTCTGGAGCATGTTTGGCAGTGGCAGCATCAAGATTAGGTGTGAAAACCATTGTAAACAATGCAGAAAACAGCAGATTTTGGTCCTCGTGTTGAATGTAAACCACATAACAGCATGACTGACAGCAGAGTTCTGTCTCAGTTTACTGTAACATTTTTTGGGAAACATTTCTGGACTTCTGGGCATGTTCAGCAGTGGCAACACCAGATGTATTACATCTTTGGAATGTTGCACACAACAATATGTGGTGCAACATCACATAGCATTGTGAAACAATTTTTTAATAGGCACAATAATTGACATTTGTAGATAGGAGGAGGAAACATGTTAAAGAACAGGTGACTCCTTCAACATAGCTTTCACAAAACATAACACTGACCAACAATTCAGTTGTATTCCACATACGTGGAGTTTGCAAAGGAAAGGTTGACATCTGTCAAAGGCTATCATCTGTCAGGGCCCTGTGCACAGAGTCTGTATTTTTTTAATTCAATACTAATGTGAGTTGCTTCAACTCAAAGTAAGAATTACTCACCATAACACATATCCATAACGTGCTCTTTCTTTATTCCAATGTGGAAAGTAAACAATGTAAAAAATGTTCCCATATAACTAAGATAAAAATGCCTACTCCCTCAAGACACCATACTTCATGATACATCAAAGGTTATGCCACACCTGATGCATTTCGCACATGTGTGCTTTCTCACACACAAAGCACACATGTGAAAAACACATACGTCAGGAGTGACATAACTGGTATCATAAGGAATGATGGTGCCTTGGGTAAGTGGGCATTTTTATCTTAGTTATATGGAAGCACTTTTTACATCATTTACTTGCCACACTTGAATAAAGAATGAGCACTTTATGGACATGTACTGTGGTGCATACTTTTAATTTTGAGTTGAAGCAACTTACATGAGATATTTGAATTCATAAAAATACACACTCTGTGCACAAGGCCCAGACAGCTGACAGCTTTCGACAGGAGCCGGCTGTTCATTTGCAAACTCTATATATATGGAATGCAACTGCATTACCCATCATTTTGTTGTTAAAAGTAATCTTGTAGGTGTAGCCAGCTCTAAGAAGTAGCGCACACCACAAATAATAAGGGAATAAGGTGTTTATTAGAAGAGAGGTACACAGACATGGTATAGAATAGATACTGTATAACAAATGACAGACAGGGCAGGAGGATGAGGGTAATACAACAATGAGTGGGGAGAGGTAATAGAAAGAGAACAAGAAAAGGGACTGAATTATATAGGGAGCATAAGACAGTAACAAACAACACAGCAATGGTCAAACAATTATTTTACATACAAAATAAGGAAATAAGAGGACTCAAGGATGTAGATTAAAGAGGACAGAACAGATTTTTTTTTTCTTAGGGGGAACTACAAACAACAGTATAGAGGATAGAAAAATGAAAACAAAAAGCCAAATTAATTCATGCTGCCACATTAACTGCCAGTGGGGCAGCAATGTGGTTCAGAAAGGATGCCCATGATTTTGCCAACATCACCCTGGAGTTTAGCAATCTACTCCAGGCATTATTGAATTCCTTTCTGAAATCATTTAACTCCTGTTGAAGCTGGTGGATGTCTGACAGGACAGTGGATAAGTCTGCATGTGTCACTGCTGGCTGAGTGTGGGCTGCCTGTGCTGCTGCTGCTGGCTCTGGATGGTGGGGCCCTGGTGGGGTCTTGATGCTACTGCAGACTGCTGCTGTTGTCTGGTCCTGTGAGCCCAGTAAGGATGCTTAACAGGTTCATCCACACCTCCCTTCAGCTCACCCTATTCAGTTCTCACACCTGCTCTGCTTACCACAGCTGCAATTGATGCTGCTGCCGCCTCCTGCAATTTTAGGTTCCACTGAAGTGGGTGCTGGTGCAGCATGTGGCTCCTCTGGCCACTTGTCCCAAATTGGGAAACAGACTTACTGCGATGCACTTTCTGCCCACATAGATTGCAGGTGATCACTGGGTCATCTGCCAAACTTGCATAAAAAAACTCCCAGGCAGAATAAATTTGGGGATGATGGGGCTGGGGGGGGCAGATGATACCCCAGGCATTGACTCCTTCTGCTGTTCAGAAGGGGGCACAGTCTCCTGCTGCTGGGGCAGAGGAACAGTATCCTGATGCTGGGGAGGGGGCACTGTTTCCTGCTGCTGCTGCTGATGCAGTGGAGGGGCCATGGTTGCCTCCTGCTACTGGGGAGGGGCACAGTTATTTGCTGTTGGGTGCTGGTGCTGGGGTCAACAGCATCCTGCTGCTGTGGCAATTCATTTTTAATGGGCATCTGAAATGCACACCTGTTAAGGTGGCATACAAGTACCCCACTGCCTCTACCCTTTTCCATTATGCCCACCACCACCACCAATTCAAACAAAACCAAAAAAAATGACATAGAAGCTCTGGAAGAGAGAGAGAGAGCGCTAGGGGGTGATCACGACACACACACACACACACACACACACACACACAATCCACAGGTACTAAAATATGAAATAGGACAAAGACAAACAAGAAAAGGTTAGAAAAAATAAAACAAATTAATTAGTTTATTTTTTAAAGTGCACTCTGCAGTCACAGGGCTTTGACTCTGAGTCTTGAGGCTGCCTGCTTCCTTGAGATATGTAGTATAGGAAATGAACCACTCACTTCTTGCCTGTTTAGACTCAACCATGTGACCACCAGCAGAGAGAAAAGCCCAATTTCTCCTAATTTCACCTTATAGAAGAGCAAGGTGAAATTCAAGGTGAAATTGGAGGTGAAATTTTGCTGATAGGCCATAATTATGCCAAATATTTTGCTAAGTGAAATTGGTAGTTTTGCCAGAATTTCACCAGTGAAATAAAATTTCGCTGCATCTCTGTTAAAAATACAGTTACTACTGTACAGTACTGTAATAAAAGTTGCTTTCTAAAAGCTGGCTGGTTATGCATTATGCAATCCTACAGATGCACACTTCAGATTATTGGGATGATTGCTTAATTGGGATGAAAGCCCAACCACTGAGCTGTTCCAGTTAAATAGCTTCTACTGTATTTATTACATGGGATTGCAATGGGAGGGGTGCACCAGACACCAGGAAAATGGTATCTCACTGCAGCCCATGGCACAAGTTCCAGCTGCTGCTGCAGAAGTCAAGAAAGTTCCATTGTTCTCCCACAGAGAAGACAGGTGAAGAGCTCCTCTCACTAAGCTGGGCACCCAGGATTCTGTGTGCCTAGAAAAGTTATTTCTGGTCCTTATTTAAAAAACAAACAAACATCAGAATCTACCTAAACTACACCTATTCAGCTAGGTTGTGGTGTTTTCTTTTGTTTTTAAATGACAGCATGTTTACGTATTTTCCATGTTTTTTTTTTATTTCGAGGAGAAAAGCAACAAGATGGCAGTCTCATGACACAAAAAATGCTTTGTGCTGTGAGAAGTAAGTGATGAGAAACCAAAAAAGGGTTTTGTGACATCCATTTTTCATTTTTAACCACAGTGTTAGCTCAAAAATTGTACTGCACATGCTCAAAATGGGAAAACACTGAACTGTAAAAGCTTATAACTCTGGAACCATTTCATATTTTTTCACCAGACCTTTCAAAGGCACCACCTTAGGATATGACACTTATCCCTGCAAGTCTGGGGAAAAAAATCCATTCCATGTAGGCTATAGAAAAAATGACATATGCAATCTCAGAAACCATACAAGCTGAAGTCACGAAATGTTCCACAGATCAGGAACTTGCCTTCTGAAAAAACTTGTGCATAATTTTAACTGATTTCATCAATGGTGCCAAGTATATTAATGTGCAAAGTTAGGGGTTTAACACTGAACATCCTACTTAACTCTAAACCCCTAAGATAGACAGACAGACAGATAGATATTTCAACCCTAACCCCCGACACTTGAAGCAAATCAGGGGTGGAGTCTTCCTTGGGGATGTCAACCCTATAGCTCACCTCATTGTATACACTCCTGAAGCATACACACCTGTGCTCATCACATCTGAGCTTTCTTGCTACCACAGTGGGTCAACCCCAAAGAAGACTCCACCCTTGATTTGTTTCAGGTGTGGTGGTGGGGGGGTAGGGTTGAAAGCCCTAGTACCATATTTTTCTAATTTTTTCACTGTAGCCTTAACCCTTAATGGCACATTAATGCAGTTTTTGCAAAGAATTTCCTTACTTTTTAAAACAGTATAATTGTATCCTCATTTGCCTGTGGGAGCACAGGACCCTCTGGACCCAATACACCCATCCCTCCATAAATATGGAAATGTATGTTTCTGTGGAAGTGTAGTTCCACATGCCCTGTGCTTGCATTTGTAGCAAAACAGCAAAAAAATTGTCAGCATAGTCTTCTTATTACACCATGTCATGAACCCAGTACTGAACATTATCAAATCCCGAAAGAAACGTTATTCCTTGCCACCAGAATGTCATTTCATTCCACAGGTGTGAAAACACAGTTTGGCCATGATTTGAAAATTGACAGCTGTCGTGTTCATGAGGTGGTGTAAAAAATGCCTATGTCATAAATTTTGGGTAAAAGAATTTAAAATTTCCAAAGTTAGAAGCGAGTGTCACAAAATTTCGCAAGATGCACATAACTTTGCTATTTTCACATATCTGACCTCAAATTTTCAACATACCTTCTTATGACCCCAACTCATGAATAGGTGTGTTAAAAATGTTACAATACCACCAGAAAGGTGATTTTGCCAAGTGACTGCAAAATCGCCTTTCAGGCTGTATTTGTGCAATTCTACCAGCACTGTTCATGAGGTGGGGTCAAAAAGACCATGTTGAATATTTAGTTTCAAAATGTGTAAAAATGGCACAATTATGCATCAAAGTTGAAAACCCCATTGAAATGCATTGAACCGCACTTACCTTAGTTTCTCATATTGCAGTTCAGTTCAAGCAGCAACACATCTTCAACTGGAAAGCAGATCTTGACCCTGGACCTGTTCAGGTGAGTGAGGGGTGTGGGGGCTATGGTGGTGTATCAGGTGCTAGATGCTCAGTGGGATGGCAGGGTGGGGAGGGTTGGATCAGCAAGGGGCCTTTTTTCACAGGTTAAAAAAAGACATTAAGGGACATTTCCTTTTTTGGGGGGATCCGGACCCCCAATCCTCCAGTCAGAGGTCAGCCCAGTGCCCTGCTTGCTGCTCCCCATGCCCAGGCATACCCCTCCGGATGGGGCTGTGGGATGGCTCCTCACCAATGGTCACTATTGGCAAGCCCCAGATTACCCTCCCAGTCAGGGCAATGGGAGCGGGACCCCCTGGTGGACAATGGTGGCAGTGGGGATGGCAGTGGAGCTGGGTGGAAGTTTTTACCTGCATGCTGGAGCCCTAGAGGTGGGGTGGTGCAATGACAGCTAGCATCTTCCCCACATCCCTAGTGTTGGCATCAGCTGCAGTGGTACCCCGGCCTCTGCCAGGGTCCAAGAAGTGGCAGACACTCTTCTGCCCTCCCCAGAGAAGGATAGTGGTCCCAGGATGCTTGATCCTTCTCCCCCTGGCCTGCCATCTGACTCCCAGATCCATTCTTGAGCCTGGGTTGTTGGTGTCGTAAGCAGAAATCCAACCACTGCACTGGTAGCCAGGCATGAGGGACAGTTTTCTTTATTAAATAATATTAAAATATGGGGACAGTGATCAGAGTGGGGGTACCACTAAGCACCAGAAAAACTGGAAAAAATACAGGGATGGCAATCGGAGGGTATGAAGTGCCATTAGACACCACTGAAAGATGCAAACAAAGATGGGGCTGGTAATCAGACAATGTGGGGTGTCACTAGACACCAGGAAAACATGAGAAATAATACAGGGATGGAATCAGAGAGTGGGGTGCCACTAGACCACCAGAGAAACAATATAAAATGTAAGGAGTGCAAACTGAGGGCAGGCAGTGCCTCTAGACACCAGGGAAAAGTATACAAAACAGTGATGATGACTGGAGGGGTGGGAGTGCCACTAGAAACCAGGAAAGGATGAAAAACATATTGGGACAGCAATTGGAGAGTGGGGGTGACACTAGACACCAGGGAAACAATAAAAAATATGGGGATGGCAATCGGAGGGTTGAGTTGGCCACTAGGCACCAGGTAATCATGATTGGAGGGTCCCTTTTCATATGCATGAAAAAGGCCACACAAAAAAGTAGAAGTGAGTCATGAAAAAGATTACAAATGTAGAAAAACACATTTGGGTGCCATTTTACTGACACTTACATGCAGAATCCACCTAATGGGGTCCAGATGAGCCAGACAGAGGTGTTTGTCTCCCTGCAGGATAACATTTATGTGTTTAAAAAAATGTTTTGAAAAAGATGGAAACACAATGGCAGCAAACAAAAAAAGATTGTCCCAATACAAAACAAGCATTTGTCAATGCTGAATGTTGTCTTGCTGGTATTGGCATTGGTAGTGCAGGAGTTAGAGATGCATAATAGGCATGGCAGTGAAGTATCGAAGTGACGCCAACCCCCACCCTGCTGAGACCGACAGGCATTGGGGTGTGCCTTTGGGTCATCAGCTATAACGATCATGCCATTTTACCTCACCCTACCCTGTAGACACTGACAAGTGTTATGGTGTGCTTTGGGGTCTTTGGGCATTACACTTACCCCATTCCATAAGGAAATATGCTAAGGTGGGTGCAGTATAGGAGAATGGGTGAACTTTTGGGCCAAACACTCCAAGGCACACCATAATGTCTGTCACTGGCTGCAGGGTGGGGGTTGGGGTGGAATAGGAATCATTACAGCCAATGATGCCAAGTCACACCCCTGGTGTCTGTCAGTCTGCACAGGGTGGGGTGTTACAGCTGGAAACCCTAATGCCATAGGTGTGTGTTGGTATTTTCACTCCAAATTTTCAACATGGGCATTTTGTGACCCCACCTCATGTAGAGCGGTTTCTTAGCTGAAAGGTGATTTTGCACAGCAGCTATGCCATTTGGTGTCACAGGTCCGAAAACACATTTTGGGCAGTATGTAAAAAATGACAAAGGTATTGTTCATAAGGATGTGTAAAAAAATTGCAACATTGAAAATCTGGACTGAAAATATGAAAAATCGGTGAAGACATGAGCATGCATTAAAAACTGTGCAGCACATGTCCATAACCCAATTATTTTGGAGATTATTTTAACCACATTTTCAACATAGGCATTTTGGGACTTCCCCTCATGAACAGTGGCAGTGTGGTTTTGTTAATTTATCCCAAAAGTTGATTTTCCACAGCGACCATGCCATTGTGCACCACAGGTTCGAAAACACATTTTGGGCAGGATGTAAAAAATGACAGCTGTACTGTTCATAAGGAGGTGTGACAAAATGCCAGTGTTGAAAATCTGGCTTGAAAATACTGCAAATCTGTGAAGTTACAAGGGTGCATGGGAATTGTGCAACACACGCTTGTAACACAGTCATTTTATAAACTTTCATCACCAAATTTTCAACATAGGCATTTTAGGACCTCTGCTCATGAGCAGTGTCACTGTCATTTCCACAAACTGTCAAGAAAACTAATTTTGCACAGTGACCGTGCTATTCTGCGCTGGATGTGTGAAAACAAATTTTAGCCAGGATATGTAAAATGACAGCTGTACTGTTCATAAGAAGGTGTGGGAAAATGACAATTTTGAAAATCTGGAGTGAAAATATTACAAATTCACAAAGTTATGAGCATGAGTGGAAACTGCACAATGCATGCTCGTAAAACAGGCAATTTTTTGGAGTTTTTCCACCAAATTTGCAACATAGGCTTTTTGAGAGCCCACCTCATGAACAGTGGCACTGTCATTTCATTAGTCGGTCCTGAAAGGTGATTCCGCACAGTGTTGTGAAATCACCTTTCTGGACGGAATAACTCCATGACAGTGACAGAATTCATGAAGAGGGGTCCCAATAACTCCATATTGAACATTTGGTGTAAAAATTCCCCAAAACGCCCAAGATATGCACCAAAGTTGAAAAAAAACTATTTATAGTATGCCATTATACAGCTTACTGGCATTTCTTCTGTTCGCAGTCGGCATTGAAGAGTGCAGACATGCTCCTGGTCCACTGAAGATCATTGCGCTGGACTCCAGAGGTAAGTATGGGGTGGGGGGTGGAGAGGCAGGGATGACAGAGGGTGGGTGCAGGTTGTGGGAGGGGGTAGGGAGACCATGATGGACCATTTTCTGTTTTACAGGTGAAAAAAAAAGGGGAACATTGTGGGACAGTTTTTTTTTTCAGGGACATTTGGCACACTGAGGCGGGCTCCCAGCATGTCACCTGATTGTTTTGGGGGTGCTGTAGCTGACAGGGGATTGGGCACCCCTCTTGACACACAACAGATGGAGGGAGACATTATGCCAAAGGGGAGTGGGCTTCCCCATTGGCAAAATAAACAGGGAAGGAGGGACTGTAGCCAATGGGGACTGTCCCCCCAATCAGCAAAGAAAAACTATTGGAGGGAGTGTATGATGCCAAGTGGGACTGGGCACCACCTTGATACACACTTGGGGGAATCATTATGCCGACAAGGAGTGGGTTCCCCATCAGCAAATGAAGAGGGTCAGGGCATGCGACAGGGGGATTGGGCACCCCTGAAGTCAAGCAGTGGCAGTCAGTGCTGCCATGTTTACATTGGGAGGCATGTTATTGTGCCACTGTAATAAGAAGCTTGCTTCTCATTGCAGCGGACCTTTTCTTAGATCTGTTGGCCACATTCCATATTGCTAGTGTGGCACCTGCATGCTGCCTTAGTGGGGAATAAGGGACACACCTACTGATACATGCCCTGCATTCACCCACAGTGACCTCACCTCCAAATCTGCTACTACTGCAATATGTTGACTTGTGCGCAAGCATGAGACAACATAAAAAGGATAATTTTTCTATTTCTTACAGTATCTTTATGTGTTCATTGAGCATGCTCAGAACCCAACATTTTAAAAATTAAGAACTCTGGATCAGATTAATATTTTTACACCAAACCAGTGAAAGGCACTATAGTGTGCCATGCCCTTTCTACCCTGAAAATTTCAGACCAAAATTCCAAACCATCTGCATATGAAAAGCTGCAGAAAAAACAGACAAACCTCCAAGAAAATTAACTGTTTTTGCAGTCCAGATCTCAGAATATTTATTTATTTAAATTTTGATGACGGAATATGCACATCCTACCAGAACAAAATTTTGGAATTCAAGAGAACTACCCCACAAGACCATGCATGCAAAATTGTGTTCAAATCCATTGAACAGTTGCAAAGCTATTAAGTGCAGAACTTGGGGTTTAACAACAAACTGCCTACTCAACTCTAAATATAGGGGTGTGACTGTGTCCCTATCATATAAATATATCTATATCTATCTGTAAATTTACAGATAGATATAGATATAGATATATTAGATATAGATATAGATATATACGTATAGAAGGACATTTAGTGTTATCCCAAATTTTCAAGACAGTCATTTTATCACTCCCCTTATAAACATGACATGTAGCATTTATAGTATATTAACTGAAATGTCTTTCACCACCAGAAGTGTGAAAACACATCTTATCCAGGATTTAAAAAAAAGTCTCATGTCAGATTTATGAGGCGGTGTGGAGAAATTGCTATGTTGAAAGTTTGCCATCAAAATATTGAAAATTAGTGAAGTTTTGAGTGAATGTTAAAATACTACAGTGTTCACTCATAACCTTGCCATTTTAGTGTACTTGTACACCAAATTTTCTGCATAGTCTTTTTTTACCTCACCTCGTGAACCAGCAGGTGATAATTTTCAAATCTCTTCCAAAACATCTTTCCATGCCACCGAAGTGTCTTTCCACACGACAGGTATGAAAATGCATTTTGTATAGGATTTGAAAAATGACAGCTGTCACATTCATGATGTGGTGTGAAAAGAATGTCTATATTAAAAATTTGGGGTCAAAATATTTAACATTTCCAAAGTTATGAAGATGCATTACAAAATTTAAATGTACACTCAAAACTTTGTTTTTTAATATTTTGACACCAACATTTTCAGCATAACCTTCTTCTGACACCACCACATGAACAAGGGCAGGGAAAACATTCAAATTAACTTAAAAAGGTATTTTTTTTCAGTTACAACATCATTTCATGGCACAGGTGTGAAAACACATTTCAGACAGGATTTGAAAAATGACAGTGGTCACATTAATGAGGCAATGAGAAAAAATGACTGTTGAAAATTTTGAGTCAAAATATTTAAAGTTACTAAAACTATAAGTGTACGTTGCAAAATTTCAATATACATTCATAACTATTGCTTTTTTTATATTTTTAACCCTAATTTTCAACATAGTCTTCTTTTGATCCTACCACATGAACAAGGGCATAGAAAAATTCCAAACCAAATCCAAAAGGTGATTTTGTATAATGACTGCAAGATCACTTTTCAGGACAGATTTGCATGATTTCATCACATTGTTCATAGGGGTCCCAAATAGGCCATGTTGAAAATCTGGTGAAAAATGTTCAAATATGAAAAAATTATTAAAGTTCAAATCCCCACTGAAACACATTATACCACTCTTGCCTTATTTTCTGCTATTACAGTCAATGGTTTCAGTAGCAAGATGTGTCATTGATCAGAGAGTGGATCTTTGCTGTGGGACATGTTCAGGTCAGTGAAGAATGTAGGGGGTGTATGTGGGGTTTTGGATGGTGGGTACTGATTGGAAGGTTGGAGGGTGGGATATGTGTGGGAAGGTGAGACTGATGAGGGATCATTTTATTTTTTTCAGGCTGCAATAAAAAGGTCAATGAAGCATGGCTTTCTTTATTGCAGTGGGGTGGAAGTTGACACTGGGGATTGTGCACCGGATGATGTTCAGTTGCAGTGGGGCTAGGCACCCTGGTATTGGATCATCATCTATTTATTTGTAGGGGACACAACCTAGAGGGGAGGGGGTGGAAAAAAGCCATACCAGGAATGACAACCTGGTCCTCTATTATTTATTAAAAATTCAGGTGACATGGGGGGGGCAATTGAAGTGACACCAGGGGTTGGCACCCTGGTCAGCTTATAATAATAATACACAAAACTATATGGATAGAAAGATTACATAGATAGACAGATAAATAGACAGATAGGCAAACAGATAGACAGATAGATAGATAGATAGATAGATAGATAGATAGATAGATAGATAGATAGGAATCTGCACATCCAACCAGAATGAAAACTGCCAAATGAAAAGACCCGTCCTCCAGACCACATGTGCAAAATGTTGTTCAATTCTATTGAACTGAGGCGAAGGTATTAATGTGCAACATTATAGATTTAAAGGGACACTGTCAACCTTTTTTGCATCATATTATTTCTCGATGAAAACCCATATTTTATGATTATTTACCTTTTCTAAAATTCATTAATGCAGCTCTTTGTTTTCTCTACTTCTTTTCTTAATAGAACTGAAATGCATGGTAATGGTGTAATATACCCAGCCTTGTTTTGTTTCAAATGCTAGATCAACTATTATTGCATACTATCTGAGCATCATGAATACCACCAAACAGTGCAGCCAGTCATGATGCAGTAGTTCCCTGTCCTATCACTGCATCATGAGAGGTTAGACAGTGTATAGGTGTTCCTAAGTCCAGGAAAGATGCAGTGGAAGTTAATCAAGGAATATAAACAAACATGTTTTGGTGTGGTAACACCAGTATGGTGGGAAGCCTCTTTTTCACTTTTAAAAACAAAACCAGAAACAGAATCAAACAGCCAGCTAAATCAACAATCTTTACAGAATGATAGGAATCATAAAAAGTGTTTTTAAACAAGGACATTTTTTAAGCCTATGGAGGTTAACAGTGTCCCTTTAACATTAAACACCCTACTTAACATTAACAATAGGGGCACTACTGTGTCTGTACAATCATAAAAGTGAATACAGTGATTTACGAAAGCTATATTTAAAATCCAGTGGTTCACACTTTAAGAAACAAGTGATAGTCATGGCTGCAAGCATGGGAAACATAAAAAGATACTCAGAACATCTGTCCAGACAGAAGCAAAAAACAAACAAACAAATTTTAGCAAAAAATAATGTTAAGTATATGCTACAAACACAAATATATTCTAGAAATTATACAAACACAGAAAGGTCAAAGTGCATTCCAAATGAGTTTGCCTTCAAATGAGCTTTCACATCTATACCAAAAAAGGGGCTAATTCAAATTTTCCATTTATCTCGGGTTTTTATGAGCCCCCAAGCTACAAGTGGCAGCCATAGACATGGTCAGATATTTCCTGAAATTCCTGTGCTATCTCTGGAGAAATTTCCTGCTTGCTAGCAGTACCACTATTGGCCACCAGAGAGACTCTCTTTAGATATATCTCAAAATATCTTGAAATACCTGACCATATCATGGCTGTTGCTTTAAATGCCCAGAGTTCTTCTCTTTTTAATAGCAAGGTACCTTGATTTCCACCAAATGCAAAACTAACTTTTATATTTCTTGAAATGGGAAGGACTGGTTGAAACCGCAACTGAAAACATTTTGAACTACAGTATTGTCACAATTGCCTGATCAATGACCCATATTCTTTCTCCTACCTGCCCTTCCACTTACTGTATGAAGCATGTAACCAACCTACAGTAAAATGTTCCAGACCAACAAATTGCTAAGTACACCATAGATTTTTCTTCAAAAGACTGTGGCTACAGAGTTGATGGGCAGTGCCATCACTATCACCAAACATGATTCCAAAACAAATTTTGTGGCTACTCATCCTTAAGAAAAACAGACTAGAACCCACTGCTAGGGTACATTAAAAAACAAAGCTTTACTTAGCTGTATTAAGTGGTAGCACCCCACACAAAAGACCTGTGTCAACGCATGTTACAAGCTTAACAAGTTCCTTATCAAGAACGTGATAAAGATCTTGTTAGCTTGAAATGTGCATTGACACAGGTCATTGTTAGATACTTCCCCAAGTAAAAGCTTTATTTTCGCGTGCCTAGCAGTGGGATTAATCTATTTTCTTACGGATGAGTGGCCACAAAATATTTTGACAGCATCGTTTTAGTATTGCCATTAACGAATTTGAGGACTTCATATACCTCTTTTATATATAATGGCCTAGATTTTCAAAATGTTGTGAATGACACAACTACAGTTTTCATCAGTGTTGTGATGCAAATAGCAGCTGTGCCTGCAGCAGGTTGTGATGCAACCATTAACATATGGTTGCATCACTATCTGTTGCATCTGTGTCTGTGTCACTATTGTGCCACATTGCATGAGAAAAACATGACATGCCACATTTACAGCAGAAGAACAACTTACTGTGCACCAATTTTCTAAATGAAAATGAAAATGCTGGACCACTAAAAAGTGGCCAGTGTTATGTGGTAGGCATGAAGGCAGCAAATATAGCCCCGATGGATTATAGTGATAATAGACATGAGAGAGACATAGATATTTGCATTAAGAATGAATGTGGATAGACAGATCACACACACACATACACACAACTCCACACAACACACACATACACACACACATAAACATGTATTGTTGGTGTGCTTGTGTATGGACCAGTTCTAGACGTGCCTGAACTATGATTTGTGGCATTCTGTTGCTCAATCACACTAGGGTTTGCTTACAGGGTACAGCATATCAGGTACAGTGTTAATGAGCTCAGCATTCATGCTCTTGTAGTTCCACCATTAGTATGCAAATCGCTTGCATAACTCCACTCATTTAACACCACTGGAGCTTGCAGAAGACCAGTCTTCTCCTTCCAATGCTCCAGTACCACATGTGGTTGACTGTAGTTTATTGTGTTGCCTCTAGTGTATCCTGCATTGTCTATCACCTACATGATGGGGAGGGGGTGAGGGTGTACATGTGGCACAGTACAATTGGGGGCATAGTGAGGCACAAGGCCAGTGCCCCTTCTAGTTCACCCCTTTGGCCTTAAAATGGTCCTATATGTGGCAACAAGCATTCAATTTTCACTGCTGAATTCGTTTTGGCCATTGGCCAGGAAGGTGAATGTCTTGCAGGCCCTGCACTGCATGATATATTGTCTTTAATTATATGATCTCTTAACCTTTGCTTTTATTTTCTTTAGTTGTTTGATATAGTTGCTTCCTCCATGTTGTCTAACGCACTCATGTTGCTTAACTCCCACTTACTGTCTCTTCCAGTTTATACCACAGGATGTAGAATGTGATATAAATTAGGGAAATCAAGATTGCTACCTGTATCTCCTGGTTCCTTGTTCTGTGCCTTAACCATTAGGTTATGCTGACATGGAAGGACCACCATGTTTTATTTATTTATTTATTTATTTATTTAGCTTTTGTTGACCGGGTAAATGCACTAGACAAATCCTGCCTATTTTCAGGCACGACCCGGGGAGGGGGATACAGATGAATGCCAACTGACCTTGAACCAGATTAAACTGTTGGTGGTATTTTTAGTGAATGGCAACTGGAGAAGTGCGAGTGCTAAGTGTTGCATAGAGATGGGCAAAATAGGAAAATTTCACTCTGTGAAATATTTTGTGAAATTCCCGCATTTCACAAAATATTTCATAGGTGCAAAATGTGAAATTCCACTGTCAAAATGTAGAATTTTGCCACTCATGGGCGAAATTCTGCCATTTGTGGATGAAATTCCACATTTTTAAAGAGAAATTCTGCATTTCACCTGCGGAAGTTTGCATTTCACACCCACAAAATATTACACGAAATGTGCAAACTTCAAAAAATGTTTCACGGGGCAAAATTCCCAATTTTGCCAAAATTTCACCAGTGAAATTAAATTTTGCTACATCTCAAGTGCTGCACTACAATACTTTTAATAGGGGTGGGAGAACTGGGTCAAATAAGTTCAGAACTGCCTAAAACCTGTGCCATTATCTGTAGAAGAACCTTATCAGAACTTGCTTTTCAGGTTTTAATACGGTTCTGGTAACTTTTTAAACACTGATTTTGAAGCTTAATACCTACCTCCCTCAGCAGATCTTTGTCTATTCAGAAGGCTGGTGGTGGTCAAAAGACTGCCAAGAAGTTTGATGTAGTGTAGCATCACTTAAAGTTGTTTTTAGATTACTTTTTCTTCACTAACAATAGCTTAAGGGTGAACAGTGATGGTAAAAACAGTGTTTGTAATTGATATGAAAAGTTTACTAGACTCAGATAACTATCATAACCTTTGTTTGCATCTCAGAATCATTTAGAACCTCAGAACCTTTTTTTGGTTCTCACAGGCCTAATGTTTATCTTACTGTATAGTTATCTGTCCCTGATATTTGGACCACAGTGTTGAAAGGTATGATCAAAAAGCAATTATGTGAGCTTGCCTTGTGCCATTATGGAAGTGCATCACAGTCGGAAGTTCATTCAATGAGCCAACAGCTGGAGTCGATGATTCTTATACCTGGAATCCACTTATCCCCTTTAGTGCTCTAACCCTTTGACCTCACTGCCTTCTGAGATATTGTAGATTAAAATAAATTAGGTTGTCTTTATGTGGTGACTTGCATTGCTGACTCTCAAGCTTAAAACAGGTAGAACTGCAGGTGCCTAGAACTGTTTTATTCCATCTCCTTTAGAAATGCAGAGTGTTTATTTTCCCTTAAACATTGAATAATGGGTTGCTGAGCTATTGACAAGCAGATAATTATATTGTATTCCCTCAGCTGTAACATTTATGTATACAGTGATAATACTGAATTCATGTACGTTTTTAATATGTATGGAGAGAGGTTTAAGTATTGTCTACATTAAGTGGAACAAACAATGGTTATAATTATATTGCCTCTAGATGTAAGTGTAAAATATAAATACAGTAATGGTTTTTCAGTAAATCATCTGGGATGATAGACAGCTTTGGGTTACAAACCACAGAAGTTATTTTAGATCTGCTGAATCACACAACTGATGTCTGTTATTCTTAATAAAATTATCCAGTTCTGTACAACTCATGTCCTACTAACTATGGGTTATTTCACACAGCTAGGAGTATTCTGTTTCACTTCATTAATTGCCTGAAAATAGGCATTTAATTGTCTAGTGTACTACCAGGTCAACAAAAAAACTAACTAACTAAATATTTTATTTGTATCTAAAGTCCTGCATGATCTGTGAGACCTTTTTAGTTCTGTTTTCTTTGATGAATTACGATGGTACCCATATTCCAAGATTTTATTTTGTGCAAAATATAAGAAGGCAAAATAATCAAGTCAAGATTTCAAAAAGCAGCACCAGTGACTATAATACGTGCAGGCCCATGTCACACTGATCAACCATCCAATTTGAGTTCTGTCAGGCATCTGTCAAATAAATTAGCATTAACTGTTATATTTAACTAGTTGAGCAATTGCTGTCAGTTTGACATCAAACTAACCTATGTAACATTAATGGCTTTAAAGAATACCTTTCTGGCTGCTGCATGGATATCTGTATTTAAATCCTGGTGTAAATTGCCAAAAACATAGGTCAGATCACTTTTTAGTCAAAAGCCTTGCCCTACACTAAAGCACATCACACGCATTGCACAATTCAGCACTGCTCAACCCAACTGTTCATGTTCGGTGCACACAGTGACTTAATTTCACTCTCACTTGGGAGAATCTGCCCCTTCAGGTCAGTACTGCTGTGCACCTGTCTCACAGAGTGAGAGAGTTTACTATGCACTGCACTCACCCACACTTTACATGCTATCATGGGTAAGACATGGCACTAGTCCCCTTTGACTTCAATACATTACCTATTACAAGCATGTAATTGCTCATACTGAATCATGTACAAGACAAGACAAAATAGATCAGAAAAAAAAATCTGGTAAGCTCTTTTTTCCATAGATATCTACCCCTTCCCTTTATTGTTACTTTATATTCTTTTATGCAGTGCACCATACTCTTTGAGAGTAATAAAAGTGGCAGCTTGCTGTCAGTAGTTTTTGTGACAAGCACACCTTCGTTTCCAAGGGGATTCATGTGAAGTACATGATTCTATATTATATACAGGTTGCACCCAGGAAAGTAGAGCATTGCAATTTGTACAAAGAAAGAACATGCTGAAATCCTTTTAATTAGTCCTCACCAGTGCTGCTCAAATGGGCAGTAAATGTTTTGCAAGTCTGAACACATATAGACATCAGGTTTTTGGATTTGGAAGTCTAAACATTTGTCAGTTCAATCTTTTTTTTTTTTTCTTTTTTTATTTCAGCCAGCATTACAGGTAAAATTGTGATAATAGGGATTGCCAATAAAAGGCAAGCCAGGTTGTCCAGTGATCCCCCACCAGGAAGATGTGAATAGGAGGGGGGTAAGGGGAGGGAAATAGAGAGGGAGGGGCCTTGTGACATCACCAGGCAGGAAAGGGTAAAATGACAAGATCAGGCCAGAGCCTCAGGGATTGGCTGAGTGGCGGAGCCCATAGGGGGTTCTGACCAGGGGCCTAATGGAGTACATTTGGCCAGGTCTCAAGCAAGACGACCTCTTTTGCTGAGAATTTTTTTCTGGAAACAGAACTCAGCACATCGTTGGCAGATCAGGTAAGGCACAAATAACTACTAGGCCTGTAGCCATGTGGCCAAGTGACCATCTCAGTGTTTGCTGTTGTTGTCTCTCATTTATTACAGTGAGCAGTTTACATGGGAATAAGTGATGATAATATGCACTGTGAAGGCATTGCTGTGGTTTAAAGTAGGTTTATGATTGAGGTTGAGAGAGAGCAAGCATTTGTACAGTGGGGCCTCTTGGCCACATGGTCTGAGGGCTAAAGGTTTTGTTTGGGATGCTTTGGTTAAAACAAAAAAAGATGATAAACTGTTGATCAGCCTCAGGCAGGCACCAGCAGGTGGAAGGTGCATGCAAGAGGCTAGCTTCAGTAAATTTGGTAGGTTTATACTGCAGAGAGAAGAGGTCTCAAAGCCTAAATGCATTCAAAGATGACTGTGCAGCCAATCGCTGCATGGTGGTTAAGCTAGGGCCTGCTCAGATTTGGCTGACTCCATGAAGCCATTTTGCCATGCCTGAATGTAATAGAAGAACTCACTTTAAGAAAAGGAATGGGCTGGCAGGGGAGCTGTGCAAGGTAGCATTGGAGAGAGAGAGCATGTTTTTTTTTTCCCATCGTGTGTCATTGTAAGGGGAACCTGACGATATGGCCGATGGGCCTACCTGGCATTTTGTTGTGTCCTGCGGCCGGACTTATGGCCACAACGTGGCTAGCTACATTTTTCGTTCAAAAAAGGAAGAAATAATGAAAAAAAAACAAGGTTCTCCAAATAACAGCATGATGAATAGCAGACGACCACAGTGGAGGAGGTCAGTTTGCTTTTCCTATGTCTAGGCCGGGCGATGCAGCAATATGGGGCCTGGTGAATGCCACCCTGGTCAAGATGGTGGCATTTGTCTCGTATGTTTTGCTTTTGCACCTTTCTTTAAATGTTGTTGATAAGGCCCTGTTGTATGCAGACACATGGCAGCATTCTGTACAACTCATGTCAAGGCTTTCTAATGGTACAAGGTGTTTGTTCCACAAGGGGACAAGCCGAGTAAGGGGGCTGTGAAACCCACCCCATGGCTGGGCGCAAGCTTGTGGTGATGTGGGCATTGTGAGGATCGGGCAGAGCAATGTGCGATGTGCAGGCCACAAGAACGGGCATCATTTTGGTCGGGCTTTTTAGCTCCACAGGTGGAAGGGGAAGTGGTTGCCTAGAGACCGCAAGTCGGCAACTAAGGGCAAGCGGGGTGGCAAGTGGTAAGAGAGAAGAAAAGGATGCCTCTTTTGCATGGTAAGGGGAGGTGGACAAGATAATGAATGGGCCCACCAGGAGGAAGCAGGTTAATGGCACAAGTGGAGAGTAAGGAGGCCAGGAGGCCATGTGGACAAGCGTGGCCTAGGGTGGTGGGGTTTTTCTCATTTTATGTCAACCCCTTTTGCACTCAATTAGGTATTAGGGAAGGAGTTTTGAATGCTTGATATGGGTAACAATTTGGGGCTTTCTTGAAGTTTGGAAAAGGAGGTTTTTGAGGGGAAGCTCCATTTTATGTTTCACAAAGCCTATCGAATGGTTGTGGGCCACAGGCCTGCACGGCAGGAGCAATGGAGCATGTGGCTGGGGAAAAGGGGGCACAAGGAGGTGCAGCACACAAGTTTTGGAACAGGCAGGGTCCTGGACAGGGGCACAGAGCGCGGAGAGTGCACTGGGAGATACAGGCAGGCCCAGGTTAAGAGGGCCAGGCTCAGGTGTGATGAAAGCCCCAGAGCAGGGAGGGGCCGTGGGTGCAGAAGAGGTGGGGCGAGCCACAGAAGAACATGGGCCTGTAGGCATGGGCAAGCATGGTACTGTAGCCAGGAGGAGCTGGCAGGGTGGTCGAGAGAGGGAGGGTATACCTACAGGGGCGGGGAGCCTCGGAGGCCTCAGGTGCAACCTTGGCAAAAGCCATGCCTTAGGTTTGGCCCAGCAGATGGGTT
Source organism: Neoceratodus forsteri (assembly GCA_016271365.2). NCBI lineage: Eukaryota > Metazoa > Chordata > Ceratodontiformes > Ceratodontidae > Neoceratodus > Neoceratodus forsteri. Next base: position 824,985,483 of record CM057450.1, on the reverse strand, counting down.
TTACTTTTTGGGTTGACCCCATGGGGAGTGGCTAGGGCACCGACACACATGGGGGGGGAGACCTGGGACCACAGTTTCGGTTTCCCCCCAGGTTTCCGAGTATTACAGCAAGGTCATGGGGTTCAAGTTGTTGAAAGAGCATATCATGGCTGAACACTTATTTCCCTTCCCCTGAACACAGTGACATAGGAAGCAGAATGGCACCTAAGCGGGAACAACTCTTCAGCGACAAATTGATGTAAGAGTCATCTAAACTGATGGGGCAAATGTCGGAGCTGGTGGCAGTGGCAAAGAAAAGGGAAGTGGAAGAGGAGGCCCTGAAAAAATGGAAGGAGTGAGAGGAGCGCCCGGGCAGGGGAACAGGGGGCAAGAGACCCAGACAGGAGGCACCACTGCTCGTACCGATACCAGCAGTGCTGCCTGCACTAGAGCCAGATGAAGGGAACCTGGATGGTGGTAAGAACAGCAGGGATCTCTCCGATGAAAATGGGCTGAAAGAGTATTTGGAGGGACTCCTGGTAGATATGGGGGACACAGGTTTGGAAAAAATGGAACAGGCCATTCAGACTCTAAAAAGCAAAGGGGCAGGGGCAGAAAAGAGAGGGGGGCCAAGGGGGCAACAAAAAATTTGTACGATGGGCCCCCAGGCTGCTCGGTTGGGGACCACGTCCCAGAGTCCATAAAAAAAAAAGATCTGCAAAAGGCGGAGTATGTGGACATCTTCGGACTGTTGGACAAGGACACGGCCGCAAGGTACGTGCAGAAGGAATCAGTGGGGAAGTCAGAAATGATGGTGACCCTGGCAGTGGTGGGCCACAAGACTGAGGAGGTGAAATACAAAGAGAATACCATTGACAACTGGCAGTGGGGTTTCATCATATACATCATGCTGGTGCTGGAGAAACAGCCAGAGCTCACCATTTCCCTTTTGACATACATGTCCATTATCAGGGATGCGTACAAGGTGAAAGTCGGTTATGGGTGGCTCAAATACGATGAGGCATTCCAGAAGAGAATGGCAGCAAAAGGGGATTTGAGGTGGGACTGTACCCACTCAGAGTTATGGGTAAGGACACTATCCAGGGAGGTGAGCGGAGCCAGGGAGCAAGCAAAGAAGGCCACGGCCACCGCACAGGTCAGGGCATGTTGGGGCTACAGCAAGGCCACATGCACATGGGGCAATTGTAAGTTTTGACACACCTGCTCCAAGTGCAGGGGGTTGCACCCTGTCTCCAGCTTCTGGCAGGGGGTGGACAGAGTGGGGCAACAAGGGGACAATACCACATGATCTGTCCTGGGTGCCTTGGGGAGCAAGGGGGCCGGGGTGGGCAGCAGGGCAACACACGCTCCGGGGATGGCACTAGAGAGGAACACAAAGAGGGCAGCTGGGTTACGTGCTGGGGTGCATTCCAATTGCCTTGGCAGTGGTAGAGGAGTGGACCACGGACTACTTGAATAGGGTGGCTGCAGAATTGTTCAGGGCAGGTTTCAAAGGGGGGTTTACCCTTGAGTTTTAAAGGAAGGAGAACTCAGATCTAGGCCAGAAATGTAGGGTCAGTGAAAGGAAAAGAGGAAATAGTGGGGGCCAAGATTGAGAAGGAGATAAGGGCAGGCAGAGTGGAGGGCCCACTGAGGGGTCCACCCTGTGAGCATTTCTGGGTGTCCCCACTGGGGATTGTCTCCAAAAAAGTGGCAGGGTAATTCTGCTTGATACATCATTAATCTTAACCTGAGGGATCCTCAGCAAATGAGGGCATACCTGAACACCTTAGGGTAGTGTCATATGCCTCGCTGGAGCAGGTGGTAGGGTTAATCAGGGCGATTAAAGGAGCATGGCTGGTTAAGATGAACATAGAAGCAGCTTTTCAGCTGTTACTAGTCCAGCTTGGGGATTGGGACCTGTTGGGTTTTCAGTTCCAAAGGGCAATGTATTTTGACAAGGCCATGCCCATGGGGTGCTCGGTAGCGTATTCCACATTTGAACATTCTGCACCTGGATACAGTGAGTGTTCAAGGCCTGATATGGGCGCAGAAGGGTGGTACACTACCTGGATGATTTCCTCCTTATTGGGGAATCCAGGGCCAAGGCACAGGGCATGTTAAGGGATTTTGAGGCAATGTGCCAGCAGGTGGGGATACTGCTGGCACAGGGCAAGACAGAGGGCCCCATCCATAGGCTGGAATTTTGGGGTATAGAAGTGGACATAGAGGAGGGCTGTTTTAGGCTGCCTGGGGACAAGATGGAGTGCTTTAGGGGCCTGCTCACCCAGGTTATGGGGAGGCAGAAGGTGCCGCTGGTACAGATACAGCAACTGCTGGAACACCTTAATTTTGCCTGCCCTGCAAAGCCATCAGTCCAGGCAGGGCCTTCACAAGAAGGTTGGGGAGGGCAACAGGGAAGGCCTGTCTGATGCCCCATTGGGTGGACATGCCAAGAGAAGTACTGGAGGACCTTCGGTTATGGGAGGAGTTTCTCGACAGCTACAATGGGGTGACATTTTGGCAGGAAGAACAGGAAAGGAACATGGATCTGGAGCTATTCACAGATGCGTTGGGGCCCTGGGAATGCGGGTGTATTTTCAAGGGGATTGGATGTCAGAGCCATGGTCAGCATCATGGGGCAAAAGGGGTGGTTGAAAGATATCACATTCTTGGAGATTTTCCCTGATATGGGTGGCTCTGGATGCATGGGGGTGTAAGCACATTTTGTTTTAGTGTGATAATAAAGGGGTAGTAGAAGTCATTAATAGGCAAGAGGGGAAAACAGAGATGGTGGGGCAGCTGCTCAGGTGATTGGTCCTGTTGGGGCTACAGTTGAACATATCTTTCAAAGCACAGTACATTGAAGGTTTGAAGGACAAGGTTGCTGACAGTCTTTCTGGCTTGCAGATTGACAGGTTTCATGAGCTGATGCCTGAGGCAGCACCACACAGGACCAGGATACCCAATCAGATGTGGTAAACTGGAGGGTCACAGCCAGGGCACTGTATGAGGGGCCTGAGTGGCCAATACATTGAGGGCATACAGTGCAGGATGTGCAAGGTTTCAGAAGTTCAGAAGGAAGCATGGGGTGGGACAGGGCTGAACTGGCATGGGACAAACAGATAAGGAGGTTTGTGGTAGAAATGTGGGAGGAAGGGATGGCCCATGCCACAGTGGTGGTGCATTTGGCTAGCATCACTTGAGTATGCCAGAAAAAAGGCTGACCTGATGTAGAGGCCGGCAGGGCAATAAAATGCATGGTGGCAGGCTGGCGGCAGGGCCAACTGGCCAGGGTGGATGGGAGACATCCCATAAGGGGTGATTTGCTGGTAAGGGTCTTAGGGGCCACCCAGAAAGTATGCACATCAACCCAGGATGGGATGCTGTTCTGGGCTGTGTTTGCGGTTATGACAGCAGGCACATTCTGAATGGGAGAGGTAGTGGTCCCAAAGCAGGCAGCCACTGGGCAGGTGTTACAGCATGAGGAAGTCCAATGGGGGCAAGACAAAGTGGTCATCACCTTAGCCAGTTCCAAAATGGATCAAGGGGGGAAGGGGACCCAAGTATCACTGGTAAGATCCCAGTCGGCCAGCTGCACTGTGGGCTCGCTGGAGGAATATAGGAGGGTTCGGGGGAGGGCTGGGGGGTGCATTTATGACATGGAGATGGTTCTCTGGTCACAGGGTTTCAGGTGGGGGCAGTCCTCAAGAAGGCTCTGGCATTCCTGGGAGAGGACCCCAACAAGTTTGCCCCACATTCATTTTGGATTGAGGCAGCCACAGAGGCAGCAGAAAAGGGGTCTGCAGTGGCAGACGTACAGAAGGTGGGGTGCTGGAGGTCCAGCTGCCACAAGAGGTACGTGATAAAATAACAACAGCAACTCACAATGTTTATTTTGTTTCCATGGCAGGTTCCAAGAGAAAGATCCAGATAGTGGGGCATTGTTTCATATATTGGGCCGAAAGGTTTGCGGTCACCACCTCCAGAGGAGCGGAGCTGAGTTATGACATGGAGCACACCAGGGTGCTACGGAAGGGACATTAGGGGGATGAAATGGGCACAGTTCATGCCTTTGATGGAAACATTTAAATTGCAGTGGGGCACACAAGATTGCATCATTATACACCTGGGAGGCAATGATCTGGTGAGCCTGCCATGGGGGGTATTAGGGCAGAACATTAAGGAAGACTTAGAAAGATTAAGAGGGTGGTGGCTGAGGGTGATAATCGGCTGGTCCAAAATCACTTCTCAAAGAGTATGGAGGAGGGGAAAGGACATCTGGCTGATCAAAAAAGTTAGGAAGCTTTTAAACAGAAGGGTGGTCAGAGGAGTAATAGAAATGGGGAGAGTGCATCTACAGCACAGAGGCATCTCTTTTGACCAGCCTGCAGTATACAAGTCGAATGGCGTCCACCTGTCAGAGTTTGGGATGTGTCTGTTCCTAAGACCTATTGGGGAGCTAGTAACCAGGATAGCCAAAAAAGGACTTAGATACTAGCCTGCATGGGGGAACCCCTCTATCCATTGCAAGCTGAAGGAGGAGCAGTGGAAGGAAGAAAAGGGAGGACGGGGTAGGAAAGGGGAGGGTAGGACACATGGGCTGGGAAAAAGAACCCAGACATGGTGGTAAAAGTGGGAAGGGGGGGATAGGTCCAGGCGCCGGATTCAGAAGTGTCCGGGTTTGAAGGGTGAAAGCTCAGGTAAGGGGAGCCTGTCTGGTTCTGGTGTGGAAGAGGGGGCCGGATTCACAGCGTCCAGGCTCTGAAAGCAAGATGGAAGAAATGACCAGAAGAAGGACGGAGGCTGGAACCAGAGAATTGGAAATAAAATGTTGGATGTAAGTTTGAATTGTGAATTCTAAAGTATATGAGTTGCAAATATAGTCTTTGTGCCATGAATAAATGTGCCGACGAGCACCAACAAGTAAAAACGGTGTGGCATCCATCATTTCTTGGGGGGATTCAGGGGACAATAGGGATTGCCAATAAAAGGCAAGCCAGGTTGTCCAGTGATCCCCCACCAGGAAGATGTGAATAGGAGGGGAAGGGGGATGGTGACATCACCAGGCAGGAAAGGGTAAAATGACAAGATCAAGCCAGAGCCTCAGGGATTGGCTAAGGGGCAGAGCCTGAAGTGGGTCCTGACCAGGGGCCTATTAGCGGTATACTAGGCCAAGTCTCAGGCAGGATGACCTCTTTTGCTGGGAATGTTTTCCCACTCTCTCATCCTGATTAAGGAGGGTGGGGGGGCTGGTTGTGGCAGAAAGGAAGAATATGGAGGGCAGGCTGAGTGCCCTAGGGGCCCTGGGCATAGGGCCAGATGTGTCTATTGCTGCAGGGAGGCAGCAGAGGGCCAGGGGGCTAGGGCAAAGTCCCTTGTTGGGGAGGGGCAGGTATCCTCACAGGGGAGAAGAAAGAAAAAGGGGGGATGGTGGGGAGAAAAGGGGGTAGGATACACGGTCTGGGGACAAATGACTCAGACATGGTGGTAAAAGTGGGGAGGGTGATAGGTCCAGGCGCTGAATTCAAAAGTGTCTGGGTTTGGAGGGCCAAAGCCTGGGTAAGGGGAACCAGCCTGGTTCTGGTGTGGAAGAGGGGGCCAGATTCACAGTGTCCGGGACCTGAAAGCAAGATGGAAGAAACAACCAGAAGGACAGAGGCCAGAACCAGAGAACTGGAAATAACATTTTGGATGCAAATTTGAATTGTGAATTCTAAAGTATATGAGTTGTAAATGCAGTCTTTGTGCCATGAATAAATGTGCCAACGAGCAACCAATAAGTAAAAATGGTGTGGTGTCCATCATTCCTTGTGGAAGTCAGGGGACTAACAGTTAAAGCACCAGTACTAACTCTTCATTGGGATGTAAGAATCTCATATGGCTCAGACTTGTAATGCAAACTGGTAAACCAGAAATGTTTGCATTATTTCCCATTTTCTGGTACTAATAAATGAAAAACAGTCCTCCCTAACCTCCCAGGTACAAAACCCTCTTACACCAGCTCATGGGGCACACGTAATTCCCAGTCACAATAAACTGGTGACAGATATTTGCCATATAATTTACCACTAGTGCTTGGCTGCAACACCTCCCTCTCAAAGTTATGTTAGGAAGAGATTGGAGAGACTATCTCTGCCATTGCATTGCAATGTGTACTACTACACAGAAGCCCCTCACACACATTACGCAGTTCAGCACTGTTCTACTCAACCGTTCATGTTCAGTGCATGCAGTGACTTAAGTTCAGTCTCAGTTGGGAGAATCTACCCCTTTAGGTCAGCAGTGATAAGCACTTAACAGTGTGAGGGAGTTTACTATGCACTGAACTCACCCACTGTTTTAGGCTGTCATGGATAATAAATGGCTCTGGTCTCCTTTGGCCTCAGTACATTACCTATCACAAGCACTTAATTGTTCTTACTGAATCATATATAAGACATGATATAGTAGACAGATCAGAAAAAATAATCCTTGGGAGGTTTCTTTTTCATAGAAATCTACCCCTTCCCTTTATGATGACTTTATTTTCTTTTATGCACAGCACCTTACTCTAAGCATATGGAAAATGGAAGCTTGCTGGCACTAGTTTTTGGGACAAGCATACCTTTTAATTTCAAGGGGATTCCTGTAAAGTGCATGACTACTACATTATTTACAGGTTGCACACAGGAAAGTGGATCATGGCAGTTTGTAGAAGAAAAGAACAACCTGAAACCCTTTTAATTAGTCTTTGCCAGCGGTGTTCAGATGGGCAGTAAATGTTTTGTAAGTCTAAACACATACAAACATCAGGTGTTTGGATTTTAAGTGTGAACATTTGCTAATTCAAGCAATTTTTATGTCAGTCTACATTTAAGTTAAAGTTATGAGACAAGCATTCAAAGTATCACATTAACTCCTTGTTGGGCTGTCAGAATCTCCTAAGGCTCAAACTTGTGAATTACATTGGTAAGCCTGAAATATTTACACCATTCACCATGTTTAGGTAACAATAAATGAAATACAGCCCTCCCCAATCTCCCAGGTACAAAACCCTCTTTCACAGCTCATGGGGTACACATACAGTAATACCCAATCACAATAAACTGGTGCCAATTAATTGCAAAATGATTTACCACCTAGTCATCTGGCTGCAACTCCCCACCCCCACAAAGTTATGTTCAGAAGACATTGGAGAGACCATTTGTACCAGTCCATAGCAACGCATGATGCTACATGGAAGGGGCAGAGTTTACATGTAAATTGCATCCAGTGCCCTTCACATAGCCTATTACTTTTGAGGCCACTAGTGCTACAATTTTGCAATGGTTCCTGTCTGAGTACTTTTTTTGGCAAGCAGATATGGCATTGCAAATGTGCTGCCAGTGCCTTAAGAGCCAGTGGGGAACAGAGATCAATGAGGTACCAAGATGTTGGCACTGGTGAAAAGGGACTGGAGTAGAGAGGGAGGGAGGGAGATCCTCTGTACTTCTGAGACATCAAACGTTTGGAGAGCAGCAATGCTTCCTGCCTGAGCACTTTTTTTGTGGGCACAGGGGTAGTGATGTGTAAAGTTTGTAAACCTTTCTCCATGCAGTAATTCACAAATTTGCCTCATTTCACAAATTTAATCTGCCGTGTGAAGTCCAAATTTGTAGAAAACTGATAACTCTGTGAAATGCAAAGTTGGCAACTTTGCCGGTGGAAGTTTGGCACAGAGGTGAAGTTAGAAAACTGGGAAGTTGGTAACTTCATCTACAAAGTTTAGAAAAGAGGCAACATTTGCATTATACTGTGGGATTGGAGATCACATGTTTTATTTATTTATTTTTTTCTGAATTCTATTTTTCACCTCCACACCCAGACATCCTTCCGGGGTGTCTTCTTGATGGCAGCCTCTACTCCCGGTCGGAACCCTGCATCCCTCGGAGGGACTCCCTCAACCACCCAGGCAGACCGAGCCCCCTGGATCACCCCCTGGAGTGGGCCCATCCTCCTGTGATGGCCTTTCTGGGATTAGAAAGGCCTTACCTGGATGGTGGGTTGGCCGTGGAGTCCCCCGAGCACAGGGCCAGTGTTGGGATGTGGGCTGCGTCCCTGGAACTGCCATCATCTCCATGGATGTGGTAGGATTTTTTTTTTCCTGCTTGTTGGTCCCTGAGGGGCTTGGATGTGCAAAGGTGGCTGGGAGCATTGTGCCGCCACCTGCCGAGCTCCTCCCAGCTGTATGTACCCCTGCTGCTTGTGCTACACCTGACCATCACCAGCTACCACTGCAGAGTGGTGCAATCCCAGAACCCTCCCCAGAGAAGGGAGAGCTATCCTCCAGATGCTTGATCCCTTCTCTCCCCTGCCGACCCCCAGCTGCCATGGCTCATTCCCGAACCCAGGTCACCGGTATGGTGTGAGGCATGGCATTCAGTGCCTCAAACATCGGCACCACTGGGCCAGCTTTGGAGGTCACATGTTGATTAAAAACAATCTATATGCCATGAGGAGGCTGTTTTCAGTGCAGTGTTCTAGAGACAGAGTAGGAGAGCAGTCTTTGTGAGCTTGTCTGAGAAAAAAAAAACAAATATATCTCAAAACCAAGCTTTTTGAATAGAAATTGCTCACAAATTGTACTAGAGGGCCTTGTGTTGCTAGATTTGTGTTTTCATGTTTATTTTCTTGGTAATTATTTACTTTAAAGTAGTGGTTTCTGTTTTGCCACTCTGTTAAGCAGTAGTATGGGGGAGGGTAGGTGTACTGTAAAGCAAGGCAGCCCAGAAAGATTCAAAGCTTTTTTATCTAAGCAGGAGATTTGTGTTATAGTTTGGATTTCTCACTCTTTCTTTTTCATCATTATGTTTGCTTGTGCGAATGTGTAAGAAACATTATGTGGCAGCTTAGGAGAGAAGTGGGTTGTGGAGGTGTGGCACTGTGGTGGCCACACTGCATTTGTGGGCTTGGCAGTGTTCAACCAATGCAGGCCCACTGTCCTGATGACACTGGTTCTCTAGAGGTACCATAAACTTGAAACAATTTGGCCATGGCAATCAGGGACCACCTCGTCATTGCAGTGTCTGCCATTCAGCTGCAATGGGGGAGTGACTTGTCATCGTAGGGCAGTACTTTGCCTGGTATAACATTTCCATGAATATGGTGGCAGCTATCACCATCTGCTTCAGAGTCCCATGAAAGCCGTTGGGGTGCCCTATCCCCTTGTCGACATGCCCCTGACTGAGTTCCTTTGCTGATGGGGGAGCCCATTCCCCGTCGCATAATGTCCCCCCCCATTTAATGTGTGCCAAGGGGATGCCCAATCGCCCTCAGCATGATGCCCCCAAACAGTCTTTCTTTGCCAATGAGGGGCCAAATCCCCATCAGCTTAAGTCCCCCCTCCCCCAAAATGCAGGTGGCACACTAGGAACCCACTCCAGTGTGACCAAAGCAAGCCTGCAAAAAAAAAAACCTTCCCACAATGTATTTTATTTTGTTGTCCCTGAAACCAAAAAAACAATCCCTTGTGGTGTCTTCCCCTTCCCCAACCCGCAGCCACCCTCTGTGCACCCCATTCTTCCCACACCCCCCTCACCCCATACTTACCTCAGAAGCCTGGTGCAAATGATCTTCGGTGGACCAGGAACATGTCTGCACTCTTCAAAGCCAACTGTGAACTGAAGAAATGCTGGTAAGCTGTATCAGGGCATAAATAGGGTTTTTTCAACTTATGTGGATATCTTGGCCATCTTTTTAACTTTTGGCAACAAATTTTCAACATGAGGTTATTGGGGCCCCTCCTCAAGAATTCAGTCACTGTCATGGTGTTATTCTGTCCCAAAAGGTGATCTCACGGTCACTGCGCAGAATCAACTTTTGGGACTGATTAACAAAAAAACAGCGCCACTGTTCATGAGGTGGGCTCTCAAAAAGCATATGTTGCAAATTTGGTGAAAAAAACTTAAAAATAACTGTTTTACAAGTGTGCATTGTGCAGTTTCCATGCACACTGGTAACTTTGTGAATTTGTAATATTTTCACTCCAGATTTTCAACGTTGGCATTTTTCTCCGCCTCCTTATTAACAGTACAGCTGTCATTTTTCACATCATGGCCGAAATGTGTTTTCGCACTTCTGGCCCAGAATAGCGCAGTTGCTGTGGAAAATCAGTGTTTGGGACAGATTAAGAAAATCACAGCGACTCTGTTCATGAGCAGAGGTCCTAAAATGCCTACGCTGAAAATTTGGTAACAAACATCCATAAAATGACTGTGTTATGAGTGTGCATTGTGCAGTTTCCACCCTCCACCCTCATAACTTCACAAATTTGTAATATTTTCACTCCAGATTTTCAATATTAGCATTTTTCAGACATCCTTATGAAGAGTACAGCTGTCATTTTTCATATCCTGCCCAAATATGAATTTACACATGCGGTGCAGAATAGTACAGTCACTGTAGGAAATCAATGTCTGGGACAGATTAAGAAAATCACAGTGACAGTGTTCATGATCAGAGGTCACAAAATGTGTATGTTGAAAATTTGGTGAAATAATTCCACTAAGTGACTGTGTTACATACATGCATTGCATAGTTTCCACAAATGTTCAGAAGTTCAAGTATTTTAATTATTTTCACTACAGATTTTCAACATTGCCATCTCTTCACACCTCCCTATGAATGGTACAGCTGTCATTCTTCATATCCTGCCTGATCTGTGTTTTCGTACATCTGGTACAGAATGGCACGGTCACTGTGGGAACTCAAAGTTCAGGACACATTAGCAAAATCACAGTGCCACTGTTCATGAGAAGAGATCTTAAATGTTGTCATGAGGTGGGTGTCACAAAAAGGCCATGTTGAATATCTGTAGTGCAAATACTAATAAACGCCTGGGGCATTAGGGTTTCTAACTATAACGCCCCACCCTGTACAGACTGACAGGCATCAGGGGTGTGCCTTGGGATTGCTAATTGTAGTGCTCATGCCATTCCACCCTTACCCACCAACCCTGCAGCCAGTGGTGGGCATTGAGATGTGCCTTGGACTCTTCAGACCCAGAATTCACCCCATTCTCCTACAGTATACTGCACCCATTTCAGCATATGTCCTAATGGAATGGGGTGACTGCAAAACTTGAACACCCCAAGGCACACCTCATCATTTGTTGGTGTCTGCAGGATAAGGTGAGGTGAAATGACATGAACGTTATTGGCGATGACCTAAACGCATACCTCAATGCCTGTCCGTCTCTGCAGGATGGAGGTAGGGTTGGCGTGAAGTTCAATACTTCACTGCCATTCATATTCTGCATCTGTCTAACTCCAGCATTTCCAATGCTAATACCAGCAAGCAAACATTCAGCATTGACAAATGCTTGTTTTTGATCTGTAGTGACTAATTTCTCATTTTTATTTCTTTGTTTTAGTTTGGTGTGTTAAGTAGAGTATTTGTCAGTGTCTTTCTGTAGCAGTTTTTTTTTTATTTTTTAGTTATATTTTTCTGAAAGGGACAATGTTCTGTCACTTTTTATTATACTTAATAAATTAAACTTGTTAACCCTGTCATTTTAATCCATGTTCTGTTTTTTAAAAGAAAAGAAGAAAAAAAAAACAATAACATTTTTGGTTGTTTTTAGTAGTAGTTTTTCATATCACACTGCTAATCCCTGATTCCATAGAGGTAGGGTTGTTTGCTGCTGGAAGTTATTAACTTGTTTAACCCTTTTAACCCTTTTGTGTGTGTTGTGTTGATTCCTGTTGGTGTTTGATTTTTTTTGATCACATGGCTGATCCCTGATTCCCTAGGGGAGGTATTGTCTGCTCCTGGCACTTATTTGTACTGCATGCTTTATTTACAATTTTTAATTTTTCATCCCAAATCAAGTTACAATTAGCATATAAAAAGAATGACCAGGAATAGATGCTCTATTAAATGGAGATGTGCCAGGGAGGCAGCAAAGAAGTTTTCAAAATATGTGGGGCAAAATAGTGCTGGAGTTAAAAAAAAACTATGCCTGCAGCATCATGTTATATGTGCTCTGGGACTGCTAGTAGCAAAGGAGTAGTTGGTAGTGGTGGCTTAGTGTAGCCAACTTTTTCTCTGCCACATCTGTGGCATCCATGCTGGTCTCAAGAGAAGCACCAGTAAACAACCCAGAGGATATGTTTATTGCACAGCTTGCAAGTGACCACACTAACCTTAACCCTAATGCCCCATAGAATAATGCTGCAATTTTAACAAGTGATACCTCCGCCAGCCTTTAGAGTAAAGGAACACTCCACACATCCAAATAAGGATCTTAATGTGTACTGCAATAGTAACATATAATACCCCTTGAAAAATTCATGGGATGTGCGCAACACCTCAAAATCACTTCCGAATTTGACCATATGCCAACTCCTCAATTTAAGTCTGATAATCATCACAAATGCAGGACATATTCAACTCCTCTTGGAATACAATCATACCAAGATTCAGACAAATTCAACAAAAGTTGACAAAGTTATGTCTAAATATCCAAAAGGAGTAGTTGGTGGGAGTCATTTTAACCCAACTTCGCCTTTGTGTACCCCAAGGAGAAGTTATAGGTGAACTTGAAAGGCAAAGTTACCAATGACAAATTTCCTATTAAATAGGAAAACTTTGAGAGATGATCCATGGAGGCGAATTTGGTGTCTTCACCTTAACTTCACCTGCGAATTAAAACTTCAGAAAATCTCTACACATTGGGCATTGTAAAAGTGCTGCCAGTGCCTTAAGAGCCAGTCAACACAGGGACTGATGAGGGAGCAAGGCATTGGCACTGGGCAAAGAGGGACTGGAGCAGGGAGGGACAGAGATCCACTGTACTTCTAGGGACATCAAAAGTTCAGAGATCATGTTGTGAGCCCACTAGATTACCAGGGACAATAGCGAGGGACACAGCCATGGAAGGCCAGAAGCAGCCTTTAGGTACAGGTTGGGAGGGAAGGGGACAGAGGTGGGATGATCTTCTCTTATACAATATAAAGGCTAATGATCTCACAAAGTTACTGAGGTTTAAATTTAAACAGATGGAACAGGTTACCTGAGGTCACTGTAAACTGCTTCTGTACACTAAATTTAAAACAACCACACAAAAGCACTTTTTTACACAAATGGTACATCACTGGCTGCTGTTCTTCCATTCCCCAAATTGCTATCTCTGGCTATCTACACCACTAGCCATTGCTAGATGTTAGACATGTGCTGGGATCTGCATCCCTCCCTCCTCAGAGTTGGAGAGCAATCTGCCAGATGCTCAGTCCTCTTCTTCCCAACCAACCCCCAGTGATCTGAATCCATTCCTGAACTCAGGTCACTGGTATGGCAGCAGGTGAGGCACAGAACCTCAGCCCTCCATGTCATTGGGCTGTCCAGACTTATATTGTTCTAAATATCCTCTCCATCCAACTTTAATCAAATCACTTAAACTTCCAGTGCTTACACAGTTTAAGAAACAATAGTGTTTAGGTCCCCTGGCTCATTCCTTCATTTTAAAAAAGCATCTACAGCTGCCACTACTCCTTAACCATCATTCTATACTCACCCCTCCCCCACCCGGTGAGAAAACATGTCCAGTATCAGTTTTGGTTCCACTTAGATTTTGGATACACTTCTCTAGCTGGTCTTCTGAAATTCAGCTTAGAACTTTCATTCCGTTTTATTTCATTTTAATTAGACAAAAGGCTTAAGATAAATATAGCCCATTTTCAAAGGTGCCTGTGGTCATGTAATACAAAACAACAATACATACACACAATTACAAAATAAACTTATACAACATTACTGTGTTTCAGAAGAAATGACAAATTTCTGAAGAGAAGAAACACATGGTCCAAGCTTACCAATATATGTTAGATATCTCGGTAAATGATTCCAAAAGATCCAAAATGATAGTAAAAGGACAGTTGCCAGACATTTTTCTTATAATTCAGCAATCTAAGCTGTGAATCAACTGAGAATTTGGCAACAATTTCAACACATGAAAGTCTCATTAGTGAAGAATTTAATATAACAGGGACATCTTTGTTTTTTAATTTCCAAGTCCAATAACCAAGTTGGTGACTAATACAGTGGGCTCAATTTTTTATTGGCAGCTAGATCAGCACATTGAGTCCTGATTCAAGGTTGCAGCAAACTTGAGGTGTGTCAAGGAGCCTGCACCCTATTCCAGAAAATTGTTGGTCTCTACGCCAAAGTCCTGAGAGCTGCCACAGCTGCAGTGTTGTGTCAAACATTTGGTGCACTAGAGGAGTTTAACAGAGAAAGAGTGTCCTGTCACACCCCACCAGCCTGGCACAACCCTAGTGGAGCCATGATGGTAGGGGGAGAAGAAAATGCCTGCAAGGTCCAAGGGCAGAGGAACCAGTGGGGTGCCATAGAGGGTGATAGGGGCACAGCAGCAGTGGCAGGGATCAGAGATGGTACCCAGTAGAGGTGCCATGGCCACTGGGACAGACTCACTCAGCCTGGATATACTGAGGTAGGCAGGGATGGTCCATGTCCCAGACATCAGGTGACAAAATCCCTAACACCTGTCCCAGAGCTGTCACAGTCCCCGTCAGTGTAATTGGGTATCTGCCTAACTCCATGTGGTGTGCTGTTTAGCAGGGGAATTTTGCAGTGCCTGGGAGATGTTCCTGTCCACTGACTGCACCCTGTAACCCCCAGCCAATGCCATCCACTGCATTTCAGGGACTGTGTCACCTCTAGTGCAGGTACAAGGGCTGTTGCCACCTGGGTTCCAAGAGACAGTCTATCCCTGCCTACCTTGATGTACCTGGGCCAAGCATTTTTAGGTCTCAGTGGCCATTGCACCTCCACTGGGTGCCACCTGTGAATCCTGCCACTGCTGCCGTACCCTCATTGCCCACTATGAGACCCACACTGGTCCCTCTACCCCCAGTCCTGACCTTGCAGGCCTCCCCACTCACCTCCCAGTGCTGTAGGGTCCTTTTACCAGCTCATGGCTGGTCTAACCTCAGCCCCCTCATGCGTCCATGGTGGGGTTTCTAAAATCCCAACTAAGGGGATGGATCAGCCCCACCATGGCGCAAGCCCCCTTGTGACCTGGCACAGCAGCATTTCTGGAGCAGGGGTGGCACAGGGCAACCTCGATACAAGCCATCCAATTTTAACACAGCCTGTGTTAAGGTAGGGTGGAGTATCAGAGCTTTCCACTAGTTCTGCATGCATTACAAATTGCATACGAGAACAGATATTTCCCAACCCCTTTGTAATAACCTCAATTTAAAAATTGCTAATAAGACTATTAATTCAAAAGCTTTTCAATTGCAGTCTGATGTAAAACTGAATCAACTTTTACATGGGTCCTCACTCCCTTCAGTTTCCCAGATAAAACTAAAGCTGAGCTCTCCTGCAAAAATCTAGTTCTATCTCACCCAAGTCCGCCACTGTCTTCAGAAATTTTTGGGCAAGCCCCCCTGGATGGATAAAGTAGAACCCTTCTTAGATCCTCTTTTGACCCTTGCAAGAAAAGAAAAACCTTTCTCTAAGCTTTACAAGGCATTTATCAACAACTCTTGGAAGAATTGCTCCTCAGCAACTTTCTACTGGAAACACAACTTGGCTAACCCCCCCCCCCGAATCTCAATGGGAGTCTATTTGGTTGGACAACTTCAGATTAATTAAGCAAGGCAGATTAAGGTGCATCCAGTTTAATGTTCTACACAATTTATATTATACTCCCAATAAATTGCATAGAATGGGTATACTATCATCCCCAGGGTGCCAAGATTGTGGCACTTCTAATGCTTCACTAAGCCACAAATTATGGTCTTGTCTCAAGAACACTACTTTTTCAGAACTGGTTAAAGAGCACATTTGTGGCTATTTACCCTTATCCCCTTATTTTGAAGAGAATGTATGTCTTTGGGGGATTACTCTACTGTTCCCGCACTGTCCCTTAAGACGCAGATGGCCATGGTTTCCATGTTTACCAAGCTCATGGTCCTCAGGCACTGGAGGGTAACTTGGGAACCATCTCTTCAGGAATGGTAGACAGAATTCCTTAACACTCTTAATGCAGAGAGGAGTGTAGCTAGAGCCACTAATTCTTGGCCTAGATTTCAGAAGTGTTGGAGTCCCTTATATGCAGCTGTAACAGATACATTTGGCTATTAACTAAGTTCTTATTCCCCCTTCTATATATTTACCTATATATTTACCTGCAGTATGTTAAAGAGGGACTATGGTCACAAATTACTTGCATTTATAAATTCAGAATATGGATCAACATAACCCAAATCACCCTCATGCCAAAACTGAGATCCCTAGGTTACTTTGTTTAAAAGTTACAAATCATTTCACAACCCTAAATTCTCTGCCTGTTCAAAAAAGCCAGTTTCAGTGAAGAGGTGCTGATGATGTCATCTCCTGAACTCACAGTCTAGCCTTCCCTGTCAGCAAGCTTACAGGGCCTGCTTCTCCAAAGTTTAAAAACTATGTGCAAATTGTTTTCTCCAGTGAAACAGGCAGCACCACTCAATAAACATTGCTTTAAAACCTATGAGTGTCTCAGGTTTTGTAACAAAGTTGACACATTCATATTTTTGTTTTTGGTGCTTTTTTATTGTGATTCTTATCTTCTGGGTTGCTGGATGCTAAGTCACAGTACACTAATGTGAGATATGCAGACTGATATCTCTGATGTGGTGAAAAGCTGTGATCATTCACACCTGTCATTCAGTTGGGGTGATTTCTCAGGATGGCACTTTAAATCAATTATTCTATCACCCTGTAAATGAGGGTGGGAGAGGTAGTGCTGTTTTGAAACCTTATTAAAAACTTTTATGCAGTGGCCCACTCAGTGCTTAATCACTCACTAAATCACTCAATCAAGCAATCAATCAATATTTTGTTTATCATCAAAGTATGAATGAATGGGATACTCAGTTGAGCAGAGCTCATTTTCTGTTTTCTCATAGACAGGCTGTTACTTGAGCTATATTCAGGCTAATCCACATTGTACTCCACATTACAATGATTATTTTACCAGGGCTAACACTTCCACCCCAGTAGGAATTCACACATATAAGGCCCCTATTAAAACTTATTGTAAAGCAGACACTGATAAACAGCAATGCAGTTATCAACACGGCAACACTTGTAGCAATACAACTTCCAAACAGGCACTGCAGAGTAGCACTTCACATGGAATCAGCAGCATGAAGGCATGCTGACAGCATCCTGTAACTCTGGAAAATGAACCACACCAAAAAGGCATTAAAATACACATTTGTCAACTTTGTTGCAGAAATGAAACACATAGATTCTATAGCACTGTTTTTAGATTGGTGATGCCTGTTTTACTTGTGAAAACCATTGCAGAATGATCTTTTAACTTTGGAGAAACAGGTCCTGTAAGCTTGCTGACAGGGAGGGCTAGACTCTGAACTCAGGAGATAACATCATCAGCACCTCTTCACTGAACACTGGCTTTTTTGAACAAGTAGTGAAATCAGGGTTACAAAATAGTAAATAACTTTAAAATGAAGTAACACAGAAACCTAATGTTTGGCATGAGATTTATTGGGGGTATGCTTATTCTAATTATGCAATTTAGCACTTTTGGCCGGAGTCCCTCATTAACCTATGTGATACATGCCTGGAGGTTTGATTATATGGAGATGACTATTTTTTATGAGATTAGATATCCTTCTAGATTTATTGCTGCACTTATTTTCTTATCTGATAATCAAAATGTGCTTGTTGAGACTTTTTGGGGGTGGGAGGGGGGAGGTTTTGCCCCTTTTACTTTGTTTCTAGGTTGTTTTAGTTGGCATAGGTTTATCTTTTTGAATCAAATCCTAACAGTGTGACTGATGTATTTGGATCTTAGCTGTTTGTGTTATCTATGTTTTCAATGTAGATATGTATATCTCACTTTGGGTTTTACTTTGTTTGTTGTTGCATTAATTGCATTACAAATAATAAAATATATACTTAAGTGCAAAAAAATACAAAAAAAAAACAGACATAAATAATAATGGTCCCAATACTAAACCTTGTGAAACATCCACATTAACCAGAAGGGGAGGGGAAATATTTTGGAACTTTACTTGTTGTACATGTTGAGACATATAGTAACTAAGCCATAGTAAAACAGAGGAGGAAAATCCCAGATGATATAACTATCAAATGACAGCGGATGCTAATTGAGGCAGAACTCCATGGAGATATCAATGTATATAGAACCAAACTGTTCACCACTGTCCAAGGCCTCATGGATATAATTTGTTTAAACAGCAAGACCTGTGGTGGTGCTGTGTTTCTTTCTGAATCTATTTCTTCTTCTGCCAGTATGTTAGATTACTGTGAATCACCCATGATTTGATCATGGGTAGAACAGAAAGTCAGGAGCACACCTGACTGCTAAAGGTGCTGCTGTTCAATGAGAACACCAGAACTAAAGAAAAATAGTGCACATTCCAGGTACAGAGTTGTTATATTATTTATTTATTTATTTAAGAGTTTAACCAGGCAGGCATACTGAGCGGAAAACCACTCGTTTCCAGATGCGACCTGGGGAGAACAGGGGAAGGGACAAAGATGAAGGACAGCAATACACATATGCTCTGTACAATTGAAGAGGCACTATATGAGAGACTATACAAATAGGTAGCTAGGGCAGACATGCAACTTCTAAATAAATCTATAACAAGCACAGAGAAATAACCATTACATAGTACTGAAAATTTAACTCAACTACAGGTTTACAGAATTTAGAGAGGGACAAAAGAAGGGTGTGAGCACAGTGTGCACCTTGCCAAAGCTTAAATTGATATCAACATGGTAGAGTAGACCAACAGGACTTGGGTCCTACTATTGTGTAGGGCAGGGGCAGGAGCAGACTGTGAGGAAATGTTCGTGGAGGCAGGTGTTGAGGTGTCTATGATTGGAGGAGTGGTGGATATCTGCTGGGAGGTCATTCCAGAGTTTTGGTAAACAGTATCTAAGCGCCGCCTGACCCATAGTGGTACGCATAAGAGGGATTTGGAAAAGCCTGGTATCTGAGTGGCGCAGCGAGCAAGCCGATGGGGGTTGAGAAGTTAAGGTAGAATCCAGGTAGGGAGGAAAGGTATGGGACCAGCAGCAACTCTAGAGCAGCTAAGAACAGGCCACCAGATGCCCCTAGTTATCAATTCTAATGAGTCTTCTTCAGGAGGATGAACTGGAATGTGAACTAAACCATTTTATAGTACACAGAGTTACAGAAGTGCTAACAAGGTGACACAATCCACAGATGAGAATGTACAGTGTAATTAAAAACAATTATCAAAACTGCAAACTCATCACTGGACAGTTTTGGTAATGAATGCTGATTTGAACTAAAAATTGTATGTATAAAGATGCTTCATCAATTCATATTAGCCATATATTCCAAACAGATCCTAAGGGTGGCTAGTATGTGAGTGCTTATGAGTCAAGAATTACAAAATGTACACATTGAAAGAACATATAATACATTAGCCAAATAAAATATAAACATACCAGCACTTCAGCACACATAGCCAGCCTCCAAAATTCATACAGTTCCCAAGAATGGTCATTTTACAAGTGCTTAGAAGTTAAGATGACAATATGTGCACATTAAGTCTGCACACACACTGGCTGATTAAAAAAAATTGACAGACTAGCACTTAAGCATACAGTAACTTATCAGCCTTTGCTTACAGAGAACTGAAACAATTTCTGTTGATGAATGACTGTTTAGAATTCTATCACAAAAATGGCAGCACAAATACAAAGCATTGGGACTAGAAAAGAAAAGACATACTGCAAAGTTATGTGGGGCAATTGTTGAAGCATGGCAATGCATGCAAGATGCTATATGTTTTTTTACCACAAATAATCATCTCGAAATTAAGGGATCCCAGAATTTACAGGCCAAATATCATGCCCAAAATACTGTGCCAAATGAAACTTATGAATGGACAATGGTTTGTCCAGTGAAAATACTGTCAAATGGCACATGTTTAGTTGTAAACATCACAAAACAGATAATAAAGATAACAGGAAATAAGGGGGTAACAAGCAGAGTAGAAGCAAAATCTGGAAGGCCATGTTTGTGAATGATAGAAGTCTTGGAAATAAGATTCTGGACCTAGAGACCAACATGGCAGAGGCTGACCTGGATATTGTGGCCATTACTGAGTCATGGTGCACTGAAAACAATGACTGGGACATGGCCATACCAGGCTATACTCTGTTCAAGAAGAATTGGGTAGGAAGGAAAAGAGGAGATATGGTGCTTAATGTGAGATAAAGCATAAAAGCCATGCATATTCATGGAATACAGGAGGAGGCATAGGTACTGTGGGTCACCCTGGAGAACTGAAATGGAGCCACTTTTCACACTGGAATGATCTACATACCTCCAGCACAGAGGGAGGAATTAGATAAGGAACTTGTGGAAGCTATAAAAAAGATGGCAGAAAAGGGGGAGATGCTGCTGGTGAGGGACTTCAACCCACCAGATGTGGATTGCAGCCTCCAAGCAGCAGCTTCAACTAGAAGCAAGTACATCCTGGACTCTCTGTAGGGGGCATTCCTCAGGCAACTAGTCAGTGAACCCACTCATGATGGGGCAATACAGGACCTGGTACTCAATAACAGGGACAGTGTTGCAGACGTCAAGGTGGAAGGCTACTTGGGGACCAGTGATCACCATACAGTCTGGTTCAATATATGTATAACTGTGAAATTGAACCACACAAGGTCAAGGGTCTTGGACTTCAGGAGGGCAGATTTTAAAAAGATGAGTGAATTCCACAGGGAAAACCTAGCAGGGGTGGGCAACCTGGGTGGGGTGGAGAAACAGTGGGTGCAGATAAAAGGGAGCATAGTAAAGGCAACAAACCTCTGTATCGAACAAGTGAGCAAAAGAAAGAGGGAAAAAAAGACCCTATGGTTCTCGAAAGGGATGTCTGAAAAGGTAAAGGTTAAAAGAGTAGCATTCAAAAGGTACAAGGAGACATGGGGGGGAGGATAGGGAAGTGCATCGGGGGAAACAAAGGGAAACAGGGAAATAAGTAAGGAGCACAATGGCACAAATTGAAGAAAGAATAGCCCAGGAGTATCTAAAGGGGAGAAGACATTTTTTAAACATGTAAGTGAAAAGAGGAAGACCAGGGGAAGGATTGCAAGGGTAAAAAGGGAAGTGGGGAGGGATCTGTGCAGAGGGGGACCAGGAAAAGGCAGATGCCATGAAGAAATACTTTTCTTAGTGTTCACAGAAGAAGGAGAAGGGGAGGAGGCCACAAAAAAAGTAACAAAATCTTTGGGAAGGGGAGGGCAGTGGACATGGCCTATCTGGACTTCAACAAGGCCTTTGACACTGTGCCACATAGAAGACTAGTACACAAACTGGGGAATATGGGTGTGGGCAGGACAGTAGTGTGGTGGGTAGGTAACTGGCTGGGTGGCAGGACACAGAGGGTGGTGGTAAATGGCTGTCACTCCACAGAGGAAGAGTGACCAGTGGGTACCACAGGGATCAGTGCTGGGACCGTCCTATTCAACATCTTCATCAGTGACATTGTGCAGGACCTAGAAGGCAGAATTTCACTATTTGCTGATGACACAAAGCTCTGTAACAGAGTAGACACACCAGAGGTGTAGACAGAATGAGAAGGGACCTGCAGAAACTTGAAGAATGGTCAGGGTTTGGCAGTT
This sequence comes from Neoceratodus forsteri, assembly GCA_016271365.2. Lineage (NCBI taxonomy): Eukaryota > Metazoa > Chordata > Ceratodontiformes > Ceratodontidae > Neoceratodus > Neoceratodus forsteri. The sequence continues at coordinate 824,963,820 of CM057450.1, read as the reverse complement.
GAAATTTAATGCAAAGAAGTGCAAGATAATGCATATGGGGCACAAAACCCTGGCACAATATATCAGTTGGGGGTAAGGATATAGCATGCACTAAGCAGGAAAGGGATCTTGGGGTTATCATCTCTGATGACCTCAAGGTAGAAACAGTGTGACAAGGCAGCAGGTAAAGCAAATAGGATGCTGGGATGCATAGGCAGGGCATCACCAGCAGGAAAAGGAGAGTCATAATTCCACTCATACAAGACACTAGTGAGGCCCCACCTGGAGTACAGTGTACAGTTCTGGAGACCATACCTAAGTAAGGACATAGACAGGGTAGAGAAGGTTCAGAGGAGGGCAACAAAGATGGTGCATGGAATGCATCACAAGTCCTATGAAGACAGGTTGAAGGAACTCCCTGGAGGAGAGGAGGGAGAGATGGGATATGATAGAGACATACAAGTATCTTACAGGGAGGAACAGGGTGCAGGAATACACTATTTTTAAGCGAAAAAGCTGTTCTAGGACTAGAGGGCATGGGATGAAGTTGGAGGGAGGACGATTCAGAGGAAACGTGAGGAAGAATTTCTTCACAGAATGGGTGGTGGATAAGTGGAACACCCTGCTGGAGGAAGTGGTGGGGGCTGAAACAATCACGGGATTTAAGAATGCATGGGATAGACATAAAGGAATTCTGGAGGTCAGGGGTAAGGGGCAAAAGACTTCTAGGAAAACATAAACTGAACTTACAAGCTCAAATGGGCAGACTGGATGGGCCATAGGCCCTTATCAGCCGACACTGTCTATGTATCTATGTATCTATGGATAGAGGGAGGTGGACACTAGTCCATTTTTGGAGGTGAGAGTCCTGAAGGGACTTGCTAATCTGAAGGTGAACAAAGTAATGAGGCCAGACTGGGTGCACCCAGGAGTATTGAATGCGCTCTGTGAAATACTGGCTGCAACTCTGACAGTTCTATTAAACAGCTCTCTGGAAATAGGAGTAGTTCCAGAAGATGAGAGGAAGGTAGATGTACTTGCACTGCACAAAAGTGGTAGCAGGGAGGAAGCTGGCAATTATAGGCCAGTCAGCCTGACATTGGTGGTCGGAAAGATAATGGAATCACTGCTGAAGGAAAATATTGTGGAATATCTTGAATCCAGTGGGTTACAAGACCCAAGGCAGCATGGATTCACAGGGGCGAGGTCATGTCAAACAAATATGATAGCTTTCCTTGATAGTGTGAACAAGGAACTTAATTAAGGTGGAGCATTCCATGTGGTCTACCTAGATTTCTGTAATGCGTTTGACACCGTTCCACATAGGACATTGATAAGCAAGTTGGGTAACTTACGAGTGGGTCCAAAGGTGATAAACTGTATAAGAAATTGCTTAGGGGATAGGTGACAGAGGGTGGTGGTAAATGGAGTTCACTCCAGTGAAGGGACGGTAACCAGTGGGGTGACTCAGGGATCAGTGCTTGGGCAGGGCATCTTTAATGTCTTTATAAGTGACACTGCAGAGGGTACACAAGGGAAGATCTGCCTACTCTATATGCATATGACACCAAAATCTGCAATAGGGCAGACACTCCAGGGGTGTGTGGAAAGGATGAGTACAGACCTGAGAAAACTGAAAGAGTTGTCAAGGTCATGGCAGCTGGGTTTCAGTGTGAACAAGTGCAAAATGTTGCACATATAGCACAGAAACCCAGAGGCAGAGTACAAAATGAGTGGAGTGGCATTGAAGACCACCAAGCAGGAAAAAGATCTAAGGGTAATCATATCAGATGACCTAACAGTGGCCAGACAGTACAACAAGGCAGTAGGGAGGGCTAGTGGAATGCTGGGGTGCAAAAGAAGGGGTATAACCAGTAGAGACAGGAAGGTGGTGTTGCCTCTATATAGATTCCTGGTAAGACCCCACCTGGAATATTATGTCTACTTCTGGAGACCACATCTATGGAAGAACATAGACAGAGTGGAGGCAGTCCAAAGAAGGACAATTAAAATGATGCAGGATCTGCATCAAGAGTCATATGAGCAGAACTAAAGGACCTCAATATGTACACCTGAAACAGAGCAGGGAGAGGGGAGATATGGTAAAGAACCTTAAATATCTCATGGGGATAAATAAGGTACAAGAAGGGAGTATTTTTCAGAATAAAATGTGCTCAAGAACAAGGGGACATGCTATGAAGGTGGAGGGGGTTGATTCAGGAGAGATGTGAGGAAGTACTTCTTCACACAAAGAGTGGTGGATTTTTGGAACAGCCTTCGAACAAAAATGGAGGGGGGGAAACAGTGGTGGGGTTCAAGAATGCATGGGATAAGTACAAAGAAATCATAGTGGAAAGGAAAAGGGGAGGAAGAAAGAGTTGTCGATCAGGCACAGTATGATGCAATAGTGCAGGTGGGGAGAAATAGGCAGACAGGGTGGGCCAAGTGGTCCTAGTCTGCCATCAAATTCTATGCTTCTGCTTTAATATCATTTCATTAATAAATGTGCCTTAGCAGTACAAAATCCCATGATAAGTATAACTTGTTGCAACCCCTAAATATTTTGTGCTCCATATTCAAAAGTCCCAGGCTGCATGATGCAAATTCCTGCACCGCGTACTTAAAATGCGCCGGCACAAAATATTGGTATATTCAGAAGATGTGGTACAAGATGCAATCATGCATGTCTGGCTGAATATCCTGAACATGCGCAATCATGCAGTGGGACATGAGCAGTGCGGCAGGTGCCCTGAGACCTGTGTTAGGCATAGGAGAATGTGCGATAGGCAGTCACATGCACAGAGCACAAAATTTCAATATCAGACGGGATATGCAAATGGCCTCATTGCACATTTTGAGCCCATTCCCCACATGCACAGCTCATTACTGGAATGTATACAGGCTATTTGCATACCCATGGCATGCACAGTTACAGCTTTGCAGGGCTGCCCCACCACTCCACAAAGGTAAACAAGAGGTACTGCAGCCTAGCAGGCAGGTGTGATTGAATGTTGTGTGTGGGTGGGTGGGCTGCATTGGCCTGAGTACAGTGCTATTACCCATGGCCATGTACAGGGTCAGACCAGGATACAGGGGGGCCCACCTGGTAAAGCAACAGGGGAGGGCACAGGGTGATACACTCTGATCAGTATGCCATAGGAATGTGATACACTAGCTATGTTTGCAGCCTAGAGTCACCTGCAGTGCCCCACACCCCTACCACATGATAGGAACATGGCGATACATTCAAGGAATGTCAGTATTCAAAGGTGACCAGGTACCTGAGTGTCTGGGTACCAGCTGGACTGCTCCAGGTAACCAAGTGGGCCAGTCTTACACTGGCCTTGTATGTGCCCATGGTGGCCACACACCCAACATCGGAGGTGTCGGGTGTTCATCAGACATGCCAATGTCACCCCCAAGCTGCAGGATGTGCCACCCCTGCCCCGCACTGCCCACTGGTTTGCTATGTCCACCACAAGAACACCACACAGATGCATTGCAGTGCCCCTGTGGTGGCATAACACTGCATAGCAGGCATCAATGACATGTCTGTGGTCCACTGTTGTGTGGTCCTGGCACAGTCACACTGTGTGCACCTATAGTGTACCACTGTGTGTGTGTGTGTGTCACAGGTCAGTTTCTGGCCTATACCATGCTGCCACTAGTACCAGCAGGCTACCTGGGCACCATTGCCCCAGACGTCACCGTGGGTGCATGCCTCCAGGTGGCACCCTGCAGGCCACATGGGTGCAGACAATGGCCCCTGGTACGTGTGCTGCATTGTGGCTCTCTGCTCTTCAGGTGTGCAAGGGGGGCACTCGACAGCACTGGCATGTGGCTGCTGGGTGTCCATGTCCTGGGTGCAGTGTGGGGAATGGCTCTCTGAGCCATGCCAGTAGTGTCCCAGCACCTGTGGCTTTGGGTACTTCCGTCCTGGCATGACTGCTGTGTGTGGATGCCTGGGGCACATCCTGGTGCACCTCCAAAGGCCTGTCTCAGGATGGCCTGCCTGCCTTTTCATGGCCTGCCAGTGGGTGACTAGCCGATTTAGGCCATCCTTTCATCTGCCTGACTTTGTGTGACACACTTCTGAGATGCACAGCAGATGTGCCACACATTTTGGCTGAATATATGGATGTGTGACATATTCATGTATAAGCCTCTTTTTTTTTTGCACTGTATACACTATTTCTGTGAGATCATGCATGCAGAAATGCATGACATATATCTCACTTTTGAATATCACGCTTTTGTGCATTTTCTGAGATGAGCTGCACAACTCCATCTTGGGCCATGCATCTCCTTTGAATATGTGTGCTTTTAAATGAAATATTAACCATCAATGGAATGGATCAGAAAAAAGATACATTAAGAGAATAAGAGGGAAAACAGTCTTGAAAAAAATGGTATACGAGAAATAGGGAAGGGAGAAGGAAAAAATACAAAAGGGAGGACAAGGCTGATTGGGGAGGAAGAACAGAAATGTAATGTATGAATAGCTCATTTTAATATGTTAGTAAAGTATACAAAAAAAATCAGATAATACAACTGGCCAGAAGTGATAATAGCATCGATGTTGAGCTGTAATACTATAATTCAGAGCCCATAATCCTATTGTTCGGAGCTCTGAATGATAGTATTATCACACAAGAAGATGAGCACAAGGACACCGACTGGTATGTGCAGAGCCAGGGCCAGTTTTCACTGAAACCTTTGTGTACAGTAAAAGCTGACTCTCCGCTTGTCGAAAATCAACATTTTACCTGTAGCCAACAGTGCAACTCTTGCTCACACCAGTTTCATAAAAAATGTTTTTATTAACTGCTATAAAAACAAAGTCACATATATAAAAATAGAAAAAAAAAACAAGGACCTCCTCTGCTGGTCACATTGTGAAGCCGCCATGTTCCCGAGATAATTATTCATAAAAACATGAAGCACCAATAGAAACACAGCTGGGGGCTTTTTAAGTGTCTTGACATTCTATCGTCCTTAGCAACATATGGCAGGCAGCTCCACTTAAAGAGACTGGCATAAACACGTCAACACCCTAGCAGATTTGAACAACATTTAAGAAATTTAAGAAGAACACTGAAAACTCCTCGGATCCATATTGTTACAAAAGTAAAAGATAGGAGACTGTGATTACTCAGCTATAATGCCTTCCTGAGGTTCTGGGGACTTGGGGACCTCTTAATAGTACTATAGCCTTGTAATACATAGTCCCTTATGTATTATTCTATTTACCAAAACTAACTTTACTGTACATTTTGAGATTGACATAAATATTACAGTCGTGTATCTATCATCATTAATATTCAAAATCTTGTGAATGTAGCCAACCTGGTAGCACTGAGGGTTGAGGCCCTGGACGCCACACCTCACACTATGCTGGCGACCCGGACTCGGGATTGATCTCAGGTTGTCAGGGTGACGGTGTGGGGGGAGGGTGGATCAAGATTGAGTATGCCAATGGGCAGCTCTTCTCTTATCTTTGAAGGGTGGTGAGGGTGGGTTGGCACCCACTTAGTTCTGCTCCCACCAGGTGGAGGTTTGTTGGGTAGCGTAGGCAGAGAGAGAGTGATAAATAGTTGTGGGAGACAGAAGGGACTGAGCTGGAACCACAGGGTACATAGTGTACCTCCACATGCTCACAAAGCCATGTGCCAGGGTGTCGGCTGGGTGTCAGGGGAGAAAACCTGTAAAAAATACCTATGTGTCCCCATTGCCAGTTGGTGGGAAGAGGCAATGGGGACCAAACAGCTATAATAAAAAAATATATATATATATTGTAAATGTAAAAGACTATGTTCTGAAATGACCATGTCCACAAACCTAGGCAAAACCAAACCTTTAGGGAAATCAAAATAAGATTTTTGGGGAACACCAACCTGTACAAAAGGCGTATGGTCCAATTGGTCATTGGACCATTCAGGGAAAGAGAATTAAGGGTGAAAATCCACCTAGTCTCTTGCTGAACTAAGATGTGCATGTGATCTCCACCTTAAAACAATGGTGGAATAAATTCTAGAGTGTAAAATTTAAAACCCAATATATTCAAACTGTGCACCTCACCAAAATGCAGTCCCATAGAGTATGTACAGCTGTGGTTAATAATAAGCTAAGCTTGTATATGTTCTTGTATCCTAAATTTCAGTGATCACATGGTTCTACTTACATAACAAGTTGCATTTGCACCAACACACATTTACACAGGAAGAAGTCTGACAGACTACCTATGTGGACAAAGTAGCCTTCTCCTTTGAGAGTGAATGTACAACGTTAGGCCCAGTGCTTGCAAAACTGCAGACATTACATCTGTGACGTTTATTAAAACCTGATCTATTGCTGGCTGTCTGTCTGTCAATTGTAGAAAAATGGCTATTAGTGATGTCACTTCTGAACCTTTGAATGAAGAATTACTGGCTTGTGCTTCAGGAGAGGAGGGGGAAGGCTCAAAGCCTGCTAGCAAGGACATGATGAAGGGAAAGACCCCCAGCCACTCCCAAGGTGCCTGTGACACGGTCCCAGGTCACACAGGGAGGTTCACCTGTCATCTCATTTCAAGTTGGTTTGATTCCAAGGGTTAAGGAGACCCCACTACAGTCAATCTCTCAAGACATGAAGTTGCTGACCCTTTTGTGTCACTCTTTGTGGATAGAGCATGCCTCGGTGCACTACCCCAATGTGATGAAGGAGCACGACCTGATTGTGACTTGCCCGAGTGAACTTCTTGCCATGGAGGATGTCTCCTGCTATGTTTACAGGAAAAATTAGGTACTTCCCAAGGAGGAGGAAGAGGAGTCTGACTCCAAGGTCTCTTAGGTCAAATCTCTCTCCATCTCCTCCCTATACAAGAATGAAATCGGAATAAACCTTTAAAGTGTGTTCTCACAAGAAGATGACTGCACACCAGCAGTGCTTTTTTAAAAGAGAGCTTGCGCAATAGAAGAGATGGTCCTGCAATGGCAGTTGTTGAGGTGCAGCACTTGGGAAAGGCAGGATCAGATATGAACAGAAAGCAATGTTTAGTGGACTCTAGGGGGCTTTCTGCTGCACATGTGCATCTTTGCACAAAAATAGAAGTTTAATCTGTCAGTGAAATTATTCTGCATTTGCTCGTTTGTGAGCAGGAGGAATCACCAAAAAAGTGCTTTTTATTTTTTTTAAAAAACACTCCATGACATGGGATAAAAGCCTTATCAGGCTTGGAGAATATTTTTTTTTTTAAATGGAAATTAATGTTTTAATAAAACTTGGATATTCAGTATTTTTAAAAACATATTGGGCAGGATTCTCAAAGGACTTGCACTTGACGCATCTCAGATGCCCCAGCACAAATGAGATACACCGAGGGCCAACAGTGATATTCGCAGAGGACGCACAGGGGGATGCACCCAGTGCATACCCTCTGTGAATACCACAGTTGTGCCAAGCCCTGGCTCCTCTAGTGCAAACCCCAGGTTAGGCTGGGGAAACCAATGGGGCAGTGCATCCCACAAAACGCTGAGCCCAATGTTGCCATTCAGAGCCAACAACATGCAAATGGGGCCGTTAGGCATGCAAGGTGCAATGGGGCCAGTTGCTTGTCATTATGGCCCCATTTGCATGCGCCTAGCAGGATTCCACCCAGTGGAATGTGCTGGGCACCCTGCAATGGCTATGGGCCACACACAACCCCAGGGAGGCAGTTTGCACCCCCCTCCACTTGTCCCTGGCCCATTTGCCAGCTGTAAGGATGCCCACGAATGAGCCCTGGTGGTCCAGTGGTCTGCCCCTCCCTGCCCAACCCCATTATGAATGCTGCACCCTGCAGTGGTAGATCCTTGTAAGACAAAACCCCCCTCCCTGCTCATAGTCCCATGTGCAAGCCACACCCTGTGGCAGTAGAGCCATGTACATAGATACACACCACCCTGCCCGCAGTCCTGGTTCAAAGCTGCTCACTACGGCAGTGGATCCCTGTACAAAGACCCCTCCACCCCAACATGCATGCACCGCTGATGGCACTCAAATGACCCCCACCATTCCTGCAGCCCCCACCCACTCCAGCACCCTCTCCACCCCTCTCCCCCATCCCAGCAGGTCCAGAAGGTCAGTGGTCGCGCACCCACCCACATACCACCACGACTGCCCGCCAACAGAGCTGTCCGTGAATGACAACTACTGTACTACTGGAAGCCGGCTTGAGTGAGTACTGTACTCTGTCATTCACAAAGATACTGTATGAATGACATGGCACAGTACTCACTGCAAGCCCATTGGTTGACAGGGTCCACCAATGGTCTTTCAGTAGTACAGTAGCTGTCATTCTCAGACAGCTGGTCAGCGGGCAGCCGTGATGGTATGTGGGTGGTGTGCGCCTGCTGACCATCGGATTCCGCTGGGACGGGGTTAGTGGGTGGGAAGGTGTCTGAGTGGATAGGGGCTGATAGAATAATGGGGGGTCATTGGGAGAGCCGTGGGCGGTTCATGCATGTTGGGGTGGGGAGGGGGGATTCTTTGTACAAGGATCCACCACCGCAGTGTGTGGCTTTGAACCAGGACTGCGGCAGGGTGGGGGGTTTCTGTGCACATGGCTTTACCACCACAGGGTGCAGCATACTAAATGGGGGTTTGGGCAGGGATGGGGCACTCTGGACTGGTAGGATGGGCAGGCTGCCCTGCTGCTGTCTACAGTACGGTAGCCTGCCTGTGGATGGCAAGCAACTTAAGTCTACTTGTTGTAGACTTATCTTTAGGGGGCACATCTCCAGACTTGCCCCAGAGATGTGCCTCCTGGTCAGGCTATGAATGGGGCTGAGCACCATATGCATAGGCATGCCCCCTTCACAGCCCCTCCACATGCACCGCATATCATTCTGGGTGGTATGCGGCACACGTGCGATGCGTTGGTGCATTGATCCACTTGCAGAATTGCACCAGTGTGCAGGTTGGGGTTATGCCAGTGTATCTCGAATGCACTGGGTGCATCTCTTTTGAGAATCCTGCCCATTTGTTTTTACAATAAAGATTGTTTTGCTTTTTAAAAAACATTTTATGGAATGAAATTTAAATTCTGTTTTCACCAGATGCTTGAGCGTATTGTTAGCTGTAAGGATTGGCCATCTTTTTTAATGATTACTGCAACTCCCTTTACTTAGGGCTACCAGGGGATGATATCCACGGCCTCCAGCTAGTGCAGAACGCTGCAGCCCAGTTGTTAACAGGGACTTCCCAGTCATGTCACATCATGCCAGTGCTGTGTGAACTGCACTGGCTGCCAATTCAGTGGCAGATCACCTTTAAAGTTGGATTACTGATGTGTAAAGCCCTACACAGACTTGACCCTGACTACCTGAAAGAGCTTCTGATCCCCTAGTGCCCTGAGTGATGGTGCTGCTTGCCTGACGAGGGGTTGCTAGAGATTCCAAGGTTATCGTTAAAATCTTCAGGGGCCCATGCATTTATGTATGCTGCCCCAGCCCTTTGGAATTCTCTACCCCGTCAGCTATGGGTGTGGGAGACACTAGGGGGCTTTAAATAGGCACTGAAAAAGCATTTATGGGGCCAAGTATTTGTTAATCAAGTATTTTAGCAACATATTTTTCTGATCATCTTTTAGATTGTTGTTTTATGTTATTGTTATTAGTCATTTTTGTATAACGCTTTGGCAACTTGGAAAGGCGCTATATAAAATAAAGAATTATTAGTATTATATTATTATTATTTCTGTGGCCCTAGAGTGGTAGTCGGTTACAAAAGTGACCAACTGTACTGGTGAAATTGTCCCTTAAAAGTTAACTAGCTTTGAGAATAGATTCTGTCTCTTTATCTGTTTAACCCTAAGTGTTTCCTCACAGACTTCATGGGCAGATTCTCAAATGTGCAGGAATGGCAAATAATGCATGCACCAACAAGGATGGTGCAAGGGGCACTTTGCACCACACTGTACACCATTCCTAATTCACAAATGTGGTCTGCTGCACGTGAACAGCCACTTGTGCAAGCTGGACTTGAGCTGCTCTGGCAGCAGATGCATGGTTGCACCTTAGCAAATGGAGGCTTGTGGTGTGGCAGTGCTGCATTATTCCCATATGTGGGATTCAGAATGAGTCACAATGGGTGCAGGGCTCATGATGGGTTAGACCAGCCCAGAGCTGGTCTAGCACCCCATGCACCATTCACCAGGTGGGAAGGGATCCCATTCTCACAGTCAGGGCAGTGGAACACACCCCTTCATAATGTGGCAATGTAGTGATACCAACACATTTGTGCACAGTTATGGTCAGTATAGCCATTGCACCCACCATCTTCACAGACACACTGTGGTACCCACCCAATGCACAATCAGAACAGTGATCATCACTGCGGATTTCATAAGTACTATCAAAGCAATGGGAAATTTACATGACACAAGGGGGAGGCAATCGGGTACCACTGGCATGCTGCTTACAATGGCCACAGTACAATTTTGCATTTATAGGCAACCAGTACCTTAGTAACACAGGACTATACAGTACATATCCATGGAAGGTCATAGGGACATCCTGTAGCATTCCCGTCCCATGCACCTTTACTTTAATTCATGGGAGCAGTTGCCTCAAACTGTGGGAGTTTGTGCTGGGACCCCTCACATTCGAGACTTGGGTACACAGTACCTGGCATACTGGCAACTGATTCAAGCTGCTGTTTGCCACAGCTTGCATTGATCTAAGGGCAGCTTTTGACAATCTTGAACCATAACTATATCACCTTTCTTTAAACTGGGATATCATCTGACAACCTCTTCAAACTTTATATCGGAAGTACAATTTTGTCTAAGACAAAATAAGGAATACTGGAAATGAGAGGTTGTGAATGTGATCTATCAGATCATACAATACTATTTCCAGCTGTCAGTTTCCAACTGGGGGCACTTTCTACTATTGCTATTGCTATTTTTGCTAGTGTGCAGGCTGAATTGGATAAAACTGAACCACATACCACATAGACTGGTTCCTATGGGCTCACCCTGCTGCATATTGCCTAGTGTACTGTCTGTATTTTATGCATTGTCAACCTTGTATCCTATTGCTCGATACCTGTACTGATTCTCCTTTGTATGCTGCTCCTAAGATCTGCTTGTACTGAAACTCTACAACAGCCTATATTGTCTCATGTGCCATGTTCCTGTTTTATAACTGTATGTATAATTACACCATCAGTATGTATTAACCTGAACTTGTACTCCGTGTATCTGTATATCTGTACTCTGTACTCTGTATATCCCTTTCCCCTTCCTGAGGACGTACAGTGAGACAAGCATTAAGTTGCTCAGTTTATCTTTCCTGGTGAAACAATTCAATAAATAAATAAATAAATACCCACTTTTTCTAAAGAATTATCATTTTCTTTAGCTTCACTCCAGTTAATTATATGCGCACTATTAAGTATATAAAAAATGAATAAAGCAAAGAAAAGAACACACAATATCAAAGAGGTATTGGTGCGTAGTTTTATAATAGTTGAATTTGGAAAGTGTTGAAATTAATTTTCTGCAGAGGTGCATTCAATGTGGGTTTTGCTGTGGTGGAAGACTCCTTGCATGACAGCTGGGGAACAATGTATCTTTAAATTTAACCGTAAGTGTTTTGCACACCTCAGTCCATTTTAGTAAAGTATTGAGGTCTAAGTGCTGTCATGAATAAATTAACTGCCACAGTTTCAACTAAATTGCAAGAAGCAGACATACAACATAATCAGTTTTAAAATGATAAAAACAAGCACATCTTTTGAATTAGTTGTTTTAATAAAGTATTAGGTAACTCATCTTTACACAATAAATAAAGAATAGGGATTCATAATTAAATGTTAGCTAATTTGATTAACATGTAACACTTACTACTGAATGTATAAATCATGACACACTGTTGTAGGTGTTTTTTTCACTGTTCATAGAACACACTTGATGTAAATATTGAATGGTTAAATATGGTTACATTCATTGTATTGCCATGTCTTTAATTATTTAATTATTTGATGTTATGCACCTGCACTTTGTATTACATAAGAACACCTATGAATGAATCAGCCACACCCCCTGATGAAGAGGAATTGCTCCTCGAAGCGCTGGTGCTGATCTGCTGAGTTAGGTTGCTAATTTCACTCTAAGCTGTAATATGGTGTATTTTACACTTTTGTGCTAGTAAATTTTTGAAGCTGATATCTGGAGTGCTGGTTTTCCTTTTCGGCACTTTCTACTCTGTTGTTATGATAAAGTGTTATGATCATAAAGTGATGTCCAAAAAGTGAAGAGTCAGTTTCTACTCTATATGTGCATGTTAAGTTCTACTCATTCACACTATGCCATCTTGAAAAATCTTCCACCTACTCCAGACCCACACCCCAGACCCAGATATTGGCAATATAATGGTAGCATCTGACATTGTGTTGGAGTTGAGAGTTTGAACCTGAAAAGATTATTGATCTTCCCAGTAAGACATAAAAAGTTTAGCATAGGATGGTGCTAAGGTTGCCACCATAGCTGTCCTGGCATTGGAGATAAAATGTTCCTGAACATGTGAATTAGTTATGTTTGAGAACATAGTCCAAGAGGCTAACTATCAACTGTTTTGGGACTGTCTCAAAATCTTTTTCTTTTTCCAAATTGTAATTGGCTGCACCAGTACCTTTCTCATGGTCAGTAAAGGTATAGGGTACCAGGTCAATACTGCACATGTAAGACAGCACAGTATGAAGCTCGCTGTATATACAGCACTTAAATTCACAGCGATGGGTAGAAAAGTGGTAGGGATATATCACTACCCCTGTAGCTGCACGGTGATATGGTGCCTGGTCGAGCTGTTCCCATGGAGGAGTGGCTAGGGCACCAGCACATGGTGCAGTCAGGAGCCTGGGACCATGGTTTGATTCACCCCCACATCTCCCCTGCTGCAACTCTTGAGGGCATTTTTTTTAAAAATCAAACTTCCCCCTCCTGAGTTTCTCCCCATCCCCAAAATCCACCCCTCCCTCAAGTTAGTTAATTAAGTTCCACGGGTGCGAGGGGTGTGGTGGGCAAAGCACCTCACAAAAAAATGTAAACATCCATTATTTCCAATGGGTGTGCTGTCATACACAGGTTGGTGTTTGGACTGACTCTGTTTGTGTTCAGCACTTTTTTGCTGCTGTATTTTTAGCCATGCTGTTTTGTCATATGGTGGTATGACTCCATGCCAAGGTATTGAGGGAAGAAATGTGAATCACTAGCCAACAGGAGCTGGTGACCAGGTCATGCCCTCCAATCTTTATCGTGCATCAATAGTTTTCCTGAAATAGGTAGGTGCTTTGACCACCAGCTGTTTGAGGAAATAGTCCATTAATCTGGAGGGACCATCACTGAGTGACCTGATGGCAGGTACATTCTATCATCCACGAGGGGTCATCACAGGCATTTAGACCTTAGGGAGGATATAAAATGTGGGGCAAACTAAGATATACTGTTCTAAAAACCTAAATTCTGTCTCACTAGTCCATCCCCTATCTAATGTCTCATCTAACAGGTCTAACAGAATATTTTTAAAGTGAACTTTGGCATCAAAAGTGACACTCCTGTAACAGTGTTGCTCTGAGAGCTGGCATTCTATCTCTTTTACATACTTAGAAATATATTTTATAACCACAGAATCACCCTTGTCAGCCGGATTACTTGTGGTGTGATCCATCATTTTTAATTCATGTTATGCCTGCAAATCAGCCATAGACATATAGTGATGCTGTGGTGGTTCATCAACATCTTTCAGGTTAATGAGGTAATCTTTCACCAGCCTATCAAAGACATTTACTGTGTTATGTCTTGGGCTGGGGGACAAATTATATATCTTTTTTTTTCCTCAAGAAAGGTGCCTGCTTTAAATTGAACACCATTATCTTTTGCATCAGTAAATGAGCCATCAATAATGTAATGTAGAAAATAAATGCCTTCCCAATTACTGTTTACGGATTCAGAATCACCCCCTTCCCCCCAATTTAAATTCACATTTATGTCACTTTGACCAGAAGTGGCCACATTGTCAAAGTCCGCAGTAATGAAACCCATCATTGGAAAGTTCAGTTCCTGTTATATACTTAACTTTTTATGATGAATGAGACCAAAAGCTGAGTGAGCTGCTTCTGGTTGCCTCATCTGTTACTGTGACACAGACAGAGCACTATGTACAATAGCAGTGTACTTGTAACATATATCCCCAGTCACATGATCCTAGGTATACTGCACTTCTTAGCCTTAAAGACACAGTAACATATATGACAGTTCCTGTTGTTCTTTTTCAGCAAAATATATCTTAAGGGCAATTTTACATAACAATTTGAATAAATCAACTTGACTGTTAAAAATTTCTGGTTCTGTGCAGGGAACAAAGGTTAAACCCTACGCCAATACATATATTTAGGGTTGGGGGAGTGTGGCTGAGGATTTATTCAGTACCTGCAAATTTGTTACTGGTTGGGGGCTGATCTTGAGTACCATTCTTTCCTTCCCGACATCCTTCTTTAGCCCTTCCTTGTTTTCTTTTTAATTTTGATTTCTTGGTATTTGTGCTGATAAGTTGCTTCTGGTCTTTTGGAGCAGTTTTCTCTAAAAAAAGTGACCTGTCTCTGTTCATTATCTTCTGACCTCTAACAAGTGTTCCTCCATCTACTATAGTGTGTTCAGCAGGTCCTGGATCTACTGTGGCTATGTGATCTACCTTTATTTTCCAAATAAAAACACCTCCTCTCTCTTAATCACAGTGGTCTCTTTCAAATCTGTTTCTCTTCTATGTTTCAACTTCTGCCTCTAGTTTACAGACCTTGTCCTGCAGATTCTCGTCAAAATCTCTAACATCAGGGGTGTCTTTGAGTTTCAATAGTTCTTTCTGGATTTCTTTAAACTCACTGGCAAATCTGGTATAATTATAAGTATCTTGTTCAGTTAAAATTTTAACCAGCTCATTAAAGCAATGTTCCAATACATTTTCCCAACACTCCCTAAGATCCTGATTAAACTGAACTGAAGATGGAGCTTTAAAAACTTTCAGTTCTCTATGTGCGGTTTTGATTTCAGAATACTGTTCAAGAAATTATTTTATCAAATCGCATATTAACTTCAGGGAGGCCTTTTTTTTAATTGTTGAAACAAATCTTTTACCATAGTGTTTAATGCTGGGGATGATGTTTTTATTTTATTATTAGACATGAGTAGAGGGATACAGTTCATGTGGAAAAATTACAAGCAGGCAGTAGAAGTGCCTTTACAATGTATGCAGCTATCATTTTACCTGCATTTACAGTGTATACAGCAAGCATATTACAGGCATTTCCAAATATTTTGCATCAAATACATCACATCACATGCTGATAGGTTAAAGAACCAGCCCTATCTATATATCTTGTAAGCTTGCTCTTCTCTCAGTGGTTCTAAATGAAAAAGAAGCTTCTTCTTGCTCAATTGCAGCACAATGCTGAGTCTCCCTCTTTGAAACTATACTTGATTTGATAATGGCCATTTTCTACTCAGATGAAAGCTTCACTCGGAACTTGGATGGAGAATCTCCATGGGTACTATGCAGTCGGAATATTGCTGGGTGCTTTACCACATATGTTAAACACAGGTAGAACAGAAGATCAGGAGCATGCCTGACTCCTAAAGGTGCTGCTGTATGACAAGATTTCCAAAACAAAGGAAAAACAGCACAGGTGCTGGGCACTGTGTTATGAAATATTTATTTCTGCTAAGAACCACTGACTAGCTACCCCTATATATTGACTCCAATGAGTGTTCCTCAGGGGCAGGACTGGAATGTGAATTAGACCATTTTGTTGTTCAAAAATTACAGAAGTAACAAAGTGACAACATCCACACAACAAAATTTACAAGTGTAATTAAAGACAATTATCAAAATAGTAAACCCATGACTGAGCAGGCTTGGTAATAAAAGCTGATTTGAATAAGATTAATAAAAATTCCTTAATTTGCAAAAACATAGAATAAATTCATGTTAGTCCAATAAATCTTGTGGATGGCTAGTATGCCAGAGCTTATCAGTCAGGAACATCAAAATGTACACACTGAAAGGGCATACACTAGCCAAACAAAATATAAACAGACAAATAGTAAAACACAAATAGCTAGCCTCCAAAGTCCATACAGTTCCCAAGTACAGTCAGTTTGCAAGTGCTTGTAAGTCAAGATGGCAAAGTGCAAGCATTAATTCTGCACCCACAATCCAATTAAAACTTGACAGACCAGCATAACTCCCTGACCTACTCTTGCAGGGAACAAAAACATTTCTGTTCATCAATGTCTATTTAGAATTTCAACATGAAAATCGCAGCATAACTATAAAGCATGAACATTGGGAATTAAATAAAACTGAGGATGAACTGTAAAGTTATTGGATGGAGCTAATTGTTGAAGAACACCAGTTTATGTAAAAGCCCATATGTTTTTTCACCAAGAATAATTATCTCAAAACTAAGGGATCCCCATAATTAGCAGGTCAAAGGTCACGCAGACTTCTTATACAGTAGCTGTGTGGCTTTCTATCTTGGAAAATTGGATACAGTCTATCACAGAGCTATACGCTTCATCACTGACCTCCCCTTCTCGACCCATCATTGTGCACTAAATGCCACCATGGGCTGGACCTCACTTTACTATAGGTGCAACTTTAATGCAGCACTCTGGGCACTTAGAGCCCTCAGTGGCAAACTCCCTCAATACTTCGTCGACTGTCTGTTTCCAATTGTGCCTAGGAATTATTCCCTTAGAAGCTGCTCACAACTCCTGATAAATATACCCAGGGCACTTACACGAGTCGGGAGAGCCATCTTTGGATTCGCACTCCCATCAATATGGAATACAGCCCAAAAAATACTTAAGCTGAAAACCCCAGTAGGTACCCTTTTGTTAAAAAGGCTTTACCATGATGGCATTACAGAAATTTGCAACTGCTTTACTAGACACTAACTAACCTCCCTCCCTCAAATGGTGGCCAACAAATGGCAGCCCGCCAGCTGAAATGTGTGCCTCTGCCTCTAGCATGCCCACCAACAGATCCACAGAATTTATTGCCGAACTCCCATATCTTATTCTTTGATGCTCTGAACAGCTGCAGCCTGATTCTAGCACATGCTACCACACTTGGGGATAATTATCATCTTTTGCCCCCAAAAAATATTTGGTCCCTCGTCCATACAACACCTCCTTCTGCCGCAACCTCCAGGACTCTCCCAGTTGTGCCCCTGCTACTATATTTCTCCTCTTGCACTTAGTACAATGGCAGCTTTTCTCCTCCATATGTCACCGCATTTTGGGGCAAAAATCACTTCGTTGCCTTTCGTACGGTCCTCCGCCCTCCCAGTCCCTCACTCTGCTCTAACAATTTGGTCCTCTTTGCTTGCGTCCCTATTCCCCACCACTCCGTACATTATGAGCTTGATATCTTCTATCTGGTATGCCTACCCTGTCCCTAACATTTCCCACTACAAAATGCACAGTTTTTGGGTTTGGATCCAGCACAAGTTCATTATCCACGACTCCTTGTAGTTCTATGTTCAATGTATATTACCTGTAAATGTGCATTTTTACTATAATAGCAACTATTTTTACTGTTTGTACTATTGTAACTTGTCTTTCTGTATTATTACTGTAGGACCACAGGTCCACCTTGTAAATTAGCTTGCTCAATGGTGCCCTCCTGGATAAACAAAGACATTGTTTGATTGATTAATTGATTGATTGATGTCCAAAATACTGTACCAAATAAAACAGATGAACTTATAATATTCTGTCCAGTGAAAATAATGTCAAAGTATGCATACTGTATTTAGCTGTAAACATCACAAAAATAAATATCATTTCATTAATAAATGTGTCTTGACAGAACAATACCCCATGACAATTATAAGTTGCTGCTACCCCTAAATATGTTTACATAAAACATCAACCATCAATGGATTGTATCAAAAAAAGATACATACAGAGAAGAGGGAAAATTGTAGAGAATAATAATATATACAGAATGTGAAGGAAAAAATTGAAAAGGGAGTACAAGTCTGATGGGAAGGGGAGAAAATGAAATACCAAAACTAACTTCACTTTACAGTCTGAGACTGACATAAATATTATAGTCATACATCTATCATTAATATTAGGACTCTAGTAAATGTAAAAGACTGTTCTGCAATGACAATGTGCACAAATAAAGGCAAACCCAAACCTTTAAGGAACTCAGAATAAGATTAGGTTCCCAAACAGATCTATAGAAAATGTTTATTGTCCAACTGGTCACTGAGACCATTCAGAGGTATGACCTCCAATTTTTGTAGTTTACCCCTAGTGTCCCATCATAGATAGGTGTTTTGACTACCAGCAGTTTGAGAAAATAGTCTACAAATCCAGGGGGACCATCAAGGAACAACCCTATGCTGGATACAATTAGTCATCCAGAAGGGTCAATCTCAGACTTGTACACATTGGAAAGGATGTAAAATGTGGGGCAAGAGACAAAATTCTGTTTTAAAACTGAATTCTGTGTCTCTGATCCATCCCCTATCTAAGGCATCATCTAACAGGTCTAACAGAATAATTTTTAAGGGGTGACATGATGAAGTCAAAAGTGAGTCTCCCATAACACTGTTGATCTGAGAGTTAGCGTTCTATAGCTATTACATATTTATAAGTTATCTAGTATCACCATGGCATCACCCTTGTCCACTGGCTTGACTGTGATGTGACCCATATCTTTTAATTCACACAATTCTTGACAATCAGCCTTGTACATAATGGGGCCTATTCATGAATAGCTTCAATAACTATGCACCACATAAATCAGATGCACAGCCACTGCACAGCCACCTGCACCCACTGCACCCTATTCTTGACAACTATGCACCCCCCCATGCACCTGATCCCCTGGCCAATCACAGAGTTCCAAGGGGGGGCAGGCCAAGGGGCAGTGCGGGGGGTGGGAAGAGCCAGCATTCCATGGCATGCACATCCATACAGAGTGCTGCACACAGGGTCTGCAAGCTCCACATCTGGGAGGCAGCCATAAACCATTGGGCCAGTTACGCGCCCCCCAAGGAGGATACCTCTGGATGTGGTAGACTCAGCGGGGGGGGGGCATCAGCACCCCTAACAATGCTGCCCCTGAAATCCAGGCACATCAGGAAGCTAGGGTCAGGCAGACGGGGTAAACCTCCTCTTCAGCATGGTCAGTGCACTGCATGCCGGCTGGCAACATGGTACCCACAATACGCTGCAGGTGCCTGCCTGGGCAGCCGATTAGCTACCCACCAGGATCCACCACTCTGCATCTGCCTGCCCCCATGGACCTGGGTGCCAGGTGGTGGGGCGACATAAGGAAGCCAGGTGGGGGCCAGTGTTCATGAATGTGGCCCCATGTGGAAATCTCTAGGGTGTGGAACTGCGTTCCCCGATATGTGCCTCTTGCATGCATTTTTGTGAACAGACCCCATTGTGATGCTGTGGTGGTTCCCTACCATCTTTCAGTTCAATTAGGTTATCTTTCACCAACCATTCAAAGACTTTTACTGTACTGTGTCTTGGGCTGGGGGGTGACAAAAAGTTGTTTTTTTCTTAAGAGAGGTGCTAACTTTAAATTGAATACCATCACTTTCTTAATCAGTAAATGAGCCATCAATAATGTCAAGTAAAAAAAAAAACTATGTATTTGCAATTATTTATTTCAGATTCAGAATCACCTTCTTTCCCCCAGTTCAAATTCACATTTATATCATCTGGGTCAGAAGCAACCACATTGCCCAAGTCCTCAACTATGAAACCCATTCTTAGAAAGTACTGGTCCTGTTGTACTTTTTTAACAAAATATACATTAAGGTAAATTTTATGAAGCAATTTGAATAAATCAACTTGAATGTTGAAAAATTCAAGTTCTGTTGAGAGAACAAATGGTAATCCCTTTGCCAAAACATTTATTTGGGTCTGAGAAAGTGAGTTTGAAAATATATTCAGTGCCTGCAAACTGTTACTGGTTGCAGACTGATCTCTTAAGTCCTGTTCCTCTCCCACCTCCTTCTTTGGCCCCTCCTTTTCCACTTTTTTGGTTTCTTCTGCTTTTTGTTGGCAGACTGCTCCTGGTCTTCTGGAGCATTTTTCTTTAAAAAAACTGACCTGTCCTTGGTATCTTGTGACATTTGACATGTGTCTGTCCCTCTAGAAACATACACTCAGAGTCTGATGTCAGATAAGGACCACATGGGCCACAATAGTCTGGCCATTGTCCCTACCTACTGTAATACTGTAGACCCTACCTGATCCCCCGGCTACACCCTTCCTTCACCAAGGTTCCACTATGCCTATCCCATTCATTCTTGAATCCTGTTAAACCTTTTTCCTCCACCACCTCCACTGGAAGGGTATTCCAGGTACCACCACTCTTTCTGTGAAGAAGTATTTCTTCACATTTTCCCTGTGTCTACCACCCTCCAGCTTCATAGCATAACCCCTTGTTCTTGAGCATCTTTTTTTTCCCCAAAAAATTATTCCCTCTTGTACCTTATTTAAAGGGGACAGGAATTGATTACTTATGTGCGGCTGTTTGAAATGTATATTTTCATAAACTATATTAATACCTCTAAAGGATCCCAATTTAACTGTGTCTGAATAAAAGCTGAGGCTGTCAGTTGTGTTTTGTATTGTGTTCTTTGTATGGACAACATTCTGTGCAGTTCCTTTCATGGAACCAATAATTTGGAGCTTTAGCTATGTCACTTCATGGTTCAGAAATGTGAGCATGAACTTATCAGTACAGTGCCAATGGTACTGAAACCATGAAATTACGTAGCCAAAACTCCAAAATTCTTGGTTTCATGAAAGGAACTGCACGGAATGTTGTCTATACAAAGAAGAGGAGAAGAATGGCATTAAGAACCATACAATGGTTTAAATCTTACTTAGTTGAAAGGAAATGACAGATAGCAATAGATAACTTATCAGATTTGGGTATCATATCAAGAGATGTGCCCCAAGGGTCAATCTTGGGGCCACTATTGTTTTTGATTTATGTTAATGAAATGCCAAATTATATCCATAACACATGTATAAAGCTTTACTCAGATGATATAGTATTGTTAGCTATAGCAAAAACTCAGGATAAAATGTTAAACAAGCTCCAATTGGATTTTGACATCCTTCAGGACTGGCTTTATAATTCAGAATTATTGATGAGTGAGAAGAAAACACAAGTAATGATTTTTAATAGGAAAACAAATAAAAACAGCAATAATAATATATTGGATAAGATGATTTTGACAGGAAGTGGGAACTATTTGCCAAATACAAACCGATATAAATATCTAGGGGTACTCTTATACAGTTCACTAATGTTTAATAATCATATAGAACAAATTACATAGAAAGTCAATACCAGAATAGGGTCATTGTGAAGATCTTCATCAATAGTGACTTATTAAATGAGGGAAACAATTGCAACACAGTTGATACTACCAGTATTAGAGTATGGTAGCCTGGTCTATGGCTTTGCTGAACAGAAATATCTAGACATGAACAAATCATATAATCAATTGGCAAGATTGGTCCTTAGTTGCCCATTTAAGACTCATAATTTCTTAATGTACAAAGAATTGAAATGTGACACTGTGGGGTGTGGTTAAAACAACAATATTCAGTGTTAATGTTTAAGATTAATAAAGGGCTGATTAAGGGTAATCTAAACATCCATTTTGGATGCAATACACTGTTGTATGAGTCAAGGGAGGTAGTTCATATTGGAATAAACTTACCAAAATCAATACAAGGTATGGTAATATGTCATTACAATTTTAAGCTGTAAAAATTTGGAATGAGATTCCACTCATAATGAGGGATCTAACTAGAATATCATTTTTAAAACACAATTGGAAAAATGTTTTACTCAGGAACATACTTGTATATAAGAAAGGGCAAATATACATCTACAAAGTTTTGTAGCCAGTATTTTTTATAAAATGAAGTGGGTGTAGTGTCAGCTTAACTTAGATAATGGATGCCATGTCGGTTAGTTTATGATGAATGATTGTTGAAATTGTGTTATATAGTACCATGTATGAAATGTATTTTTAATGTTCTGGAAATTATGTATGCTTTTTATGTAACAGGACAACTTTGTAAATAGGTCATTGGGTCTAAAGTTATAACCTGTTTAAAAATAAAGTTTTAACTAACTTACTAAAACAATACAAAACACAACTGAAAGATTCAGCCTTTATTCAGGTACAGATAAATAGGAATCCTTTAGAGGTATGAATATAATTTATGAAAACAGAGACATTTCAAACAGCTGCACATAAGTAATCAGTTCCTGTCCCCTTTAAACCATTGAGATATTTGAGAGTTTCTATCATATCCCCCCTCTCCCTCCTTTCCTCCAGGGAGTACATATTAATGTACTTTAGTCTCTCCTCATAGGGTTACTGGTGTAGACCCTGCACCATTTTATTTGCCATTCTCTGGACTGCCTCCACTCTGTCTATGTCCTTCCAGAGATGTGGTTTCCAGAACTGGACACAAAACTCCAGATGAGGTCTCACCAATGATCTATACAATGGCATAACCACCTCCCTTCTTCTACTAGAGATACCCCCTTCCTACATACCCTAGCATCCCACTGGATCTCCACCCAGCCTTGTTACACTGTTCGG
The DNA here is from genome assembly GCA_016271365.2 of Neoceratodus forsteri. Classification (NCBI taxonomy): domain Eukaryota; kingdom Metazoa; phylum Chordata; order Ceratodontiformes; family Ceratodontidae; genus Neoceratodus; species Neoceratodus forsteri. The sequence continues at coordinate 824,941,152 of CM057450.1, read as the reverse complement.
CCACTTTTAGGTTATCAGATATGATTACCCCTGGTCTCTTTCCAGCTTGGTGGTCAATACAACTCCACTCATTTTGTACTCCACCTATGGGTTTCTGTGCCCCAAGCATATTATTCTGCATTTGTTTTGCATTGAAACCCAGCTGCCACACCCTTGACCACTCCTTAAGTTTTCACAGGTCTCTGCTCATCCATATCAACCCCATGGAGTGTCTACCCTATTGCAGATCTTTGTGTCATCTGCAAAAAAAGACATACCTTCCCTTCTAAACCCTCTGCAATGTCCCTAATAAAGATATTAAAGAGGACCAGTCCCACACTTATCACCCTCCCCTCCTCAGAATGAACTCCATTTACCACCACCTTCTGTCGCCTATCCCAGAACAAATTTATTAACCAGTTTAGGACACTTGGACCCACTCCCAGGCTACCCAGCTTTTTTACGAGTCTCCTATGTGGAATGGTGCTGATGGCCTTACTGAAGTCTAGCTGGGCCACATCTATTGCTCCCCCCAATCTAATTCTGTTGTCACCCAGGTAAAAGAAGTTAATGAGATTTTTGGGACATGACCTCCCCCCAGTGAATCCATGCTGACATGGATCCTGTAAGATGCTTGATTCAAGATATTCCACAGTCCATTCCTTCAGTAGTGATTCCATTAATTTCCCAACCACCAAAGTCAGGTTGATTGACCTGTAATTTCCAGCCTCCTCCCTACTAACACTTTTGTGAAATGGGACTACATCTGCCCTTCTCCTGTCCTCTGGAACCTCTGTCATCTCCAGTGAGAGGTTGAACAGACCTGTCAGTGGTACAGCCAGCACCCAACTGAATTCCTTCAATTTTCTTGGATGCACCTCGTCTGGTCCATTGCCTCGTTCATGCTTAGATTTGCAAGTTCTATACTGCAGTGTGTTGTGTGGTTTGTGGATCTACTGCAACTGTGTGATCTGCCTTTATTTTCCAGACAAAAACTCCTCCTCCCTCGTAATCATGGTGGTCTCTTTCAAATTAGTTTCTCTTCTGTGTTTCAACGTCTGCCTATAGCTTACAGACCTCATTTTGCAGATTCTTGTGAAAATCTCTAAAACTAGGTGTGTCTTTTAATTAATTTTTTTTGGACTTTTTATGCTTACTGGTAACTCTGGCATAATTACGAGCATCTTGTTCAATTAATATTTTGATCAGTTCTTACGAACAGTGTTTCAATAAATTTCCCACCACTCCCCAATGTCGTGATCCAATTTACCTCAAGATGGAGCTTTAAAAACCCTTATTCCTCTAGGTCCTCATTTGATTTCAGAATACTGTTCAAGAGTTATTTTATTGTGCCATATATTAATTTCCATGAAGATTAATTTCTCTAGGTGTTGGAACAAACCTTTTACCTCAGGGTTTAATGCTGTAGATGATATTGGCAAGTTAAAGAACCAGCCCTTTAGAGCTTGTCAGCTTGCATTTCTCTCACCAGCAGTTCTAAATTAACAAGTACCTTCTTCTTGCTGAGTTTTAGTACCATGTGGAGTGTCCCTCTCCAAACCGTTAGTTCTTTATTTGCTAGTGGCCATTTGCCACTAGATGAAAGCTTCACTCCAAACTTGGAGGGAGAATCTCCATGGAGTCCTAGGCAGCCAGAAGATTTTTTTTTTCATAAGTACTCTTTAATGAAATTTTAACAATGTATATCAGGAAATAACAGTAACAATGAAACACGACGATGAACAGTGCAGAATATGAGTGAACAAAAAAAACTGACAGAATGTAACAAATACAAACCCCTACCTCTCAAAACATCCAAAAAGGAGAAGAAAAGAAAACAAAAAAAACCCCACCAAATCCAACATCCCCCTTCCCCAAGACCTGCATTACCCAGAGGCACAGATACACTAAGAAAAAATCATTAATGCAGACCCAGTACCATCTTATAAAAGGAAATATTTACCATAATATTTATATCATACCTGAATATAGTAAGAAAGATAGAAAATGAAATAAAATAAGTGGGCTGTAAAGTAACCATCTAATAAGGATAAAATCAGATAAATCAATTTGTCTGTTATTTTGTAAGAACGTTCAGCAAAGTTTCCTATCTTCTATGAAAATAGGGATACCTGTGATGAATAATTGCAATAGTATGGTCAGCATTAAGAGAAAACAACATCTCCTGGTGCCATTCAACATATACTGGAATATCCTCATCCAGCCAGTGTCTAAGAATTATCAATTTGACAAACTAAGCTATTAACATAAGATGTCTTCTCAGAGAACCAATTACTGTATCGTCATATATGCCCAAGTGGCATATCTGGGAAGTAAAAGCCTCTTGAAGACCTAGTAGAGGATCTAGTTTATTCTGGATTTCCAGCCATAATGGCCATACTTTAGTACAAGACCATAGAAGATGGTAAAGTGTGCCAACCTCATTTTTACATTTATGACAGATGTCAGCATCAAGTTTCTGCATATGGTAAAGTTTCTTTGGTGTATAGTACAAATTATGTAGGACCTTGTACTGCTCTGTTCTGCAGTAATCCTACATAGTATATTGGTAGAGGTTTTTCCAAAGATGTTTCCAGTCTGGATCCTGAAGTATTTAGCCTAGTTCTCTAAATCAGAAATTGCAACTACTGTAGCAGTAGGTTGCGCTGGGTCTAAGGTCTGGAGAGTGTTATATAAATTAGGGCTGGAATGTGGCTGATTACTAGCATTTACCAAGAATTGAATTATAGAGCCTCCAGTGTCTAAAAATGGGTGTGAGCACAAACATTGCAAAATACAATGTTTTAACTATGAGAATTTATACACAAAGGGGGTTGCTACCCCTAAGCATTCTGAAAAGGCCTAAAAAGTGGTAAAGGAATTATTGGACAGAAAGTGAGCCACTGAAGGGATATCAAAATGATTCCAATGTTTATGATCCAAAATCTTGTCCCAATCTTAAAATTAGAGTTAAAAAACAGAGGTTGGGTACTGTCTTTTAAGAGCTCTGACAGACCACATGATGGGGGTAGAATGAGTGGGAAGTGAACCTGGGTTGAAAGCAAGTGGAAAAGTGAGTAAAGGCCACAGTTCCATGCCAACTCTTCATCAATAGTTAGCCAGTGTGTTTTATAGGGTGTGTCATAGACCAACTTAGAAGGGGTATACCAACGAAGATATTTACTGCCATGCATGGCAAAATTATAAAACATAAAACATAACATTAGGTGGACACAGGCCTCCCATGTGTTTTTGTCCTGTCAATCATATATAATTTATATTGCCAAAGAAATATAGAGATTCTGCAATGAAGTTTAGTAAACCACTGGAGTGGGAAGACCATATTATGCATGTTAATAAGATAGAAAATCCAGGGTAACAAATGTAAATTTAATGATGTTAATTCAACCTAAAAGGAACAAGGGGAGAGATGACCAATGAGAGAGATCTTGATCAATCTGTTAGATCAAGGGATCAAGTTTTAGGGTTTGAGACTCAAAGATACGGCTGGGCATTTTAATGCTGAGATATGTGAGGTATTATGCTTCCCATTTAAGCCCTAGTTGCAGTACTGCTTTTTGTCTACCAGATTATTTAAAGGGAACATGAATGTTGTGTGAACATTTATCTTATATGAGGAGAGCAGATTAAAATCTTCAGTAATAGCAAGGACCTGTGGGTAGGTTACCTGAGGATCAATAAGATGGAGTAGAATGCCATCTGCATATGCAGGAATGGAATAACTATGGGATCCTATGGTAATACCTCTAACTGTATCTGTATTTTTAAGTTTTAAGATGAGAGATTCTAAATAAAGGTTAAAAAGATATGGAGATGGGGGCAACCTTGTCTTGTATCACTAGTTAAATGAAGAGGGCATGGCAGTGCACTTTTGAAGCTGACATATGCTGATGGTTATAGGTAAAATACCTGGATCAATTTGATAAAGCTGTCAAGTATGCCATACCTACACAGGACCATAAACAGGAAGTGCCAGACTACCCAATTGAGAGCTTTCTCAGCATCCAGGGAGACCAGTGATGCCACCAGTCTGCCTTCCCTGGATGCCAAGACAAGATGGAGTACTTTACAAAGATGATCACTCAAAAGGCATCCTTCCATAAAGTCAAGCTGTTGAGGACCAGACACTCTCAAGGTAGCACACTCACCTCTGAGGCCGGGAGATCAGAGGGTTGTGGGTTCAGTTCCCACATCTAGCAGTTGGGTTAATATCCCAGTACTGACACTGTAGTGCAGCATGAGAGGGGTGCTGCACTTCTGAGGTGCTGTCTTTTGGATGAGATGTTAAAACCGATGTCCCATCTGCCTGGATTGATGGTAGTTCAGGTGGATGTTAAAGATCCCATGGCATTTATCGAAAAGAGTAAGGGAAAGTTTTATTGAGACAAAAATCATACAATAGTACACAAAGCATAATACAAAAAAAAGGAAAAACAGGATAAGTATTATACAATCATTCAGGTAACTGCAAAATCAGAGTCAGTGATCCAAGGAAGAGCTTTCCAAAGTTCCAAAAGTGTCATATCTGAGTATAGAGTACGTTCATGCTCATAAATTTCTTTTAAATCTTGTACAATCTTTTTTCAAGCTCCAAATAGGAGCAGTCCTTTTGCTGTAAAGAAAACATGCAATGCACCATCCAAATATTCCATTTAATGCAGACAAAAACAAGGTTCAAAGTGTCCTGGTGCCGTTTTGACCACTGGGGAGAAAAAAAACCCATATACAAGATTCAAGTAAGTAACCAACTGAAACAAGGGGGTATCCCATGCCTGTGTCAGAAAGGACCACCAATTTTTGATAAAGGAACAGCCAAAAAATAAATGAGGGATAGTTTCAAGTTCTATAATACATAATAAGCGAGAACACATTCTATCTTGGGACTGCTTATGTTTATGATTTGATTTTACATTAATCTTTTCATGGCAAGAAAGTCAATGTAAATCCCACATTTTGTCTGGAACCCTCTTACATCTCCACAATAACAAAAGGGAAGGGAGGTGTTGACCAGGACACTTATCAAAGGGTACTGATACAGCACAAACTGTCAGGAGTAATTTCTTCTATAAAACTTTATGTGAATGGTTTAATAACATCTGAACAGACACCTGCCATTGTTTGAGATGTAAAAACATATGTTTTACGTAAGTTGGTATACCAACAGTTTGTCTTAACACAGTTAAGGAATTAGTTTCCCATTGATGAAACCAAATCCTGCAAGAGACATAAAACCAAGGTCCCCACCCCCTTTGGGCATGAATCAACAAAGGCCTAAGGTTTGCAGTGAAAAAAATACAAGAAAAAAATAACAAAGGGTTAACCATACAAACGCCACCCTCAGGGTTAGGTAAATAAGTGATATTCCGCTTTATCGGGTTTAACCTACTACCCCAAAGAGCCTGAAAAAAAAGGCTAAAGACAGCAGTTTCTAGCTGTCATGGAATAGGGAAAACATAACTCAGAAAAAGGAAAGTAGAGATCAAATAGTTTTTAATTAAGAAAACTCGTTTCTTTTTCCCTATCTGCCCCCGGTTCCAGGAGGCCACCTGAAGTTTACATTGCTACAGTTAACATTCCAGTTAAAAAATCTGAGTCCTGTGTCCCAAAAAAAATTCCCAAAATGCGAATAGGGCCCTCAACTAAACGTAACGGGCCAATACGGTCCGAGGGGGAGGTTACTGAACCGACCCGAATAACCAGACTTTTAGTGTAATTTAAAACAGCACCAGAGAAGTTTCCAAAAATAGAGCACTCATGGAGAGAATGAACCACTGAGGCTGCATCAGCTACAAGAAAACAAACATCATCTGCATATGCGATCGCCTTATAAGGCAAGCATAAGGCACAACTAGAAATAGCCCGAATCTGAGAATTAGTATTCAACCGACGGAGCAAAACATCACGAAAAAATACATATAACAACGGGCTTAAAGGACAGCCCTGATGAACACCCCTTTTTATGGGGATCATGGGTCCTATCCAACCATTCACTACAGGCACAACAGTAGCCGTTTTATAGAAAGCACGAATCCAGCGTACCATAACATCAGGTACATGCAGAAAACGAAGTGCTTCCCATTAAAAATCATGCCTAACCAAATCAAAAGCAGCCTTCTGATCTATGGAGACAACAAGTCCCAAAGTCAGACCTGCATAGCCATGAGAAAATAATTCTCATAAGAGGATCAAATGATCAGAAATTCTCCTTTGAGGCACAGAACAGGATTGGGCAGGATGCAAAACCACCTCCGCTATCCTCCACAAACATTTCACAATAATTTTCGTTAAGAGCTTAAAGTCGGTGTTCAACATACATAAAGGTCGCCAATTCTCTAGAGAATGGATATCACCTTTCTGTTTATAAATGTAAATCAAAGTACCCTTAGTAAATTCCAAAGGGAGAGATTCACATGTTAACAGAGAATTAAAAACAGATGTAAGTTCTGGGGCCAAATGGTCACCCAGCACTTTATATAAGCCAGCAGGGAGACCATCCGGACCAGGAGTTCTCTGTACAGATAATGAAGAAATAGCTAATGTCAAATCCTGCTCCATGATAGGAGAACAAGCCTGGTCCTGACATATCTGTGGGGGAGCTGGGTTATCAAGCCCACTATACAAAGTCACACTGTTACCAGCCACAGCAGGGATGGGAGAAAAAAGGGCCGAAGTATACTTTGTTACAATATGACAAATCTCAGTTTGTGAGGAACATAAGGTCCCTTCTGAATTTAGAAGACACGTCATATTTTTTTGGGCAGTCTGACGGGAATTAGATTCAAAAGGACAAATAACATCATGTGTTCCAACAGTACAAAATTTATGTTGGTAATAAAGTTGTTGTGATTGCCGTAATTGGAAAGTCAACATATCATTCTGTAGGACTTTTATTTGTTGAGTAAGGTCTTGCCCCGTCGTGTACGCTATGGTTAATAATGACTGAAATGTACCTTCTTCTGCAAATAGTCTAGGTATTCCCTCCTACATTTTAAACGACTGTAAGTTTTTAAAAAAGTGAGCAGATCATGTTTCGTGTCTAACCACCACTGAACAGGATCTTCATAACAAATAAAAACAGATTTACGGGCTTGCATGAAGGACAAAAAGGGACTGCATAAACATCGGAATCTACAACAAAGATGTGTTGAATTTCCAAATACCTGGACCTTTACGGGAAGAGACAACAGAACCAAAACCAACAGAAAGCAGTTTATGATCAGAAAACTCAACTGCTTGAACTTTGGCAGAAATAATTGGTTCTGTAGGAGAGGAAAACACATAATCAATACGTGTGGCTAGTTTACCCTTTTGGAAGGTAGGGGGGTGTGTTGTGTAGTAAAGGAGAGATAGGAGTCCGTTAAGTGGGCGACTCGAACCAATTTATCCAATTCGTGGGAATCACAAAACAGTTTCTTTGTAGCAGCAAAGGAGCTCTTATCTTGAAGACTCAGGCCACAATTAAAGTCACCAGCAAACAATACCTGAAAGGAAGTGTGCAAATTTAAGGAAGAAGCAAAGTAAATAAAGCAATGTATTCAGTTTTGATTTGAGGGGCATAAATGTTTATCACCCGGTAGGTACAGGACCCCAATGACAAAATCTATAATAAGCGCTCTACCAAGGGCTACATCAAACAATTTTAGCAAACGGAAGTCTGGGATATTAATTAAAATTCCCAGTCCCGAACAAGAGTCCTGACCAATCGACCAAAAAGAAGGACCCAGTAACCAGTCCTGTTGTGCTTGTCAGATCTCATGTGTAGTATGAAGTCTTGTATCCTGTAATAAAATTAAACCCAAAGGCAAAAGCCGTAGAAAGGAAAAAATCAATCTCCTTTTAGCCATACACTTCATACTATTTATATTAATAGTATGGCAAACAAAGTGAAACATAGCAACAAAAAAAAGGAAAACAGACAAAAATACATTTACAATTTCCTTTTCCCAACCACCTTCTTCCTTTTAAGTTTTACTCCGGCCTTTCGATTCTGAGAAAGGCCAGTACCAAGTTGCAACTCAGAGTCAGTGGTACCGTCAGGGAGAGAAAAAGCTATGGAGGAAGAGTGTGACTCACCTCCAGCGTCATCAGAAAGGGGTTGGAGAAGTTGAAAAGAATTAGATAAGGGCACTGGGGGTGGGTTCCGGACCACTCACAGGAGATGGTGCAACCAGAGGGTTATTTCTCAGTGACCTTCTACGTATGACACTTGTAAACACCCGGGAGGGGAGGGGGCATAGTACTTGGACCTGGGACCGGGTCCTGAACAGGAAAATTAGACTGGACAGGATCAGGGACAGGAGAAATCTCAAGCAAGCAGTCATCCGTGAAGGAAACTATCTGAGGTATGACCTCAGAGGATACAACAGGCACTAAAGCCTGCAGTTAGGGCTGGGCTGCCTTAGGGGGAGGTACAGCCAAGGTGGTCCGGAGACGGGCCTTCTGTGCCTGTGTAATAATAAAGCGCTGGTCCACTCCACCATTGTGAAATTCCTGGTTATATGCAGCCCATTTACATTTCTGAAAGGTGTGCCCCTGTTCGTCACATAGGTTACATCTACATTCATTTAAACAGTGTGCCCCTACTATGTGGCCCAGTTCCCCACGGACGGTGCATTTCATTTTATCACATACATTACTAAGATGTACAGGGTCACCACACCGATAGCAAGCCTTGGCTGACCCGGGTAGAACAAGACCCCCCATCTCGGCCTATGAAAAAAGAGTTAGGCAGATGTACAACCCCAGAATCATTAGATTGTAACAAGACTTTAAACTTCCAGCCCCCAGTCTAAATGTTCTCGGTATCCAAAATGGCTTCAGGCTGTCCCTGGATGTCACAACGCTGTTTCAGCCAATACACAACATCCTTCACCTCAACTCCCTCATTACGAAACAGAATAGTGATCATCTTAAAAGTAGGTTTAGAAAGAGGAATAGCCTGAAATGGGGTCCATAATGCAGTAGTCCTCAGAGAATTATACTTTGAACAAAAACGCTCCAGTCCCCTAGATGTTTGGAAACTAATGTCAAACGTGGTTAACCAGAGATATGAATTAACACATATATTTCATGGGAAAAGAATTTTAAAGAATCCTTTAGAAGCGTACATGCCACATAGACCCAATCAGGTAGCTCAGGTAACCCCCCAGGTATGCCAAGCAAACAGCGTTGTGTCTCTTAGCAGCCTGGATTGGAAATTTAAAAAATGAAGAACATGAACGGCTTGATCCCGGTATTTGGGGGGGGGGGGCCTGTGGAGGTAGGGGAGTCAGAGCCTCTATAGAAATAGAAGAAAAAGGAGCCTGGGGTGAAGAACCCTTCAGATAATCTAACACAGGGTTCTGTGTAAGCTCCAGTTCATGAGGGAGACACAAGGGGTCAGTAGTGACTTTTGAAGTGACCAAAGTGCTCTGTAGCTCTGGAAAATCTTCAGGGCCGGGGGACCGTATTGGAGACGGACCCGACTTCCAACTTCCTGGGACAGTACTCTGAACCCAGCCAGCACCCTTCAGCACCGATTCAACAGTCCAGGTAGGCACTTTATTAATATTGACAGTAGATGATTCTTGTACATGTAGGGAGCGCTGCGATTTAATGGAAGCAGGTAGTGAAAAGGAAACTGAATTTGTTTGAACTGCAGGCAGCAGGGGAGCATTTACTGTAGAGAAGTCTTGTCCATGTGTGGAACTCTGCGATGTAATGGAAGCAGGTTCTGAGAAGGAAACCAAATCCGTTTGTACTGCAGGCGGCAGGGGAGCAGGCAGCTGGGCTTCAGCTACCGACGCACAGGTCGGGTCAGAGCCTGTCACAGCAACAGGCAGGAAAGAAGACAAGTCAGGTATATCTTCAAGAGCTTCCACCCGAGTGGAAGATGCATCTGTGCTGTCGGTTCTCAGGCATTGCATATCTCTGTGCATTTTCAGTTTTGCACTAGCAAAACGGTGCTCAGCCATTACAAAACGCTCCTGAATCTCTTGTGCTATCAAACAGTGATTTTCAGAATCAGATGAAGTAAAATCCTCCAGCAAGTCGATTGTAGGCACGCAAGTCAGCAAGTCAGTTCCATAAGAAGCAAGCAGAGGGCTAGGTATAGCAGCCTTAGTATGAGCAGCAGAACTTAAAGTTGTAGTAGGAACATCAACAGGCAAACAGCAGTTGTTGGCATTGTGGTCTCCATTCGGTCAGAGGTAGGAGCAGAGACCAAATCTCCCACCTCCATAGCTCCCTCCTCAGAAGGCAAGGGTGCATCTGCCATCTTGGACAGAGGTTCTCCCTCTGATGAGTAGGGGAATTTCCCCGGTGTCCTGGCCAAATTTCCCTCATTCACTAAAAAAAATACCCCAACAGCTTAATCTGGTTCAAGGTCAGCTGGCATTCATCTGTATCCCCCTCCCCCAGGTCGTGCCTGAAAATAGGCAGGATTTGTCTAGTGCACTTACCCGGTCAACAAAAATAAATAAATAAATAAATAAATAAGGTGATGAGCAAGTACTTTAGCTAGAATTTTAAGATTGACATTTATACTTGAAATGGAGTGATAATTCTATGGGAGGGTATCGTCTTGGCCTTGCTTAGGAATAAACAAGATTATGGCCTCCTTGACAGTGGGGTCAGAAATGCCCTCTTCAAAAAGTCCATTAAATATATAAACAAAACAATGCTTTAGTGCAAATAGCCAGTCTTCAAAATACATACACTTCCCAAGGACGGTCAGTTTGCATGTGGTTATAAGAAAAGACAAGTGCAAGAATTAAGTCCGCACACACTGGCAGATTAAAAATGTATTGACAGACCAGCACTTAAGCATAACTCACTGACGTACTGTTGCAGGTAACTGAAACCATTTCTGTTGATAAAAGTCTATTTTGAATTTCAACATGCAAACAGAAATATAAATATAATGCATGAACACTGGGACTAGAGAAAATGAGAATGAACCGCAAAGTTATTAAGAAAGGAACCAAATGTTGAAGAATGCCAATTCATGTGAAACTCCATGATTTTTTACTAAAATTATCATCTCAAACTAAGGCATCCATGGAATCAACAGGCCAAAGGTAATGCCCAAAATACTGTTCCACATAAAACAGATGGCTGGAGAACTATCAGTCCAGTGAAAATACTGTCAAATGACACATATTTCGTTGTAAACATCACAAAAATAGATAATATAATTTCCTTAATAAATGTGTCTGGACAGAACAATAACCAACAACAAATCTAAATTGTTGCTACCCTTAAATATTTTGAAATAAAATATCAACCATAAATGGACTGGATCAGAGAAATAGAAATAAAGAGAACAAAATGCAAAACAGTCCTGAAAAAATGGTACACAAACAATAGGAAAGGGTAACGGAAAAATACAAAAATAGGAGGACAAAGCTGACAGGAGGAAAGGAAAAAAACAGAAATACCATACAGTTTGAGATATTTTTTTTTTTTGTAGTAGTAGTAGTAGTTTCAGTTTTTGCCCCCAATTTCTCCCCAGATCTGGACGTCGGCACATACATGCTTGTGCGTGGAGGTGCATGTAGAGTACCAGCTTGGCACCTTCCATTCCACCTCTGGCTATTGCTGCCACCCCCTCCCACTTATGTTTCCCACCAGAACTCCACCCAGTGGGAGTGGAACAGTGGGCTGGGCAACCACCCCAGCAAGGAGGAGCTTCCTAGCAGCTGCTCAATCCCACTCCCTCTTCCCCCCCCACACCAGCTTCCTGACAACCCAAGGTCATTCCTGAACCTGGGTCACTGGCATAGTGTGAGGTAAGGCATCCAGCACCTTAGCCCTCAGCACCATCGGGCTGGAAAATCACATACAGTTTGAGATTGACATAAGATTGATTACAGTCATGCAACATTAATATTCAAACTCTAGTAAATGTAAAAGACTGTATTTTGCTATGACAATATGTCCACTGTCCTAGGCAAGGACATGACTTAATGCGTACACTTTGTCATCTTGACTTACTATGTAAGCACTTGCAAACTGACCATCCTTAGGAACTGTATGGATTTTGGAGGATGGCTAAGTGTGCTTAAGTGCTGGTCTGTTTATATTTTTTTGGGCTAATGTAAGCACTTCAATGTGTACTTTTTGCCATTCTTGATTCATAAGCACTCACAAACTAGCTATCCTCAGCATCTGGTTGGATTTATATCAATTATGTAACTATTATGAATTTATGAAACATTTTATGCTAACCTTTTCATGTCTCACTGAGAAGATCAAGTCATTTTCTCTGACTTGAACCCTCACCTCAGACATTTTGTCAGATGGTACTGATATATTAACAATATCATTTGTGTGTGTGGGGGGTTGGAGACATTGGAAGATTTTGCAAAGATGGCTCAATATGAATGAGTGGAATTTAACATGCACATACAGAGCAGAAACTGGTTCCATAGACGTTTTGGACATTACTTTATACATTAATCATAACACAGAAGATAGTGCATCCCATAGGAAACTGAAAGCTGGAAATAATATTCTATGAGCAGACAACTCATACCAACAACCTCGCATTTTGAGTATCCCTAATGGGGAACTACTTTGCCTTTAATTATTTAGAAATAGATGGTCAATCCTTAGAGCTGACAATGTCTTCAAACATTTGGTGTGACCAGTACCAATGAATTAAATTCAGTAATGAGAAAAGCATAGGGGATCCTGTCACTGAAAGCCATTTGTTTTGCGTATGTCAGAAAGATAACCAGCAAAAGATTAGGCTTTAATAAATGTTAAAGATGTAATGTCTGCAGTTTTGCAAACACTGGGCCAGCCTTTGTGTATCTAGTGTCGAAGGAGAATTTCACTTTGTCTGCATATGTAGATTGCCAGATTGCTTTCTGTGTATATGTGTGTTGGTGCATATGTAGCTTGATTTATGTAGGGAGGACTGTACCACCACTGAAATTCAGGACACAAGAACATATACAAGCTATTTATTAACCACAGCTGAACAAATGCTGTGGGTCTACATTTTGGTGAGGTACATGGTTCAGACATAGTTTTTTAAATTTTGTATGCTAGAATTTACTCCACTATTGCCTCAATGTGGAGATTGCACACAGTTCTTACTTCAGTGAGAGACAAGGTCAATTGATACCCTCAACTCTCTGTCCTTGAATGATTTCAATGTCCAGTTGGACTATACGGCCCTGATATTCAAACTGCACCCAAAAAGTCCGCAATAGCAGGAGCAAGTGCAAGTCCATTGCACCCATGTGCAAGAGGCGCGATATTCAAAAAGTGAGCCGGCCAAACTGCACCTACAGCCGAAGACTGAATATCGCATCACCTGCGCAATAGCGCAACTAGGGAGGGGAAGCTGGACAGATCAGAAGCACCATAGTGCAACAAGGGATGTGCAGCTGAGCAGTCCAGAGGTGCCATAGTGCAACCAGGGATGCCCCCAACAGCAGGGCAATGCAACTGCACAACCAGGGAGGTAGGGGCCCACCACCCATGCCACAGATGGGCACAGGAACACACAGCAGAACAGACATCATCCCCCCACACCCCATGCACTGCACAACTGGGGAGGGCTGGAATAACCACCGGCCCATGGAGACCAGCAACCAACCCACAGCTGGGCTATGTTGCCCCATCACAACCCCCAGCAAGCTGTGACTGGCACACAAGGAGGGCTGACAACCCCATGCCACACCATCTCCCCAATTCAGAGCACACCCTGCACCATGACCCCTAGACACCCTGCCCAGGAGCAGCGTCCACCACTGCAGGAAACCCCATGCATGCCACCACCCCCACTGTGACACTGCAACCCTGTGCACCACAGAACCATGCAAGGCAGCCCCACCATGAGCACCCATCAGTGGGTGGCAGCACATAGCGATGCAACAATGGCATACACAGTACCACCATGCACAGCCCCCCAGAGGTACTGCTGAGAGACCAACCATGCGTCGGCACACGAGGTACCCCACACGGGACAGAGCATGCCCCGGACACCACCACCAGTGGTACAGCACCCTGCAAAGTCTCCCAATGACACACCCTGACCCAGCACTGGCCACAACAGCCAGCACAGACACCCACAGTGGTGCGTGGAAGCATGCACCACACCGGATGCCACACAGTGCATGGACAGACACCCACCCATAACCAAGGGTACAACAACACAGGGACGCAGTTGCTGGGCAACCAAGCCCCCAGCTTGGGCCCATGTAAACTGTGTACACACAACCCGCAGTCCTCCATGGCACTGGAGTGCCAGCCACCCTGCGCAGGTACTGTGGACCTGTATGCCACCAGCATTTTCCCAGAGCACAAGTCACAGACAGTGGTGCACATCCCCTGCAACACACACAAGCCACAGCATGGAGGTGGTTCAACAACTGTGGAGGCCACAGTGTCACCTGAGGCAGCATGCACCACACCAGTGGCAGGAGGCAACCCAGCAGTGTGACGGGTACAGTGGCTACCCTGCATGGACTGCCACCACTGACATGCCAGCAGACCGTGCAGGTCACAGACATGTATGGGTGTCAGCTGCACAGGCCATGGACGGGCTGATACGGGTGCCATGGACACAGAGCACGCACCATGGACCACTGCACAGTCATCCAGTGCACAGGGCACAACACACACACACCACCGACACTGACCGATAGCTACCCCCACACCATAGTCACCCCCCACACAGACACACACACATACCCATGACTGCACCACCCCTGACGCCATGCACACCACTGCAGCGGAGCACCTATAGCCCACTGCAAATCAGAGACCACCACAGTATTCATATCAAAATAACTGTATTAAAACAACATATAAAAGGTAACTATTTACAACAATATATACAAGGTGGGGGGGCCACAAACAAGGTGGGGTGGGTACGGGGCAGGGGTGGACAAATGGGACAGGAAAGGAGGGGTGTGAGGGTCCAAGGGGTAGGGGATATCAGGGGCAGAGGGATGTTTAATGTGAGAGCCGCTCCCCGCTCTGGCTCCTTCTCTGCCTGTGCCTCCTCAGGACCCCGGTCTCATCTATTCTGCGAAGGATGTTTAGTGAGGCCCTCGCCACCTGCAGGATCTCCTGCAGTGCCTCCCTGAAGTCTTGGAGCTGACATGTACCTAGGACAATGGAGCACAGTCAATAGGTGTGAATGCACAGCCCCGTACAGCCCACCCACTGTGCATGGCATACAGCCATGGGACATACCTCTGTGATGGTGTGTGACCACATACATTGATCACGTCCACATCACCTGCCCACCCAGGCGCATACAGCCATGTGGAATGCTGCACACACCCACCGGCCAAGTCACGCACAGCACCACCGTGGCTGTTTAGTGACATGGCTATGTGGTGCAAAGGCAGTGGCACAGCCATGTACCCGGTGCTCACATGGACCACCATCGACGCACTCCCAGACATGCATTGCCACTGGACAGTGTTGAGTGTAACAAGTTGCATGCATGGCAGTGGTATCGATGGATGGTGGCCATGCCCCACTGCCCACCCTGTTAAACAGCATGCAATAGTAATCTTGGAGTTATGGCACTCACCATCATCAGGCTGGTCCCTTGGGCACTGTGGACCCTCGCCCCACCTGGCCTCCCTCTCCTCCTCCTTGCGCCGCAGCTCATGGGCCAGGCACCATTCCTCCGGGCCTGTGGTGCAAACATGGAGAGAGGAACATCAGTACAATCCCATAGCAAAGCCCTCCTGTCCCCAGGTGTGTGCCCTCCCACCTAGCCAGACCCACCCACCCCACACCCTGATAACACCAACACAGCCAACCCCAGACGGTCCCTCCCCCATGTGCTGGACACATACAACCATGATACCCATATGGAAGATAAAAGTGTGTTGACGTAACACCTACCTGGCCGTGGCACCGTGCCCCTCCTGGCATGTCCCCGCAGGTGAGCTAGCAGCTCCGGATCCCTCTGCCGCAGGTCCACATACCTATGGCGGCACTGCTCTGCACTTCTTCCCCATCCAGTGGCCTCCTCCAGTGCAGTGGCCACCTCCTCCCACACCTGGCTCCTGGACCTGTCCAGGGGTGCCTCCACGAACAGTGGTCCATGGTGTGGCTCAACTATGGCCACTAGGTTGGCAAGTTCTAACTGCGTCCACTGAGCAGCCCTCCTGCATGCCATTCTCTCTGTTTGGTCTGCAAATATGGCGCTCTGCAGCGTGGCTCCCCACGTGCAGATGCTGAGTGGTACAGCGCTGCCATTCCTTATTGGGCTGTCACCGAACAGCACAATAGTGGTGCACCCATGCCAGATGCATGGCGTCTACGGGGTAAAGGTTAGGCACAGAGGCAAAGGTAACTGGCGCACAGACACGCACAGCGCCATTGGAACCCAATGCATGTAGCACGATTGGCTGCCTGTGTGCTACCACCAGTAGCGGCCTACCATGCTGTTGTCCCAGTGTGCCTATGATGGCCCAGTGCCACAGCGCCATGTAGGTGAACATCGCTATAGCGCCACTGGCACAATGGTGGCAGTGCCCTGCATTGCTTCCCGTGTACAGCACATCAGCAGCATAGCAGATGCCTGCATCAGCAACCCGGGCATGCGCAGTGAGGTGTGTACTACGCATGTCACAGAACTGCACCATTGGCTCAGCACATTCAACACAATTGCGCAAAGCGCAACAGCGCGATATTCAGTCGTCATATGCAAAACAGCTAATCAGCCATGCAATGGCGCAGCACTGCAATTTGCATCCACTTAAAGTTGCGCCTCACCTCATTTGCATGGGTTGCGCTATAAAAGTGCAACATTGGGCTGAAGTGGCCATAATCGGTTACTGCAGTCTATTGGGGAGTTGCATGCTGTTTGGGAGTGTGGACTGTGGATTTAGGGACAAGCATGGGACTGCACAGTCACAGGTAACTACTGCCATTCTTACAGGCTAAGTAATGACCGAGCAAGTTGTGGGAGAGAAGGAACACAGTGGTGGGAGGAGGAGGAGGCCTAATTTTACCAAGGCCAAGACCGAAGCCCTATTTGAGGCCTACCTGGATCAGGAGCCGCTTCTCAGTGGACAGCAGGGAACACCTCAAGCCTGTGCTGCTGCATGGGAGGAGGTGGCACGTTCTGTGAACCTGCATGGCAGCCACCAGCTCTCTGTGCAGGAGTGCAAGAAGATGGGCACAGACAGGAGCAGGATAAAGGAGAAGGTGGCTGCCATCAGGGCAGCACGAGCTGCTACAGGTGGGGGACAGCCAGAGGTGGTACACCTGACCCCACAGGAGGAGATGATTGCTGGAAGCATGCAGCGTAGTGCCATTGAGGGTGTTCCGGGTGGTGGCTTTCAGATGGGTGGTGGCCCATCACTGCATGGTAAGTCATGGTCTATCTATGGGGGGGCAGGGTAGGTCATATGCAGTAACGCGACTTTGTTTTCCCTTACAGATCCTGAGCATCTGCATGGGTCAGCGGTGGCGGGCCTGTCCACTGAGGAAAGTCAGCTGGAGATGAAGGAGGGCCCATCCACCTCCACAGGTATACGTGGCTCAGTGCAACAGTGGGCCCGCCTGGCTGTCCACACTGATGTTGTTGTAACAGATGCGGAAGAAGCCCTGCCCGTGTCCCAGCATGACAACGTCCATGGATGCCAGCATGCTGTGACACGGGCCGGTGCCAAGTCTGTCACTGATGATGATGTCGCTAACTGCATGGGCAGTGACATGTGTGTGCCATGGGATGGCCACACATCAGTTAACATCGCGGCCATGGCTGTGGGTGGTGCTGCCGTGGAGGCCTGCATGTCAGCACACTCCCAGCCTGTGCATGTCAGCGCCAGTGGGGCAGCACTGGTGTTTGTTCAGGATAGTGGGACTGTTGCGGCCACTGCTGTGGCACCACTGAGCCCTGGGGAGTGGCAGCTGGAGGGGCAGCATCAGCAGTCGGCCAATGGGCTTGGGGGTACAGGGTCCAGCAGCGGCATCTGTGCACTGCCTGTGGACATGCCCAGACCTGGTCCTGGTGCACAGCGCCCACCCTCAAGGGCTGCTGAGCATCAGGGCTGCGCACACCCTGAGGGACAGGATGCCGAGGAGGCAGATGACCTCTTGGATGAGCACACCCGCCTACTGCAAGCATCAGTCCAGCAACAGATGCGGCTTGCTACGTCATTGGATGCACTGCATGCAGCTCTGGAGAGGGCAGAGGAGCATCGTAGCAGAGACACCGCTCTGATCCTGGCAGGGATGGACTGGTTGAGGGAGGATGTGACCACTGCCATTGACAGGCATTCACTGCTGTCATGACCACAATGGGCACACAGTCATTTGCCCATGCATCGCGGACACCACTCAGTGCACTGTCCATCCCCCATTCCCAGCGTCGTGCGATACCGTCACTGTCGACACTGGGTTCAGCTGTGGGCATCCTGAGCACACCTGGTGCAGGCATGTTCAGTGTGCTGCAGACCCCTGCGTGAGCACGGTCACGTTCACACAGTGGAACCCCTTGGGGACCATTGGTGCCACCCCATGAGGCCAGTGGTCTCCCTGTCAGTGCTGGTGGGTCTCGGCGAGGCCGCCCACGCATCCGTGGTGGCCGGAGCACTGTGTCACGTGACTGACCTGTCTCCCAACGTGGCTACTATCTGGTGATGCTCTGTGTGCAATGTGTCTTTCAGTGGACAGTGCACAGGTGGGTACCTGGCCCTGCACGCAGACACACAGTCCATCTGCACACCCTCCCGGCTGCTGTCTGCAGTTGAGTGTGCATGATGATGCCTGCATTGCACTGTACACCAATGTGCAGTGGTGCTCAGCATCTGACACACGCACATGGACAGGCAGTGGGTGTGGTGGTCTGTGGACATGTGTGTGGCTAGGGGTGGTGTTCTGGGTCGGTGTGCCTCCTACCCTTTGTGAAAGTTTGGTGCATTGTGTGTGTGTGCATGTGTGTGTGTCCATCCGCATGGCATGTTAGACCTCACCCATCCCTGGTTGTGTGTGGTTCCATGCCCTGACACATCCCTTGATGGCATGCAACCCTGGTGTGTATCCATGCATGGTTGTGGGTTGTGCCTTTGCCACTGGTGGTTGCACATGGCCCCATGACTTACCTGGGTTGGCTGAAGTGCTCCTCTGTGATGGTGTCCCGGTGCAGCTGTGCCAGCCGGAGCAGTCGGGGGTTCCGTCGCCCAATGGGGGGACTGCCCATCACCATTGTCACCGGCATCCTCATCATCCCCATCGCTGTCCCCCTCTTCAACCTGTACAGCTATCCCACATTCGTTGGCCATGTTGTGCAGGATGCAACAGGCCAGGAGTAGCCTGCAGGCCTTTGAGGGGCTGTACTGTAGGGCACCGCCGGAGGCGTCCAGGCAATGTAAATGTGCCTTCAGCATCCCGAACACCTGCTCAATGACATTATGTGTGGTGGCATGTGCCTCATTGTAGCGTTGCTGTGATGGGGTCGTGGGCCACCATTAGGGTGTGAGCAGCCAGGGACTGAGTGGGTATCCACTGTCACCTGTGTGTAGAGGGTGGAGGTTAGTTTGGTGATCAGCATCAGCCTGCTCCGGGCCATGTAGGCCACTACCCATGTCACCTCTGACCATGTCCCCCAGGCCCTATGATTGTCCATGTGGTTTGCATACTCACCCACTAGATGGCCAGTGGGGATATCCCCACTCTTGAATCTGTGGCACAGTGCTGACTGGTGCAAGATGAAGGCATCTTGTGCTCCCCCAGGGTGGGTGGCACAGACATTGATTATGCGCTTCCTGGCATCGTACATCACCTGGCAGTTGATGCTGGCATAGCCCTTGCGATTGATGTATGTTGCCTCCTCGGGGCCAGGTGGTGAGCGGATGGCCACAAGGGTGCAGTCTATTGCCCCTAGCACACCAGGCATATGTGCTACCCTGTGGAACTCCTGCGTGTTTGCTGTGCGCTCCGCTGGTGTGTTGAGGAAATGGATGTACTCCGCAGCATGTGGCAGCAGTGCGCTGAGGAATTGGGTGAGCTGGCGTGATGTGGCTGACTGGGTTATGCCTGTGGTGACCCCAGCTGGTCTTTGGAAGGTACCTGTGGTGAGCAAGCACATGCAAACTGTCACTTTGGTCTCCACTGACAGGGCATGGCTCCGTCCTGTGGGTGCCTGCATCACATCACTGCACAGCTCACAGAGCCACCTCAGAATTGCCTGATTCAGGTGGTACCAGACCACAATCTCGGTATCACTGTACAGCTCGAAGCTGGTGTGGGCTCGTTACTGCCTGTTGGGGGCATACCACCGAAGGGCCCTTCCACGGCCATGCCCCCCTGCTGCCCGCCTTCTCACCCCCCTCATAATGGCCTCCATCTGGAAGGTGGCACTGGCCATGTCCCTGGCTTGTGTTCACCCCTCCGGCAGCTGTTACTGTATTCCCCCCACTGTCCTCACTACTACTTCCCCTGCACCGGGAACACCTGCCTGTGCTTGCCTCACTGCTGTGTGGTGTATCTCCCCCTTGTGCACTGTCTCCCCACACCTTCCCCTGTGGCTACTGCTTCCAGGTGCCCTTTCCTGCCTAGCCCTGTGTGTCCCTGCTGCCCAGTGTGTCCTGCTGTGTGTTGCTGTCATATGTGGCTTCTCTGTAGCGTTCTTGCACCTCTCCCTTGTTCCCTTTTATTTTGGCTCATTTTCGCTATGGCGCAACTTCCGCTTGCTCTCCTATTGCACATGGCGTAAATTGTTGAATATCGCACTGCTCCATTGATGCATGGTTCCTCCCCCTTCAGTTGCGCATGCCTTCATTATGATTGCGCTGTTGCTCAGCGTGATTTGGGGGGCACAACTGCCTCCTGCTGAATATCACAGAATGGTACATTTTCAGACTTGCGTAGGCACAACCCTATTGCGCATGGCTCAACTCTTTTGAATATCTGGGCCTACACCTTTTCTATAGATCAGTTTGTGAACCTAATCTTATATTGCCATTCTCAACTCTCTGTCCCTGAATGGACTCACTAACCAATAGGATTATACATCTTTTCTGTAAAACAGTTTGTGAACCTAATCTTATTTTGAGTTCCTTAAAGATGTGGCTTTGTCTAGGTTTGTGGACATGGCCATTGCAGAACACAGTCTTTTACATGTACTAGATATTGAATATTAACAATGACTGTATTATTTATATAAATCTCAAACTGTATAATAAAGTTAGTTGTTGATGTTTCTGTTTTTTTTTCTTGCCACACCAGCCCTGTCCTTTTTGTGTTCCCCCTTTTCTTATTTTTCATATAGCATTTTTCCACCTTGTTTTCCCTCTTGTTCTCCATATGTCTGTTTTCTCTGATCCAATCCACTGATGGCTGGTATTTCCTTAAAACATGTTTAGGGTTAGCAACAATTTACACTTATTGTGGGTTATCATTCTGTCAATACATATTTTTTAATGAAATGATATTATCTATTTTCTGATGTTTACAACTAAATGTGTCATTTGATTGTATTTTCACTGGTCATACAATTCTCCTTTCATCTGCTTTATTTGATACAGTATATTGGGCAGGATGCATAGCCTTGTAATTCCAGGGATCCCTTAGTTTTGAGATTATTATTTTGGTAAAAAAAATATTGGGTTTTACATGAACTGACATTCTTCAACAATTGGCTTCACCCATAACATTGTGGTTCAGCCTCCAATATCTTCTAGTCCTGATGTTCATGATTTATATTTAGGCTGCCATTTTCATGTTGAAATTCTAAATAGACATTGATGAAATGAAATTATTTCAGCTCCTTACAAGAGTATGTCAGTGAATTATGCTTAAGTGCTGGTCTGTCAATTATTTTTTTTAATCAGCTAGTGTATTCCAGCTTTATTCGTACACTTTTCCAACTTGACCTGCAATCTGACCATCCTTGGAAATTGTATAGATTTGGAAGACTGTCCATTTGTGCTTAAGTACTGGTCTGTTTATATTTTATTTGGCTAATATACACACTTTCAATGTGTGCATTTTGCTATTGTTTACTCATAAACACTTGCATACAAGCCACTCTCATGATCTGTTTAGATTTTATTGATTATGGGACTAATATGAATTTATGAAATGCCTTTATGTTTATTAGCCTTATTTCAATCAACTTTTATTATTGAGCCTGTCTGGTGAAGGTTTGCAATTTTAATAATTGTTTTTAATTATACTTTTACATTTTTTTAATTATTTTTGTGCTCCTGGTACATGAAGGGGATTTACCCCTTCTCAGTGCTCAGACCTCACACCCAGCATCCCCCACAGGCTAACCTTTCTACAGAGGCCTGCAGCTTGCCCCCTGTAGCAGAATCACACCACAGAGGGGAGAGGGGAGAGATCAAGATCCACCAGAGATCCCACTTGAGGCTTGCACCCAGGGTATCCTTCGGAAAGAGGTCTGAGGCATCACTTTGCTGCAGGCCCAGGGTGGTTTCACATACTGTAGATTTCACAGAGGCATGAACATGCAGTGATGTCAGTGCAGGTCTGGCACGCTCCCGCAGTTGACCTACAGATGTCCATCAAGACCTCTCCAACAAAGAGAGGCCCTGGCAGTTGCACACCCAGCCTCCACTGGGTGTTATTGACTTGCTTGGGATCCAAAACCTTCCCCCTGAGGATTAGAGCTGTCCATGGGATGCTCATCCTACCTCCCCCGGGTGACCCTCTGAGACACTGTGCTCAGTCCTGAACATGGGTCATCAGTGCTGCAGGCCCAACTTGTACGGTTACTCATGTGGATGTTGTCATCTTGTTAAAACTGATGTCATTTGTTGCACTGTAAAATTGTCTAATTCACATTCCAGCACCACCCCCTAAACACAACTCAGTAGAGTAAACATTTAGTGGCATTTGGTCAGCAGTTCATAGCACAAATAATTATTTTGTAACTCAGTATCTGGTGTGTGCACTGATTTTCTCTAGTTCTGATAATTTGATTGACTATATGTTCTAAGGTCTAAGATAGTTGCAAAAGTTTTGAAATTATTCTATAATTAGAGATATCTTGCCCATCACAGCTTTTGAAAATGGTTGAAACAAATGCAAGCTTCAAGACAGATGGAATTTCCTTGTATTTAAGGGAATAGTTATACAATTTAGAAAACAGAATTTCCAATTCATCCAGTGCAGTTGTTAAATAACTTCATGTCTAGCTGGTCTAGTCCAAGGTGAGTTTTTAACTTCAGTTTGTGTATTTCCAACAAACTTGCACACTTATAGTCCTAAAATAAACAATGGATACATAACTTCCATTTGTGTACCAGGAAAAATTGGATGAACCAATCTGTTAGTTGAATTATTTACAGCCAGCATTTCCACATCACTAGTAAAATAGTTGTTAAATAGCTATTAAAATAAGTGAATTGCTGAAACAAGTGAGGGATCAGAACAGGGAAATACATTTCATATAACTGAACTGCAAGTTATATTAACTCCATTCCAAAAATTATGAGAATCTTTAATTGTGGAAGTCTGCTTTTACCATGACTTACACAATCGAGTTTGTTTACTGCACTTATTTTGCAGTTCAAGAAATTTAACTAGTGTCCTTTGATTCTTATTGACTCCGTAGTTATCCAATACCCTGCCTCTGTCATTTATCAAGTGGAGTAATTGTGGTGAAACTTATTTTGGGGTATTTCCTTTTAATTTTATGATTTTATAAGGTGCATGTTCATCACACATTCTAAAAAATTCTGAACAGAAATAATTCACAGCAGTATCGATACCAGTGATAGAGTTGATAAAGGCCAATTTCCTGCCTGTTAAGCTTGTTTAAATTTTACTGTATCTTGTTTTAGTAACACCCAGACTTTACAGTGGTAAGGGGTAATTTGACAGCTTTATAAGAACAAACACATTCAATAGAAGAATGGTCGTGCAAGGAATCAGACAAGACAGGCACCTCTTTAACACGTCTTGAATTTGGAAGAAGCTGCCACTCAATCAGGCAGCTATTACTGGCCTTACAATTTTTTCATGAAACCTCAGTGACCAATTGAAAGAATTTAGATTCATTAACCTTATTATAAAATTGTTTGCCATACGGAAAGGACCAATCAAAATTGAAATTACAGAAAATTATTTTTTCAATTTTTTTTTTTACTCTTTTATGCAATTTAGGAAATGAGAGAATTCAATTTTACAGTTTTCAGGGGAAAATAAGCATAATAGACACTTAAATGTTTACTGTCCCCAGTTAACAAATTCAGTGACATTGATGTAATCAGAAGCTTAGTAGTGTTTAAAGTATCCTTAATCTAAAACCCACAACTCCCACTTCTTTTCCTAATCTATCCAACCTGAGAAACTGGTAAACTGGAATCTATTCCCTTTCTAGTAACCTTCTTCAAATAAACTTTATTTCTTTTTTTGTCCACACACCCTCACTATTTCTGCTACATCCAACTTGCACAGGTGCTTTTTATTTTCATCCACACTTCCACTTTGCCTTCCTGATAACTCAGTCCAAGGAAGACTCAAATAGTTGTATCCCACAAGGGGGTTCACCTTGTGAACCATCCATCCTTAGATTTATGGCAACTTTGTTTTTCGTCTGTTACCCACACAACAATATGGACATCATCAACTGCAGTTATTGTGGGACCCTCATCACCAGAGCTTACACGAGGCAGGTGGGGCATTATCATAATTGCTCTGCACTAAATGATCTATGCACTCAGCTACATGCCACTCATGCTGAAATATACTTTCTCAGGGTGCAACTCAACCGTGCTGTGCAGCACTCAGACTTAAGGCACCAACCACTGCCACTCCCCCGGACAGCCAGCAGACCAGGGGGCTGGCAGTTGGTTGGAAAACAGAAACCACAGTGAAAAAACTCTCTTGAAATAACTCCAACACCAATTCATTGAAGCCTACTGTCAGGGCAGGCATGATAATGGAGAGGACCATCACACAACACATTGACAAACAAATCACAACAAAAACCTCTAAGCAAAACAAAAAGTGTGTCTTAATAATAGGTGACTCTATGATCTGTAGGGTAGATTCACACAACCACCAAAGTGGCTAACAGAAATTGAGGTTGGAAGTCTCCAAGGAACATCAGCATGGAGGGACACAAACTGGATTGAGGGAATTGTGCATAACACCGAGCAAGATAAGCACATTCTCATCCATATAGGTACAAATGACCTGGCCAGATGGTCAGTTGGAGAGACTAAGTAGCATCTAATGACTCTGGGAGAAAAACTCATTTCCCTTTCATCCAAAGTCTCCTTCTCAGAAATTCTGCCTGTGTGGGTCAAGGGGGCTAGCAGGCAGAAGATCAGAGAAAGGAAAATTGTTGAACTTAATACATGGCTCAAAAACTGGCGTCAGGAAAAAGATTATGGCTATGTAGGAAACTGGCAGAACTTCTGGGAGAGGGAGTTCTTTAGATTTGATGACCTACACCTTACAATAGATGGAACATGTGCTGTTGGCCAAAGATTCCACATCTTCATCAACTATTTAAACTACAGGGAGGGGAAGGGGCATCAACAACAGTTGCATCATATGAATTTACGAATGCCCCTCCCCCATCTAAGGAAAATCTATCTGAACCAAAACAAGGCATCACAAGCAGCAGGTGCTTCACAACTCCACACAGGCATTCCAAACATGATAGGGATGTTCAAAACATTAGGGACACAAACCACATGTGGAGAAATCATGCAGCAAACAGGACAAACCAAGACTGGAAGACAATGTGTGTCAATGCCCATAGCCTTCCAAACAAATTGCAGATCTCACAGCAAGGATGACCAAGACCAGCCTTGACTGGGTTGCTGTCATGGAGACTTTGTTCTCAGAGAACCATATCTGGGACATCACCATTCCTGGTTACACTCTCTTCAGGAGAGACTGCATAGCTAAAAATTGTGGGCACTATTTATATCAGGGGAAGGATAAATGCTACTGAGACCCAGGAAATACAAGGCAAGACTGAGACCCTATGGATCACTCTGGGAGCAGAAAACAGGAACCCTATCAGGGTTAGCGTTATCTATAGACCCCCAAACCAGGAGATAAAAAGGAAAAGGTTCTCCTGGAAGACATAATGAGGATGGCTGACAAAGGCAAGGTATTGCTAGTCAGGGACTTCAATATACCAGATGTAGAATGGTCCACCATCACAGCCTCCTCAGAGAGGAGTGAAGACTTCCTCATGGCGTTGAGGGGGGCAGGACTGAGTCAAATGGTGGTTTCTCCCACCAGAGAATCAGCTACTTTGGAACTGGTACTCATTAATAGTGCCACGGTATCAGATGAACAAGTGGGGATTAATCTGGGTACCAGTGACAACATGTAAATCTGGTTCTCCATTAGCAAGACTGAGAAACCTTTCCACTCCAGAATCAGGGTGCTCAATTTCAGAAAAGAAGATTTCCCCAAAATGAGGGAAAGGATCAAGCCCTTGTTGGCAACAGAAACCACATGGAATGTTTATTATTTATTATTAGCTCATCGGTTTACAGACCTTTGAGTCATAGACTCATTTACAAAGGCACCTCATCATGAGAGCAATACATCACAGCAAATGAACAGTACATTACATAACACTTAGATTAAAAAGTAACCAGTGTTACTGGCATTCACTGGTGGTACACACTTGGTAATAAGTAGATCACAGTAGTCATAATATAGGTATATGAGTACCACATCAGGTAGCAACCAGAGATATTTTATTGCATTAGTCAGCAGATGCTGCATGAGACCACAGGTATATACAGCAAAAGTAGTCAGGGCAGACCCAGCCTAGGGGTGAAGGTAAGGGGCAGGTGGGGGATTATGTGCAGTTGCAGCAGCGAGTGCTTGTCTTATGGCTTCTGAGGGAGACCTTGAAAGGACCAAGCTTAGTGGAGTCAGCTATATTGGCTGGGAGGGAACTGAACCAGGAGGGAGCCTGATAGCAAAAGGATCTCTGGGCCATAGATGTCCTTACCCTGGGGACAATAAGGGAGGTTTTGACAGTACTGCAGGTGGAGACTGAGGAGGAGGCACGCTGCAGGGAGGTGGCAACCCCAAGGGGAAGAGCCCTAGCAGGGTCTTTTTTACAAGAAGGCAGGTTTGGAAGTAGAGTCTTTCTTCAAGGTTGAACAAGTTGGTGGTGGAGTACAGCAGGCATGTATGGGTGCACCTAGGGGCTCCCAGCATTAGCTTGCAGGCCTTGTTTATAGAGAGCTGGATTCTTGCAAGTGCAGTGTTGTTGGCTGCAGCACAGATGGGCAGCTCACAGTCGATTAGCAACAGGAGATAGGAGGTGATTGCCAATCTAAGGGCCTCTTGTGGTAGGCAGTCCCTATGGTGGTATAACAGTCCAATCCTGACATTGGTGGCAGCAGAAAGGGCATTGATATGGGAATGGAAGGAGATTGCTGAATCAAAGGTAATGCCCAGATACTTGTAGGAGAAAACCTGCTCAGTGGGGTTTAGTGTGCTAGGCAATATCCTCCTTTGCTCCTTCTGGAGGACAAATGGCCAAAGCTAAAAGATGCTATAGTGCCAGTCACAGCGCTATATACTAAACAAATCAGCAAGTCCAAAAGTGCAAGGAACCCCTCTGGTTCTCCAAAGAGGCGCTACTATAGTTAGGGAAAAGAGAAAAGCTCTTTGGAAGTACAAGGAGATCAAGTCTGAAAAGGATAGAGAAGCCTACAAAAAGAAACTCAAGGAATCCTGGAAAGCAGTTAGGGTGGCAAAGGTCCAAACTGAAGAAAAACTGGATTGAGAAGTGAAAAAGGGGGAACAAAACATTTTATAGATACATTTGAGAAAAAAAGAAAGAGCGAAGGAGGAATAATACAGCTGGCAACCAAGGAAGGACATCTGGTGGAAAACGACAAAGACAAGGCAGAAGTTCTCAATGAATTCTTCCGCTCAATCTTCACACAGGAAGACATTGGTAATGGTCTAGCATCAGCCAGACCATGTTCCCATACCAGGAAAGCTGACATAGCCCCATTTATGAAAGAAATGGTCCTTGAGGAGTTGTCTAAAATAAGGGTGGACAAGGCAGTGGGCACTGATGGAATACACCCAAGAGTTCTAAAAGAAATTAGGGATGAACTTGCTGCCCAACTTGCTGAACTGTTTAACAGTTCACTGGAACAGGGGATACTACCACAGGATTGGAAAAGGGCCACTGTTGTGCAATTGCACAAGGGAGGTATCAGGAAATTACTGCCCTATAAGTCTAACCTCAGTGGGGGGTAAAATAATGAAGACACTGCTTAAGGAAAGGGTAATGAACTACCTGAAAGCAAGTGGGCAACTTGACCCAAAGCAACATGGCTTCACATCAGAATGCTCATGCCAAATAAATTTGATATAAGTCTTTGGCTGGGTTATAAAAGAAGTAGACCAGGGGGCAGCAGTGGGCATGGTGTATATGGACTTCAGTAAAGCCTTTGATACTGTCCCACACAGAAGGCTGGCCAACAAACTGGAGCAAGATGGCATGGGTCACAAAGTAGTTCAATGAATCACAATCTGGCTGCTAGGCAGAACACAGAGGGTTATGGTAAATGGCACCTTGTCTCAAGAGGGGAATGTTTCAAGTGGTGTGCTGCAGTGATCGATACTAGGCCCCATCCTTTTCAATATATTCATCAACGACATCACTGAAGAACTGAAAGGGAAAGTCTGCCTCTTTGCAGACTATACAAAGCTATGCAACAGGGTGGACACACAGGAAGGGGTCGCAGAAATGGAGGCAGATCTCAAGATGCTAGAGGAATGGCTAGAGGACTGGCCCAGGAACTGGCAGTTGAGATTCAACACCAAAAAATGTAAAGTCATGCACTTGGGTAGAAAGAACCCATGCATGAAGTATGTACTGGAGGGGCAGCAACTAGAAGAAACAAATCTGGAATGGGATCTGTGTCATAATCTCAAACAATTTAAAGGTAGAGAAGCAATGCAAAAAAGCAGTATTAAAGGCAAGCAGCATCCTCGGATGTATTGGTAGGGGGTATTAACAGTGGAAAACATGATGTAATACTCCCACTGTACAGGTCTCTGGTGACAACTCACTTGGAGTAGTGTGTGCAGCTCTGGAGACCTCACCTAAAAAAGGACATAGACTGTCTGGAAACTGTGCAGAGAAATACCACCAAAATATCTCAGGATCTGCACCATGAAACATATAAAGTTAGGCTCAGCCAGCTAAATTTATTCACCTTCAAGCAGAGGAGGGACAGAGGAGACATGATTGAGGCATTTAAATTTGTTAAAGGGATCAACACAGTGCAAACCAGGAACCTCTTCTGGGAAAATAGGGATGCACGTACTAGAAGACACAACATGCACCTGGTGGGAAGTAAAGTCAGACAAATGTTAGGAAGTTCTTTTTCATGAAGAGGGTGGTGGACCCTTGGAACAGCCTGCCACCGGACGTAGCGGCAGCCAAGATGGTCAGTGAATTCAAAAAGGCATGGGATAGACAGTATAGTCACCTTACTAGGTTTACTAGATTTACTAGGTTTGATGGACAAAAGAAGGCTATTGCCTATCGACATTGTCCTCCACATGTGTGGACCATTTGTCATAATTCTAATTTAATAACCATTTATCAAGTTTATTTTTGAAAATCATAACAGTTTATGAATCAATAATATCTTGGGGCAATGTATTCCACAACCTAGGAGTTCTGATAGTGAAAACGTTTTGTCTTTTATTTGTGTTAGCTTTTTTAATATCCAATTGTTTATTGTGTAACCTAGCCACAATTTTTCTGGTGGATAAAGTTATACCACATTGTTCCATCAGAACAGGTGATTTCATAATTTTGAATAGTTTTAAGAGATATTTAAGTGAGTATAAACCTGTTTTCTGTAGTCTAGTATCATAATCAAAATGAGCAAGATATGGAACAAGTTGTGTAGCCCTACACTGGATTTGTTCAATTCTGTTTATATTTGAAACCAAATAAGGACTCCAAAATGAGGAGACATAATCCATATAAGGTCTAACATCAGACCTATACAAGGTCATGATACATTGTTCTGACTTAGAGACAAATGTACTATTTATCCTGTAAGAATAGCATTAGCTTGATTGGCTATTTTATTGCAATGAGAAGATGAGGAAAGCTTATTATTTACTAGTATCCCAAGATCCTTTTCTAAATTAGATGCCCTTAGCAAGACAAATTGATAGAGGGGTAGAAAACCTGACCATACTAGATGGATCACATGGTCTCCTTCTGCCAGCAAATTCGTGTGTTCTTATATGCACATCACTATTTTTATCATGTGGGGTAAACAAAGTGTCCACAATGGAACTAGCATCCAAGTTGTGATGCTAGTCACAGATTTCAAATAAATCCAACGTAGGCAGGAGCATCCTGATATGTTTGCAACATGTCTAAACCATTATCTTCAAGGTGTTGATTTATCTGGAGTCCAGCATCACAAGGGCTAGGATTATGATGAATGTTTCCTGAAACCAACATATAGTAAATAAAACCTTTAGATACACAACCAGCTTACAAGTCTTTAAGCCATCTGTATTCCTTATTTATTTAAATTAATTTAACACTAGGACACAAACAGTTCATAAAATGAATAGACAAAATATAAACAATGCCCAGTTCAAATGAATACATTGATAATATTGTGTCTCAAGGGTAGTGAAACTTAATAAAACATATGGTATATGCAGATAGGTGCTTCCAAGGATTGCAGCAAGCTGTATATTCTAGCCCTCAAGAGTTTGAAAATCTAGGTTCATGTTAATCCCTTCCCCACCCCCACCCACCCACAACATTAAAACAAAATAAAACATTTTAATACTTTAAGTAGTCAAACTACAGCAGTGTAATACCAACTAAAAGAAAACAAAATAACAATCATTGGTTTGGGCCACAGTCACCATTATCTCAGTGGACTCAGCAGAGCATATCTTGCTGAGCACTCCAGTGAGCACCACTGCTCAAGGACTGACTGAATTTTAAACAGAAAAGTGCTCGCCCCCATGAGAGATGATTGACTGAGGCAAATGCCAGTCACTGAATTGCAGAAGTCATTGGCTGATGGTGTTTTCAGTTTGTAGCATCACACTTGGAGTAACTCAGCTGATACAGGTAAAGCTGGATATAGGAAACAAAATAAATTCTGCAGCAGTCAAGGGAGTCTTTCTTCCTGCCATCACACTACAGGTCTGCACTAAGCACTTTTAATAGCCACTGCAGAATGCCAGCTCTCATGGACCAGCTGCATTTTAAACAGAAAAGTGCCCACCCACCCACCATGACATGACTGGCTGAGGCATTTGTCAGTCATTGTGTTGCAGGGGTGACTGGCTGATGGCACTTTCTGTCTGTAGCAGCAGTTGGGTAACATGGCTTGCACAAGTAATGCTTCACTGGAAACAAAGCAACAAACTATGCAGCAGTCAAGATAGTCTACCACTCTTCCAGCTCACTACAGGTCTGCACTAAGCACTGTAAGCAGCTGCACAGAGTGCCATCAATAAGTGACTAGCTGGGTTTTAAACAGAAAATTGATTAGCAATGGCAAATACCAGTCACTGAATTGCAGAGGTGATTGGCTGATGGTGCTTTCAGATTATAGCAGCTCAGTTGGAGTAACTCTACTCACATAGGTACTGCAGGATGTTCAAAACAAAATAAACTTCACAGCAGTGAAGGGAGTCTGCCAGCCTCCCAGCATATTATAGGTCTGCACTATGCACTTTCAATAGCTGCCACAGAGCTAGGGTTGCCACCTTTGGATGAGGTGAAAACCAAAAGCTAAAACATATGCTCAAACCCAAACCCCTAGCCTCACCCCTTTTTATGATTAATGAGGCATCCTTCTGATAGATTCTAGACCTTGACTTGCTTGACTTATTCAAAATGACAGCTGATATTACACTATGTGTGATTTCTTTAAAATACATCATGATTATTATTCTGGGGTTGTTTGATTCAAATATGTTTAGTTTTAATTTCAGTGTGTGTTGAGGTTGGGTGGAGGATGGAGAGGGGTTTTAGAAGCTTTTCTCCCTATCTGCACATTTTAATTCACACAATGAATGGCTAAACAGTAAAGGCAGATTAGCATAAATTACAAGTCTCATCTGTCATTTTAAGATGTGTCACTGTGTGTAGTCGGTTTTATCACTCCTCTTCCAAAGTCATTTATGATGTCAGAGAAGTCTTTAAATGTGGTAGGAAGTAATTGTTATACTGTTAATTGTCTCTTTTTCCATGTCAGTTATGTATAGCTGATAATTTTATATGCTTTGACCAATTATTGATAAATTAACTAGGTGTGTGGTGATCACAAATCTAGACTGCTTTAATTTCACCTCATTGGTTACTATTCTCACTTCCTTTTCCATTTCTAAGACATTGCATGCCATTTTCACACCATTCTGTGATAGATTGCCAATAAAACCACACCTAGAGTATTGTGTCTAGTTCTGGAGATGATTTCTCAGGAAGGGAATAGACAGGGTGGAGGCTGTCCCAAGAAGGGGAACTAAAATGGTGCAGGGGCTGCATCAGAATCACTACAGGAAGAGACTGAAGTTTCTCAATACGGATACCCTGGAAGGGATGAGATGGGCATGATAGAGACCTATACCTTATAGGTTTAAACAAGGTAAGGAAGGGAGTATTATTCAGAGGAAAAGATGCACAAGAACAAGGGGACATGAAATTAAGTTGGAAGAGGTAAGTTTAAGAGAGATGTGAGGAAGTACTTCTTCACTGAAAGAGCGATGGATGACTAGAACAAATTTCCAGCATAGTCGGTGGGTGTAAAATCAGTGATTTGTGACCTTCAAGAATGCATGGGATAGGCACAATGGAACCTTAGCTGGAAAGCAAGGAGGAGGGCAGGGAACCAGAAATCAAGTAGGATCTGTGGTGACAGTATAGACAGTGAAAAAAATGGAAAGACTTGGTTGGCCAAACGGTCCTTATCTGCCATAAAATTCTATGTTTTTGTGTTAATGTGCTGTTCATCCAACTCATCCAGATTGGTGTTAATGGAATTCCATTGCAATATAAAAACTGAGAGTGGTGGTTGCTGAAGAGACAGGGATTTTATGTTGTTAAGAAAGAAATGCGATATTACATCATTTATTTAACAACAAAGGATCTACAGATATCAAAATATAGGACAGACAATAAAAGGAAAACAAGAGCATAGAAAGTTATAAAACTGTTCCCTATCACAGCAGCAAAAAAAATCAAACTAACAAGGCTGCCTGAAAATGGTTAGGTTAATTTATTGCTAATGGTCCTAATAGCAATAATTTTCACCTCCCAGACTACCTAGTTTACAAACGGCTGCATAACATCAGAATCTCTTTGTAACCTGAACATGCAGGTAAACTGAATGATTTGATATAATCTGTTTTACATCTATGTGAGCATTCAAATTGCTAAACAAAGTTCTGCAATAACTCTGAAAAAAACTTGACCAGATTAAGTCTCTGAAACCCGTATTATGCAGTCCAAAGCAGGAAAGCGTATAGCCTTAATTGTTGTCTGTCTGGATGTCATTGGGTTTAAAAAAAATGATGGTGTTAATTTAGGGCTTATAATTCACTCTTCCCAGGAATAACCCTCCAGTCTTCTGCTGTTAAGTTCGAGTTAACTACTGGGCAAACAGTGGCAAGTACCTTGCACTTGACGTCACCTCCTGATTAGCCTACAACACAAGCAAGTAGGCATACTGAAGGCACTTGCTTACAGTCAGATGAGAAGTAAGTGAAACTACACAGTTGAAAGATAATCTTACAGATGCTGCTTGACCACCATAAAAAAAAAATCTGTAGTGGTAAAAACTGGGTGACTGAATTTGGACCTAGAAAACCGAATCATTCAGTCAGAAACTGAGTAGGTACTAACGATATATGCAGAGCACCACTGCTCAGGGACTGGCTACATTTTAAACAGAGAAGTGCCCACAAGAAGCCATTGGCTGAGGCAAATGTCTGTCACCAAATTGCAGGTGACTGACTGATGAAGCTTTCAGTCTATTGCAGCACAGTTCAAGTAACTCAGTTCATCCACGACACATGGGGAAGTGACTACCCATCGATTTTCCTTTTGCCCGTCTTGTCCAAATTACTCGAAAAGGTTGTCAATGAGCAACTCAGGAGTCACCTTGAGTCATTCAACCTGCTCAATTCAGTTCAGTCCGGCTTCAGGCCACACCACAGTACTGTATCTGCATTGGCCAATGTCACCAATGATTGGCAGATTGCTTTGGATACAAAAAAGTATGTGTGCACTTTGTTTCTTGACCTGAGCAAAGCATTCCATACTGTGGACCATGACATACTCCTGTTTCACTAAAAAATATTGGCGTGGATCATATGGCTATGGAATGGTTTACTAGCTACTTCATGGGACGGTACCAGCTGGTTAAGGTGGATGGGGGCTTCTCTCCCAAAAAGCTCTAAGAGGTGTCCCACAAGGGTCTATTTTAGGCCCTTTCCTTTTTGCAGTTTATGTTAGCATTAATAATGGCATTATTTCAGCAAACATCCACCTGTTTGCTGATGATACTGTACTATACATAGCCTGGCCTACTCCAGAACTAGCCAGTGGGGACCTTCAATGAGACTTCGACCACCTACAGAAAAAGTTTACTACAGTTAAAGCCGCTCTTAAATGCTAGAAAAACTAAGGCCATGCTACTTGCCCCTTCCACCTAAACACTGTTTCCTTGGATCAGCTCCCCATGCAGCAACAATTCTGGGTGAGTCTCTGGAGTTTGTTGAGAAATTTAAGTACCTCGGGTCTTGGATAGATCAAAAATTGTCCTTCAGTGACCTCACTGATGAGCTCACAGAAAAAAAAAAAAAAACTAAAACAGAGACTTGGACTTTTCTTTCGAATAAAAATATCTGCTCACACCGGAAGCAAAAATAATACTGGTTAAGACCGCATTCATGCCTCTTCTGAACTATGATGATTTTCTATATGGCCAAGGCCCAAAATTTACCCTCTCTAAACTAGATATGCTCCATTATTGAGCCATTAGATTTATTACTGGCCTACCATACTCCTCCCACCACTACAAACTTTATACTAAAATAGGGTGGAGTTCTCTCAGCTTCAGACTTCAAAAAAATGCAGTCCTTTGATCTACAGAGCCATCATTAACAAGCTCCAACAATATATCGTGAGCTGCCTGCCCACCTGCAGTGCTGGAAATTATACATTGAGAAGCCTATTTTAGATCTCACTCCAAATTCCTAAGGTGAGATTCAGAAAATTAGTCATGTTCATCTGGCCATTTGTAACACAATACAGACAACCTTAAAGTTATCAATCCCAGTGAATCTGAGCTTCTTTAAATCCCTGTACCAATGTTCCTTCAAAGAAACTTGTAGCTGCATTCGCTGACTGCACTTAACCAGCAATTATCCTAACACTCGGACAATGCATCTCTGGTTGTGCTCTGCACCTTTTACTTGTACTTTTTTTGACCCTAAGCTATGCACCCCCAATTACCCCCCCTGCCCCAAGCTTCTGGCTCCCTACTCTGCCCTCTACCCCGGCTCCTTATGGTCTTCTTTCTGCTCTAAACTACCACTTGTGTCTTCCCTAGCAGCTATTCTGCATAGGTTTGTGTTGACTCCTGTTGCTGTATTTTTTTTTACATAAATTAATACTGAATTTTCAGTTAGAATGCCCATACATTGATTGTATTATTGTATGTATTTCCTTATTTACTCAGTCCTGTATATATTTCATCCCTTGTACTCGTATATGTAATTGTCCAGGCCTGTCTTGTAAATGAGTTTCTCAATGATGTTTCACCTGATTAAATAAAGATTGATTGATTGATTGAACTGAGCTCTGCAGAACCATAAGCTTAGAGGTACATAGTAACAGCAGAGCAGATTCAATGAAGTATTAGTTTGTTTCTGTTCTTTACCATTTACAGTATGTGTCAATGAATCTACTGTGCAGCTACACTACATCCTCCCTATTGTACTTGATGTTTATTCTGCAGCTTGATCTTAACATAGAAATGAATATGACAGCTGTTAAGAACCACTTGACCCATCCAGTCTGCCCATTTCTCCCTACCTACACTATTACCCCAGGCAGTGCCCAATCTACAGCTCTTTCTTCCTCCTGCTTCCTTTCTATTATGATTCCCTTAGGCTGTATTCTTGAACTGCACCACTGTTTTCACCCCCACCACCACCTCTGCTGGAAGGCTGTTCCAGGAATTCATCAATTTTTCTGTTGAGAAGTACTTCCTCACATCTCTCCTGAATGTACCGCATTCCAACTGTATAGGACGTCACCTTGTTCTTGAGCACCTGTTATATTGAAAAATACTTCCCTCCTCTACCTCATTTTATACTGTGAGGTACAGTATTTAAAGGTCATTATTATATCCCCCTCTCCATCCACTGTTCCAGGGTGTACATATTGAGTTCCTTTAGTCTGTTCTCAGAGGGCTTTTTGATGCAGAACCTCCACCATTTTATTTCCTTCCTCTGGACTGCTTCCACTCTGTCTATGTCTTTCCAGAGATGCGTGATCTTTAGAAAAGGACACAGTACTCTAGGTGTGATCTTACCAGAGATCTATAAAGAGGCAACACCACCTCCCTCTTTCTGCTGGTGATATCCATCCCTATGCACCCCAGCACTCCACTAGCCCTCCTATTACCTTGTCACACTTCCTCGCCACCTTTACGTCATCTGATATGATTACCCCAGGTCTCTTTCCTGCTTGATGGTTGTCAGTACAGCTTCACTGATTTTGCACTCTGCCCTGGGTTTCTGTGCCCTAACGGCATTAGTTTGCCCTTTTTCACATTGAAACACAGCGGAAATACCCTTTACCATGCCTCTTTTTTTCTCTTGTCTCTGTTCAGCCTTTCCATAAACCCCTGGAAGGTCCGACTTGTGGCAGACATTGACGTCATCCACAAAGAGGCAGACCTTCCCTTCCAGCTCCTTTGTAATGTCACTTATAAAGACATTAAAGAGAACCTGCCCTAGCACTGACCCCTGAGGCACCCTGCTGGTGAACCTTCCTTCTTCAGAGTGAACTCCATGTACAACAAACCTCTGTCGCCTATCCTTAACCAATCTGTTATCCAGTTTACCCCTTTTGGACACAATCCTAAGCTACCCAATGTGCTTACTAGTCTCCTGTGTGGAATGGTGTTGATATATTTACTAAAATCTAGGTAGGCCACATTCCTCACACCACCCTGATCTCAATCCTTTGTCTCCCAGTCAAAGAAATCTACCATATCCATTTGACATTAACTCCCCCTGTGAAACCATG
Organism: Neoceratodus forsteri; assembly: GCA_016271365.2. Taxonomy (NCBI): domain Eukaryota; kingdom Metazoa; phylum Chordata; order Ceratodontiformes; family Ceratodontidae; genus Neoceratodus; species Neoceratodus forsteri. The sequence continues at coordinate 824,903,888 of CM057450.1, read as the reverse complement.
TTGTTTCAGTTCTTGTAAACCACTGGATTCAAGGTGTTCCACAATCCTTTCCTTCATCAATGATTCCATTAACTTTCCCAAAACTGATATCAGCCTGACTGGCATATAATTGCCAGCCTCCTCCCTGCTACCACTTTTGTGTAGTTGGACAACATATGCCATCTTCCATTCCTCTGCCACCACTCCTGTTTATAGTGAGCTGTTAAATAGAACTCTCAAAGGTGCAGCTAGTATTTCCCTGAACTCCCTCAATATCATTGGATGCACCCCATCTGGCCTCATTGCTTTGTCTACCTTCAGAATAGCAAGCCCCCTCAGGACTCTTGCCTCCCAAAAAGGACTAGTGTCCACTTCCTTCCTCCAAAGTTTCTAATACTTTTTTGTGGCACCTCCGGTTCTCCTTCCACTGTGATCACTGAACAAAATTATTTGTTCAGGATGTCTGCCTTTTCCTAGTTCCCCTCTACACAGTCCCTCCCTTTCATTTTTAACCTTAGAATCCCACCCCTGATCTTCCTCTTTTCACTTACATACATAAAAAATTTCTTGTTCCCTTTTGTTACCTCTTGAGCTATTTGCTTTTCAGTTTGCAACTTTGTACTCCTTACTGCTTTTCCTGCTTCTTTTTGTCCCCACAATATACCTCCCTAGCCTCCTCCCTCTGTATCTTCTTACACCATCTGAATGCTACCCTTTTAGTCTTTCCCTTTTCAGCCACCTCTTTCGAGAACCACAGCAGTCTCTTTTTCCTCTTGCTTTTGCTCACTTGTTTGACGCAACGGTTTTTTGCCTTCACTATGCTCCCTTTTATCTTCATCCACTGTTCCTCCTCCCCACCCAGGTCATCACCCCCAGCCAGGTCATCCCCAAGGCATTCACCCATCTTTATAAAATCTGTCATCCTGAAGTCCAGGACTCTCACCCTTGTGTGGTTTAATTCTGCAGCTGTCCTTATATTGAACCACACCACATAGAGATCATTGATCCCCAAGTGACCTCCCACCATAATATCTGTAGCACTGTCCCTGTTAGTGAATACCAGCCCCAGTATTGCCCCATTGTGAGTAGGTTCACTGACTAGTTGCCTGAGGAATGCTCCCTGCAGAGAATCCAGTATGTCCCTGCTTACAGCTGAAGCCATTTCTGGGAGGCTCCAATCTACATCTGGCAGGTTGTCCCCCCACCAGGAGCCACCTCCCCATTTTCAGCCATTTTGCCAGTGGCTTCCCCCAGTACCTTATCTAATTATTCTTCCTGTGCTGAAGGGCTGTAGATGACTCCCATGTTAATAGAGGCTCCATTCCTGTTACCAGGGTGACCCACAGTACCTGTGTCTCCATATGTATTCCCTGTAGCTTTGTCACTTTTATGCTTTCCCTTACATAAAGCACTGCACCCCTTCCTTTCCTTCCAAACTGGTTCTTCCTGAACAGAGAATAGGTTGGTATGGCCATGTCCAAGTCTGGGCTTTTGGTGCATCATGACTTGGTAATGGCCAAAATATACAGGACAGCCTCTGCCATGATGACCTCTAGGTCTAGAATCTTATTTCCCAGACTTCTAACATTTGTAGACATGGCCTTCCAGATTTGTTTTCACTCCATTTGTTGCCTCTCTTTTTTCCTTTTTGACCTCCCTCTTCCCGTCTCTTTTATAATGCTCCAGTGCCTTTCCCTGTTAATCTCTACCAGCCTGCTTCCTTTATTAATTTGCACCCTGGGGGATTTCTCTTCTTCAGCCTGTGAGGGGGCAGTTTTTGACTCCCCAATTCCTGCTGCCACCTCATTGGCTAGTTAAAGTATTTATTGAAGTCACACTTAAACCATCCACTGAGGACTACAATTCCTGTACCATATTAATGAAGGCCTTATTCTTTTTGTAGACTGTTATCCTCCCAGGTGGGTCCCCAGTCAACAATGTAACTGAACCCTTCCTCTCTGCACCATTTCTTCAGCCATGAGTTGAAGTTCCTGGTGTGGAGATCCCTCTCCTGTCCCCTTTTGTAGACAGGAAGTCCCTCAGCCAAAGCCACTGAGTTATTTACCCGTCTAAGACCCCTCTCCAGCTCCCTAAACTCCCCCTCCACTATCCCAGCCCTTCTCTTGCCAGGTCATTAGTCCCCCAGTGGACAATGACATGCAGCTTCCCTCCCATCCTGCTTCCCTAGTAATCCTCAGGATCCATTTCCTGTCTCTCCAAGCTGTGATACTGGGTAGGCACCTTACCTGCCCCTCCCCTTTCCTATTCCAAAATCTATCCCCCTCACAATCAAGTCCCCCACCAGAAGTTGCCCCCTCTTCTTTTGTGGTACTCTACCACTCTTTTTGTTGTCTCCACAATGGAGGGCTCCCACATCCTCCCTGGTCAGTACTGTAGGTGCCTCCTCCCAACAGTCCCACCCCACCACATCAGCACAGGGATTATGTAGTTTTACTGGCTGAGGAATGTGCCTCTGTCACCCCTCCCTTCCAGAGCCCACCATAGTCCACCAGTTCCTCACCCCTTGCATTCTCTGAGGTAATGGTGGGAGACATGGTTACCCCTGAGTGGGAAGAGAAGTTGCCCCAAATCCTACCCAACACGGCTTGGAGTCTAGAAACCTCCTCCAATAACCTAGACAGGTGGGTACAGATGGGGCAGCACTGCAGTCTCCAGAAGATCTCTCTGAAAATGGCCATCCCACAGCCACTGCCCTGCACCACTCTCAGCATTCTCAAATGCTAATCTCCCGGTGTTACCTGGAAATACTTTTGTACCCTTACCACTGAGAGGGTGTTTCTAGTTTTATCCTTTTTTTTTTGTTTCTGTTTGAGTACCCCCATGCCTTGTTTAAATCTTTTCTTACTACTACCCTAGGTTTGTGTTGCTTCTATTCCTAGTTTTGCCCTTCCTTTGACTTTCCACCCTTCCCAGCAGTGACTGTTACACAGTAGTGAATGAGTGCTTTGCTTTAGTTAACTGTCAGAGTCCCCCTCTTCTTTGCTTCCTTCTGCTGATGCCTACTGACACTTATGACATTAGATACCTATACCACTCCTTTGCTGTTCCACTCACTCACTGGACAAAAACTTGTGGGATGTTGGCAGTAGCTGCTTTTGTGAAGAACTTGTTCTCTTCCTGGTGGTGCACTATTGTTGTGGGAGGTGAATTAACAGCTAGCTGAGGTCCCAGGCCAGACAGTTAGCACCCTTCCCCCAAACTACAAGGTTAGACACAGTCCTTATAATATGGCCATTAAATGTGCGCTGTTTTGGCTGGTCTGAAGTTTTCCCTTCACTCAATAATAAATACATTAATTCTTAAAAATATCATTATAACATACCCCACCTATGTCGTCTCCAAAAAACTGAAGTCTTGTTTTTCCCTTCTGTGGCAAATATAGACAGTCTCTTCTTCAGCAGCACCGGTAGGAAAATAGCTATCTGACCCCCATCCTAATTCCACCTATTCCCCTCCTCTGCTTTTTCTAACCATTTCCATGGCTGGGTGGACTGGAACACTGGCAGCTTAAGTGGCTTGTCCAAGGTCATGCAAAGCCAGTATTTGATTACTGTTAAGTTCCAGCAGGGTCTAAGTGCCATTAGCCCATATTGCTTTACTAGGTGTTTGAATGTCTGCCCCTAAGCACCAGAAGCACATTTTTCCTGTCTTTAACCAGCATTCAGTAAAATAAATGACATTGTCTGCAATGAATAGCAGCAGGTGGAGTTTTGCCTGGGAGAATGCACTGCATGATACCAGGACAGACAGCTATGGGTTCCAGCTGGAATATGTGGTGGGAGGAATGGGTTATCTAGAAGGAGGGACTGGTGGCTGTTGCAAGGGAGGCAAGATTAATTAAGAGGTTTCTTCAGGGACTCTGCCTTCTTTCACCCTTCTTGCATCAGATACCAGTCCAGGAACCTTGCAGCCAGGACCTGTAGCATCAGAGGAATAGGTGAGTGGGTTTCTTTGTGTGGGCAAGGCTTAGTCCTGGATTCCAGGAAGGGAAGGTGGATCTCTTATGATGAGTGAGAGCATTAAGGTTGCACGGACAATTGGGGAGCAGCATCACAGGAGAGGAAACTAGATATAATTGTCCATCTTGGGACAAATGACCTAGCTAGACATGAGATCAGTGCAGTGCAGGATGAATTTGTGGAGTTGGGGAGGGGCCTCAGACAGGTAGCAAGCACAGTAACCTTCTCAGAGGTGCTGCCAGTCTATGGCAAGGGTGAGGCTAGGGTACTGCACACCATACAGTTTAATGAACGGTTGCAAAACTGGTGCAGAGCACAGGGCTTTGGCTTCATTGGGGACTGAGTGTCCACCTGGAGAGATGAAGGTCTATACTGGCATGATGTTCTGCATCTGTCCAGAAAGGGAAACCCGCTCCTAGGTGACAGGTTTAAAGGCTTCCTTGGCAAGCTTTTAAACTAGCCAAGGGGGGAGGTGCTGATAGGAAACAGGAAAGTTCAAGCCTCCCCCCACAAAACATGGCAGGTAGTAGGGCAAACACTGAGGTACAGAACTTGACAGAGGGCAGGACGGGGCAAATGGAAAAATGGACAAGGGCAATAAGAGCAGGGATGGGGTAAAAAAGGATAAAGCAACATTAAATGGAGGGCAATGAGTACCAATGCCCATAGTCTGGGAAACAAGTTTCCAGAGCTAGTAGCCCTGATGGAAGAGGAACACTTGGGTATTGTGGCAGTCACAGAAACATGGTACACGGAGAACCATGACTGGGATGTCAACATACCAGGGTACACAATCTACAGAAGGGACAGGGAGGGTAAAAGGGGAGGTGAAGTAGCTCTCTACATAAGGGAAGGGATCAAAGCTACAGAACTAAAAAGTAAAGAGGGAGGATAAGATGTACTATGGGTCACCTTGGAGACAGGGAATGACATCACAATCTGTACAGGGGTTGGATACAGACCCCCGTCTCAAGGGGAGGAAATGGACAAGAAAATGATAGAGTGCATTCTCAAAATGGCTGAAAAAGGGGAGATACTGTTGATGGGGGACCTGAATATGCCAGATGTTAACTGGGTGACATGGACTGCAGCCACATCCAAGAGCAGGGTTATTCTCGATGCCCTACAGGGAGCATGCCTTAGACAGCTAGTGGTGGAACCCACTTCGGAGGGAGCAATATTAGACCTGGTACTCTCAATTGGAGAGATGATCACAAACTTAGAAGTCAGTAGACATCTGGGAACAAGCGACCACTGCACAGTGTGCTTCACAATAAACACAACCATGGAGACAAGTCATACAAAGACAAGGATACTGGACTTTAGAAGGGCTGACTTTGGCATAATGGGTGAATACTTGAGGAATGCATTAGCAAATGGCCAGAAAGGAGGGTGGAAGAACAATGGAGAAAAATCAAAACTGCCATCATGGAGCAACAAGCCTTTGTGTGAAACAAATAAAGAAAACAAAGCAGAATAAAACCACTATGGCTCTCAAAAGAGGTGTCAGGGAAGGTTAAGGAGAAAAAGGCTGCATTCAAAAAGTATAAGGAATCACAGATGGAGCACGACAGGGAACTGTATCAATTAAAGCAGAAAGAAGTAGGGAAGGCAGTCAGAAAAGCAAAGGCCCAAACCGAGGAAAAGATAGCCAACTCAGTTAAGAAGGGGGATAAAACTTTTTATAGGTACATTAGGGAGCATAGAAAGGTTAAGGGAGGGATAGTAAAGATTAATAAAGGAGAGGGGAGGTAGGCAGAGGGAGACAGTGAAAAGGCAGAGATACTGAATGAATACTTTTGCTCAGTATTCACAAAAGAAGAAGAGGAGGATTTACCTAAACCAAACAGTAGAAGCACTCTGGATAGTGGGGTTGACACCAGTCCATTTACAGAAGAAAGAGTACTGAAAGAACTCCTAAAACTCAAGGTGGACAAAGAAATAGGGCCTGACGGGATTCACCCTAGAATCCTAAAAGAGCTAAGGGAGGACCTAGTGACACCACTAACCACACTTTTTAACAAATCATGGGAAGATGGGGTGGTACCTGAGGACTGGAGGAGGGCAGATGTGATTCCCTTCACAAAAAGTGGGAGCAAGAGTAGAAGCAGGAAACTACAGACCTGTTAGTTTGACCTCAGTGGTGGGGAAAATGATGGAATCACTTCTGAAAGAAAGAATTGTTGAGAACCTAGAGGCCAGCGGGGCACATGACCAAAAGCAGCATGGATTCACAGCAGGAAGGTCATATCAGATGAATCTAATCAATTTCTTTGACTGGGTGACCAAAGTAATAGACCAGGGAGGGGCTGTGGATATGACCTATCTAGACTTTAGCAAGGCATTTGACACAGTCCCGCACAAAAGATTAATAATCAAGTTAGCCTGCCTGGGAGTGGGTCCCAGGGTGGTAGCCTGGGTAGCAAACTGGCTGCACAACAGGACACAGAAGGTAATAGAGAATGGAACACATTCTGAAGAAAGGGGGGTTACCAGTGGAGCACCTCAGGGCTCAGTTCTGGGTCCAGTCCTCTTTAACGTCTTTATAGGTGACATTGCTGAGGGTCTGGAAGGAAAGGTATGCCTCTTTGTGGATGACACAAAGATCTGTAACAGAGTTGATACACAAGGGGGTAGAAAGGATGAGAAGGGTCTTGGCAAGGTTGGAGGAATGGTCAGACATATGGCAACTTAGATTCAATGCAAAGAAGTGCAAAGTAATGCACCTGGGAAAAAAATCCAGGAGAAGAGTACACAATAGCAGGTGAGATACTAACGCCAACAATAATGGAAAGGATCTGGGTGTAGTCATATCAGATGACCCAAAGGTGGGAAGCAATGTGAGAAGTCAGTAAGGAGAGCCAGTGGACACTGGGATGCATAGGGAGGCATCACAAGTAGAAAAGGGAAGTGGTTATCCCTCTGTACAGACAGTTGGTGAGACCCCATCTGGAGTACTAGTGCAGTTTTGGAGACCCTCATCTAACAAGGACATAGACAGGATGGAAGCAGTCCAGAGGAGGGCAACTAAAATGGTGCAGGGTCTACATCAGAAACCATATGAAGAGAGACTGAGAAGCTTAATATGTATACCCTTGATGAAAGGAGGGACAGGGGACATGATAGAACTTAAGTACCTCAAGGGAATCAACAAAGTCCAGGAGGGTAGCATCTTCAGAAAAAGATGTGCAAGAACAAGGGGAACAATTTAAAGTTAGAGGGATGGCTCAGGGGTAATGTGAGGAAATTCTTTTCACGGAGAGAATGGCGGACGATGGAACTGCCTTCCTGGAGAGGTTGTGGGGTCTAAAACAGTGGAGGAATTCAAACATACATGGGACAGACATAAGGCAATTATAGTGGGGGGTTGCAGGAAGTAGGCTGTTGGTTAACTAGAATCTGCAGCTTATCCAGTAGGTAGGGAAATGGGCAGACTGGGTGGGCCAAGTGGTCCTTATCTGCCATCAAAGTCTATGTTTCTATGTTTCTATGTTATAGCTCTGCAGCAAGTACTGTATATATAATGAAAAAAGGGGAAACATTTTTCTTTTGTGGGGAAGGGTATTTGGGCAGTAGCAGAACCTGGCTTTTGCCCTTTAAACGGCATGTGGTATAGGGGTTAGGGCACAAGCTTCACTGAGGTCTGATGTTTAGAGAACTAACTGGGAAACAACGTGACTGCATGCGCATACCGACAGGGTTAGGAATGTACTGAATGCAGTTACTTGATGTAAAATCTTTTTGTTGATCAATATGTTGCTAGGTTATTACTCTTTTGGGAAGGCTTAACTCTACGCACTGGGGCAGTGTGATCCATGAGTGTAGCAAGAAAGCACACTGAGCCTGGTGATGCCAGCTACCATGTGGCAACTCCTCAGGTTCCTCAAGCTGTTGCTCCCACTGTCCGAGTGCCTTGTCCGGCTAGTTCAGAATTGGGGTAGGCAGGTTGGACAGGGTCAGTGAGTCTTGAGGAAAAGTACAAGGTAAATGCCCTGCAAGGAAAAAAGGGCTGGCAGGAGAGAATAGTGGGTAGTGGCTGATACTCACTCGTGCTTGGAGTTGCGTCAGAATGTGAGGTGGACCATGTACTTTTAGAAGCCACAGGCTATTGGGAGAATAACAAATATAAAGGAAAAAATAAATAAATAAGTAAAATTAAATATTACGGGAGTTTCCAGTCCAGCAGGGGAGATTGGCTTGGGTGCAGGTACTAGGTTCCAGGAAGCCAAGCCAGGATTGTTCTTCCTCTGCACATGCACAGCTCACCTCGTGGTTTCAGGTGGCATCCCCTAGTTTGGGGAAACACTTTGCTGAGTCATGGTAGCATTAGGATGGCTCTAGCAGTGGTGGTTCTCATTTCTGGAGGAGATTGTGGAGACTTAAGGGCTCCCTGTGGAACTACAGCAGTGGGCATGAACAGTGGCAAAGGGTAGCTAGCACACTGGAATAGGTATGGCATGGGAGGACCTAGGGTGATTACTTTCGCACCAGGGCTGGAAGTCCATCACCATATATATATATAAATATTCAAAGTAGTACAAAACAAAGAATAATGAATGGTTATAGAAAAAAAAAATAGAAAAAGCTGGCAGCCGGGCATGATAGTGTGCCCTCACCACATGTAGAAGCCACGAACCATGATCTCAGCTGCTTTGCTAGCCATATAGAGGGTGACAATACTAGGCAGAGCTTGCAAGGGGGGGGGGATGCAAGACAGTTTCACCAGGCAGTTTCAGCAGCTCATGTGTTTATTATATGATGGAGAGCTAGCAGGTGTATCTAGTGTAGCTGAAGGTTTAGCTGTAGGTGGTGTAGGTGTAGCTGGTGGCAAAGTCTGTAGCTAGTTATTAATTCCCGTACAAGCAGATGTGGAATGTATAGCCAATTAAACAAGTGGCTCAATGGCATACTGAATGTGTGTCTGCTTAGCAGATAAGGGATCAGTGGTTCAAATTTTCACAGGAACAAATGTAATTTTTTTCGGATATTTTTAAAATGTTTATGAATGAATTTTGGTTCATTTGCAATTTTTCCCTGTGTGAACTTTAGGCTATAAAAGACTTGGATTTGGGAAGTCTGATACATACAGTACAGCATCGTTTTTGAATCTTCAACTGAACAATAGGGTGAGACAGTTCAAATAGCAATGAAAGGTGTGTGGTCCTTATACAAAGTGATTACTGTGCCATGTAGATGTACAAAATAATGGGAGACATATACATACTGTATATTTAATTATGCTTCCCAAATGTAATGTCAAAAAACAAACAAACAAACAGGTGGCCTCCTTGCAAATTATTCATGGGAGGCATGTTACATTCTAAAAAGAAACAAAAAACAAAAACAAAAGGGTAGATGCATGAGGCCTAAGTGGCACAGACGATGTGATTAAAACAACAACAAAGAAAATTTATATAAAACATTTATATGGGTTCAGGAAGGGAAAGCGATGAGGGCTGAAGGACAGGGGGTATGCAAGATGGAGCTGGGGGGGTTGAGGAGGCCATTGGGTTCCCCAGGAGAACAGTAAGCATACAAGGTAGAGCACAACTAATTGGGTGTCATGCCTCAATGCCACAGCTAATGTTAGTGCGGTGAGGCGGAGGCATTCTTGTTTGTCTTTTGCAGCGTGAGACTTGGCAAGGCACATATGAGATCAGGAACAAGCACCAAATTCAAATGGTAGCTCACCTTCTGGATTCAGGAGTGAGGAAGGGGATGGTTGGAGGCAGTCTTTGGCAGCCCTAGTGAGCCCGATGCAGGGGGACTTGTTGCAAGGAGCAGCCACATCACTCACAGAGATATTAACAACTGTGCAGTTAGGGTCCGGTTAAGGATGGATGAACAGAATTGTTACAGATCCACTGCTTCTGACTGAATCCCAGCCAGGTAGGAAGGATTTTAGCCAATGACGAGTTGCCTGACCTGATGGTGGAGAGATGGGGTCAAAGAGGGGGTTGGGGCCTCTGCTTAAAATAGCCACACAACTCCTGGAAGGCAACACCCTATACTAAGGGCTTGGCGGGGGGTGAATGGCAATGTCCACCACAACCGAGGACACCAGGTGTGGGGAGGCAGATGGCAATGGGACCGGTTTTAGCTCAGGGGCCTTCTCTAGTTTACTCCCAGGGACAGGGTCAGTTTACCTCCAGGGCCTGCTCCAGCTTGCTCATGCCCATTGGCCCTGGGCTGCATATTCTCAGGCCTGCACTAATGCCTTTATCCCGTCATTTGGTTCCCTACCTACTGGTGCCTATGCCCATGGGTTCCTTCCAGTCACCTCACTGGGCATCAGTGCTGTATACACCACGACCTCACCCTTCTCTTTTTATGCCCATTTGGTCAGTGCCTTAGGTGCCTCCTCAATTGGCTCCCCAAAACCCACAGCCAGCCCCTCTGCTACCTCACCCATCACCGGTGGCACTGCCCTTGGGGCACTCAGCCAGGGTTGCACACACACATAGCACTGCCCTCTTCTCCACCACAGCCTGGCTTCTTGTCATGGCCTAAGCTACCTTGTCTGAGTCCATAGCTAGTGGCTCCCCCATCAAGCCTGCTGAAGCTTCAGGTAAAAATGTGAGAAGCTACTGGAATTGCTTGTGCATAAAGACAAGGAGCAGCCAGAAGGAGCTGGGGGAATGGGTGCAAGGGGCAAGTCCTGTGGGTGGGGTTGGATGCTGGCCAGCTAGTGGCTCCCAAGATGCTCCAAGTGTTAGACATGTCCAACACACAGCTGATGGGGTCGCATTTGTCAGAAATTTAATTGCAAGTATTAACTGAATAATTGCATGCCCATGGGCTATGCTGTGGCATGTGCCATTTTTGAACAGTTTAGCACTTTCCTGCATTGAGCTACTACTCAGCCAGGAGGGTAGTGAGAACTAATACACTGTCAGGACATTTTCTTTTCATGGGCAGGGTTGGTATGGAACTTTGTATGCAGTTAATCAAGGCATTCCAGAATGTGTGTGATTATTTGAGAGTTCCTATAGCACATGACAAGACTGAAGGGCCAGCCAATTGTTTGACATTTTTGGCATCAAGATTGATATGGTAGCCATTGAAATCCAGCCTCCCAGTGGACAAGATCAGAGCCCTGCAGCAGATGCTGAATTGGGCAGTAAAGGCATGTAAGATCAATTTCAAGGAGTTGTAGCACTTGGTAGGACATTTGAATTGTGGATGCAAATTCATGCAGACAGGGAACACCTTCCTTCAGCACCTGGCCAACTGTGGGGCAGGGTTCGGCAAGCCCCATCAAAGAGTAAGGGTCATGAAATCCATGCAGGATGGCCTGCAAGTATGGCTAACTTTTCTGGCATGTTTCATTACAGCAGCAATTTGGCAGGAAGAGGTAGCAAGCCATGAAATGGAACTCTATATGGATGCCATTGGCTGCTTTGGATTTGGGGCCTACTTTCAAGAAGCCTGGTGTACAAGTCCTTGGCTGCAGGGTTGGCAGAAGCCAACTTACTGCAGCAGGTTACATTGTCTGAGTTCTTCCCCATGGAGGTAGCTTTAGTGATCTGGGGGCGAACAGCTGAGGAACAAGTGAGTAATATTTATGACTGATAATATGAAAGTGGTGTACAGCATTAACAGGCAACTGGAGGGAAGCACCCCATGGGTAGGCTCATCAGGATGTTTGTGCTGAATTGCTTCACATTGAATGTGACGCACTTCCAAAAGGTACCCACACACTGTTGCACCTGTATAAATCACAATAGATGACCGAAATTCCCTTTTAAGAGCTGACAGTGCTCACCCTCCTAAAATGAAAGAATTTATCCAATACAGCCAGATGGTAAGGCTAAGAATAAACTAAGCACTAAAGAAGATTTTTTTACAACAAGCTGCAGAACTTGAACATAGGTTCACAGAAAGGAGTTATAGCAAAGATCTATTGCTGTCTGCCAGGAACAAGGCTCAGTCTTAAAACAGAAAGATTTTACTGGAGAAACAATTAAAAGTGCCTTCACAAGGGGATTCAGTCACATTTGTTACTGAATTTAATGGGAGAGTGGGCAGAATTGGCAATATGTTTACCAAAATTGGAATATTTTACAAGGGGACACCTTTGTGGGGAAGGTAACTGGGCATGTACATAGGATTTCTTTCAGTATGGCCAAGAACTTTAAAGTGATTTTGTGAGCTTTGTCATAGCAAATGGGATTAGTAACCTGTAGGAGTTGTGATTCAATCTTCTACCACGCAAACTGCCAAAAAGTGTTGTTTTCCATTAAATAAATGCATTTTTATATGTGTTCTGCTTCATTTGCATAACCCGCCCCTTATTTTTTTCTCAGTGCTGCAACCCCAAAGCATGACATCATGCAAGGGAAACACAGTTTTTAAGCACTGTTTTGAAACAGCGACATCTGTTGTTCAGTCTTGATATTGCAGAAATCTACACTACTGACATAGGAGACTACATCTCTCAGTAAAGAAATCTTCTCAGCTAGATTACTATATGCGCAATGCCTTGTTTTTAAATAAATATATGAAAGCTTTTATTGTTGAAGCCACTACAGAAATATGAGACTGCACCTCACAGTAGGGGAATTTGAAAACAACTTCTTATTGTACCCAACATGCCTTGCTATGTACATCTTCATATTAGGTGCAGTCACCACCACCAAAATAAGGGGCTGCTGCTATAAGTATGTAACATTTATATCAACATTATAATTTATCCAGAATTCCTTGGTACTGTATATAAAACATTGATGGTTCCCTTGCATGACATCATTCTGGGGGTGTGGTCACACACAGAAAACTGGAAAACACAGTGCTGATAAAACATAAATAAAAATGACTTGATAAATTTTTTTACAAAATAATTTGCAACTTCAATATCTGAAGCATGGGCGGCAATAGTATACTATGTGAAAAAGGCATGTGCAAAAACTTGCAAAATCACTTTAAGGATAAAGTAGTACACAGTAGACTACCTGGTATTCTGATCCCAGCCTGTAATGGTAATTAGTTACCTAAAAGACCAAAAGGTTTTTTCAAGTGTCAGAGATGTATCATCTGTAAATATGCAGTGGTAGGTAATAAAGTTATAAGCCTGGCTGTCCCAAATACTTTGGTGACCATAAGAGAATGCATTACTTGTGATACCTTGTTCATGGTGTATGCCCTATGGTGTACCTGCAGTCTGGTATAAATTTGGTATACATAGCAGGTATGGTTCGACCTCTTAAGCAGAGGATTCAGGAACACAGAAGATCAGTCTTGAATGGGAGACAGGATACACCAGTAGGGATGCATTTCTTTGAATCTCATAATGGTAATCCAGATTTCATTAAAATTTATGGTAATTGAAAATGGTATGTCTCCAAAGAAGGGTGGTGATAGAACAAATCACATTTTAAAACAGGAAAGTTTTGGGATATTTTCCTTGAAAGGTGTTAAACATAATGGTTTAAATGAGTCATGGGACATTAAACTATATTTTAAGGATTAAGATTAGGGTAGTGAGTCTCAACCACCTTGAGATACAGAATGTCCCCTGATGGTCACCCATACTGTCTCATGTACAAACCATATTGTTTTCATTTTTGCTTTTTCTATATTGGTTTGAAATAAGTGAAGCTTAAAAGTATTTGAACTAGTGGTTATTGTTTTTTTTTATATTCCTTTTATTGTTGTTTTTCTTTTTTAGGTAACCTCTATCTTTGTTCTCTCTGGCTAGAGGTTGGAAGTTTGCAGATCTCTACTGGTTACAGACTGTTGATTGCAGTAGCCTCTGGATCTCTTTAAACATTTTTTATCTTTTTAGGATCTTATCTCAACCAGCAAAATTTGTATCATTTTAGTAATATAAACAGAAAATGTACTTGTCTGCCTATTAAACACTCAACAATGTGACTGTATTTCAGCAAATATTATTTAATAGCAATAAGCTAAAAATAGAAACAATTGCTTGATATTGTTGCTATATTTAGAGTTGTTTGTGGTAAAAGTAGACTTGAGATTTATAATAGAGTGACTACATGGCAGAATCTTTACTGTTGGTTACTATATAATGAATATTTATGTGGTGTCACTATTTCTAGGGTGTTTGTCTCTCCCACTGCTACAGCCCTGATGAAGGGTTTATCCTGAAGCACCAGGGCAAGTTGGTGATGTGGTTCTTTATCTGTATCACACTTCTATTTTGCATTAAAACAGTTTATTTTGGATTTTAGTTGTCTATTGTGATTTATACAGGTGCTACAGTGTGCGGGTACCTTTTACACTTGCATTACATTGTTTGGGCTGGCCGCTCCATACCCTGCACCAGCCCTGCACTGAGGTATTCATGGTCTTTCCTTGTGGATTTCAGATATTGAATGTGCACTTTAGGTATATGCGTGTGCCTGGTGGTGATAACGAGGTGCTGATGCTCTTTCTCATTTACCATAGGAGAAGTTCCAGCAGCTGGCATCAGAAGCAGAAGTGAACACCAAGGAAGTCCTAGCATACCTCTAGGATCTAGTGACCCAGGGAGTGGCAGTTGCTCAAGTGCTCTCCAGTACCTAGCATGAGGGAAGAGAATATGCAGGGGACTGATATCTTCCTGAGGGTAAAGTTGCAGCTGGGGCTGGCACAGCTATGCTCATACATTGTCCACATGAAGCAGCAGGGTGCCACACCAGGGACAGTGGGGCAGCATTTACTGGTGATTTCTTGGTTGGAAAAGAAAAAGAGGGCAGAGAGACACAACCCAGCCTTTAAGGTGAGCAAAATGCTGGAAGGATGGACATGGGGAGATCCCAAACAAGGGGATGCTAGGCATCCAGTTGGCCCAGCTTTGCTGGCAAGGTTGATCAAGGCCTTGCTCAGGGTTTGCACATCAGGGTCTGAGGCCTTGCTGTTCCAAACAGCCTTCCTGGCAGCATTTTGCGGGGCTCTTAAGGTATCCAAGTTCATGCAACTGAGTAAATCAGAGGCCATATCAGTGGCAATGGGCAATGTGGATGTAGCAGTCATCAAAGAGGGAGTGTTTGTGCACCTAAGACAGGAAAAAGATGGACAAGAAGGGCAGGGGTTACTGGCTTAACCTCCAGTTTCCTCTGTGAGTGCAATTGGACATAAAAGGGTGGGTGTCAGCATATATCCTACAGTTGAAGCTGGGGGGGGGCAAATGATTTTTCACCATGAAAGTGGTACCCCTCTTGCATCATACCAAGTTTTGCACCTACTGGCTGAGACACTGCGAGAGTAGGGGATGAAGGAGGAAGTATTCAGCACTCACTCATTCAGGAGAGGGGTTGCATCGCACACAAAGGTAGAGGGGTGGACAGAGGCACAGTTACAGGTCCTTGGAATATGGAGGTTGCAAGCTTTTGCAAAATAAGTGCACTCAAAACTGCTATAACCTTTTTGATTTTTCTTGTTCTGCAGGGTAGAAGGCCAGGCCAAGGAGAGTGTGGATATGTGGCCATTCTTAAGTGCACTGGGCAGCAATTAGAGAAAGGCAACTCTGAGGAGGGGAACACCTCTTAATTTATCCTCATAAGGTACAGATGCACTGATTAGGGAAAAGAGAGATGAGATTGAGAGAGCTGCTCCCCTGGATCACCACTGAAGCTTGACACCATGGCCCACCATATGTGCTCATTGTCCACCTCAGGGAAAACAACCTCGGCCTCATCAGGTCCCTCTAGTTGTGGAGCAAGATGCACAAGGACTTGAATGTGTTGCAAGGGGAGTGACCAAACACTTGGTTGTTGTGGTTTTATATGATGCAAAGACAGTACATAGTTTATTGTTGACAAAAAAAAGATTTCCATTACAATATAACAACTTCAAAACATGACATACAATAATGACATCATACATTAACATATAGGCATGAATACAGTATTCGAGAGACTCATACCTACTGCACAGTGACACCCTGTAACTTTTTGCTGAATTGTTAAAAGGTTCACATGACACACCTAATTTGTAGTCCCACATTAGGAGAGATATTAAACATAACATGGCCCAGTTTGGTTCCACTGTGCTCTTTCAGTTTTATCACAAAAATCGATTTACCCCTTCAAATAGGGTTCCATTTTGTTACATTGCTTCCATTCCCAATTTAAGTATTTAAATACAGACCTTTATTGTGCCTTAGAAACCCAGCTGTTGTTAATGTGTTATCTAATTACTTCATTTAAGCCTCCCCCAAGAACTCCCTGTACAGAATAAAAGTTTTTGCCTTTTATTTAATCATTTTATACAGCTGTAACGTTCATTACATGTAGTGTCCATCTAGTACCTCATCCTAAGCAGACTGTGCCTTTAATTTGCATGAACTGTGGTCCAAAAGCATTATTGTGTCTGGTGACCTTCTTTTTGTTGCTGACATGCTGCCAAAACCTTGCAGTTTGTTATAACTCATTTATTTAGAAAATTCCCTTTTTCCATGGCGTGTTATTTTTGTGTCCTTTTGTTACCCACGTTACTATTGGTTCGTCCACCGGCCCAGAATGTTCAGAACCAGAAATGCATGCTGACACCTTCAGTCATTACCCCATGGCTCTTTAAAGCTGTGGACCTGGTGGGTCTGTATTCTTTGTACTGCCACCTACATTCTGGACAATTCATGTTGTCCTCCTGAAGTTTGGAGTTATGTACGTTACGGGCACTACAGTGGGCTATTCTATCTGCATCTCAGGTGCTCTTTTGTTCCCCGGTGTGTCAGATGTCTGCAGATTGTAAAGGTACACATTTGATTTTTGGGAAACACAGAGACATGTAGTCGGACCTTGCCTCATGGTCCCAAGATGCTGAGCTCGGGGTATGAAGGGTGGGGTAGGGGCACAGAGAGTTGATTATAAAGCATTTTAAAGTTGAACAACTGCATGTTTCCTAGACTAAATGGTTACACATATTTACCTATTCTGTAGACCAAGTCTCTACATGGGGATCATTCTGTATGGCCTGGTCCCGGGGGGGGGGCATTTTGTGTGATCCTATTCTCTATCATCTGCAGTTTTGGGGAGTATATCAATTTGACCTGGTTAGTGCTGAGGTTCATTTTGTATTAGGCATCAGAACACCATATCTACAGTTTGGAGAGTTCTGTAATGAGAAATAAAATACATGTTGTATTGGGGAGTAAATGAATAGGACTCGGTCTCTGCAGGTGCTCAGTTTGTGTAGACCTGATCTCTTTAGGGGGCTCATATTGTGTTGGAGGCATCAGAACACCAGAACTACTTTTAAACTACATGTTTATCTGCTAAACTTAAAAAGAAATCCTGGTTAATATCATATTTATTTCTGTAAAAACACTTCTGTAGAACAGAAAAATGGTCAGCACTCCAAACGTACTCACAGTACTCATTTATGTTATGTGCAAGTGCATCGAAGCCATTTAGCAGCAGAAAAGCAAATAACAGCAAATAACAGCAGCAGTAAATAAAGCGTTGGGTAATCCACAAATTTCTCAGATCCACAGGAGTCTATAAGATGGCAACTTTAAAAAAAAATCATATTGAACCCACTGACTCAACACTGAGCACCCAAATGCCAGCACAGAACCATTTACATTTCAGCAATATGTTTTGTGATCATTAGGTATGCCATGTGCTGCATGTTAGGCCAAGAGTCTAGCATGGCATATTAAACAATTACTGAGATTCACTGCAACAGTAAAATGAGCCTAAAAGGGCACAAACACCAAAAATGGATGTAAAATGACTGTAATTGATGGTAACCGGGTTGCAGTCACCAAAAACATCAACCCTGTTCATTGTTCGTGTGCAGTTTTAGGCTCATTTGGCTGCTGTTGCAGTTTATCTCAGTAACTGGGCTATGTGCTACATGGTATGCCTTAAATAGCTTCCATGGCAGTACAAGTGAAGAAAAATACTGTTTTTCCTTACTGGGATGATTGCTGTCAGTGACTGTTAAAGTGTTACCCTTTGTTCTGTATTTTTTTTTTTTTGCATTCAGGTTTTTTTGTGCACTTTCAGGCTTACTTTACTGTTGCAGTGAATCACAGTAATTGTTTGGTGTGCCATGTGCTGCATGATAGGCTGAGGGTCTAGCATGAAATATCAAACAATTACTGACATTAACTACAATAGCTGAAGAAACCTAAAAGTGCACCCTCTCCCAAAATGCAGTGGTTGCCATATGCACCTGCAGGACCATGCTGTGGACACAGTGAGTGACGGTACCATGGAGGGGTCCATTTGACAACAGGAAGGGGCTATGTCTTCAGTTGTGGCTGTGATCTGTAGGATGGCACCATTAGTAACAGGGATAATTGTGTATATCTGCACCATACAAGGGGACCATGCAAAATTACCTTGCACTCTGTGATTACAGGACTTCACCAGATTTCAGGTCCATGACTTTCCATTTGTATTGTGCCAACCTCAGAAAATCTCCTGGACACAAACCTTGTTTGCCCATGACAGGGCTTTGGAATATGGACATCTGTGCAAATCTGGGTTTGTGCAGAAAAAATAGGCTTTGCACATGGGCAAGCTTTTGAAAATCTGGCCCCTGAAGTCAGTTTTTAATTTCATTTTCATTTCTTAAAACACATTTTAAGATTGAAGCAACCCACTCAAGGGCATAGTTCTATTAGTAGGAAGTAACCCACTTAAGGGTGTGCAGTTATTAGGGATTAATCAATACCCTGAGTGCATTGTGAAGCACGAGGCTGCTGGCTGAGTGTCCTCACAACACCCAGTATGTTGCTAATCCCCAATAACCACACACCCTGAGTAATTCATACACTTATAACAGAGGGTGCACTACAAAACAAGGAAAAAGCAATATACATGTTTTTTCTTCTTTTATAAAAGACAAGCAAATTACTGTATTCTGCTGCCTAAAAAAATAGTCCCCAACAAAATGGCTATCATGCACATACAGATGTCAGAAGGAAAGTGTTGCTATGCTTTCTCTGACATTTGTTGTGCATGATATGCCTTCTGAGATAGCATAGTAGCTCTGAAGTGCAAAATATGGAGTTGCCTCTTGTGGTACAGACACGGTGTCTATACCTCCACTGGCTTAGCTGCTCTGTCTCTCTGTCTGTGGTTACATTAATGCATGGCAAGCAAGTAAACATTTTCCCCAGCAGTGCAGTCACACAGTCTACCAGACTGTATTCTACCAATTAAGAAATGGCAACTAATGGGACTCAGAGCTTGCAGGTCTTTCTGGAACTCTGTTTCTCTGTCCACCAGCATAAAGCTCACTTTCAGATCATGACATCATTGGGGGGGTCTCCCCTCTCTTCACATGGTTCCATTTGACTTTATGCCACAACTATGGGATTTACCTGTCAATCTGGCTGTGCAACAGATAAATGACCATGGGGACCACACACTTCACTCTGGGAACAAGCTTGGGTAAGAAGCAAGACTACAAACTTTGAATGCTACAGCTACTGTTGCTGCACTGCCTGGGACTACATGGCAGGCCTCAGCTCTCACTCACTAAGCAGGGGTAGTAATGGCTGCTCCACAGACTGCAATTTTGCACCATAACAAGATCAGAACAGAAACACAGGCTGATCTCTCAGAGGGATGGTTCACCACTAGCTGTCATATATTGTGGAGTAAGCAATTGTCACCTGATAGTTTTTACCACTCATCTGCCTTTATCTACGCCATGTTATAAGTCACTACTACACTTTCAGTGTTTTGCCTTCAGCCTTGAATATCACAAGCAGCAAGGGCATGCATTAATCCCAAACATCTCCATTCATCTCATAAAGATATAGTTGGTTTTCCTCTCTCTTATTGTAGGCTTGGGACCAGCTGGTATATGTAATAGACAGACCAGGTGAGATTCAGTCCATACTACACTGTAACATAAAACATTTGTGAATATCTTAACTTAATACAATGTTGTGACTACAGTACAATCTTCAAAAATGTTCAAAAAATGTTATACCGAATATCCATAGTATGACAATCATTTTTTTTTGGTTGAACATTAGCAATAACTTTTTGTATGACTTAGTGAGACACTTGGTATGATACTGATACTACTGTTCTGGTGTCCATGTTACTCATGTGACTTCTTGTGTTGTGTCTGTGTTACTCACGTGACGTCTCGTGTAGTCTGAGTTACTCACGTGACATCCAGTGGAAAAAACCCTTGTAAATAAAGTACAATTCACTTTCTGAAAATTAAGTGATTTCTGTCTTTTTCTATGAGGGTAATATAGCTGTGCAAACAAAATGGGTTAGAAAATCAACGACATGAATGTGGTAGCCAAACTTAAACATGTCCAGATTTGGGCATACTGTGATCAGTAAACATATTGTGGCATAATTACCAACAAGTTAAGTTTATGATAAAAAACTGAAAAGTTAGGTATTATGCTACCTAAATAGATACCATAGACATAGTAATATCAAAAAATATATGTTTGATAATATGACAAATTTGCTGTCAAGGACACAATGCTACTCACATTACGTTGCCCCTGTGGGAACTTTTAATCCCATTTTTTAGCACCTCTGAACTACAAACTATCTTCATGTTGGGGACTGAAATACTACCACATGCACCCAATGTAAATATGATATGGTTATGACAATTGGCCCAAATAAATTTTGGAACCTGATTGTCACACTTTGTCTCTCGAGTAGCATGTTGGTACCTATATACATAAATAATTATTAATTCAGTTAAAATAAGGATCGAACCTTAGGTGCACAATACTGGAAATGGCACCACAATCCACACAGGGATTGTATACAGACTGACATGTCAGGGGGATGGAATGGACAAGGATATGATAGAAGGCATACTTAGAAAGGCAGAGAAAGGGGAGAAACTGTTGATGGGGGACCTTAATATGCCAGATGTCAACTGGAGCACCTTTGCTGTAGCCACTTCCAAAAGCAGGGCCATTCTCAATGCGCTTCAGGTGACATGCCTCAGACAGCTAGTTCTGGAACCTACTCATGAGGGAGCAATCTTAGACATTGTACTCTCAAATTGGGACAGTGAGTGGATCTCAGATCTAGAAGTGGGTAGTCATTTGGGAACAAGTAACCACCAAACAGTGTAGTTCATGATAAACTCAGCTACAGAGTCAACCCATACAAAAGTGAGGGTTCTGGACTTCAGGAGAGCTGACTTTGGCAAGATGGGAGAGTGCCTTAGAAAAGCACTAGCAAACAGGCTAGAAGGAGGGGTTGAGAAACAATGGGGAAATATCAAAACTGCCATCACAGAGGCAACAAGCCTTTGTGTGAAGCAAATAAATAAATCAAAAGGAAAGAAAAAGCCACTATGGTACTCAAAAGAGGTGGTGGTGAAGGTTAGGGAGAAAAAGATAGCATTTAGGAAGTATAAGGAAACACAGAAGGAGCAGGACAGAGAACTGTACCAGTTAAGGAAGAAGGAAGCAGGGAGGGTAGTCAGAATAGAAAAGGTCCAAACTGAGGAAAAGATAGCCAACTCAGTTAAGAAGGGGGATAAAACCGTTTATAGGTATATCAGGGAGCATAGAAAGACAAAGGGAGGGATAGTGAGGCTGAACAGAATAGACGGTGGGTGGGCAGAGAGGGACAGTGAAAAAGCAGGGATAATGAATGAATACTTCTGTTCAGTATTCACAAAAGAGGAGGTGGGGAAGGTGCCTAATCCAATTAACAGAAGCACTGTGGATGGGGGGGGGTCGATCCTAGTCCTTTCACAGAAGAAAGTCTTCTGAAAGAACTCCTAAAACTGAAGGTGAACAAAGCAATGGGGCCAGATGGAATTCACCCGAGAATTCTAAAAGAATTAAGCAGAGAACTAGCGACACCACTGGCTACCCTTTTTAACAAATCATGGGAGAATGGTGTGATACCTGAGGACTGGAGGAAGGCAGATGTGATTCTGCTACAAAAAAGTGGGAGCAAGACAGAGGCAGGAAACTACAGACCTGTTAGTTTGACCTCTGTGGTAGGGAAAGTGATGGAATCACTTCTGAAGGAAAGCATTGTTGAGTACCTAGAGGCCAGTGGGGCACAGGATCCAAGGCAGCATGGGTTCACAGCAGGAAGGTCATGTCAGATGAATCTAATTGATTTCTTTGACTGGGTGACTAAAGTAGTAGTCCAGGGAGGGGCTGTGGACATGTCCTACCTAGACTTTAGCAAGGCATTTGACACAGTCCCACACAAAAGATTAATAGTCAAATTAACCAGCCTAGGAGTGGGTCCCAGAGTGGTAGTCTGGGTAAAACATTGGCTGGATAACAGGACACAGAAAGTAATTGTAAATGGAGTCCACTCTGAAGAAAGAGGGGTTACTAGTGGGGTACCGCAGGGTTCAGTACTAGATCCAGTCCTTTTTAATGTCTTTATAAGTGACATTGCAGAGGGACTGAAAGGAAAAGTATGCCTCTTTGTAGATGACACAAAGATCTGCAACAGGGTTGATACACAAAGAGGAATGGAAAGGATGAGAAGGGACTTAGCAAGGTTGGAGGAATGGTCAGAAGTATGGCAGCTTGAATTCAATGCAAAGAAGTGCAAAATAATGCACCTGTGAAACAAACACCCAGTGGAAGATTACACAATGGTGGGGAGGTAGTAGCAACAACAAAAATGGAAAGAGACCCGGGGTAATCATATTAGATGACCTTAAGGTTGGCAAGCAATGTGAGAAGGCAGTAGGGAGGGCTGGGGGGATACTGGGATGTATAGGGAGAGGCATCATGAGCAGAAAACAGGAAGTTGTTATCCCCTGTACAGACAGTTGGTGAGACCCCATCTGGAGTACTGCATCCAGTTCTGGAGACCCCATCTCCGCAAGGACATAGACAGGATAGAGGCAGTTCAGAGGAGGGCAACTAAAATGGTACAAGGTCTACATGAGAAGCCATATGAGGAGAGACTAAAGGATCTTAATATGTATACCCTTGAGGGAAGGAGTGAGGGGGGACATGATAGAAATGTTTAAGTACCTCAGTGGAATCAACAAAGTCCAAGAGGGTAGCATCTTTCAGAAAAAGTGATGTGCAAGAACAAGGAGACACAATTTGAAGATAGAGGGGGAACAGCTCAGGGGCAATGTGAGGAAGTATTTTTTTCACAGAGAGGGTAGTAGATGCATGGAACAGCCTTCCTGAGAAGGTTGTGGGGTGTAAAACTGTGGGAGAATTCAAGAATGCATGGGACAGACATAAGGCAATTTTTATGTGGGGTAGGAAGAAATAGGCTGTTGGTTAAATAGGATCTGCAGCTTATCCTCTAGGTAGGGAAATTGGCAGTCTAGGTGGGCCAAGCAGTTCTTATCTGCCATCAAAGTCTTTGTTTCTATCTTTCTATACTAAATTTTACAATTTCGAAAGTATCAGAGCACTTTTATTGCTATAGCAGCCATTCTTTTTTTCCTACATACAGTTGCTTGTAAGAGATACAGCGATAGCTTTTCCAACATGGAAATTTCCTCCAAATTAAACAGCAGGTCCAAAATATATTGAGTGGGTAGTACCATGGAACCAATAACCTTTCCAAGAAATGCATTTCTTAAATCAGAATACCAGGGACAAATGAGTACCACGTGATGTAAGTCCTCAAGCTCATTCATACCACAATTACAGAAACCCGAGGCATGAGGATCATTAGAGTACCTCTCCAACAAGACATTGCTTGGGAAATACTTAAATCTTAATTGTGTTATAATTCTTCTAGGATCAGGATTATGCAGGTTAGTTAAATAAAACTTTACACTGTGTTCTTTAATGTTGTTAACAAGCCAAGTTGAGACCCTCAGACCATTAACTGATCACAAATCATTTTCTCTAGCTTTAGCAATTACTACACTTTTTATAACTTTTAGATAAGTCATACTAATTGTAATCTTTTTATCCATCCAATGTTTTAGCTTTATTAAATGATAATGTTTAAATAACAACTCTACCTGTAGAAGCAGGTTTTGATTTTTTTCCTCCGAGTATAATCTTTTTTTCCTTTAACACACTTTTCAGTAAAGTGTGTTCTGTAGAATTAAACTTTAACCAAAAAGATAGAATACTGACATGGATTAATTCTTTTAATGAGATTTGTCCCAACTGTGACCTAACTAAAACATTAGAGGAGCTATATGGAAGCCCCAATTTCTGTTTATAAGACTTATTTACAACTACATCCATCTTCCATGGTTCAGCAAAACCCCAGGATTCAACAGTATATAATCCTTGTGGTATTACTTTAGAATTGATTGCTTTAATCATTGGTATCATCATATGGCCTCCGTATCCATCATTAAACCTTTTCAAACCTAAAGCTGTTTTATTCATTTTATCCACTGTAAAATTATATGTCTATTCCACTTCATATATGATGAAAATGTAACCCCGAGATATGTAAATCCTGTAACAAAATCTAATAAAGAACCATCCAATTACAGCTTTCTATATTTGTGGGTTGGGCAATAAATGTAACTTTTTACACAAGCTATTAAGTTTAACCAGACTTCTCTGTAGTCCCAGTATACTCAGTGAAAAAATCAGCAAATCATCTGCATAGGCCAGCAAAGGTATCGTTAGCTGAGCCAATTTTGGGGAATGGAAATCATTACTTATCATATTAACTATTAAATCATCAATATAGATATTAAAGTAGGTGCCAGTACCCAACTTGTCAGATGTCACAAAGAGCAGAGATTTTTTCTGTTAACAATCCATCATTAGAATATTGTTTTTTAGACCAAGTATTAGTATACAAGCACCTTATTAATATTATTAGATTTGGGTCAATACCCAGATTATCCATTTGAAGCCATAAAATATTTTTATCTATGGAATCAAATGCAGATTTAAAATCTACAAACACAATGTAAAGTTTTTGTTTCTTTAGTTCACAATATTTTTCCAACAGATGATGAAAAATAAATATCTGAGTTGTTGTACCACAGCCTTTAGTAAAATCTGCTTGTAAAAACAGATAACCCAGCATACTTCATAATACAGTCTATTAATCTATTCAGTAATATTTTTGCATGCAGTTTAGCTAAAATATCAATTAAACTCATTGGACAATAGTTTTCTGGAAGATCCATCTCACCTTATTTGAAAATAGGTAAGATATGATGATCAAGCCAAGTTGATGGCTTATATCCATAGATAATGGACTTATTGTAAAAATCCACTAGTAAATTTGACCACCATTCTATGTCTTCTAAATAAAAATCAACTATTATGCTGTTTGGCCCAGGTGCTTTGTTCTTTTTACAGCTCTTTAGAGCAGCTTCCACTTCCATAGCAGTAAGAGAGGTAAATTTGTCATCTATTTCAGCAGATATTGATTCTAAGGCTATGGTATTTTTAAGTAATTTACTGTCTATAAAGTTAGAATTGTATACATCATAATAATACTTTGTCCAGTAATCGGGATGCACATATGAGTCAGTTTGAGTTTTAAATGGTAAAGTGCCATAAGATACCAGTCTCCAAAAAGTCCAGTCATCTTTCTGCTCTATAGCCTCAAACATCTTGTCTCATTGATCTTTCTGAAAAAAGAATTTCTGTACGTTAACATGCTCTCTATATTTTCTCCTAAGTTTATTTAATTCCATTATATTTTCTCTGGTAGGATGCTTTTTAACTTTTCTTATTGTCTATACAGGTTCTTTTTTTTTTTGGCAAACATGTTTTATAGAAGCAATTTTCATATTTTAATGGAAATTGTTGTATATATTAGAGGCAAAAAACTCAGTTTAATGCATTAGTTAGGGTTGTTCCACAGCGACAAAAGTGAGGAAATTCGCTGTTAGGGTTGAAAACCCTAACTCCGAATTCACCCCCCCCCAGCACCACACACACACAGACACACACACACATTCAAGTATGGGGGAAGACCAAGTCAACACAACCAATGACAGACATCCAGCGGCAGGTGACAGAAATAACAAACAATTGTCTAAATGTACTACGAGATATCCCCACCCACCTGACCAGGTACTGCATGCTCAGTGGAAATCAACAGCAAAACTGAGGCCATGTACACCAAATGTACCCATCCCTGTTTGCAACTGCACACAATGTACCACACTTAGTAGTTGCATGGCCTTACCTACCGATGCCCCACACCAGACCACACCACATGTGGTGGGCCACCTGAGCAATAGAGTTCAGCAAAATCAAGGAGTTGTACCGGTATAATATCTCTGATTATAACAAGGGTTTGAGAAATGCAGCTTTCTAATTTACTATAAACATTGTAACAACCTTATGTTTAGTTTTTATTAACATACATGTAGAGCCTAACCATATGATGAACATGGTTTAATGTTGTTTAAAAAACAGTTTTATTATAATAGCAATAAGCCACTCCCAGATATTATGTTAATGGTCAGTTTATCACTGTCTAGTGACATGTGGCACTCGGCCATGCCTCATTCAACATTAAACCCCTACAGGGTGATTAACAGACCATTTAACATAACTGTTGGTCATGCCTTATTGCTTAATTGTCTTATGAGTAGATACTTTCCTCTGCTAGGCACTGCAGCAGCTTTGCAACACAGTGTCCCACCCAGTCACACCATACACTGTCTAGTTACTGGAGAATGGCTGTGAATATGAACTCATGAAGATGAACAGTGTAACTTGATCATTACAGTCATTGAAACCCTAGTGTGATTATAACTGAGTCAGTGATAGAGGATAACCCCTGCTGTCCTAGTACACTTACCCCATTGTGAGTTAAATCAGTACTAAAAGACATTCTGTTTATATCTACACCATACCTACTTGATTCCTGTTGTACCACAATTAACATAGTTATCACTTGATAGCATCAGTGACAGAAGTGTGAAACCCAAACAGTAGGCATACAGCCTGAGTATGAAACAACTGTTAAAAAAAATCACACTGTGTCCATAAGTGGCATAGATCACTCATTGCACAATAGTAAATGTATTACTATTTGAATAAGTTAGTCATCACAGATGCAATGAGATTGTCTTTATCAGGTACAACATACTCAGTAAGTGCCTACAGGAAAATCTATCCTATATACATCTCCGATACAGGTACATCATTGTTGGCTCAGTAGTGCTAATGATATTTAGAAGTTGCTTGGCCTCGATCCATGCAATTACAATGTTTCTTACAAAGAATACTTACTGCATCTTTAGTATTGAAACACACTGAAGGTCTATGAATGTACATCAGCAGTACACCTTCATCAGTAAGAATGCATGTGATACTGGCAGTACGAATTTCACAGCGTTGAACAGGCAATGCTTTTCCATACGTTTACATCAGCCTTTCTATGTTGAGTAAACCATTGCAGTAAATGTACTACTATGTAAATCACCTACTAAATGTATCACTACTTTTATCTTGAGCATGCTAGTGTCTTGTAGTTAATTTATGTGCTTCTCTTAATTAATGTATACTCACTAGTGTTAAAACCTTTGCAACTGTCATCATGCACCTTCAGCATTTATATTGAATAACGGCACAGTACCAGTTGTGGTGTGGTGTGGGGCATTGGTAGGTAAGGCCATGCAACTACTAATGTGGTACTGCTGTGCAGCTGCAATCAGGGATGTGTCACTGGTGTACATGGCCTCAGTTTTGCTGTTGATTTCACTGAGCATGCAGTATCTGGTCAGGTGGGTGGGGATGTCTTGTAGTACATTTAGGCAATTGTTTGTTATTTCTGTCACCTGCTGCTGGATGTCTGTCATTGGTTGTGTTGACTTGGTCCTCCCCCATACTTGGATGTGTGTGTGTGTGTCTGTGTGTGTGTGGTGCTGGTGGGGTGAATTCGGAGTTAGGGTTTTCAACCCTAACAGTGAATTTCCTCACTTTTGTTGCTGTGGAACAACACTAAGTAATGCATTAAACAGAGTTTTTTGCCTCTAATTTCCCTTCTTTTTGAGAATGATAACAAGAAATAGTGAATGTAATGCAGCAACGGGAGCGCGGGCCCCACCACATGAAGTCTTGTGGCATACTAACAGGGACAGCAATGCAAACAGAAATGCTAGCAGTGGCACACATGGTAACACAAGCGCAAATGAGAACAGAAAGGGTAACGCACATGGTGGCGTAGATGGGAATGGTCTGCCACGTGATGTGTTGTCACATAGTAACATGGTGCCTGCAAACAGAAATGTCAATGGGCATGGTGACGTAAAGTGAAACAGAAAGATAAACAGTACTGTAGACAGAAATGGCAAAAAATAACAGAAATGCAAGCGCAAATGAAAACGCAAGAGGATAATGCACATGGTGGTGCAGACGCCAACGGTAAGTGAAAAAGTACAGGAACTCAAGCGGAAAGGGAAACAGTAACAGTAACAGTAATGTAAGCGTTAGCAGGCTGGTTTTCCCAAAACCTGCATAGAGAAAGACAGTGAGTACAAATAATGTATGCATAATAATGAGTATCAAGCAGAAAATGAGATCTTGGAATACTAAATACATTATATCTCAGGAACCGCATCGATAGAAAAAAATTTAAAAGTCATATTATTTACAACTGTCCTGGCTAATTTGAATCTTAGCCCTGTTATGGACCTAAGAAATTTTCCGAGAAAAGTCCTAGATCTTGCACCCTGCCATTTAGACACGGGCCCTGGAAAGGGTGCGGGCGTAATCGTATCGTTATCCTATGGGAAAAAAGAAAAGTTCGAGCACCATATCTTTGCCTCCTGTAATGTTTTTCACCAAACCACTGAAGGGCACATCTGTGGGCTGTTGGCTGTCTTCCTCCAAATTTCAGGAAAAAAGACCAAACCGTTATTTTGCAGCAGGGATCCAAAGGATTTCTGTAATGCGTCGGGTGCCGTAATGTTATCCTATGGGAAAAACATCAACTTTGGAGTGCCGTAACTTTGCCACTGTGTAATATTTTTTCAATACAACACTGAAAGGCACATCTGTGAGATGTCGGCTCCGTTCCCTCCAAATTTCAGCCCCAAACTCCCAACGGTTCTTTTGCAGCACAGTGCCAAAGAATCGCTGTCACTGTCCCACAGATGGAAAACTACTGTCGCAATTTGCGAAAACTTTCACAAAAGTTCGACACTTTCGTGAGCACGAAAGTAATTTGTGAAAGTACTTTTTCCAGAAATTTGAAAAACATATTTCTGGGGTGTTTTACCACAAAATAAAGACATGGCAAGCATCCTCATGGTCCGACTAGGTGAATACAAAAAGAATTAGGTTGCTAGAGGGTCCCAAATTTAAATGCCAACCATTTTTATGATCACCAACTGAAAACAAAATGGCCGATTTGCGAAAGTAACAGGCCCATTTGCGAAAGTAAAAATGTATTTGTGAATGTGTTGAACTTTTTGTTAACTTTTCCCATTGACCTATAATGGGAAACTGTTTTTTGAATAACTTTTGAACCGTTTAATATTTTTTCATGAAATCTTTGAAAGGCACATCAGGGACCCTGGCCGCACATTCCCTGAAGATTTTGTACTGGTCGCGCAAACCGTACAACCTGTAGGCATGACCGTAGAATTCCAGAAAAAGCGTAAACGCGCGCACAGATCATGCTTAATACCTCCGCAGCCGTATATCCGACCACTACAAAACTTGGCAGATCCCAAGGCCTATGGCTCTTGATTATGTATTCCAAATTTCAGACAAATATTTCAAACAGTTGCAAAGTTATTAAGGTGCAAAGCTTTGGGGTTTAACGTAGAAATGGCTCCTCAACCCTAACTATGGTAGCACTACTGCTACCATAATATATATATATATATATATATATATATATATATATATATATATATACATATATATATATATATATATATATATATATATATATATATATATATATATATATATATATATATATATATATATATATATATATGATCTAATTCACCTTCTACTTCCAATGTTAACATATTTTGAAAAGATGCAGCTTATTCAAATCTATCTTCAGATTTAAACTTGTTCCATCCTAAATTTTTACCATTACTTATTACTATATGCAGTTCCTTTATAACTTGAGTATCAATATCCCACTTTCTTACCATAAGTACTGGAAAATGATCACTATCAGATCTCAGAACCTGTAAATCAAGATATTTATGATAGTCATACAGTGATATCAAAACATAATCAGTTAATGATGTACGCTTATAATTTATATAGGAGTACATGCCCTTACTGCCATAAAATGTTCTACCATTTAATAATATAAGACCCGTCTCAGAAAGCAATTTCTCCATTCTATGTTCTCTTTCTGTACTTATTTGATCTATTGAAACGTGTCCGGATATTTAATTGTTTCTTCCTACTCAGAAACTCTTTATCCAATTAGGGTGTCAAAGGAGGATATCTAATGTTAAAATCACCTGTTATGTAAACTTCAGCATTATTGTAATTCTTTTGTAAAGAAGTTATTTCTACAATGATGTTATCAAATGAATCCTTATTTTAATTAGACGATTTCTTTGGAGAATTATTCACATTAACTGTTATAACTAATGAGTCATTCAAACCAATTAAAGCCATAATGTAATTACTCTGTACCTTAGATTGTATAAGTTTAATGTTATTCGAAATATGTATGTTTGTAATAAGACCACCCATTAATCTACCCTTCCTTGAATGCTTAACTGCACAACTATGAAGAATCTGATATCCATTAATTTGAATAGCATCATCCTGTTCTTTTCCATGCCATGTCTCTTGGAGATTTATGATATCATTTTTTTTTAATAAAACTCTCATAATCAGAGTCAGCCAGCTTTATAGTATGTCCTGCAACATTCGAGGTTATAATTTTTAAATATTATGGGTACTTCTTAATAAGTTTGACAAGTTTTCTGGTATACCCACTATTCACCACATTTATAATATCACTGTTTTGTTGAAGGATTATCTCATTTCCACTACAGTTTAGAGAGAATCATTTGTCATATTCTGTAAACAGCTGGAATCTATTAGAAATGTCCAAATCATATACAGTTTGATTGTCTTTTGTATCAACCTTTGTCCTGTCATCCTCTTTACAATCCATGATTTTATCTGAGAAATCTATTATTAGAATCCCTAAGACATCAAATTTATTTGCCACTTCCAAAATGTTAGCAGTCATTTTGTTATTTGCCAAAGTAACATCTATTTGACTTCCTTCTGAGCCAGACTTGAATACCCTTTCAACATTGACTATGTCATTTTCATAAAAATTCAACCCAAGGATGTTACAAAAAAGCTGTGCAATCATGGTTTTCAATTTATTTTTGTTCTCCCATCAGCATAAACTAACCCAAAAATTGAAAGAACAACCTCTGTAGAGTCAGTTCTTTCTCATTATGATATACCAGGTCCCTAATATTATGATAATTAGACGGCACAGACACCAGCTCTTCCATAGTCTTATAAGACTATTTGCTATTTTCCAACAGGTGCTTTGTTAATATGGGATAATCCATATATACAGTACATGTCACATTAAACTGTTTCAGCAATGAGTTGGTGCCACATTGTTTTTTTCAGTTGGCAATGCACTGGCAACTCATATTGCATTATTTTGCAATGCTTAACCAGTTAAAGATCAATGTTTGTAAAATGTGTTTGCAACTCATTTGGAATGCATTTGCAGTCCAGTTACAGTGCAATGAAAAAACTGAGTTTTATTTTTTTAAGGAACAGCTTGTGCAGGTCTTTATGATGAATCCAGCAACACTTAGGAAACTCAATCAGAAATGCTATAGCAACTCATTGGAGGAACAGCTTAATGTGATTTGTACTATAAATCATGATGATATAGTTGCTCTGAGGTTTCTCCAAACATACTGAGCAACACGAGCATTCTCGAAGAAAATCAAGAAAACATCACTGTCTCTAGCATATTCATAGACCTAATCACATCAATAATGTCATCATCAGAAATATCGAGGGCCAGAAATTCATTACAGGGAATGTTCACCAAAATTCTAAGAACTTCCCTATTTTCATTAGTATCGTAAGGTATTCCAGCCAGCACAACAATTACCTGGGCTTCAACCAACAGTCTGGAACTCAAATAATCTACTACTACATTATTACCTTGACACTTAGAGTTATTGTATTGATTTGAGAGATCAGAGATATCCAAATATTTTTTATTCTCCTGTGGAACATCATTAATTGATAGCTCCTGAACCACCACCAAGCCCTTTTCCATCCCTTCAACATGCACTTTAGATTTATAAATATTACCTTACTTTTTATTCTTTTTATTCTTTTCTTGCCCCTTTTGTTCTTCTATCTGATTCACTTGTTTTTAGGTTTCTGTAAAAATATTCTTATTCCGATGGCAAGACTCTTTCTTTTTCAGATGAGAATTTTTTTTTAATAGTCTTAGTTTTTTCCTTTTGCATTTTTTTTTTAATTTTCATGGTAATTATGGATCTCAGTAGGAAATTCTGAGCCCCCACCTACTGTTTTGATGTTAACCTCAGTCTTTTCAGAACTATCAGTTTTTCTGAGGTCCACATATGTATCCTCTGAATTCAATATTAACCTAACCAGGCCACTACTCACAGTATATTGTGAGCTTGTAGACTTTAGATTCTGATTTATTTTAGAAATGGCTAACAATTCTTCCAGTCTCATAGCATTCACTGTAACCTCACCCCGTAGATCAGTAATCTTGTTTTTAATCATTACAAGCTGTTCCATAATAGCTATATTTGCAACATGGGGATCTTTTAAGACCCAATCAGTTTTCCATCTATAAAAGGAGGACCAAGGGGGAGCAGTTGATGTCGCCTACCTTGACTTCAGCAAAGCTTTTGACACTGTTCCACATAGAAGATTGATAAATAAGCTAGGTAGGCTCGGGGTGGGTCAGAAGTTGGTCAACTGGGTGGCAAACTGGTTGACTGGCAGAAAACAGAGAGTGGTGGTAAATGGTATACAGTCAGAAGAGATGCAAGTCACAAGTGGGGTACCTCAGGGATCAGTCCTGGGGCCAGTCCTATTCAACATCTTCATTAGTGACCTCGCAGATGGACTAGAGGGTGGTGGCTTGTCTGTTTGCAGATGACACCAAGATCTGCAACAGAGTAGATGATCCAGATGGGGTGGGCAGAATGAGAAGAGATCTGGATAAACTAGCAGAATGGTCAGAAGAGTGGCAACTGGGATTTAATGCAAAGAAGTGCAAAATCATGCACATAGGGAAGAGAAACCCTGAAGCCACTTATAGGCTGGGAGGGAGTTGCTAGCAGTCACAAAGGAAGAAAGAGACTTGGGCATCATCATCACTGATGACCTAAAATCATCCAAGCAGACCTCCCTAAAGCAGTAAGTAAGGCTAGGGGGTGTTAGGGTGTATTAGTAGGGGTATCACAAGTCGTAAGAGGGAGGTAATAATCCCTCTTTACAAGACACTGGTTAGGCCCCATCTTGAGTACTGCGTGCAGTATTGGAGGCCACACCTTCACAAGGACATTAACCAAATTGAGGCAGTCCAGAGAAGGGCAACCAAAATGGTGCAGGGACTGCATCAGAAGACATATGAGGACAGATTAACGGAGCTCAATATGTATACCCTTGAGCAAAGGAGGGAGAGAGGTGATATGATCGAGACATTTAAACACCTTAAGGGCATAAACAAGGTGAAAGAGTCTAATATGTTTAAATATAAGAAAAATAGCAGGACAAGAGGACACAGCATGAGATTAGAGGGAGGCCGATTAAGGGGAATGAGGAAATTCTTTTCACAGAAAGGGTGGTAGATGCATGGAATGGCTTACCACAAGAAGTGGTGGCTATGAATACAGTGCAGGGCTTCAAACAGGCATGGGATAGGCATAAGGGAGCAATACAAATGACTATGAATAGATAGGTCACTGACAGAGCAAAGGCCGATGGCACATTTATAAGGTAGAAAAAGAAATGGGCAGACTGGATGGGCCTTGCGGTCCTTATCTGCCGTCAACTTCTATGTCAACTTCTATGAGTACAAGTAAGATGAAACACAACTTTCTGTTCTTTCACATAAGCTTGTTTGGCTAGATCTTTTTATCCACTTATTGTTTGGTCCAGTACTTCCACTGTCTCCCTAACTGCCTTATTTTGCATTATAAGTTTATCTTTATCTAAACTCACTAATTTATGTAACATCAGGTAAACTATAGTATGATAAAGAAATGACTGGAAAATCTTGTGTCACTTCAGAGGTATTACTCTCTACAAATTAACATTTTTTGATTTTCACATCCTGCACAACAAGAGATACAAACTCACTTAAAGTATCATACCCTAAATTAGGGGTTCTATTAACCGAGTCTGTACTAAAATGATACTGGATACCAGACACATGCTGTTCCTCATTGCTTTTATTGACAA
This sequence comes from Neoceratodus forsteri, assembly GCA_016271365.2. Taxonomy (NCBI): domain Eukaryota; kingdom Metazoa; phylum Chordata; order Ceratodontiformes; family Ceratodontidae; genus Neoceratodus; species Neoceratodus forsteri. The sequence goes on along the minus strand of CM057450.1, from coordinate 824,869,655 downwards.
ACTTTGCTGTGTCTAGATCTATAACTTGACATGGAGTAGAAGTGAACCTAGTGTCACTCTCATCTAATGGCACTCCAGTCCTTATTAGATGGGAAGTCATTTGTGTCTGAGCTCCCTTTCTACCCTGAGTTTTAACACTTTGCCTTTTGGTTTTACCCACTTTCTTATCTGCACAAGTTTCTACTTATTTGCTTTTATCAGTATCATTTTTTACTGTTGTTCTTCCTTCTTCTGTTATTTTTTTCATTTATCTTATCAGAAATAACCTGGGAAACTAAATTTGTAGTATTAGATTTCTGTTGGGCTGCTTTCCTAGTTTTCATTTTTGTTATAAAATCACACCAACCTTATTGAATTAATACTTGATTAGATCACTAGATCCTTTACACACAAAGAAAAAAGAAATTGAAAACAATTAAAAAAGTAAAACAGATTAAACACATATACATATATATATCACATATATCACTGTATCAGAATATTACTGTGAAGCTTAAAATAGTATTTTTCAGAGAGATCAGGTTCCAACAGGTTTTAGATTATTATCTGTATCTTCTTAGCATAAAGCAGAAGTAAGGTGCCTTTGTTTTCCAAACTTATCCTCTTCTTATTAAAGTAGCTTGCACTTTTTAGCCGATGTATAAATTTCTTGTAGCTAAGTACCTAAAAGCAAGAAAAAAAAACACTATTTTATCTCTCACTAACTTCCCTACTAATTACAATAGATAAACTTTTGAGACACTAAGCCTCAAAAGTAGTAAACTTATGTAAACTGCCAAGCAGTTTTACCCCAGTTTTAACTAGTGTGTTAAATAAATCAGTACCTTGTATCAAGGATAAAAAAAGAGAAAGAACATTTTTCTAACACTTTCTAGAACTTTTTAACCTATTACATAGATATTGCATAAATATGATCAAGTGTACCTTCATCATTAAAAAATGAGTTTTAATAATCAGACCCAGCCAGCAGCCAGCAACAATCCAGCAACGATCCAGATAACCCAGTGTGCCTACTCCAGTTAAGCCGTTGTGTTTCCCAAACAAGGAAATATTGCAACCTTTCTACAAAAGGCCTCCAAGTCCAGAAATCACTATTGATAATAAAGGGAAAAAATAGGAGAAGCACGCTTAACAAAATATAGTCACCAGCAGGTCTATGAACTTAGAAATCACTGCCGACTGCTTACTAATGGCTAGTATAATAACTCTCTCTTAAGTATGTCTTTTAACAAAACTCTAAAATTTCTGCATCCAGGTCCTTAACCTTTACTAACTAGGATAACTAGACTAAGATTCACTATACAGCCAAAAATACTATAGAAAATACTACAAAATTAAACAGCAAAAAATTTTATCCAGACAGCGTTTTTTAAATTTCAAGACTGGACTCACCTAGCCCTGAAGTAAAACCAGCACATTAGACAGTGTATCTAAAACGGTGAATTACAAGCTAACACTGCTAAAACAAAGCAGTCAAACTTCACCAAAGCATTGTAGGATGCTGTGAGTACAAACGACTGGTTCTCTCGGCTATCAGAACATCTTTGCCCTAAAAACTGAGAGTCACATAAGCGTTTAAATAGCGTTTAGATAGTTAACTAGCTAAGCAGCTAAGTTAACAAGCAGCTAAATCTTTATACAATACACCTGCTATCCTGTATATTTCCAGTTACAAGTATGCTACATTTATTAAATAGATGCTATACTTGCTAAATAGGCTCACGGGTTATCTGATATGTAAACCAGCAAATTACCTGATCAGCTTAATATGGCCTTAATTACTCTAATCAGCTGATTTACTTGATGTCAATTTAATAATATTCTAATAGTACTAACAAAGCATGCAAAGCAAGGAAAATGTGCAAAGCAATTAAAATACATGTAGAGAATAATTAATCAAAGGATTACAAGTGAGTTTAGTTACAAACTTATCATACCTCAGTCAAATCACAGTCAACAACGTATACAAAAGAGAATCCTCACAAATACCAATTTGGGGTTTTAAAGCGAGACACTCAACCAAATAAATCCCTAATATGTAGTGAAACTGCATTAATATCTTTCTATGCATTTGTGCATTTGTATATTTATGTATCTCCAGGGTTCCCCAATTCTCAGAAGAGAGGAAGAAAATTGCAAGCTCAAGCTCCACAGAAAAAAATCAAAAAAAGACAAAATAAAATCATTTGAGGCGATATACAAACCCTCTCTCTGCACTATACCATGCTATGTATGATGTAGGAGAAAAACACTTCTTTGACCCTCACTTCCCCCTAATTTAAAATACAAGGAATAACACTGGAGTAGACACCAGGTTCAAGCACCTACACTGATAAATGCAGTAAACAAAGTAATTTATAAAAGTGCTACTCTAAAAAGTACTAAAAGTACTAGGCTAAATTAAAAGTGTAACAACACCCCCCCAAACAAAAATAATTAAAGCGAGTCAATAGGTAACTCGCTAGTCTATATATATTTTTCCACTTTTTTTAACTTCATTTTAAGCTGCTCAGTATAGTCAGTATAGTCAGTCTTCAGCTCTCTGCTCCTGCTCTACTCCTGTTTCTGATACCACTCTGATGCCAAAACTCAAAAGTTCTCTATTTTCCCTTCTCTGCTTCAGTTTCACTGGCTCATCAATTCACCAATTCTACCAGCACCATCCAAGCACAAGCTTCAATCTGAGTTTTAGTGAAGCAAAAGCCTTTAGTCTTCTGCTTAGCCAAGCCCTGGCTTAACGCCTTCTGCAAGGTACCCTGCTCCTCCAGTGGAATTCGAACAGCTTCTCCACCTAGGACTCTGATTGTCACACAGACCTATTCTGCTTTGGAAGGCAAAAACACATTTTCACCAGGATGTGAAAAATGACAACTGTACTGTTTATAAGGAGGTGCAGAAAAATGGCAGTGTTGAAAATCTGGAGTGAAAATATTGCAAATTCATGAAGTTACAAGCGTGCGTAGCAACTGCACAACCCATGCTCCTAAAACAGTAATTTTTTTGATTTGTTCCACCAAATACACAACATAGACTTTTTGAGAGCCCACCTCATGAACAGCGGGCACTGTTGTTTCGTTAATGGGTTCCGAAAGGTGATACCGTGCAGTGACTGAAAAATCACCTTTCGGGACTGAATAATGCCATGACAGTGGCTGAATTCATGAGGAGGAATCCCAATAACCCCATGTTGAAAATTTGGTGCCAAAAGTCCCCAAAATGCCTGAGATATGCACCAAAGTTGAAAAAAACATATTTATGCCATTATACAGCTTACCAGCATTTCTTCAGTTCACTGTTGGCTTTGAAGTGTGCAGACATGTTCCCAGTCCACCGAAGATCATTGTACTGGGCTCCAGAGGTAAGTATGGGGTGAGGTGGGGTGAGTAGAGGGGGCATGAGTTGGGGGAGGGGCTGCTGGACTTGATGAGGGACTGTTTTCTGTTTTACAGGTTAAACAACAAAAAAAACATCATGGGACTTTTTTTTTAACAGGGACATTTGGCACACTGGGGTGGGCTCCCAGAGTGCCACCCTAGTGTTTTTCTTTGGGGATGCGGTAGCTGATGGGGTATTGGGCACCTCCATTGGCACATACTGGGGGGCAAGAACTGAGGGGGATTGGGAACCCTCCTCAGAACAAAACAAAATGTTTTTGGGTGAGGGACATAATGCTGATGGGGAGTGGGGCCCCCGTCAGCAAACAAAAGATTTTTTTGGGGTATATGATGCTAAGGGGGATTGGGCACCCCCTCAGTACTGGGGGCTGTTAGTATTGTTTGTAAACATGGTGGCAGCTTGCTGCCATGTTCGCAAACCATATTACATTAGGCCAGGTACAGCCCTGCAATGACAGGTCACTCCCTCATTGCAGCGGAATGTCTGACGCTGTAATGATGAGGCAGCCCCTGATTGTTGAGGTGAAAACCTTTCAAGTTGGTGGCACTTTTGGAAGCCAGTGTCATCAGCACACTGTGCCTCCATTTGTCCACCAGTGCCAAGCCACCAAATGCAATGCCTCCATTGCCTTGCATAGTGCTGCACCTCCACAACCCACTTCTCTCCTAAGCTGCAACATAATGTTTCTTGCACATGCGCACAAGCAAACATAATAAACAGGACTAAAATATAACAAAAAGAAAACAAACAGCAAATCCAAAGTTACAATGATAGGCATAAGATAATTGGATGAATTATAACTGCTCTTCCTCCCACAAATAGTATGTCGTTCTCTGTCAGGTTTGAGTTGGAAATGCCACTGAGACATGCAAAGTTTAAGCAAATCACAATTTTCAGCGTCTCTGATTCACTGTTGTAAGTCATGTGGTCTTCACAGAAGTCAGCTTTCTGTACCATATGATTGCTGAGAGAAATCTGCATCATTAGCCAGCCCATCATCACAGCAGCAGCAGTGCTACCTTTAAGTTCAAGATTATTGTTTGGCTACTGCCTTTACATTAAGGCCCAGATATTCAAACTGCGCCAGGCTGTGGCGCAAGTCTGGGCACAGCACAACTTTGTTGCGCACGGGTGTGGCCTGGGCAATATTCAATGGAGCTGCGCTATGGCACAACAGCTTTGAATATCGCACCCTGGCCACCCCAACTGTGCATGGTGCAGTGGCACTGCACCAGCGCAAGTGGCCAGAGGGGAGCATGGAGATGCAGTGGTGCAAGTGCCATTGTGCCATGCACAGCACCTGCGATATTCAAACGGGGATATGCAAATGGAGCATAAGTTATGCAAGGCGCATAGGGGGCAATTTGCATCTCATTACGGCCCCATTTGCATGCCATTAGCATGCAGGTGTGCCAATTCCCGACGACTTGCATCTGGAGCCCTGCCAGGCAGCAGCCGTTGAGGACCGATGCCCCCCGCAGCCCGATCACGGGAAGTCCCATAAGATAAAAAAAGTCCTATATCCCTGGTGGTCAAGTGGACCTCTATGTGCCTCGATTCTGGGCATCACTGTATCCCCCCCAAGTCCAATATCCCTAGTGGTCCAGTGGACCGCACTGAGCCCAATCGCGGGCATCATTAATCCCCCCCAAGTCCAATATCCCTGGTGGTCCAGTGGACCGCAGTGAGGCCAATCGCGGGCATCATTAATCACACCCCCAAGTCCAATATCCCTGGTGATCTAGTGTACCCCCACCCCACCCGCTTACTGAGCCCCACCACCCCACTCCCCCATCAGCCAATGGGCAGCAGCACCCCACCCGCCTACTGCCCTGCCGCCCGCCGACTGACAGCTCAGTAGGGCTGCATGCCCATTGGTTCACAGCATGAGTCAATGGGCATGCAGCCCATACCATACTACTCAGTCCAGATATGTGAATTAAATGTGCACCCTGCCCCAAAGGGAGAGAGGGAGGTGCATCCACCTCTGAAGATTCCCAGAAATGCCCCTGAGTAAGGGGGCCAGGTTCTCTTTCTCTAGGGTGGTCAGAACCAGAATTTCAGAGAATGAGGCTCCCGAAGAAGCTCCATCTCTAAAATTTGCTGGTGGGGGACAGGGACATTGAGCAGGAGCACCTTGATCTTGTCCTTGTTAAGTTGATATCCATCCACCTCTGAGAATCTGTGGATCTTGGCAAGGGCTGCCAGAATACATGATTGGGGATTAAGGAAGTGCAGCAAAAGATCATCAGCATATGCTGAAAACTTGCAGCTGATTCCCCCCTACCTTGAAGACCTCCACTCTGGGATTAATCAGAAGATTATGCAGTAATGGCTCCAGGTAGTGACTGAACAGGAAGGGAGAAAGGGAACACCCTTGTCGATTACCACATTGCAAGGTCAGGAGAGCCAACATGATACCATTGCAATGAATCCGAGCTGTTGGATGGAATACAGAGCCCTCACCCAAGCACAAAAACTATCAGGGAAACCAAGCTTGAGGAGTGTGGCAAAAAGAAAAGGCCATGAAACCCTATCAAATGCTTTTTCTGCCTCGAGTGGGGCCAATGCCGCTGGAACCTTGCTCTCACCTGACACAGAAATTAAATACGAGTTTGCGGAAGTGGTCTGAAGAAGATCAACTCACCATAAAATCAACTTGTGTGGGACTGATAAGGCCTGACCACACCTGAAGCAGACAATTGGCCAAAACCTTAGCCATGATTTTAATATCTGAACTGAGAAGGGAGATGGGTCTCTAGTTGATAGATAACAATGGGTACCTGTCCAGCTTAGGAATGAGAAAAATCCAAGCTTGAGTGAAGGAGAAGTCAGAAAGGTCAGAGATAGTTAAACAAATGGGTGAGAGCTGGGATAACTGAGTCCCTGCATTCAATATAAAAATTACTTGAGAAATCCATCAGGACCTAGGGCTTTATTTTCAGGGAAAGCATGGATCGCCTCTCTGACTTTGCCTTCTGTAATAGGGGCATCCAACAGTTCACTCTGAATGTAGGAGAGCCGTGGGAGTTGTAAAGTGGCCAGATAATCTCTAATGTGGTCGGGAAGAGCAGGAGAGGCTGAATCCTTGGTATATAAGGCTTGATAATAACGAGCAAAGGCTGCTGTAATTTCCCATGGATGAGTAAGGATTCAGTCCCGTGGGTCAGGTCAAAGAAAGTAGATAGCTTTTCTGACCTCTGTCTGGCGAAGATGTAATGCCAGAAGCTTTCCCACTAGCTCCCCAGTCTCCAAGTTGTGAAAAGTGGTACACCGAAGGGCGAAGTCAGCTTGTTCTGCTAAAAGCCCAAAATACTGTGCTCTGAAGACACTCATTTATTGCAAAACAGTGGAGTCTGAGGAGGAGGAGAGAGAGTGTTCCAGCATTTGGATATGCTGTAGTAAGGCATCCATCCTCCTTGCCTTTCGTTTCTTATGAGTGGACGCTATCCAGATCAGTTCCCCTCCTACAGCACACTTGGCAAGTCCCCATAACATATCTAAAGAAAGGACAGAATCCTCATTGGCCCAGAAGAAGTTATTCAGAAAAGTATTAATCTCTGAGAGCATATCCAAATCTTTAAGAAGAGTGACATTAAGCCGCCAAGTGGCATCCCATTCCTCCAGGTCAAGGAGGCTGTGATCCGGGGAAACTGCAGCATGATCAGAGACCACCATGGGGTGGATCTCAAAATCCTGCAGACCAGACACTATCAAGGTACTCATTAGGAAGTAGTTGATTCTTAACTGTGAGGAATGGGGCACTGAATAAAGGTATATTGGTGCTCGGATGAATGACAGAGGTGCCAGGGATCCACAAGGCCCACCATATCCAGCAGGTCCTGAAGCCCCTTTTGCCCTGGGACAGACCCTTTCTAATGGATCCAGATCGGTCAAGGTCCGAGTCCAAAACTAAATTCCAGTCTCCACCAATGATAAGTGGTAAGGGCAGGAAAGGAGCAAAGTGGTACAAAAGGGCTGTGAAAAATTGGGGACAGTCCAGGTTTGGGCTGTATATTGAGCCCAATACGAGCTCTGTTAGTCCCAACTGACAATGAAGAAAAATGAAGTCACCTTCCAGGTCCCAAATCTCCTGCAATAATTGATATGGCACCTTCCACTCGATGAGGACAGGGACACCTCCTCTCTTAGTTCTGACACTGGCCCCAAATACATGGCCCACCCACTCCTTTCTAAGAAATGAGATATCATCCATGCAGAGGTGAGTTTCTCAAAGAAAATCTACACACGGTTTAAGCCACTTGAGATGCTTAAAAATCATGTAGCGCTTCCTCCTATCCTGGGCACCGTTAACATTCCATGTCAAGAATCTATACATTTGGGTCAGGATGAAAATCTATTAGGGCTAAACCAACCTGACATACAGTACAGAACATATAATCTAGTGCCTGAACCCCTTGAGGTGTGCACCAGTTCTCACCCCTCATGTAAATAAAATGCCAAAACCTCAATAAGAACAAGTAATCCCCAAAAGGAAGACCCCAACCCCTCCCTCCACCAAAATACATGTAGTAGAGAACAGCCCATAGAAACCATATTCTCCAACTCCCCACCAAAAAAAAACCTATACCAAAAAGCAACGCATAACCCAAAAAAAAAACCCTTACCCCCGGTCCTCCTGACTGTTCTCCAACAATACATTCACCCATGATGGGTGAGAACTAGCCCCTCCACCCTCTTCCTCCACCCCTACATACCCACTGACCCCAGCAATAAAAAGAGTAACAACACAGTGTTAAATACCCCAAAACACCATATAACCCTGCAATCTAATAAAAATAAAATTTTAAGCTACAAATGAACAGGTCAACAAACTCCTTATGCATAGGTAGTCCATGGATAAGACCAATGCCAAAGTAAAGAAGGGAGTCCCTAAAGGGCTTCACAAGTCTGGCAAGTCCTGCGGACACCCCAAGTCCTCATTCAACATGTGGGCTAGTCCACATTAGTCCAAGCAAGGGACAGTTGTAACCCAACAGAACAGTGTACCAAGTCATAATGTGACACGCTTAATAGCGTAAGGAATTAAGGCGAAACCCGGGCCTGTGTGTTCTAAGTTGGACCCCACCAGAGCTTGAGAATCTTTAGTGGAGGGGTCCGCAGTACAGCCCCATATAGGGCGGGGCAGACCCCACACAGAACAAAGACATGATGCCTCATGGCATTAATCACGATAGCCGATAGTACCACTGCATGATGTCTTTGTAAACTCTAATGACCTCATGTCACAGCACAGGGCCTATGCAAAACATAAGGGGTAGGCCGGTCCAGTAATTTATATAAACTGAAAGGTAAGAGTTCAGCATTCAGGCATTCTGGCCTCATAAGCCAACAAAATATGGAGAGGATACCTTGCAGCAACCCTCATTAACACAGGCAGTCCTGGGCTCAACATGGTAAATAACCAAATCATCTCTGGGCAGTGAAAAGTCACATGAAACAGTTAGCCCAACTAAAATGTCCATGTCCCAGGTAAATGTCCCCAGTACTTGGGGTAGTTCAGGCACCAAAAAAAAACACAAAAAAATGAGAGCATAGAGGGTAGCATTGAGCCATGGGGAACAAAGTCAAGCCAGGAAAATAAAATCATCTCAAGCATCCAAGACAGATCCTGCCAGAATTCATGGGGCAGAAACCTTTAGTTAAGCAGCAACAATCCACTCACCACCAGAAAACAGATTTAAGATGCCACAACCATAAGCTCCTTCATTTTAACAGGTTTGGTAGACATTTTTTGAGATCTGCAGCAGCATCCTTGACCATCTCATAACTTGACCAGGCGTGGTGAGTGGTGAACTTGAAGCAAGGCTGGATAATGTAATCTAAAGAGGATACCATCCACCAGTAGCTTTGAGACTATGGGATGGAAGGTGGCCAGGTGCTGTCTCACAGAATGGGGCAAGTCCTGTGCAGGAAAGTCATGTCAGATGAATCTAATAGATTTCTTTGACTGGGTGACCAAAGTAGTAGACCAGGAAGGGGCTGTGGACATGGCCTACCTAGACTTTAGCAAGGCATTTGACACAGTCCCACACAAAAGATTAATAGTCAAATTAACCAGCCTGGGGTAGGTCCCAGGTGGTACCTGGGTAAAACATTGGCTGGACAACAGGACACAGAAGGTAATTGTACATGGAGTCCACTCTGAAGAAAGAGGGTTACTAGTGGGGTACCGTAAGTTCACTACGAGGGTTCAGTCCTTTTAATGTCTTTATAAGTGACATTGCAGAGGGACTGGAAGGAAAAGTATGCCTCTTTGCAGATGACACAAAGATCTGCAACAGGGTTGATACAACACAATGGGGGGAGGTAGTAACAACAACTAAAAAGGAAAGGGACCTGGGGGTAATAATATCAGATGACCTTAATGTTAGCAAGCAATGTGAGAAGGCAGTAGGGAGGGCTGGGGGGATACTGGGATGCATAGGGAGAGGTATCACCAGCAGAAAACAGGAAGTTGTTATCCCTCTGTACAGACAGTTGGTGAGACCCCATCTGGAGTACTGCATCCAGTTCTGGAGACCCCATCTCCGCGAGCATAGACACAATGAGGCAGTCCAGAGGAGCTACAAATGGTGCAGGGTCTCTGCAAGACAAGCCGTGCGGTGAGAGACTAAAGGAGCTTAATATGTATACCTTGAGGAAAGATGGGAGAGGGGGGACATGATAGAAACTTTTAAGTACCTCAGTGGAATCAACAAGTCCAAGATGGTAGCATCTTTCAGAAAAAGAGACATGCAAGAACAAGGGACACAATTTAAAGATGGGGGGCAGTTCCCAGGGCAATGTGTGGAAAAGTATTTTTCACAGAGAGGGTAGTGGATGCATGGAACAGCCTTCTTGTGGAGGTTGTGGGGTCTAAAACTGTGGGATAATTCAAGAATGCATGGGACAGACATAAGGTAGCTCTTGTGGGGGGTAGGAAGAAATAGGTTGTTGGTTAACTAGGATCTGTGGCTTATCCTATAGGTAGGGAAATGGGCAGACTAGGTGGGCCAAGCAGTCCTTATCTGCCGTCAAAGTCTATGTTTCTATGTTTTTATGTAATGAGCACGTTGCTCCCCTCCCATAGAACTTCTTTGAGGTCGCGCACTTTAGCCAACACATGCTGGCAGTCAAAGTAATTAAGGAACCAGCAGGGTTGCTGGCACAGAGACTATTGTGCCCATTCTACTATGTACACCGGCCCATTCGAGGAAGGCCTGGCAATTTTTCCAGCATTTTTTGTATAAATAAGATGGCCTAGAGGCCCTCTGCCCCCTCTGGGAGGCCAAGGATCACAATGCTGTTGCGATGGGACTGTCCTTTGAGATCATCAAGCCGGTCTTTGGTCCATCACAAACGCTGCTGCAGGGTGACCAGTTCAGGATCAAGAAGGTCTCTCCAATCGTCGATGGAGGAGATGCAGGTCTCCTCATCTCCCACCCATCGGGTTACCACTTTCATCAATACCCGCATTTTCTGCAGCTCCTCCATCAGTAGTTGTTTGGCACTTTGAAGCGGTGTCATCTCTGCCATAAACTTCTCCTCTGTGAGAACTGTGGAGGTAGAGAGTGTCTTAGAAGCCCCCGAGGCCTGTGGTTTAGAGTGCTTAGGGGGCTTGCCTTGCTCGGGTGTAGACGGGAGAGTATAGAAAGCAGCGTGTGTCTTCATACCAGAATTCATAATTTGTAGCAGCACTCACAAAAACTTGCCCTTGAGTGGTCCACAGAGTGCAGGTAAGCTGTTTCTCAAGAAAATATCACCAGCAGCAGGGGTCTGAGAAAATTAAGGTAGGATTATGAGCAAGGAGGGTGAGAGCAGAGGATAGATGCGTCCACACACTCAAGCTGCCATCACGTGACCCTCCAGCCTCTCTTTTTTGACTATAAGAGGCATAAAAACATGACATGTTTGAGATCATCTTCAACCATTGTCCCACATTTACAGTAAAGGACTTTAACACCAGGTCATTTCTGTTTAAAATGGACATCATTAGCGTCATAGAGTTCCTTTCAAAACCTAGTATTTTTCGGTCTGATGGGTTAGGTAAACTTCTCAAATAAAATTCAAGATTGTGTGTAGTTTTAATCTGCTTGTACCATTTAACATTTTTGAGAGAGGAAACCCTTTCCAGCAGTGCTACCTGTGATGCTGATGCCCTGGGTGTGGGTATAAGCTGAATCTGTCATGGTCCAGCCAAATGGAGAAGGACAGAGAATCCCAAAAGATGCAGTCCTCCTCCAGGCAGTGAGAGAGATGCAGGATCTGCTGCTAGACTGCCACATTGGTGACCACTGGTAACTGTGCAGTTGCAGCAGTGAGCAGGAGGGAGGATGCCAAATGGTGCAGTGCATGGTCACCCTTCAATGTGCATGTTCACACTAAAAGTACCAAGGAAACCTACTGTGCTGTCTTTATATGGTCTTAGCCAATGAATAATGTAATGTACAACATCTAACCAATGTCATGTCTGTATGCGTAAACAGCTGAATACTGTATACCGTGTTATTCTGTACTCCCACATGTTTCTCTAATGTATGTGTTCTTAATGTTTATTCCTGTGTCGCCCCTGAAAAAGGGACCTTCGGGACTCAGTGGGCTTACCAGGTCAACAAAATTCAATAAATAAATAAAAGTGCCCTTGTCACCAGCATCCTGAGGGATGGTAGAAACAGGAAGAAAAAGACCTGATGCATACCAGCATAAAGCTGCCAGTCTCAGGCCCCACTACTCCTGACTGACTACTGTTCCCCCATTTATTGAGCAGGTGTGATGGTGGTCATGGCTACTTACAGTCCCATGGGAGCCCATTATGGTGGAAATGCCCTACACGGACCCCCTGAGAACCAGGCAAACAACAAGGAAGGGATCAGATGGGATTGGGAGGTAGCCTGGCAGAGGTGGGCAGCATCAAAAATTAGACAGTATGAAAACCAAATGCTGCAGCAAGTCACTGAATGACACCAAAGGTATCTATAAACCTTAGGAGTCCCTTTGCCACCTCATACAATGACCATTTTCAGCCTTATAACATAATTGAACTTTGTTTTTTGGCTAACTCTAACCTACCACAAACTGACAAGAAAATTCTGCTAGGAATGGGTATTTGCAAATGGCAGCTATTCCTGCATCAGTTTTGTAAGAAGGATACTGGAAGAAGTTGGTCCATTGGGTGAAGCAGCAGGCCAGTAACATTTCAAGAAGAAGATGCAGGTTCAGTGGCTAGAAGCCTTTTTTCAAAAATATTATGGAGAAGAAGTGCATTGCTTGGAGAGCTGGATGAGCCATGTTTTTAAAACAAAGCAGGCTGGAAGCTAGGAGAAGTGTTGGACATCTGAGAGGTCAGGTAGGGGAAGGCAAACCAATTGTGCAAATTGTTGTGGTTCACATCAGTTCAGTTCAATACCAGTGAACCTGTGCAATCCAAGGATCTCATTTTTGGCAAAATTTTAACAGGCCCAAGATTCATATGCCTGAAATTCAAAGTGCTTGAATCTTTTGTGAATCATTTACTGCTGCTCAAATACCTGACATCCTTAAAATCTATGTCTGGTTGTTTGTATATAATGTGACCAGTTTTTTAAACTGCTTTTGTAATTAGTTGTCTTAGTACCAGAACAAAGATGACAGCTCCCAGCTGTTAAATTAATAATGTTGTTCCTTAATGACACTCTAGTGTTCTGCACATTGCATCCACAATGTGTTACTGGTCACCATCAGCTTACTGTCATCCAGCCTGCTTAAAAAATAATAATAATCATCATGACAATAAAACTCTTTACCCATGCAATGAGTGTACTATGGGTGTAAGAATTTTAGAGTATTTAACAACTTCAAAGTGGGCTAGCTAAGGGGTGCAAGGGCAGAAAATTGTGTTGCAATCCAGGAGACTTGGAGTTCAGGGAAAGTCCTGGAGTCTCACTATAAGGACACTAGGGGATGTGACTATTTAGAAGGTGAGGTGCTTGTCCCCCAAGGACAGAAAGAAGGAGGGAAGGTAGAAAGGGCCCACCTCATATTTGTGCACAACCTGCTGGTTATGCAGCGGACGTTATTGATGTCAGATGTGAAGTCAGTGTCTTAATTGCCCTGCTGGTTAGGGAAATGATTCTGCTTTTGTGACCACAATCATTAGAGTAGTTAACAGGAGGGTGATGTAGCCAAGCAGAAAACTCAGACTAATAAAAAACCCAGACAATGTCATGCATCTCACCTCTGAAAGAAAATCAGATGGATACGACATTTAAAGTGTCTATGTTTTGGCAATATTGCGTGGTTTATTTTTTTATAATTACTGGATTAAAAAAGCATTCAGTTATTCTCATCTGTTTTCACTGCCCCCCCCCCCTTTGCAAAAAGTACCATTTCAAATGTCTCATCCAACTTGTCCCCATTTCGTTTTCTGGCCACCTAGGTAAAGCACTCCATTCTAGGGATCATATAATCAGGGTCCCCAACTGTAGGTTAAAACTGATGGAGAGAAGGTCCTTTCCTAGGTGGCTGCAGACCTTTGGAACTATCTCCTGTCTCACGTCCAGTTTTCCATCTTAGAAAGCCACTTCAAGGCAGACTTCATGAAATGTCATGTCAGTTACATGTACTCTGAACCAATGACATAATCTCTATTTTTGATGCATTGTTTTATTTGTTTTGGGTTTGTAATATGTTTTTATGTGATCATTTAGTTATGTATTTTTATGTACTGTGCATTGATATTTTTTAAAAGGTGCTTCATAAAATATATCTTTATTCTCCAGCACAACTTTAGCCTCTCATCTCTCTATGACCAACTCAAAGGTGGTAGGAGCTGTGAAAGTAGGGTAGCCACTAGGAACAGTGACCACAACTCCACTGGTTTAAACTGGCCTTTGGGACAGGAAAGCCCCAACAGAGAACTTAGGTCCTTGATTTGAGAGGGAAAGATTTCAACAGGTTAAGTGAGTTAGTTTGGGACAAATTACCTGGGGTAAACAGTCTAGGAGGTATGGAAGAGAGATGGGGCAATTAAAGGGGACATTCTCAAGGCACCTAAGTAAAGCATGAGAACAGTAACCAAAAGTAACAGTATCAGAGACCATTATGGTTCTCCATAAGGGTCAGGGAAGCAGTGAGTGCCAAAAAAGGATTTTACCAAGTACAAAGCAAAGCAAGGGGAGGAAGAATGGGGATGTTACATACTGCAAAATAAGGAAGGAAAGAGGGTGGTTAGGGAGGCAATAGCAGGCACTGAGCTGTGTATTGTGGAGGTGGACAAGAGCAGAGAAAAACTATTGTACCGGTATATTGTGGGAAATGGAAGAAAGGACAGGGTATCTTTAGGTTATCTGAGGGGGTAGGGTAATAGAGGAGGATGTGGAAAAGACTGCTGTCCTTAGTGATCACTTTTGATATGTCTTCATAAGGGAAGACAGCAGGCCCTTGCCAATGAGTGGCATCAAAGCAGCTGTAAAAGATGTTCTGGAGATGAATTAGGCAGTATTTACTTGTGACAGGGTCAGAAATGAGCTAGGAAACCAAAATATAGATATGGCCTGAGACAGACTGGAATGCATCCATGGATGCTCAGGAATCTGGCAGCTGAACTGGCTGAACCCCTAGTAGGACTGTTCATTAGCTTATTATAGATGGGGGGTAGTTCTGATGTACTGGAGGGTGAGAATCTTAGTTATGCTTCATGGGGGGGCAAGGAACATGTGGGGGACTACAGACCTGTCATTCTCACCTCTGTGGAAGCTGATGGAGTCACCAGTCAAAGTGTAACTCGTGGACTACCTAGAGAGCAATGATCTCCAGTATAGTAAACAGCATGAGTTCATTCAGTGTCAGTGGCTCAGTAGGTAGCACACTCGCCTCTGAGGCTGGGAGATCAGATGGCTGTGGGTTCAGTTCCCACATCTGGCACTTGGGTTAATATCCCAGTTCTGACACTGTAGTGCAGCATGAGAGGGGTGCTGCACTTCTGAGGTGCCATCTTTCAGATGAGATGTTAAACCGAGGTCCCCATCTGCCTGGATTGGTGGTAGTTAAGGTGGATGTTAAAGATCCCATGGCACTTATCAAAAACAGTAGGGGAATTTCCCCGCTGCCCTGGCCAAATTTCCCTCATTCAATAAAAATACCACCAACAGCTTAATCTGGTTCAAAGTCAGTTGGCATTCATCTGTATCCCCCTCCCCCGGGTCATGCCTGAAAATAGGTAGGATTTGTCTAGTGCACTTACCCAGTCAACAAAAACTAAATAAATAAAAAAAAAAAAAACATTGTCAGACTAACCTGATAGTTTTCTTTCTCTGGATGATGAAGGCATAGGATAGGAGCATCACCATGGATTTATTCTACTTTCACTGCAGGATGGCTTTCAATTCAATGCTTCAAATATGATTGCTGAAGAAGAAGGATAATTGAGTGTGGCTAGGGTCATAGATGAATAGGTAACTGGCTAAAACGAAGGCATCAAATGGTTGTGTTTAACAGGGTCAAATCAGAAGAGAGTTTGCGGTCATGTGGGCATGAGTGGAAACTGACAGAAGGGAGATTCAAGATGGGTAAGAGACAGTATTAGTTTACAGAAAGGGTGGTGGAACTGTGGAACAGTCTCACAGCTGAGATGACGGGTGCCAAAATCATTAATGGTTTCAACTACGTTTGGGGCAGCTTGAAGTGTATAGTGGTTTCTCAGGGTGACAGCAACAAGGAGGGGAAGGGGGTGAATGAGATGGGCTAATACCCTGTATGGACAATAGATCCCAGGGTTAGATAGGGAACAATGGGCAGACTGAATATGACTGGTCTTTTTCTGCCATTATTGTCTATGTTTCTGTTATCAGAAGCCCCACAACTGTTTAGTTATAAGACTTATCCGGTTGATCCTACCCTTTATTCAGTTTATAATGACAACTACAGATGTTAGCTCACACTGCACTGCTCTCACACCCCTCTAGTGAAACTGGAAGATCAGTTCAGCCCTTACAGAAATAATTATATAAAATGTTTTCATGCTGGGTACATAAAACTACCCATGTGATATAGGTGCTGCAAGCATGAGTTAAATGTTGAATTGTAACCAATTGCATGCATGTGGCATGCATGCAGCAAGTAAGTCTGGAAAGCATACTTTCTATGTTAAATTAGAGCAGACTGCATATGCATGTGGCATGAGTGCAAAAAGCAAGTGGTCACTGATAACTGCACACATAAAAGTTAAGTGACTTGCTCAGAATCAGATCATATACAACTGGGTGTTGATGAGATTCAAACCCAGGTTTTCAGGTCTCCAAATCTCCTGGTTTGCAGTTCAGTTCCTTTAACCACTAAGCTATGTTGTCTGCACACATATGGCTCACTTGTACTTCAGTACAAATTTGTATATATCTGCACGCATGCGGCATGCTTATAGCCACTGTTATACTTTTTAGTTTTCTTGTTTCCCCTCATCTCAGCTGCATAGCTGAACTGTAGCACACATACCAATGGAAACACATGTGGTTTTCCCACCCCCAATACACACATCTACCCATAAAACTACTTATTTGCTGCTGTCTGGCCTGTACTCCTACTATTTTCTCTCCATAGTGTAGTTTTGAATGCTTCCATGCAAATTGACTTTAAGGGGCAAACACAAAAGTACTGTAGCAATAACTTGAAACCCACCCACATGGACAATCCCCCTCCATGCACACACACTGTAGCAGGAGTGGCCATGCTGCTACAGACAACCCACCAAGTATAGATATAAGTCGAGAGTCTCTTACCTGAGTACTAGGGAGCCAGAGGCATAAGTCTTGAAGAGATGCTGTCCATGGGTCAGAGTGCTGGGGCCTACCCCGTTGAAATAAATTGAGTTATTTTTATTACTATTTTATACATTATGATGGTGAGTTGGAGAATAATGAAGGCCACTGTTCTACTAACAAGGCCTTGTTAGTCGAGAAGTGGCCTTCTTTAATCTCCAACTCTCCATCAATAACAAATAAAATAGTAATAAAAAAACAACATTCATTTCAATGGTGCATGCCCCTGCAGTCTCCCTTGCCCTATGTCATAATGTGCCTGAGTATAGGGATGTGAAGGTCAGCTTTATGGGGGGGGGCATAAGCCTGACTATAGTGGGGCTCCAATCGTCTGTGTATACCATACTGCTCACCTGTCCCTGAATGCAAGGGACAATGCTCATTTTACCCCTGAAAAACATTCTGCTCCTCATCCATCCCTCATGGAAAACATGTTGCTCACACAGAGCATGGCCTGTAAATTTAGACTTTATGACAGGGGTGCAATTTCAGATTTTAGCAGGGGGGGTGGCAACAACCAGTGTAGGCCAGAAGCTGGTTAGCCCCTAGATGGCAAGCTCAGGAATATCTGGAACATCTCTAAAAGGTAAAACTTATTTGTTGTGACTGAAAAGTGATGTGCAAATCAGGAAAAATTAAAATATATAAGATTCATTTGTCTATACCTGGGAACAGTGCATCAGATTTGGGCTTAAACCCATCCAGTTACTAATGGATTATTTTCCTGACTGAAGTTCTGGACCACCCCCACAAGCAAACTTTGCCCCAATTTCTCTCCCTGGCCCCATTCCATCCAATACTCATCCCATATGGGTCATGAAAAACACATCAATATTTCAGTCCTTCCTTCATCCCCAATCCCCCTGTAAAAAAATATTTACTTTTATTTACCCAGCCATCTGGCCAGAATATGCAGCCTGGCCCAGTGTGCCACCAGCCCAGTTTTCAGTCTGCTCTGCCTCCCTCCCTCCTTCTGCCAGAAGCTGGATGCTAGAACCGGCCATCCCAGGTCCCCAACATGGTCTATGCCCAAGTCACCTCACAAACGAACCAACCCAATCTGTGTTGCTTGCTTCTTGCTTGGCTGCTGACATATTGCACAGATCAAGGCCTGTGAAGGCCACCCACACTGTTGTCACTGCTGTGGCAGGGGGCCTGAGCTGTTTTTTTTGTGAGTCGAGCCTAGTATAGTAAGTAAGTAGCCTAGTCTTGAGTTAGCTTCTAGCTCACCCTCTGCCCTATCAGCAACCAAGGGAGGTGTAGACTCAGTAAGAGTAGACTAACAAAAATATGCTACCACAACACTGCTATTGAGAGTTCAGCACTCACTGACTATTACAAGCTGTAGTGTGCAGCCTGTCTACTCTGTGGCAGGAAAGATAGTGTTGCACTTGGGTGACTCATGTGTTCTTGCATGGCTGGATCTCTTCCAGATTATGTGTGATGGCACCACCACTAATAGGTGGAGAGAGAGGACAATACAGTACAGACACAGTCAAGCCAGAAGTTCACCTGCTGCATTAACACACACAGACCAGGAGGGCACATATTGTGCAAAATATTTAATGTCAAATTTAATGCCATTATTGTGACATCATAAGATCAACCTAAGCACAAATGTGCGGGGAGGGGGGGCAACTGCCTCACTCTGTCCTACCTAAATGGCACCCCAGGTTTATGGCAGAAATTTATTCTCAGGTGCTAATATCGGTACAAGTAAATACAAAGGTTTCCACTGTGTTCTGAGGTACTGTATCTCCATGTTTCAGGATGTGTCCTGATCATCATGAGGGTTAGTGTCCCTTTTTGTCCCTCATGCTGAGTGTCCACGTCCCCCATTTCAGTGACAAAATGTGAGGTATAGTACATGCTTCCAAGACGCTACTCAGCACAAAAAGTGCTGAGCATGGCTGTAGTGTATATGCTCCATACAGAATGACAAAGGGAAAGTGCTGAAACAGCCACAGAGAAACATATTTGTAGCATTAAATATGCATAAAGGGATTTGCATGACCCAAAACAAAAAGTCCAGGCTTCACAACACAGAGGGCCCTCTTCGCACATCTGGAATGGGGATGCTAGCTGACTATATCCTAGGCATTTAGTACAGTAAGCAAACAATACTTTACAAATTAATGTCAATTTAATGACAAAAAACAAAAGTCATTAAACAACTTGCAAAAGCATCACAATTAATGAGTTTACCTAATTTTAATGGGAAATCAATGAAAAATGTATTTCAATGGCTCTAATTGCTAGTAGTAGTATGAGAAGTAGAAACTGATCTATTTTTAGATGACATTTTCACCAGGTTAGTGGCTGCACACATGGCAAGTGTGCAACATGTCAACCTGATGTGATGTGTAAATGATGCTCACACCAGCTTAACTGCTGCACTCATGTCAAACATGCAACATGTGAACCAGATGTGATTTTTAGAAGATGTTCATACCAACGTACCTGCTGCACACATGTCAAGCTTAGAGCATGTGAACCTAATTTGCTTTTTAGACCTGGTTCACTTAGGTTCACTTTGTGTATTTGAACTGTATACAAACATTGCATGATAAAGCATGTGGCATGCATTGTGCATGCACACAGCACTCTTGTATTTCTGTAAGGAAGTGCAAGTAAACCTTTGTGTTAAGCATTGTAAACAAAGAGAAAGGGAGATTTAACCAGATAAACCATATCATTAATAAAAAGGATTGTGGTCATCATGAGGGCGATATCTGGTGTGGGATGGGATCTAAAGGCCCATTTACATGATCTGATCTGCACCACTGTGAGCAGTGCAGATGTGTTGCACCGGTGCATATCAGTGATGTGAATGACTTGTGGAATGTTGGAGGTCACTCCATTCTGGAGAACCACGATCCATTTTTTGGTGGGATTGTGTAACAGTGTAGGTGTTTTTTCCAAGAATGGAAACATGCTGTTTCACCTGCACTGGTGCACTCCCATGGCACCAGTATCGCATCATTATTTTTTATGTTTATATTCATATTATCAGCTACAAAAAGAGAGACCGAAGCAGATAATCCCATCTCAAAAGAATTATTTTGTTGTGCTAATTTTCATTGGTGCTCATGGTACCTGAGGAATGTATTAGGGTGTAGAATTTGGCTTCTTTTTGACTTTCCTGATAATGGAGGATTTTTTGAGAGTTACCAATCAGGTTGATATTATGTCAGTTAGCAATACCGTGCAAGTTGTAGTATACTGTCTCCAATACCTCTGTTGAGTCACCCCTGCAGATAACAACTTCCTACCTACCCAAATTCTTGATCTGTTATCTGCTTCATTAGCCCCCCCCAACCCCAGCAGAAATACAGTTGAAGTGCAGGCAGTCTTACTGCAGCATTGCACAAGGTCAGTATGAAAATCAGAGCCAGCAGTGTTTCTGGTGTAGCTGTGAACCAAGTGGTGCAGATGGCAGTGCACAAGCAAGATATGTATAAACACACCTAATGAGTGAGAAATTTAGCTGAAATGGCCAATTGTGATATTGGTGTGGGGGAAAAGGCAGACTACACAATGACAGCAGATTTTGCCTTTGGTGAGAAGACAGAGAGCTGCACGCTGTGAGAGGTTGTGGAGAAGCCGTACAGCAGGACTCATTTTATGCTTTTCCCTTTTTATAAAAGGTGTGCCACTGGTTCTTTAAATGAGTCTTACTGGACTGTCTTGTGCTACTCTGTCCCTGGCTTTTGGCTCCCAGTGTTGGTTGTCTCTTGTAGGAGGAAAACCAGATGGCGGTGGTGGGATGACAGGAAGATGAAATGGCCCTTCATGAAGGCCAAGAATTGGGAGATCTGTTGAAGGCTGAGAAACTGGGAGATCTACTGTAGCTGATTCTGTTTACTGGAAAATAAAGACAGAGGAGGAGAAGGGGTGTTCGGTACTCAATGTGGGCTACCAGCTGATGATTCCAAGGAAGGAGAAGGAGAGTATAGATAGGGCTGATTTTTGCTCCTTCTACATTCCCTGCACTAAATGAACTGGTTGTGCTTATCTTTCACATAGAAACATATTTTTAGTTAAAGGGCTGGAAATACCCGGCCATTTGGGCAAATCAGATGGTGTATTTTCTGTTTATTTTACTATAGTGAGCCCAAACTTTTTGAATTTATTTTTTGTTCTGTGTTCTTTGTCTTTGTTTGCTGTGTATTTTTTTATTTCATTTTAAGTTACAGCTTTAAATTATATGTGCAAAATTTTGATATTAGATAGTAAGTTCATTTTTATATTGTTTTATTTTACTTCAATTTCATGTCACGAGTCAGATACAAATTGAGGCTTGGTTCTTAAGGTCAGCTGTTCCTAGACACTCCAGGAGTATATACGCATGGGTGGCATTCCAATGGACATCACACCATGGAGATTCGAGTAAAAAGCTGTGCGTAGTGGAGGCTGCATGTGGCTTTTCAAGCTTTTGCTATTTTGTAGCCACTTTGTTTATGCCTTAAGCTTACTCACATTCAGTGATACTCAGCATTTCAGTAGAATTCCTACCTGTAGAAGAATTAACAGAAGTAGCTGACAACTACTTGAAGAACTTGAGACACTCGAGCCATTTGAAAACCCTGTGTAAAAATGTCTGGCAGCCAGTAAGTAATGTAAAAGCTATGCTGACAATTGAAAAAGTGAGAAAGGGTAAAAAAGTGGCAATATTTACAAGCAAATATTGATTTAACTGCACTTAAGGAATTTTAAGAGACCCAGTCTGGGATTGCAGGATTGGAAGGAATTTTAGTCTAATGGGTTTTATAAAAATGTTTCTAGTAGGTATTCAATCAGATTTGCTTTTTGCTTTTTGCATTCTCCCAAAATATTTCAGTCAGTGAACATTAGCTTTTAAATACTAGGATAGGATTTTTATGCTCTTTGGAATTTATGAATTATATGTGGCCCCATCATAAAGAGTTAAAGAATAACTACCTAACTGTATTTTTATCCCTGCGCTCTTCTGAGACCTCGTTTTAAAAAGGAAATAATTTGTATAAGGGAAACAGTGAGACATGGACAGCAAACTCTAATTACCACTGGAATGCAAAAAAAAGGAGGGGTAATTTTTAAAGTGCAACTTTGAGCTGAAGTTCAAGCTCACTGTTATTGCTCCCTGTGATACCGATTAGTGTTTTGGTGTAATAGAGATACAGAGTGTGGATCCTACAAAAAGAGAAAAGAGAAAGGAAGTGAATAGTCTGTTAAGGAGATACATTTACATACTGGCTGGAGGAAAAATCCACAGGGGCACTCTATGAATCCTCAAGGGACTTCAGAGTGTTCTAGTGAAGGGTATTATTGGATATTTGAAATCAGAAAGTTGGAACCTGAAATTTGGAACTTGGCAAAACTCCTCACATTGTTGGTGGAGCTGTTGTTCAAGAAATAAGGACATATCATTTTACATCTATACATAAAGAGAAGGACACTGGGAGATTTTGTGACTTTGAGTGCTTGAATGATCTTTATTTACTAGCAAGTGTCACTGTATTGGAGTCTCTGTAAAAGTAAAGGGAAGTATTCACTCACAATTGCTCACAATTGTTTAATAATCTAAGAGACTTTATGGTTTTGAGATCTTGAATGATTTTAGATCCTTACTGAAATTCTTTGATTAAGTGATTAAATTATTACTTAATTGTTATTTAATTGTTGAAACTATCAAATTTTGTGTAAGTAAAATGGAAACAAGAGCTGTAAAAGGGAGAAAGATTAAGAATATGAAAATGTATAGACATAACCAAGGAAAAAAATGTAAGGAAAGGAGGTAAAAAAAATTAGGGAGAAAGAAAAATAATGAGCTACATATTAACACCTGGTAGCCAATTAAATGTGATCAGTAGCAATGAAGTGCTAAAAAGTCTACATGTCACATTACCTCCATTATGTTCTTCACCTATTCCCTCTTGTAGGGATGAATTGGATGAAAATAAAATTGAACATCCACTAATGAAAACAATTAGGGATTTAGAGAATAGTGGAGATAGGGTTGGAAATGATGGAAATCAACTGGAAAATCAAACCAGGAGGATAGAGAAAAGTAAGGATGAGACTGCCCAACTAGTATATGAAGGAAAGAAGGACAGCATTTGGGTGGAATAGAGACAAAGAATATAGATTGTAGTAAAAATGAAATACAGGGAGGCAAAGATAAATCACACCAGTTTCCCAGTAAATCATTTTTAAATGATTTTGATGATTTTATTATGCCCTATACTAAAAGATTAAGATTAGACCCACCTACCAGTCATCCACCAGATATTTCACAGGTACTGGATTTTGACATAAGACACCCTATAAAGAGTAATTTGGGGAGTAATTTAGATAGTAACACCAATGAAGAAACTATACAAGGGGAAATAATGGTCAAACTATTAAAAGAGATAAGAGATACAATCATTTTGAATAATGAACAGCTTTTGAATTGTATATCTCAAATTAGTAAAAGAGGACAACTGAATGAAGTAGATAAAGAACCTAGGGTGGGTAGTAGGGAAGCAAAAGAAGGAGAGATATATAAGGAAAGTAAAGAAGCTAGAGAGTAAGGAAATACATCCATTAGAAGAATAACTGAGGAAATAGGAGAAAAGGAAGAAAGAGAGACAGACCAGTTAATTCAACAGTTGAAAAAACAAGGAAATAAGAAAAATAAGGAGAAAAGACTGTTACAAGATAAATGGACAAGGAGC
Organism: Neoceratodus forsteri; assembly: GCA_016271365.2. Taxonomy (NCBI): domain Eukaryota; kingdom Metazoa; phylum Chordata; order Ceratodontiformes; family Ceratodontidae; genus Neoceratodus; species Neoceratodus forsteri. Next base: position 824,845,768 of record CM057450.1, on the reverse strand, counting down.
CCTTAGAAGCTACAGCTGAAGCAGGTAAAACACTTAATGAAGATTCAGAGGAAGGGAAAGCTACAGATAGAAGGATAATTTTTCTTGAACAAATGGAAATAGAAAAACTTACCAATTGATGAATATATCACCAGAAAGATCTAATTCTAATAAAATAGGAGATAAAGAAGAAAGAAAAAAATATAACCATAGTAAAAAGGGAGCAAAAACAGACAGAGAGTTATTACTAGAGAAGGGTGAAATCTACCTATGGTATATATATATATATATATATATATATATATATATATATTTCTGAAAACTAAGAATGAGAACAATATGACAACCAGAATAGCAGTCTATAATGTTTGCAAAGGTATCTTATGTAAAGATCTCACATGGACTGATATAAGCTCAACCTACAGATATCAGGCTGGGGAGGAAAAGGGATGGATCTGTTTGGTAGTGAAAACACCCAGAATAAGACAAAAGATATTACAAGATATACAATAAGAAAAGGATATATAATAACAGCTTATGGAATAAGCTGAAAACTACAATTAAAGAAAAAGATGGAGCAATTTTTTGGCATCTAGTTGCCTATGGCACAGGCCAAGTGAGATTTAATTTGGAAGCAACAATAGCTCCATACATTTGGAAACAACATTTTGAAAATATGTTTTGTAAAACAATAGCTGAACATATAAGGACAGAGGAGCTAAAAATAACTTAACAGTAACAAACAATATTGGTAATTTACCAAACAGGAAGTAGTTGAGGTGATATGGGCACAAAAGAAGAACAAGATAGCAGGTACAGTAGTAACGCTGAATTTGCCAAGCAATTTTGTGAGATTCCCTATTTATCCTTCACAAAATTTAGGGAAAAAATCATCTAAAATTCTTTTTGTTATACCTACAGAAAGAGGCCAGTTCCTATTACAGTACTTACGTGCCATCTGGTAGATTTTCAACTACACTATCAGATGAGACAATCCTCTCTGGGTAGCATTGAACACACTAACAAACAAAACAAAATCCCTAACTAAAGGTTTCACAATTCTCAATAGGGAATTTTAAAAATCCTTTGACTAATTTTGTGCAACTACTGTATGAATGGAATATCAGCAGAAATGTATCAGGTGTGCCTGGAGTGGTGGACTGAGATTTTAATTCCCTATTTAAGAGTATAGTTCAAAATAAAGAAATTCCAGATAAATGGAACTTAGGGTAATAATATCAATTCATAAAAAGAGCTCTAGTCTAAAGCCAGAGAATTATAGACCAATTACTCTGATAAATATAGATGCAAAATATTCTCAAGACTCATTGAATAGATTACAATCATGGGTTACTGAAAGGAATATCTTATCCATATATCAGGCAGGTTTTCATAAAGAAAAACCAACAAAAGAACACATTTTTATCCTAAGATATATATTGGAAATATATGTAAAAGAAAAAGGAGGCAAATTATATTCTGCCTTTATAGATATAAAATCAGCTTTCGAGTCAATAAACAGACAAACATTGTGGGACATACTCTCAAATAAGGGAATGGATTGTGAGTTACTTGAGGAGATAAAATTGCTACATGAAAATAATAGACTGGTTGTAAGGTATGTAAACAAGGAGCTATGACAGATGAGATAAGGGTAAATTTGGGGTAAAACAGGGTTGTCTCCTAGCCCCCACCCTTTTTAATATCTATATTGATACTCTTGTGGAAGATCTCAAAAATATTGATACATTCCCACCGAAAATTAATGCCCTCCCTACAAAAATACTTTTATTTGCAGATTATGTAGTTTTATTTTCCCAGATCCCTTTGGGGTTAGCAAGAGCACTACTGAAAGTAAAGAAATCTTTCAGTAAGTTAGATTTAAATCTTAATACTGAAGAAACAAAAATAATAGTGTTTGGAAAGGGAAAGAGAAACATGAAAACATGGAAAATAGGGGAGGACATAGTGGAAGAAACTGCAGAATGTTGCCATTTAGGAATGACAATAACAGGAAATCTAAGTTGGAAAAAACATATATATAAACTTAACTCAAATTCAATCAAAACAATGCAAGGAGTCACATGATTTGCCAACTTAATGGCAAACATTTCATATATAGCCCCAAAAAGATGCCTTGAAACAAAAGTAAATGCTCAGGTACTGTACACCTCTGAAGTGTGGGGGCCAGGCACAAACATTAAGGAACTGGAGGCGATGCAGAATCAGCAAATAAAAAAATGTTGGATGTTCCCAGATTTACCCTAAATCAGCAGCGAGGGCTGAAACAGGATCTCTGTCAATAGCAACAAAAATTCTTAAAAATGCATAAATCTTCGTAAAAAAATAATGAAAGCCCCAAGAGAAAGTATTATACACCAGTGCTGGGTAGAAGCAAAGCAAAGGTTATCAAGTAAAAATAATAATTGGTTTGATATATCGAATAAAAATCTAAATCAGATTGATAATCAATATATCTGGATTTATGAGCTGGAAATTAACCCAGATAAATTTAGGGATATAGTAAGACAAAGAATAGTAGATGTGGCAACTCAACAAGATCTTAGCAACTTTAGGGAGTCTTGGGGAACAAGCAACATATAAAAAATAAAGCATTCTTTTGAAATAGAAAAGTATTTGATTGAATGTGAAAATATGAAGCAAAGAAAAGCATTGACAAGACTAAGAATGGGGACTTTAAATGATAGCTGGATATCTATTAGTGAGTTATTATATAGAAATTGGGGATGTAGAATAATGTTTAAATTAACAATAGAACATCAATTACTGGAGTGCCCAGTCTTAAAAATTTAAAGAAAAACACTTCTGAGTATAACCTTGAACGGGAGGGACAATTTAGAGAGAAAATAAAGGAAAACAAATCTATTATTAAATCCAACAACCACAAGAGAGATCTTTGCAATTGCAAGTTTTGCACAGAAAGTTTTCTATAGATTAAATGAAATTTTGCCAAAGAAATAAGAGGAAAACTGTTGATATGGGAAAATGCAAAGCTATGCGAAAAGTTTTAACTAGCTGACAAGAAATATGGTGTAAAAAATGAGATGTTATGTTGGCATTGCATGTTTATAACTTATTGTGTATGTAACAAATTTTGTTTTATACATGTTTTTTAACAAAATAAATTGAACTTGAACTTGAACAAAGACAGCAGTAAGATTCTGTTTAACAAGCCACAGCCTTAAAACACATCTCATTATACATAAATGTGACATGACACTCATGTGCTTTTTTGTATAGCTAGATGTTTAAAGTGTAGTATTTAGACTGGAACAAGGGACGACTAGCAGTTATATAATATATGTAATAACGTATGTGGAATTGTGCATTACAATATTTTTTCCATATATCCAAGCTGTTTGATGCAACTAAAACTTCAAAAGGAAAGCTATAGTGGTTTAACTAGGCATTATACACTGAGGCTGTGTGAAGAGAATAAGTAGGTACAACTCCCAATATCTTATTTTATATAATTGCTGGTTTGCACACTCCCACCCATTATGTGCCCCCTTCCCATTTAGTGTAGCATTCCCTTCTTTGCTTACCAGCTCTATCTGTTCTGCTCCTGGCATTACCATTTGAAATTTACACCTATTGTGGGCTGTGACACATGGCATAGCTAAAGGGTGGCTGAAGCTATTTGTTAACACAAAATGAGAGGTAATGAAAAGGGACCTACACAAATAATGATAATAAATGGAAACCCATGCATTACAGCAGGTCATAATACATTGTTGTCTGTATATTATAACATATGCTGTTTGTTATGGAGAAAAACAACTCATTCATTAATTATGAAACTGTAAAGGCCCCTCTCAACACCATGTCCTGAAGACACGTCCCTTGCCCTGTTGCAACCTATTCTGATCCCTATTCCTTTCATGCTGCTCAACAAATTTAACGGCCCAAAATGGGGAGTTAATTGTACCCATACTTCTCACTTGGTACGCAATGTCCCTGCTGTAGCATGTTGTGGAGGGTATGATGGCCCTTAGATGGAAAATGAGAAGAGTTCTGAATTCAAAGGGCCCAACCTCATAGTGCCAGCTATGATTGGCCAAGTGCACCTGCCAGATTTAGGGGGTAGCATCATGGGTACTAAACTTGGGGTGTGCCACAAGGCTCCTGTTGGATAGTCTCCAGTTTGCCTTTGGAACAGACATAGTGCATAACAAAGCATTGGTAAGAGGCATATTATGGGAGTCCCCCCTTCAAAAGATTCACCCAGATGGTTGCACCCACATCTTGCCTGTGCACTATAGTACCTTGTAAATAAACTTGATCCTGTTCATTGCAACCTGAAGTCCTATGTGTCCTATTTGTGTCTGCCTAATGCAATGAGTATTTTATTTATTTGAATTATTTTTTACCAGGAAAGGCACACTGAACCAAGGCTCATTTCCAGGTGAAACCCAGGGAAAAAAGGTATATAATGTGTAGGTACAAACATAGTAAGGAACATCATTTATACAGTATAGTTTCATGCTAATGAGAACAATGCAAAAGTATCACAATAGAGAAGCTAAAGTGGTAAAGAATACACTGAAGATGAAAGGTGAACTAGAAAACTGTTATTTAATGATGTTTTGAGTGAGTTGTCATAGTTGTAAGAAGGGGCGAGTCTATTTGCAAGTAGCTTCTAGAGCTGACATGATCAAGGCTCCAGACCCCTAGTGAAAAGCAAATGCAATGTGCCACTGTACTAAGATGTACATTTCCAAAGGCACAGCATCTCAGGGCTTACACAAGAAAGAAATAATTTCTGGTAGAGAAATTGGCTACTGAAACATTTGAAATTACAGCAGTGAGCCCAGGAACATCTGTCCAAAGGATAGACCATCTGAACCACTTGATATACATTTTGTACTCAGGCTTAGCCAATCCTTGTAGGTCAGGGTTTCATAGCTATAATGTGTCAGTTGCAAAGAAACTACACTTAGGCATCAGTTGCAGTAGCAGTAGAAAGCCTCTAAAGTGTGGCATTCCTAGGGATTATGATAATTTTGGCACTGTCTATTAACTGAAGGGTGAATACTCAACTACCAATAAATATCGTTGGTGTGTTTTGAGAGAGGGTGCCAAACCTAAGGCATGCCAGTGCTGCTTCAAGTAATTTTTCAACCCTGGAATGCACCACCATGCATATGTCCAGTGTCACTCCCCTCCCTTACACTGATCCCATGCCAAGTAGTCCTTGGTGTCCAGTGGTACTCCAATTGCATACCATGTCCCATAACAAGCAGTTAATGGTATCCAGTGCCAATCACTCCCTCTCTTTCTTTTCTAATCTCATGCCTAGCAAACCCTGAGATCCAGTGGCACACTTCCATATCCACTTCCTGTATCAAACAATCTCTAATATCCAGTGGCATTCCCCTCAATTACCCTGTCCCTGTGGCAAGTGCTCACTGATGTCTGGTGACACCCTCCCCTCCCTCTCCCCATCCCATACTGAGCACTCCCTGCTGTCCAAGTGCACTCCCCCTTTACCCTATCCTTGTGCTTCAGCTCCCTGCTGCCTAGTGGTAATCTTCTCCCTCACCTCATGCCATAGCAAAACATCCCTGGAGTCAAGTGCCATCACACCCCACTCCCATACCAAGCAGTCCATGGCAATAAGTTCCCACCCCTCACTTACCTCATCCTCATAACAAGCAGTCCATAATGTATAGTGGCATCCCCTTCTCCTCTTTTATCCCACTGACAGTAACTAGCACAGCCACAAATGAGCCTGCCACTGTCTGATCAAAATTATCCATAAACCATCATTATATAAATAGTGTTGGACTAAGGTCAACACCCTCCAGCTAGCTCATAATCCTGGCAATAAAAAGGAATGACTATGTGGTGAGCAACCCATTTCTTTCATGTCACCTTCTGCCTGGAACTCCTTCCTGACCAAAGTGTGTCCTTGTAATGGTTTGTTTCCATCTACTTCACTACTGTTCCACTGGATTATGAATAAGGCAAATGTTAATAATTAATTGTTGCTTAAAGTGATTTGTATATTGAGATGCTATTTTTCCAATGTGTTGCTCCATACAGTGCCACTAACCAGGATGAATCACATCCGGTAATGAAGCCACAATGTACTGTGTTTCAGACTGGAGTTATTGACATTGGGTTATATTATTTTTCTGCATTGCCCTGAGTGTGTTATCACTGGCAAAAACTATGCTAATAGCGCTTCATCATGGCAGGCAGCACTGTTTATTGAAATTAGCCGTGTATAAATCTATGTTACTATATGGTAACTCGGTGAATGCAGAGGATGAAACTGTAAATAGGCTTTGCCTAGATGCCTTATTCTGTTTAAAAATAAAAATATTTACTAAAATGTTGGTGCTCATTGTGATGTTCCTTCTTGTCTAGCCATGTTGTGCCACTATTGTCATATTGCCCAGATTAATGGCTAGTCATAATGATTGCAAACACACAACAATTAAGTATTTGGCAGTAATTGCTGAGTCCATTATTGCCAGTTTGTGTAAGATGGTTCTGATTGACATGATGACACAAGAAGGAGCATGACACAGAGCATCAAGGTATATAATTATATTTGCACTGCATATAGATCTTTATTATTATAGTTGCACCTTTTATACTTAACACATATCTGGATGCCATTGTAAATGAACTTGGATCAATGGATTTTCAATTCTCTCTGAATAAAAATAATGAATGAATGGATGAATGAATGAATGAATGCATGAATGAATAACAAATTTCCATCAGAAGGCAGTTAGCTGAGGAATTTAGAGGAGGGCTATGCCAGTTGCACTTGGGAGGGGGATGCTCAGTAGAACTGGGGATGTATCAGTTACCTAAAGCAGGTTGAGGGTGGTAGTCACAGTGGCATCTAGAACCCAAGATCTACCAGTGCTAAAGACAAGACAGCACTGCTCATTGCCATGCTGATTAGATTTGTGGAACTCATGACATGTGATATTTAGAAAAAAATAAAACAAAGCGAGTTACACACACAGCCATATAGCAGTTTACTACAAACAGCATAGCGCAGCTCAGTGCCATCAACCAAACCAAGCCAAAGCTAGTGCTAATTTACATTCACAAATGACTTAAAATGGCTAAAAAGGGAAATGGATCTAAAATGAAATGAAACTGTATTCTCTGCAGGATCCAGCAGAGTGCGACTAGCAGTCAGCACAGCATTTCGGTATACTTGTGATTCACCCTATTTATCCTGCTTCAGACAATCCACAACCAAACCAGATGGACTAAGATATTTAATTAACTGACATCTCTCTTACTTAACTGCATATATGCAGTATTGTAAAACACAACTACCAGGAGGTACGAGGATGCATGAAGTTGAAAACTGGGAAAATAAATATTTGCAGCACTGCACTTAATTTCACCACGATGTCTGCACATCCTCCCGCTCCACTCACACACACACTAGCTCAGACACATACAACAAAAGAAACACTGAGCTACAAAACAAAAATGTATTTTTGGAACTCACACACATCAACTACTGCTGCAGAAATATTATTGGCCCCTTCTAGCTAGCCGCTCAGCTCTGTTTGCTAATCGGGACAGCAGCTTCTGGATGGGAGGTGATCTCTCCAGCGTTGCAAGTGGTATCCATGTAAGATGAGTGCTGGATTACATGTGTTACATGAGGTCCCTGTACCCTAATTGATACCCTCAGGGGTACACCTTACACAGCTAATGTTTAGGCATAGGCTATACTAATACATAGGGCTAAGGGCATCTACCGTGCAAGAGTAGATGTCAGGATATGAATACATATTTTTGTAACCCACTTTGCTTGCTAATGCACACATATTATACCATGTATTTTCTGTCCATTTCTTACTTGTCAGATGCCAAGACACCTGTCCTTGAAGTAATTGTAATATGTAAGGCAACATTGCCATCCTTTGGTGATGTGACCACTTCACCTTGTTATGTAAGACTCTGTATAAGAACGCCTTTGTTCTAAAACTGATGACTTTACAGAATTATATAATGTTATCTTGGACCGTGGAGCCACCTCTAATTTGCCAATAGGGCTCATCTCTGTAACGAGAAATGTTTCTATCTTTCAGTAACCATAGTAATTATCACAGGTATATAATGTTATACAGGCTTTACCTCGGAGACCGAGAGATCCCAAGAGACTACAGAGAAACCTCGAGGTGTAGGGAATGCTTAGCACTGGCTCCGGTTCGTATTGGTAAGAACTGCTTAGGGCAACTGTGACTTATCCCTTTTGTAGTAATAAACTTGTTTATTACTCGAATGCAACTTGTTTGTGATTATTTGCATTCCCAATATTGCCAAGAACCTGAAGGTGAGGTTCAGACCTCTTACAAATTGGTGACGGTGTGCAGGCGATATTTGGTGTTTGCAAGTTTCACTTGTTGCTATACATTTTCCTTTTTCCCACGGGGACTGCAGGTGTACACTCCCGTAACACCTCTCCCGTCTTTTCTACCAGTTTGTAGATACTTGCAAAGTCTGGCTGACTTTTTGGGTGTGGTCGATGCCGTCTCGACCCACTCCATAGCAGCTTTGAATTGCAAGCCTACAACTTATACAGTAGCCTGGCTGTGTTTAAAGTACTCGTGTTGTGGATCGATACGCAACACGCGGTCTTTTTCACAGTTTGAATTTTCGTTCCCTCCCACACAATGACCACAGTATCAGATATCTGTGCAGAGCTGAGACTCGATGTCTCTAACTTTCTTACCTCCCATGGAGGATGGGCTGACTTCGCGCGGGACGCAAGTCAATCCGAAAACCCTGTACTGGGGATTTCAACCCAGTATGAGGAGACACGACAATCAACCAATAAGTGTTGCACTAAAGGGTTGATGGTCGCTGCTCTCTACGCTGCTTTGGAAGCCTCCGAAGTGAGGTTTCGTACCCTTGACCTGCAGATCGCATCTCTTAAGTAAGAGATGGGTTTACAGGAAACAGAATGTATTCGAATACAGCAGAGCCCGGAGTCAGAACTCCAATCTCTGTGTAATGAAAAGGATTCACTATTGCATCATTCCGCACAGGCTGGTGAACAAGAAATGTGTACTCTGAAACAGGAGTATGAAAGTTTGAGACAGGATAAGAGTCAGGTTGTGCAAATGAATGATTTGTTGAGTGCTGCGAATGCACAGTTGAGTGATGAAATGGGTGAACTTCAAGACGAGATCAACCAGGTACATAACGATTTAGAAATAGCCTATAGGGACAATCGCGAATTGAGCGCCGCGTAACCTGTTTTGCAGAAGCAGAAACAGGATCAGGTTGATATGGATATTGCAAGTGTGAATCATGATGAATGTAAAGCTAAGATGGATAAACTGCGCCATCAGTGAGAGGTTTTGACTGGCCACGTTAAGGCAATGGGAGGCGTAGCCCCTGCCTTTCACTCGTCATCAGAAGGGGAGCTATCTGATGATGACGTCTCACAGTACAACGCCCAGTCACGCCCTACTATGGTCCAGATTCCACCCAGCCATCCACAGTATGGCGGATCCCCACCAACTCCCAGGTCCACGCGTCGGCGCGTCGTGGCGCTCATCATGGAAATGCCATCATGGCGGCGCCCATGATGAGGGGAGCAGGCCCAAGCCTGGTCCCGAGGCGCCCGTAGCCGCTATTAGTGGAAGGCAGGCAAGAGATTGAAACCATGATTGATAGAGCATTAGAAATGTTCCTCTTCCTGAAAGAAGTATGAAAGCCATAAAAGTCAGATTCGACAAATTTTCCAAGAAGCTGGCACTCAGGAAGGTGTTGTTCGTACTGCGGCTGAAGCTGCAGCTCACGCAGCATTGGACGGTGCACGAGACGCATTACCTCTGCCTGATCGACCACCGACTAATCCCCTACAAATGGCCTACTCTGTTCAGCAAATTGCTGACAGCATTGGTCAGATAAGCCAGTCCGACAATCTCAGCTGCCATTTGGAAAAGGTGCACTCTAAATGTGAGATGCTTAGCCTCGCCGCAGCATATCAGGTCCAAATACTACGCCAGACCATCGATCCTGGTTTATGGGCCAAACTCCCTGAAGCAGTTCGCCAGGATGGGAACGCTACCTTTGACGAAGTCGCAGCTGAGCTCATCTCCGCTCACAGCCCTGGTGTGGTTGGAGTAATGCTGGCATACCCCGTGAAGCAAAATGCTAAAGAAAGTCCAGCGACCTACCACCAGAGACTCTGGATGGCCTACCGAGCTGGGAAGCACCTGGCATAAGAAGCTGCGGATGTAGATCTTATTGAATATAAGACCTTGTTCCTTAGGAACATGATCCCAACTGTAAGAGAGAAGGTAGAGCCAACCACATACCCAAATATGGATAGGTTTGCCAATTTTCTTCGGAAAACCGAGAGAGTGTATCAACTGTACATCCGTGATTTGGGTTCCGGTTCCAAAAAGGTTGCCACCATGGAACCCGCTTATGGGACCATGACACATTACACTGTGGAAGGGCAGGCCCAGCAACAACAGCCCAAACATCCATCGGCCCCTCCAGCTAGCACCCAGCAAAACCCCCAACAGGACCAACAACAACAACAGTGGGGTGGGAACCAAAATTGGCCTAAAAACAGAAGGCACATGGGCAGAAGGAAGCCATTACAAAGATCGGGTCCCTCATACAAGGAGATAACTGAAGAAAATCAAAAATTTTGGGAGGTCTTGGGGCAAGTGCGCTCCGTAGCGGATGCTGTTCCCGCACAGACCCTTGCAGCAGTACAACCGGTGACCCATGCCACTACGGGCCATGGAGACACCGGAAGTACGGGCTCTCAGGCCCACATAAGCCTGAACCTGGAAGCTCCTCCCTATATTGCATCAGTGCAACACTGTGAAGTCATCCATGCAAGTCAGGCCCAACCTCTGCATGCCTCCAGCAATACGGATTGACAATTACAGGCCCCAGTCTGCATTGTAAACAAGCTGGTCTTGGATACAACCCGGAAGGCCCTGCACCGAGGCCGAGGTCAGGGGCCGCCAACTAACTGTCTTGTTAGATACAGGTGCAGCTGTATCTGTGTTACACGACGAACACCCTGACATGTCTCCTTGGTCTACCGGATGGAAGACCAATATGTCAGGAGTTGATGGTACTAGGCTACCTGCATACCGTTCTCTACCCTTACCGGTAGAACTAGGCCATTTGAAGGCCTCACGTGCTTTCCAACTGATGGTGCTGCATGATCATCCTAGTATCATCGGGATTGACTTCCTTACACTGCACGGCTATGTGGTGGATCTAGCAAACATGTTGCTGATACAGATCCAGGGTAAATACCATACTGTCTTAATTCCTGACTCACATGCTGTGGAAACAATATCCATCAACAACAAAGAGTATGACGTCATAGATTTGTTCAAGAACCATGATCTTTTTCCCGAAACTCCTACCTATTCTGCAATGACATTTGGAAGCGTTTGCAGTTAACAAGCATGATTGTGGCAGAATGCATACTATTATCGAGGTGCCAGGCCCGGCACATGAGAGACAAAGGCAATATCCGTTTCCCACTGAAGCCTTACCCTCTCTCCTAGAAACAATCAAGTCACTCCTTAAACAAGGAGTAATCAGAACCTGTGTCTCCACTGCCAACTCTCCTGTTTGGCCTGTGAAGAAACCCACAGGCACCTGGAGACTTATTATTGACTACAGGAAACTGAATCAGGTTACTCCCAGTTGTTCCCCAACTGTGGCATCGGCACCAGATGTGATTTGACTTTTAACACCAGATCAGAAATGGTTCAGTGCCCTGGATATCTCCAATGGTTTTTTGGTCATTACCATTGGCCCTCGAGAGTCAATATAAGTTTGCCTTCACCTTTGAAGGATGACAGTACACGTGGACTTGCTGGCCACAGGGATTCCATAATAGCCCATCCCTCTTCCATCTCCATATGATGGATACCCTACAAAGTTTCTCAGCCCCACAATGTCTCTTACAGTACGTAGATGACCTGTTGTTGGCCACTGCCACACAAGAAGAACATCTGGATCTCTTGGACGAACTATTGACTCTCATTCAGAGAGCAGGTCTGAAGTGCAACCCAGCAAAAAGCACAATTATGTCAGAAAGAAGTACTCTTTCTGGGTTTGAAAATAACTGACCAAGGCCGGAGCCCTACTTGGAAAAAGATTCAGGGGTTACAAGACTTGCCATTACCCACCAGTGTGGCAACTCTTCAAAGGTTTCTAGGTATGGTAAACTATTCCAGAGATTTTATTTGTGATTTTGCTCAGAAAGCCGCTCCTCTGTATGATCTACTCAAAAAGGACATTCCATGGAATTGGGGCCCTGTCCATACCCAGGCTGTGACGTCACTGAAGCAGGCTTTGGCCTCCACCCCAGCACTGGTAAACCCCAATCCAGCACTACCATTCCATCTAGAGTGTGCCACCTCTGACATCGCCATGTCAGCAGTGCTGGCCCAGAAGGTGCATGGCACCTTGAGACCTATTGCATATGCATCGCAGCTCTTGACCCTAGTGGAACAGAAGTATGGCCTTTGTGAAAGGAACCTTCTGGCCACCTACTGGGCTGTCAAGCACTTCCTGTACATCATTGGGTACTCACCACTGATTCTTAACACTAATCATACGCCCACTACTTTTCTGCTCTCAGATAGAGTGAAGGATGGGTCAGTCTCCAACACCAGGCTGACACATTGGTCACTCCTCCTCCAGGATAGGGATATCCAGGTCCACCAGACCAAAGTTCCATCTCTGCTAGCTCATGGTCTCCTTTTTCAGGGGGAACCCCATGACTGTACGCTGCAGTCACCTGACCTCCCAGATCCAGGTCCATTCCTCCCTGCCACCCCTGAGATACTGGAAAGTACCTCTTTGAGCCGCGTTTTCACTGATGGTTCAGCATCATACTATCAGGGAGAACAGATTGCAGGGATGGGTATTTTGGTGGTGTATCCTTATGGGAACACTGTCAGGATATCTAAACGCTGTAGTGTAGCTTCATCGCAGTATGCAGAGATGGCAGCGGTGGCCTGTGCACTTGAGTTTATCCAACATGGAACTCAGGATACCATCATTTTCACAGACTCTAATTGGGTTTGCTGTTCCCTTACAGAATTTCTTCCTTTCTGGCAGAAGAACTCCTTTCTCTCCTCTGATGGATGCCCAGTGAAATACAAAGAATTGGTAATCTACATACACGCATTGGCACAGAAACACCCACACAAACTTTATGTGCACAAGGTTAAAGCTCACTCCCTACATGATCCCTATCATGTATTCAATGACACAGCAGATACCCTTGCTAAGGAAGGGGCCCAAGGGGGACATCTGGATGATGGATCATCCAGAAGCCAATGCAGCTGTACATGTTGCAGCTCTCAAAATGAAATCCAAATCTTTTTCCCCCCTGGACCTCTCAGCAGCCCAGCATTTGGACACTGAACTCAAAGAAGTGCTCAGATTCCTTGACAAGGGTACTGAAGAAAGACTCCCTACACATAACCCATATCGCAGGCATGAAGGTAAGTTACACTTATCACCTGACGATAAACTTATTTGGTTCCAACCAGAGGATACTACCACCAAATTGTGGGTAGTCCCCAGACATTTGAGGTCTGAATTTTTGCACCAGGTACATGACACACCTACTGGTGGACACCAGGGAGCAGAAAATACCCTCCAACGTCTCAAGACCACCGCCTGGTGGCCTGGGATTACCAAAGATGTTAAACAATACATTGACAATTGCCTTGTTTGTGCACAAAACAATCCCATACCTACAAAACAAAATGCCAAACTTTTACCACAAAGACACACTGGCCCTTGGCATGCCATTCAAATTGATTTCATTGGTTCTTTGACCAATACCAGCAGAAACAACAAGTATGCCCTTGTGGTAACCGATTTATTCTCTAAGTGGGTTGAGGCTTTCCCCACTAAGACATGCACTACAAAGACAACTGCCAAAATCCTGGTAGAACAGATTTTCTACAGGTGGGGCCTGCCTCTCAAGGTAGACTCTGACAAAGGAACCAGTTTTACAGGTGAGTTGATGAAAGAGTCCCTTGAACTCCTTGGGGTTCAGCAAAAGTTCCACATACCCTAGCACCCTCAATCCTCAGGTCAAGTAGAAAGAGCCAACAGACAGATTAAGCAAATGCTTTCCAAATTCATTGAGGACAATCCCAAGACCTGGGATTCCCTATTGCCTTTACTCCTTATGGCAATTAGGAGTACACCCTCAGCCACCACCCAGCTTACACCTTTTGAGGTAATGACTGGAAGACAAATGAGATTGCCTGAACACGTGCTCTTTGACCTACACACCCCCACTGCAGACCGTGTGTCTGTAGATCAGTATGTGGAAAAGCTCAGAAAATACCTCATACACACACACTTGTATGCTGCAAACTGCATGGGCAAGGCCCAGCAACAGTCCAAAATACAATTTGAAAAACACACACAAGAAGTGGATTGGCAGGTTGGAGATCAGGTAATGGTACTTCGATTTGCACATTCCACCCACTCCTTCTCCAATAAGTGGGAAGGCCCTTACCCCATTGTTAACACGCTCAGTCCGGCAGTCTATCAAGTTAGACTCCTTCATGGCAATAAATTGACTGACAAATGGTTGCATGCAAACCAGTTGAAACTGTACAAAGGAATTTAAACTTACTTTTCCTAACCCCACTGGGCGGAATTGTACTAATGCACTAATCTTTCATCTTCCCTTTCAGATACATTGACAAGATAGCTATCTTGTTTCTATCTCTCCTCCTTGCAGGAGTGATCCCTTTCGCCCAAGGCACAGTACCGGACCTCCTTCGACACCTGGATCCTCCAGTACCTCCTACAGAGGGAGTTTCCATCAAAATACCAGATACCATGATTACTGTCCAGGAAGGTTCCGATGCATACCTCACTGCCTCGGTCATTGCTCCTGACAAATCTACCCTTCAAATTGAGTGGCAAACCACATCACAAGGACAAATTCTCCCTGTGGCCAAACTCTCCAAGGGAACTTTTCAGGGTTGGTCCAATGCTAAATTATCCCCAAATGGTTCACTGTCCTTGTTACAAACTGCATTAAGACACTCTGGTTTGTACAACATTACTGCTCTGATTGTTCCTTCCTAATGTAATTCTCTCTCCCAGGATTCTGCCCACAGATTCTGTGCTGTACGCCACATGGCCTCTGCAGGCATGTATCTCTCTGTGTTGCCTCCTAGTGAAAAACAGCTTTTGGAATGTCCAAAACATAACCCTGGTCCCCGTAGTGGTCTCACAGCCACTGCCCTCCCAGGTTCTTTAATTAATAGTTTACAGTTTATGCATATTCCTGTTTTGTTTAACCTTACTTACTGGAATATGAAAGAATTTGGTATGTGTCACAATACCAATACATGTGCATTCTATAGTACATTATTGCTTGACAGTTTAGCTGCATTTCAGATTCGTACTAAGGATCCCTTTACTGGGGTTTATTCTACTGAACATAGAGGTAATTTTAGGAGGAAAACCCCTCCTGGTATTCTTAATCATAAATGTAGTAAATGTGAAGTTGACAGTTCTGATGTTACAGGTGCTACAGGTACTGTCACAGGTCTTTTTGGCACTGCTATGTCCATTTGGAACAAAGCAGACATTGCTGCTATTAAGAGACATTCTGCAAAGTTCTCCACTGGTTTGTTTAATAATGTTTTACCACCCTTATTGCATGGTGTAGATGGCCTTAGTCAGGAAGAAAGATACACTGTATACAACATGCATGACATTGCAAAAGCCTTCACTGATTCGAAAGATAAGATTAACGCACTCATACAACAGAACAATAGAGAAGCTGAAAAACAATACATTGGTAGAGAAATACTTTGTTCTGCATATGGTTCATATATCCTCACTACCGTCAACAACCTCTTCCGTGACTTAGAAACTGGAAGAATCCCTGACATAATACATGACAGATGCATCTCTAAATGGTATTGTCCTAAATGTAAACTTTCAACTTGTATTTCCTTATGTATGCCACAGACTTTGTCTATTCCTCTCTCCACAGTGAGAAATTTGGGGTTTGTGACCAGACACCCAAACACTGGTCCTTGTTTTTCTACAAAGAAATGTTCCATAACAGATACCATGTTTGTCTCCTTTACTGTCTCCTTACCACGTTTTGATACCACTACAGCTTTATTCGACAAACTTGCACTGGCGCATTCGATTGGGCATTTGGACGACGACATCTACAGAGAACTCCTGGATCTCCCACCTCTACTGGTCTACCACTCTTTCCTGGATGCCTGGGTGGCACCGCACATGGACTGCTGTGTGAAAAAGCAATATATCTACTTGTGCCGATGTGATGTGTTTGATGTTATACGCCCTGTTTGTGGCTACTCTCCAGACAGCATTGATTGGACTTTCACCATGGATGATGACATCACTGAGAATGGCACCAACTCATTTGAATCGACGCTGTTACCAGATCAGCTCTACCAGTCCTATCGTGAGGAAGCTCATCACCTGTCAACACGGATCTCGAAGACTACCTACACATGCCCTGTCCAGTTGCAAAAATGGAGACTACCTACTGTACGTTCACAGTATAACTCTGACGGAGAGTATTGTATAGTAACTAATGTGAAGTCTTATACATATGGTTCTGTTACTTGCTCAATTGATTACCCCAACTTTTGTTTTGTTTCCCATCAGAAAACTATTATTGGACATACTGTCATAACCCTCGTTCCCCTCATGGATACAGATATTATTGATGGTAATCCAGATTATTTACTCACACTCTCAGAATACCTGCCATACTTTAATGTACACATAGATCCACTTACACTTACATTGAAATCCCTTTTAGATAGAAAGGACACACACCTCATCCACATCAACAATAATATAACCAAAGCCAATGAAGCTGTTCTTGACCTGATCAATGATGGAGATATGAATAACGCATTGACTAACACCTGGTTATAAATCACTTTTAAAGGTTTTGTTATAATACAAGCATTTTTAATATTTATCTTGATTATTATGCTTTGCTGCCTACGACATACACTGTGCCAACACCGTGAGCAGCTTGAGTTCCTTTACAAGGCCCGTGTGTCAGGATTGTAAATGGCCACTGCTCCTGTCCACTCCTTGGATTAGCCTGTGTTGCCCTTGGAGGCAACAAGGGGGGGGATTGTTACACAAGGTCCCTGCACCCTAATTGATACCCTCAGGGGTACACCGTAGACAGCTAATGTTTAGGCATAGGCTATACTAATACATAGGGCTAAGGGCATCTACCGTACAAGAGTAGATGTCAGGATATGAATACATATTATTGTAACCCACTTTGCTTGCTAATGCACACATATTATACCATGTATTTTCTGTCCATTTCTTACTTGTCAGATGCCAAGACACCTGTCCTTGAAGTAATTGTAATATGTAAGGCAACATTGCCATCCTTTGGTGATGTGCACCACTTCACCTTGTTATGTAAGACTCTGTATAAGAACGTCTTTGTTCTAAAACTGATGACTTTACAGAATTACATAATGTTATCTTGGACCATGGAGCCACCTCTAATTTAGCCAATAGGGCTCATCTCTGTAACTAGAAATGTTTCTATCTTTCAGTAACCATAGTAATTATCACAGGTATATAATGTTATGCAGAGGCTTTACACCTCGGAGACCCGAGAGATCCCAAGAGACTACAGAGAAACCTCGAGGTGTATGGAATGCTTAGCACTGGCTCTCAGTTCGTATTGGTAAGAACTGCTTAGGGCAACTGTGATTTATCCCTTTTGTAGTAATAAACTTGTTTATTACTCAAATGCAACTTGTTTGTGATTACTTGCATTCCCAATATTGCCAAGAACCTGAAGGTGAGGTTCAGACCTCTTACACATGGTACTGCTTTTATTTCTTTGGTGCAGCTCAGTATTAACCGGACAGCAGCTTCTGGATTGGAAGGTGATCTCTCCAGTGTTGCGAGTGGGATCCATGGCAATTTAGTGCTTTTTTTGAGGAGGAGGGGTATAAAGAGCCACATTGTAGTCCAAATGTTGTACAATTATAGGAGCCACCAGATATGTCTTAAAGAGCCGCATGTGGCTCATGAGCCGGGGAGTGAGTAGCGCAGCTCTAGAGGAAAGGAAGTAACGTGCGACATGATTGAAATGTTCAAATACCTCACAGGTATTCATAAGGTACATGAAGGTAACATTTTACATAGAAAAACATGCTCGAGGACATGGTGTCACATGCTATGAAGCTGGGGGGGCACTCAGAGGAGATGTGAGAAAATGCTTCCTCATGGAAAGGGTGATGGATGCCCATACTTCCTCATGAAAAGGGTGATGGATGCCTGGAATAGCCTCTCAGCAGAGGTGGTCGGTGCTAAAATGGCAACAGGATTCAAGTATGCAAGGGAGAGACATAAGGGGACCTTAGAAATAAGGCAAGGGGAGGAAGACTGGAGATTGAGTAGGGTCTGTGGTGGCACAGTACCAGTCACATTAAACTGTTCCACCAATGAGTTGGTTTAGCATTGTTTTTTACAGTTGGCAATGAATTGGCAATGCATATTGCATTATTTTTCAGTGATTAACCAGCTCAAGATCAAAGTTTGTACAATGCTTTTGCCACTCAGTTGGAATGCAACTACAGTCCAGTCACACTGCAATGCAAAGCTTACTTTTTACTCTTAAGAAACAGTTTATGCAGGACTTTGTGTTGGATCCAGCAACACTTTTGCAACTCAGTCAGAAATGATACAGCAACTCACAGAAGGAACAGATTAATGTGATTGGTACTGTAGGTAGGGAAAATAGGGCAGACTATGAGGACCAAGAGGTCATTCTCTGCTGACAACTTCTGTGTTTCTATGGAACAGTAACTGAAGCAGATGTTTACTTTTTTATTACAAAGCATAAAACTTCAGAACTGCTATACCATCCCAGCAAACTCTGAAAGCTGCTATCAGTCTTCTGCAGCTTGGTAATGACGCCCGTCCACTGACCAGACTGCACCCTCACGCACTTGGTCACCTACACATGGAAACACTCTGGCAGCTTTCCAAAATCCCCAATTTCTTTTTCTCTGGAAAATCACATCCAGAATTGCACCAGCAGCTGTTAAAACAGCCGTGACTCTAACACGAAGGGATATCTCGCTAAAGAGGGCCAACATGTTTCTTCAACATTTTGAACACAGGCTGCTCCTCAAACAATCAGTGCTGATGTTGCCATGTCAATGCCATCATCATGATGTAGCAGCCATGACAATGCCCATGGCAATGGTGGTCCTCAGAGGTGGAGGAGCATTGTTTGAAAAACAAAAAGAACATGAAACCTCTACATTTTTTTTTTAATTCATATTTTATTAACAAATTTTCCCTATACAGGGGACAGAAAATTACAACATACTCTGCATATGTTCAAGGTGTTACATGAGCTGTCCCCATCCCCCTTCCCCCACCCCATACAGCAGCAAAGTCCATACTGTAGTAGAATAAGCAATACAATATAGTGTCATAAGATCAAATTCACTGTTACAGTAACTCATATACCTGATCTTGTCATGATTAATGTGTGAAGGGGATCCCAAGTATTCTTGTACCACTACAACTTATTATGGAGGCTCACTATCACTTTCTCTGTATGAAGGTTAGCTAGAATTTCATTAACCCATTCCTGATATGATGGGCTTACCGCGTCCTTCCAATGCCGAAGCACAATTTTTTTAACAGATAATGCAATCATGGACATATGAAATCTCCTGATTTTAACTTTGATAGAGGATAGATCTCCCAACAAACATACGTCTGGGGTGAAGCAATCTTCCAGACCTAGAATAGGGTCTAGGTTAGTCTGTACAGTCACCCACAAAGACCTTATCTTGGGGCATGACCAAAAGATGTGAAGAAGTGTGCCATCCTCCTGGCATCCTCTGGTACAAGCCCCCGATCTTATAAGGTCCCATTTCCTCAGCTTAACAGGGGTGTAATACATATTATGCATAATGTAGTATTGCATAAGTCGGAGTCTGTCCTGAGAAATGTATTTATGACAGAACTTCCATAAAACCAACCAGTTAGGAGTGTATTGGGGAAAGAAAGAAACCCAGAGCCTAGTGGAACCTTCATGTCTCCCATATTTCCAATAAAATAAAACTCGGTATATTTTGGAAATAACGCCTGGTGACCACAACAGGGAGGAGAGGTCAGATACAAATAGGAAGGCAGGTGGGCGAGGAGGAGTATTAACAAGTACTGTGGAGAGCAGATGTTTTAATTGGACCACCCTGAAGTAAAATGCTAACGGGACATCAAATTTACGAATTATATTAGAAACTAAGAGCCATTCCCCTTCATCGTCCAGAAAAGTAGAGATTATCCCATCCCCAATTTGGGGCAACCACTTGTGAAAAATCATCCTTTTATTTATTGTGAAAGAAGGGGAGTTCCAAATGGACTGAGACAAGTCCAAGTGTGGGGAGTACCGCAAAAATGAACAAAGCTGTACGTGAACTCTTAGAGACGTTCGGAGGATGGGAGAACTACAAGTGTCTGAAAGAGACGTAATTTTAACGTAGAGCATAGTCAGGGAGTCAATGTTCTCAGACTGGATAAAGTCTAACTCAATTTTAAGCCAGACTGGTCTTAGATGTTCGGACCCGGATTCACCCAACGCATATATTTTGCAATATGACTAGCCCAGTCATAAATTGCCAGATGGGGGGATCTGTAGTCCTCCATCCATTTTCTGAGAGGCTAGCTTATGATATGCTAACCGGGATTGCTTATTGGACCAGATGAAATTTGTGAAAATTCTGTGCATTTTCTGAAACCATGATAAAGGAACTAAGTAATTAAGGAGCGAGAGGGGATAAAACAAGCAAGGAAAAACGTTCATTTTAATTATACTGATGCAACCCCAGAGAGAGACAGGAAGCTTAGAAACCTCTCAATTTTAAAAAAGAACAACAGATATTGATTAAAAAAACACACAGAAAAAAGGTCCCTGCCTATTGCACAAATGAAATACACTGCAGGGACTTATTTAAATAAGCTATTTATTTTCACTTGAGCTGTTTGATCTTGGGCACATCACTCATGGCTTAAGCCATTCCTGTGGTTAGCCAAGGTCAAGCAGCTCTTGTGGAAATAAATTGTTTATTCAACAGGTCCCCGCTGTGCATCCCTTTGATATATCTATGTATGTATTAGCTGCCAGGCAGAGTGATGTCCCACACATCACAGTTACTTACATCAGGTAAGCAATCATCTAATTAAACAAAGAGAAAAGGAGAAATACCTCAGATATGAACGGTAATAGTTGAGTGCTTTTAAAAAATGAATATTAGTTTTAGGCAGTACATTAACTCTTTCAACTATAACTGTATTATACAGTACATTATCATCATAATATAACTTTGGGATATGGATGACATGATTCATGTACATACAGGTCTTCATGGGAACACCCATTCTGCATTATATACTTCCCTGGTGATCTAGTGTTCCCCCCATCCCACCCTAATTACTCACCTGCATTAAAAATACATATTTGCCTACTGTCTAGTTGTCCCCAGCACCCCATATGACTGTAGACCCCCATCCTGCCCACTCACTCTCCTTAAACATCATGCCATAGGCCTCACACTCCCTGTAGCAGTCCCGCAAGCAGCCCACCTTGATTGTAAGTGGCAAAACTACCATCTTGGCCATCTGCTGTTTGAATGAAAGAGAGTGATTGCATACCTACTGTAAAAACAGCTGTTTATACAGTAGATTTGTGATCACATCCTGTCATTCAGACAGTGGTCATCTGAGGGGATTAGCAAAGGAGATGTGCCAGTTGCTGTAAGGGGCTACATGGAGGGTTGATACAGTGAGTGGTGGGCTGGTGTGGGTGGTGATGGTGATGGAAGGGCCTTAGTGAGTGGGGTGCGGTGGGGGTCAACAGATGGATGGGAGGCAGAGGACTCCTGAACCACCAGGGAAATATTTTCTGAAGAACTGGCTGGCAATCTGGTGGGTGGTGTGCCACTGGATTACAGGGAAATATTTATTGCAATATGGGTGGGTGACTGGGAAGTGGAGGAACATTGGACATCAGAGACATATTTATTTTACTATGGGTGGGAGATGAGGAGATCACTGGACATCAGGGACATATTTCTTAGAGAATGAGGACGTGATCCCAGGGTTTGGGTAGGCAGTAAAGTACAGGCCACATGACCTGGTTTGGGGAGACGTTAATTAATGAGGCACTAATGACTAGTTATTGTACTAACTCACCAAACCTACCAAAATGCCTGTGCACGTGATATGCAAGTGTGATATTCAACTGTTTTGCATAGGTGCACCAGCATATTTAAGGGCTGATCACAAATGGGTTAGCAACTCGCTAACCATGCCATCCAGTACCTGCCTCATTTTGTGGTCACTAAGCAGTGTTCATGAGTTGCTAACCCATTTAGCAGTCCCTATATGGATCTGAATATGCTGGCCAATGGGTCTAACAATTATGGTTTATTTTTTATGTCTTCTGATTTGTGCAGTATTTTCTGTGTCTTTAGGATCTGTGTGGCTCATACATATTGGAAGGAGGCCAGTATGGTCCCACTTCACAAGAATGAGAGTAGTGAGGAACCCCAGGAACTATAGATCAGTCAGCCTGATCTGGATCCTAGGGAGGCTATTAGAAACCATCACACAAGAGCATATAATGGAATGGCAGGTGTCCAGTGGGCTCCATGACAAGAGGCAACATGAGTATGATTCAGGAAGTGCATGCTAGACAAATGTGATAGACTTCTACAATTAAGTGATGAAGGCAGTCTTTACGAAAAAGCACTAAATACTGTATCTGGTCTTAGGAACTTTCAGCTCTGTGCCCCATAGAAGACTTATGAAAAAGCAGGTGGAAATGTGTGGATGAGAGAAAAATGAACTACATGGACTAGTAATTGGCTGGGGGTTAAAACTCAGACAGTGGTTGCCAACCAAGGAATCTGAGGGGTTAGAGAAGTCAGTAGTGGGGTACCACAATGATTGTTCCTAGGGCTGTTCCTTTCAATATATTTTTCTAGGATACAGAGAAAACAAAAAAAAACATGTTAGTAGAATTAGTCAACTCATTGATGAAGATGGAAAAAAATGACAAATATGATGCAGGTGATACTTTTATTGGACTAATGAAATTATTTTCAATACTAATTACATACATACATACATACATACTGTACATAATAGTGTCAGCAGATAAGGACCTATGTGGCCCATCTAGTCTGCCCAGTATCATCCCAACTACTGAGTTTCTCCCAGACCTTACCCATTCCCCCTTCTCTTTCAGGATTCCCATGTGGTATCCCATGTGTGTTTGAAACCTGAGACTGTTTCTGCTGCAACTACCTCTTCCAGCAGGTCATTCCAAGCATTTACCACTCTATCTGTGAAATAGTATTTCCTCACGTTACCCTTAAACTTTCTACCTTCCAACTTCATACTGTGGCCCCTAGTTGCTGAACATACTTTCATTTGAAATAGGCTCCCCCTTGGTGTTCTGTTTATACCTTTTAGATAAAGTTTTGAGAGATAAACTCCCTTCATCAGGTCAGAGGAAGCAGAGCTGAATTATATGCTATATATACAAGTTGGAGGTGGATTCACTTGAGACATGGTAAAGTCTGTTTAAATATCAAAGCCCTACAGAGTCATATGAACATACAGTACAAATGTGCCAGCAGAAACAGACCTCCTAGTCTATCAACATTTGCTCGAGTGTACATCTAGTGCCCCTAAGTTGCAGCTGCCCACCACCCCTCCCATTTTGTCTGCCCTCAGCTGTTCTCAGCCTAGCCGAGTTAAGTCAGATTCATAAAAATGGGCATGAAGTATATCTCATAGTCAGTTAGTAGTGACTGCTATATATGCATCCAGGGTCAAGAAAGGCTATCACAGTAATGACATTTGTTGTTCTCCATCTAGTCATGTAAAATATGACTTCAGTTCTAGAATCTGAGATCAGCCAGATTTGTCAATGTACTTGGTGTCGTATAGAATCCCTCTATTATGTGCTTGTCCAATGGCCAGTGTATGGAGACTAGAGAAAATGGCATATTGGTGCACTTGTGATTACATATTGTAATGATTTATATTGTGTCCTGGTCACCCTTTTGCATCTCATGACAACTTCTGATGCAGAAGAGATAGGCAGACTCTTCAAAGCAATCATTATGAAAAGACAGATGTTAGAAGCACATACTTTCTCCTAGGGAGGAAAGTAAACATGGTATTTTTTTTTGTTTTGTTTTTGCCTTTTACAATCTCTATCTTCTATAGAGATTATTTGTCCAGAGTAGATGCGCAGTTTAAGACTCCAAGCACCATGACTCAATGGTACAGATTTAAATGCTGTCTGTCAGAGAGATATCTGCTATTATTCTTGCTTCTTTCCTCCCATGTGAATACAAGTACATAACAATATTACAAATCAGGATGCCTAGGGAACTTTTCCCTCTGGTTGGAAATATGAAATTCTCTTTGTGTTAATAAAATAAACTCTTCAGAGGAGAAACCATCTTGTCATGCTAATGTATGCTGCTTTTTAACCTTGTGTGTGTATGCAGATGCTGGGGACATCCACAAGGGAGACCCACAAAAGAATGGCAAGGGACACCACAGGGGAAAGAAACAGCTTCTGATAGGGGACTCAATTGTTAGGGGCGTAGACCTGAGGAAGGGAGAGGAGAGGGAAGTAAGGTGCCTGCCTGGTGCCATGGCTTGGAGGGGCAGGAAGCAAATCCTCAGGATTGCAGAAGCAACATCACAGGAGAGGAAACTAGGTATCATTGTCCACCTCGGGACAAATGACCTAGCTAGGCATGAGATCAGTGCAGTGCAGGATGAATTTGTGGAGTTGGGGAGGGGCCTCAGACAGGTAGCAAGCACTGTAACCTTCTCAGAGGTGCTGCCAGTCTATGGCAGGGGTGAGGCTAGGGTACTGCACACCATGCAGTTTAATGAATGGTTGCAAAACTGGTGCAGAGCACAGGGCTTTGGCTTCATTGGGGACTGGGGGTCCACCTGGAGAGATGAAGGTCTATACTGGCATGATGGTCTGCATCTGTCCAGGAAGGGAAACACACTCCTAGGTGACAGGTTTAAAGGCTTCCTTGGCAAGCTTTTAAACTAGCCAAGGGGGGAGGTGCTAATAGGAAACAGGAAAGTTCAAGCCTCCCCCCACAAAACATGACAGGTAGTAGGGTAAACACTGAGGTACAGAGCTTGACATAGGGCAGGACAGGGGTAAATGGAAAAATGGACAAGGGCAATAAGAGCAGGGATGGGGTAAAAAAGGATAAAGCCAACATTAAATGGAGGGCAATGAGTACCAATGCCTGTAGTCTGGGAAACAAGCTTCCAGAGCTAGTAGCCCTGATGGAAGAGGAACACTTGGATATTGTGGCAGTCACAGAAACATGGTACACGAAGAACCATGACTGGGATGTCAACATACCAGGGTACACAATCTACAGAAGGGACAAGGAGGGTAAAAGAGGAGGTGGAGTAGCTCTCTACATAAGGGAAGGGATCAAAGCTACAGAACTAAAAAGTAAAGGGCCAGGACAAGAGGCACTCTGGGTCACCTTGGATACAGCGAATTGCATCACAATCTACAGAGGGGTTGTATACAGACCCCCATCTCAAGGGGAAGAAATGGACAAGAAAATGATAGAGGGCATTCTCAAAATGGCTGAAAAAGGGGAGATACTGTTGATGGGGGACTTGAATATGCCAGATGTTAACTAGGCAACATGGACTGCAGCCACATCCAAGAGCAGGGTCATTCTCGATGCCCTACAGGGGGCATGCCTTAGACAGCTAGTGGTGGAACCCACTCAGGAGGGAGCAATATTAGACCTGGTACTCTCAAATGGAGAGAGGATCACAAATTTAGAAGTCAGTAGACATCCGGGAACAAGCGACCACTGCACAGTGTGCTTCACAATAAACACTACCATGGAGACAAGCCATAAGAAGACAAGGATACTGGACTTCAGAAGGGCTGACTTTGGCATAATGGGTGAATACCTGAGGAATGCATTAGCAAATGGCCAGAAAGGAGGGGTGGAAGAACAGTGGAGAAAAATCAAAACTGCCATCATGGAGGCAACAAGCCTTTGTGTGAAACAAATAAAGAAAACAAAGCAGAATAAAAAACTACTATGGTTCTCCAAAGAGGTGTCAGGGAAGGTTAAGGAGAAAAAGGCTGCATTCAAAAAGTATAAGGCATCACAGATGGAGCACAACAGGGAACTGTATCAATTAAAGCAGAAAGAAGTGGAGAAGGCAGTCAGAAAAGCAAAGGCCCAAACTGAGGAAAAGATAGCGAACTCAGTTAAGAAGGGGGATAAAACCTTTTATAGGTACATTAGGGAGCACAGAAAGGTTAAGGGTGGGACAGTGAAGATTAATAAAGGAGAGGGAAGGTAGGCAGAGGGAGACAGTGAAAAGGCAGAGATACTGAATGAATACTTTTGCTCAGTATTCACAAAAGAAGAAGAGGAGGAGTTACCTAAACCAAACAGTAGAAGCACTCTGGGTAGTGGGGTTGACGCCAGCCCATTTACAGTAGAAAAAGTACTGAAAGAACTCCTAAAACTCAAGGTGGACAAAGCAATGGGGCCTGATGGGATTCACCCTAGAATCCTAAAAGAGCTAAGGGAGGACCTAGAGACACCACTAACCACACTTTTTAACAAATCATGGGAAAGATTGGGTGGTACCTGAGGACTGGAGGAGGGCAGATGTGATTTCCCTTCACAAAAGTGGGAGCAAGGCAAAAGCAGGAAACTACAGACCTGTTAGTTTGAACTCAGTGGTGGGAAAATGATGGAATCACTTCTGAAAGAAAGAATTGTTCAGTACCTAGAGGCCAGCAGGGCACAGGACCCAAAGCAGCATGGATTCACAGCAGGAAGGTAATGTCAGATGAATCTAATCAATTTCTTTGACTGGGTGACCAAAGTAATAGACCAGGAGGAGCTGTGGATATGGCCTATCTAGACTTTAGCAAGGCATTTGACACAGTCCCGCACAAAGATTAATAATCAGTTAGCCAACCTGGGAGGGTCCCAGGGTGGCAGCCTGGGTAGAAAACTGGCTGCACAACAGGACACAGGAAGGTAATAGTGAATGGAACACATTCTGAAAAAAGGGGGTTACTAGTGGAGTACCTCAGGCTCAGTACTGGGTCCAGTCCTCTTTAACATCTTTATAGGTGACATTGCAGAGGGTCTAGAAGGAAAGGTATGCCTCTTTGCAGATGACACGAAGATCTGTAACAGAGTTGATACATGGGGGGTAGAAAGGATCAGAAGGGACTTGGCAAGGTTGGAGGAATGGTCAGACATATGGCAACTTAGATTCAATGCAAAGAATTGTAAAGTAATGCACCTGGGAAATATAAATCCAGGAGAAGAGTACACAATAGCAGGGGAGGTACTAATGACAACAATGATGGAAAGGGATCTGGGTGTAGTCATATCAGATGACCTAAAGGTGGGTAAGCAATGTGAGAAGTCAGTAAGGAGAGCCAGGGGGATACTGGGATGCATAGGGAGGGGCATCACAAGTGGAAAAAGGGAAGTGGTTATCCCTCTGTACAGACAGTTGGTGAGACCCCATCTGGAGTACTACGTGCAGTTTTGGAGACCTCATCTACGCAAGGACATAGACAGGATGGAAGCAGTCCAAAGGAGGGCAACTAAAATGGTGCATGGTCTACATCAGAAACCATATGAAAAGAGACTGAGAGAGAGCTTAATATGTATACCCTTGATGAAAGGAGGGACTGGGGGGACATGATAGAAACTTTTAAGTACCTCAAGGGAACCAGCAAAGTCCAGGAGGGTAGCATCTTTCAGAAAAAGAGATGTGTAAGAACAAGGGGGCACAATTTAAAGTTAGAGGGGGGACGGCTCAGGGGTAATATGAGGAAATTCTTTTTCACGGGGAGTGGTGGACGCATGGAACCGCCATCCTGGAGAGGTTGTGGGGTCTAAAACAGAGGGGGAATTCAAACATGCATGGGACAGACATAAGGCAATTATAGTGGGGGGTTGCAGGAGGTAGGCTGTTGGTTACCTAGAATCTGCAGCTTATCCAATAGGTAGGGAAACGGGCAGACTGGGTGGGCCAAGTGGTCCTTA
The DNA here is from genome assembly GCA_016271365.2 of Neoceratodus forsteri. Lineage (NCBI taxonomy): Eukaryota > Metazoa > Chordata > Ceratodontiformes > Ceratodontidae > Neoceratodus > Neoceratodus forsteri. Next base: position 824,817,572 of record CM057450.1, on the reverse strand, counting down.
TCTGCCATCAAAGTCTATGTTTCTATGTTTCTAGATATCTTTTTGTGTAAAATAGCTTTAATGATTTATATATGTATTTATTTACATGGTCAAAAAATAAAAGTCAGTTACCATTACTAGTGTAGTGCCAGTTACAAATACACCTTCAAAGACAGTCTTCTCTATGGCCGGGGGTTGTGGGGTTGGGGTTGTTGGTGCAGTGGTTTGAATATTATAAAAAGGTTCTCAGAACTGCTGAAATTTGATTGGCTGTTAGGATTCCAACAGCCTTCCATTAATCCATGTTGTACTGTCATGTACAGCCTGATCAAAATGGCACATGGATTCTTCATGTCAGCATTCTATCCTCTAGCACTGCTAAATGACTTAATGATGCATTCTGATTTTGAACCAGCATTTTTAAACTGTTGGTGGAAGAACTATTTTATTAAAAATCTCCCTCTAAATGAGGAAAACATTCAAAAAGTATTCTTTTAACCCTCTTCTTTTGGAAAAATTTTTATAATAGCAATAAGGCACTTCTAGGAGTTAGATTAAATCAGTTAATCACCCCTAGGGGCAATATGGCACTCGGCTATGCCTTGTGCCACATTACACCCCTAGGGGTGATTAACAGACTGTTAATCTAACCCCTGGTCATGCCTTATTGCTTAATTAACAAAAGAAGAGAAAACCAGCTGAATTATTTCTCATTGGATTCTTAATTCTGGAAATGTACCAGAAAGTAGAGCTGTGTGGAACATAAAATTCTGCTTGTAAAATGCCCACAGAATGATCGTTCTGATTCCATGGAATGTTCACTAAAAGTCAATGTAACTTCAACACATTTTAAATTTCAATTATTTCACTATAATGTAAAAACTTTGCATCCAAATAACACCAACTTTGGCAGGTATACAGTAGCTACTGGCTTAAAACAGTGTTACAAATTCCAGAGTTGTAGAATGAAATGGGGCTGAGTTATGAGTTACCAAACATTTAATCAAAATTTAATTTTCATTTATTTTGAGATCTTTTTAAAATTTCTTATCCAAATTTCTCCACAATGACGGGATTTAGAAAAGCACCCAGCATGGATATGTACACCATATTTTCAGTCTCAGGCTTCAATGGGAGATGAGTTATAGGCAGCCAAACATTTTTCCAAAATTTTGATTTCTGTAATTTTAGCATACTGTAATTTTGATAATATTAATTAAAATGTTAAACAATCTGACATGTATACAGATGATTACATCATTTGCATATGTACATAGTTTCAGATTTTTAGCGTCAAATGGGACTAATTTATAGCCTTCAAAACAGTTTGCCAAAATTTAAATTCCAGTTATTCCCCACTAATTTTAAAACATCATATCCAAATTTACCGGAGTTGAAACATTTAAACTACTATATCACATAGTTATTTCTGAAAAAGTTCATATTTGCAGCTTTAAATGGGATTGAATTAAAATAGGTCAAACTTTCACAACATTTAAAGATACATTTTGTAAGAATGTAAACTCCAAATTATAAACCCCTGATATTTTAAAGCTAGAGAATGTAACACCATTAAATTTGGAAGTTTCTTAGACTTTACATGGAGACTGTGTGTGCCAATTTGAATAAGTGCTTGCTGCCAGAAATTGCAAAATAATTGGTGTACTTAAAGTCAAATCCCATGAGTCTTTGTGAAAATTGTAGAATTTCATGAAAAATTCCATAAAACTGGAATTTGTTAATTTCAATCAGCCTAATCTGTGGGGTTCTAATTAAAGGATAGGGGTATGAGAGGCAGGTAGTGCAGGGGGTCACCAAGTTCAGGAGTTAAATGCACAATTTCAACATGAAATGGATAGCTGAGCTGGGTAGCACAACAATTGTAGACCCCCGGATTGAAGCAAGGAAGCATAGAGTGTCAACAATTCGAAGCTGAATGCAGAATATCTAAGGGACACATCCAGTAAATGTATGATCCAAGGAGCCTGATGTACGTTCAAGCCTGGGACTTAGAAGTACTCAAAAGGATGTAGTGGGGGAAGACAATATTTGACGCAGCAGAAAGGAAGAATTCTGTCTATTCCAACAGGATAGTCTGATAGGAAAATGAGTCAGTGACTCATGTTTTAAGGGAGTTTGTCACTGTAAAGAACAAATTATATCAGTGGGATCAATAGGTCTACTGAGTCAATCTGGCTATGCTGAAAGAGAAGGAAGGTTAGTCACCCAGAGAGGAACAGCAGGTTGCAAAAAGCTTAGCCCAGCTTATCAAATTAAGTAGTGATATGTACATTGTTAATGTTCAATTCTATAAAATGAATTCTGGATGCTTCATCTACTGTACAGTATATTTATTTATTTTATTTATTGAAATTTTTTCACCAGGAAAAGCACACTGAGCAACAAGATGCTCATCTCCCGGTGTGACCTGGGGGGAGGGGTACAGAGGATAGGATAACACGCATGTTATCAAGTGAACAATTAACAGAAGCAAATAGCAGCATAAGTATACATTTGAGTTTACAAGCGGCACATGTTGAATACCTTGGCTATAGTTAGGAGCAACTAACAAATATGTGACATGCAGCAGTAAAACAAGCAACACAAGTAGTACGGAGGTATAAACAACTGAAGACGTAGAACACATGTGGTACAGGACAAAAGTGCATAGGTTGGGGCATTATGCCAGATTCTGTAGCAAAGCTAAGTGCCGCTGGTCAGGCAAGTACGGGGAGCAATTGGCACATGACGGATTCAGGTGCAGGAGCAATTTGTAGTGAGGAAGTTAGCCAGGGTGGTGGAAAGAGAGTGGGTGGAGGAGGAGTGGTGAATTTGAGGCTGGAGATCATTCCAGAGCTTGGGTAAGTGGTGCCAGAAAGCAGTTTGACCGACAGAGGTCCTCCGCCTAGGAATTGATAGTTGGCGGGAGTCACAGTATCTAAGAGAGTGGGAGGAGGTGGGGCCAGCTGAGAGTAAGGTGGAGAGGTAGGATGGGATGGTGCCAAGCCAGAGGTTAGAGACATATTTAGCACAGTGCAAAATGCGACAGTTTTCAAGGGACGGTAGTGCCAGGGAGTGGTAGCAGTCTCAGTGATGGGTGAGTAGCGGGGCATCGAGAGTAAAGCAGCAGAAGGCATTAAAAAGGGTGTCCAGTTTAGATAAGGTGGACTTTGGGGCTGCACTGTAGACAAAGTCACAGTAATCAAAGGAGAGGAGTATCATCTTCTGGACCAGTGCAAGTCAAATGGGGGAAGGGAGGCTACTTTGGTTCCTATACAGTGCACCAAGCATGGGGTGTATTTATTTTGAAATAGCATCGATGTGGTCAGAGAAACAAAGATGGCGGTCAAGCCATACCCCCAAGTATCGGAATGAGGTGACATCTTCGAGTTTTTTGTCCATCCAGGGTGTGGAAATTGGGAAAGGATGGGAGTCTGGACAGGCGTTGTTGCGTGCTGAAGGTCATTGTGACAGTTTTTTTAGCATTTAGGGAGAGCTGGTGAGAGCTGAACCAGTGCTGAACTTTGTTGAAATCAGCTTGAAGGTTAGATTGTACCACTTCCAGGGTGGTGCTAGAGGAGAAGAGTATAATATCATTTGCATACATGTGGATTGATGAAGTAGAGCAGATGAATGGCAGGTCGTTAAGGAAAATGAAAAACAGAATCTGTCCAAGAACCGACCCCTGGGGGATGCCAGTAGTTAAGGGAAAGGGGTGGAGATGGCATCAGAGACTCTAACGGACAGAGTTCTGCCAGAGAGGTAGGATCTGAACCAGTTGGTGGCAGCAACAAAGAGGCCTGACTCAGAGAGACATGAGCGCAATAAGGGATGGGAGACAGTGTCAAAAGCTTTCGCAAGGTCGATGAAGATGGCTGAGATGATCTGCCCACTGTCCATACCAGTTAGGATAGTGTCAGTAAGCCTTATCAGGGAGGAGGTGGTGGAGTGTCCCTTCCTGAAACCTGACTGGAAGGTCATGAAGGAAAGAGTCAGTGAGAAAGGATATAAGTTGGGTGAGCGCAAGGTTCTCGTATAATTTTGCTAGAGCTGGTAGGAGGGAGATAGGGCGGTAGTTTGAGGTGGAGGTGGGGGCGCCTTCTTTAGGGAGGGGAATGATGATGGCGTGCTTCCATGATTGGGGGATGGCTGCGGTGGCAAAGGATTAGTTTAAGAGTTTGGCAAGCAGGGTTGCTATGTTGGGGGTGGAGAGGCAGAGGATTTTAGGGTCCAAACCATCAGGGGATTTACCTTTTGAAGGGTTGAGAGATAGTAGTGCATCTAGAATATTCATTGTCGAGATGTCTTTGAAGGAAAAGCAGTGAGGCCTAAAAGGATTCTTTATATCTGTGGAGGGTGCTAGCAGTGCAGGGTTGGGCAGGGAAGAAAGGAGAATGGCAGCACAAGTGGAGAAATATGAATTGAACTCAGTAGCGACTGTTCTTGGTTCTGTGAGAAGGGAGTTGTTAACCTTTAGAAGTGGAGTGGGAATAGTAGCAGGTGGAGTGAAGAGGGAGTGAATGACCTCACAGAATTTTGAGGGGTTATTTAAGTTAGACTGTAGGGAGCTGTTGAAGTACTCTGCTTTAGCTAGATGAGTAGCTCTGGTGCAGTTGTTTTGCAGCATACGGTATGTGGAGAGCTGATGTGGCAGGCGTGATGATTTATGCGCTCTCCAAGCTTTGTTCTGGGTGATTTGACATGCAATCAGTTCTTGGGTGATCCAAGGCAGATGGTTGCCATGTACCCTTGTACGATGCAGTGGGCATGTGTGTCCAGATACTGAGCAATGTGTTTTTGAAGTGAAGAAGGGCATCGTCAATGGAGTCCATAGAAGGGGCAGTGGCCCAGTTTGCTAAGGCAAGGTCAGCTAACACAGGGGTGAGATTGAGGGATTTGTATCAGTGTTGGACAAGAAATTTAGAGGAGGAATTTGTGTGGTGGATTTTGTGCACTAAAAAAGTAATGTGGTGGTCACTTAGGGAGTCAGAAAGAATTCTGGTGTTTATGACCCAGTGAGGGTAGGTGGTAAGAGCCCAGTTTAAAAGAGACTCATTACCAGATTTTAGGTTAAGTCAGGTGGGCTCGGTTATGATTTGTGAGAGGTTTAGGTAGAAATTTCAGTCCTGTCTTTGTTGAGGGCAGGAGCTAGCCAGTTGTGGTAAAGATCTCCCATAATATATAATTTTTCTGTTAGGGTTAGGCAGGAAATTTGATTGAGGAGGACGGTGACAGCACAGGCTGGTGTGCCAGGCCAGCAGTATATTCATGCAATGTAGATTGGTAGCGAGAAGGGGAGAGCCAGCTGAAGTAATAATCATTTATTGATTTTTGGTTTGGACTTGGCTAGGATAAATGAATAGTGCAAGTCTGAGTTTACATAGATGGCTACTCCGCCACCTCTCAAGGCTCTGTCCTGGCAGGCCAAAGCATAGCCTGGGATAGTGACTGAGGGGTCACTGATGTTTTTATTGAGCCAAGTTTTGGACAGGGTGAGGATATCTGGAGATTGGGAGGGGGGGTGCCAATTGGGGGCCAGGGTTATGGTGTATCTCACCTGCGGCAAGGAACAGGAGAGCGAGTGATAGGTAGTGGGCGAATAGCTGTATGTGACTGGCAGAGAGTGAGCATCTCTTAGGTAGAAGGCATGGGTGATTATATGAAGGTGGGCAGGGGGGGGATTAGTTGACAAATAAGCCAGAAGAGTGAAGAGTTGAAGAGGAATGGGCTGGGACATGTGGCCGAGTGTGTCCAGGCTTGGGTGTTAGGAGAAATGGATGCTGGAATGGATGAGTGGGGGAGCCATGCAAGGTTTGGCAAGATAGGGGAGGAGGGCGTAAGATAAGTGGGTAGCATGTTAGAGAGGAGGAGAGGAAGGGAGAAGAGTACAGAGATGAGCAAGGGCAGGTAGCCTGGCAGTAGGTCCATGGCACTGCTTTAGTGTGGGAAGACACCCTATCTGCTGAGGCAGTTTAGAGAAGGAGGTGGGTAGAGGACTGGGATATAGGGCCAGGGATATGATTGGTTCCTGAGGGAGGATTGGAGACCAGTTAAATTAGAGACTTTATTGCCATTGAGGGAGCGAGTGGGACCGAGGGTCTTTAGTAGTCAATGAGGAGCGAGTGGATTGGGACTGTGGGTGGGCAATAGGTGTATTTAAAGAGTGGAGGGTGGGGGTGGGCAGGAGGGCTGAAAACATTGTAATTCAGAGAGCACCAGGTGGTAAAAGAAGGGGAGAGAGTCCTGGCCACTTGGAGCGGGTTAGCTAGAAGTGTCCATGATCCGGTTGGCTGCACTGTCGCCGTACTTTTCTAGAGTCGCTGACAGGTGTCCTGGTATCAGTCGGCGGCTGGCTGGGTGCTGTCCAACCATGGGGGAGCTGAAGCAGCCTTGTTCAAGGGCAGGCAGCTGAGGAATAGAAACAAAAACAGATGCTTAAGTAACAATTAGTCAGGGGGTAGATAAGCTTAGCAAGGGGAAGAAATTAGCAGAACAAAAGAAAGAGGTTTAGGTGCCAAGGCAGTGAGCTTGGTCTGGGGGGGTGGGGTAGCAGAAGAAAAGGAGACACAAAAAGAGCTGTAATGACTTTGACCAATAAGCAGTAAAATCCAGCAGTACAGTTTGCAAATATACATAAAATCTAGATGAAAACTTTGTAATTCAGAGAGCGCCAGGCAGCAAAAGAAGGGGAAAGAGTCTTGGCTAATCGGAATATATGCTACCATAAATATGTGAGAAAATGTTACTAACATTTTTTTCCTACTGCAAATGTAAAACTCCTAAACCAATTTATCCAGTTGTGTTAAACACCAGGATACACTAAATATGGATATGCATGCCAAATGTTGTCTATGCAAATTAGATTTATTCACGAAATTTCCAGCAAATAATGAAATAATGTATTTTGAGTGCATATAATTTTAAGATGATGCATCATATTGTCATGAAATCTGGTAAAGTTGTTAGAACACCTGTTATCAAGAAATTGTACCAAATTTAAGATCTCTGACCCTACAGAATGCTGAGGTATATGCAGATAAAAATGTTCATGAAATTTCACACAAAAAAATAAAATGACAGATTTTGAACACCAATAATTTTGAAACTATCCATCCAAATTCCATCATATTTGCGACCTTCTTGGAACTAAACCCAAAGGCCCAGATATTCAAAAGGGTTGCGCCATGCGCAACAGGGATGTGTCAGCGCAAGTCCGAAAATGTGCCATTGTGCAATATTCAGCGGGAGGCAGCTGCGCCCCCAGAATTGCAATGTGCAAGAGCGCAGTGGTAATGAATGCATGTGCAACTGAAGGGGGAGGAACCATGAATAAATGGTGCAGTGCAATATTCAACTGCATGCGCCATGCGCAATAGAGGAGCAAATGGAAGTTGCGTGATAGCGGAAATGATCCAAAATAAAAAGGAACAAGAGAGAGGCACAAGAACGCTACAGGAAAGCCACATGTGGGAGCCAGCTAACTGCAAGCAGGCACACAGTAGCTGTGAGCAGGACAGGGCAGGAGCAGGACAGAGCACCTGGAAACCACCAGGAACAGGGAAGGAGTGGGGAGCCTGTGCCACTGTGCAGGAGAAAAGTGGGAAGTGCCACATAGGACTGAGGGCACTGACAGTGGGCAGCATGTACAATACTGGGAGGTGTTCCTGGTGCAGGGGGAGTAGCAGTAAGGACAGCGGGGGAACAGTAATACAGCTGCCAGGGGAGGTAACACAAGCCAGGGACATGGCCAGTGCCACCATTCAGATGGAGGCAGTAATGAGGGGTGTGAGAAGGCAGGCAGCAGGGGAGCACGGCCATGGAAGGGCCCGTCGGTGGTATGCCTCCAACAGGCAGTACCGAGCCCACACCAGCTTCGAGCTGTACAGTGACACTGAGATCGTGGTCCGGTACTGCCTGAACCGGGCAATCCTGAGGTGGCTCTGTGAGCTGTGCAGTGATGTGATGCAGGCACCCACACGATGGAGCCATGCTCTGTCAGTAGAGACCAAAGTGACAGATGTCATGTGCCTGCTCACCACGGGTACCTTCCAGAGACCAACAGGGGACACGACTAGCATAATCCAGTCAGCCACGTCATGCCTACTCACCCAATTCCTCAGCACACTGCTGCCACTTGCTGCGGAGTACATCCATTTCCCCAGGACACCGGCGGAGCACACAGCACACATACAGGAGTTCCACAGGGTAGCACGCATGCCTGGCATGCTTGGGGCCATTGACTGCACCCATGTGGCCATCTGCATGCCATCTGGCCCTGAAGGGGTAGCATACATAAATCGGAAGGGGTATGCAAGCATCAACTGCCAGGTGGTGTGCAATGCCAGGAGGTGCATAACCAATGTCTGTGCCATGCACCCTGGGGGATCACATGATGTCTTCATCTGGCACCAGTCTGCACTGTGCCACAAGTTTGAGAGTGGGAACATCCCCACTGGCCACCTAGTGGGTGAGTATGAAAATCATGCAGAAAGACATGGATCTTGGGAGGGGCATAGTCAGAGGTGACATGGTTACTGGCCTAGATAGCCCACGGCAAGGCGATGCTGATCACCAGACTAATGTCGACCCTCTACACACAGGTGACAGTGGATACCCACTCCGTCCATGGCTACTCACACCATACTGGCGGCCCGTGACCCCATCGCAGCAATGCTACAATAAGGCACATGCCACCACATGCAATGTCATCGAATGGGTGTCCAGGATGCTGAAGGCATGTTTCCGTTGCCTGGACACATCTGGCGGTGCCCTACAGTACAGCCCCTCAAAGGCCTGTGGGCTATTCCTGGCCTGTTGCATCCTGCACAACATGGCTAACGGCTGTGGGATAGCTGTACAGGTCGAAGAGGGGGACAGCGATGGGGACGATGAGGACGCAGGTGCAGATGATGATGGGCAGCCCCCCTTGGTCGAAGGGACCCCTGACTGATCCGGATGACGCAGCTGCACCGGAAAACCATCACAGAGGAGCACTTCAACCAACCCAGGTAAGTTATAGGGCCATGTGTAACCACCAATGGCAAGGCCACAACCCACAAACATGCATGGACAAACCCCTGGGGTGCATGTCGTAAAAGGAATTGGCTGAGCATGGAACTGCACATGCCGTCAGGGATTGGCAAGGTCTAACACAGCACGGGGGGACGCTGGATGTGAAGCCAAAAAAACAACTGTAGCTTCAGCAACAGATAAGAGACTAGCCTGTCACACAATGAAAACTTCAGTAACTAGTGGTGCTGATGAGGTCACTAAAACAATCCAATCTGGTAAAAACATCCTTTTGCACATGGGGGTTGGGAGGATCACTGACTGCAGTGCAGATTTTTACAGCAGTACAAGCAGCAAAAGAAAGAACAGACACCACGATTGCAGTACAAAATCAGGCAGCTGCAGTGGATAGCAGGCTCACACTGCTGCACCTGCAATTACACTACTCTGTGGCACAATAAAAGGTGTATTACTTGATGTCACACAACACTGCACACACACACACACACACACACACACACACACACACACACCACACACACCCACAAGACATGCACAAAGGGTAGGAGGCACACCGACCCCAATTGCCACCCCTAGACACACACATGTCCACAGACCACCACGCCCAGTGCCTGTCATTGTGCGTGTGTCAGACACTGGGCACCACTGCACAGTGGTGGACAGTGCAACGCAGGCATCATCATGCACACGCCACAGCGGCCAGCAGCCAGGAGAGTGTGCAGATGGAACATATGTGTGTGTGTGTGTGTGTGTGTGTGTGTGCAGGGCCGGGTACCCCAACCATGCACTGCACATTGAACAACACACTGCACACAGGGCAGCGTCCCACAGTAGCCTTGGTGGGAGACAGGTCAGTCACGCGCCACAGTGCCACGGCTGCCATGGATGTGTGGGCAGCCCCACCGAGACCAGCCAGCAGTGACAGTCTGACCAATTGCCTCATGGGGTGGCACTGACGGTCCCCCAGGGGTTCCGCTGTGTGAACGCGACCGTTCTCGAGCAGGGGTCTGCAGCTCAACGAACATGCCTGCACCAGGTGTGCTCAGGATGCCCACAGCTGAACCCGGTATTGACAAGGAAGGTGTTGCACGACACCGGGAACGGGTGGTGGACATTGCACTGCGCGGTCTCTGCGACACATGGGCAAATAACTGTGTGCCCACTGTGGCCATGACAGCTGTGATTGTCTGTGTCAGCCTGTCAATGGCGGCAGTCACATCTTCCCGCAGCTGGTCCATCCCTGCCAGGAGCAGACCGGTGTCCCTGCTGTGCCACTCCTCTGCCTGGCACAGGGCTGCACCGAGTGCATCCACAGCCATCACAAGCCGCAACTGCTGATTGACTGAATCATGGAGTATGCTGGTGTGCTCATCTAAGAGGTCATCCACCTGATCGGCATGCTGTCCCAAACGGTGTTCGTGGCCCTGGTGGGCAGCACCCCTTGAGGGTGGGTGCTGCACACCAGAGCCATGCCTGGGCATGTCCACAGGTGGTGCACTGATGCCGCCTTCCGACACTGTCCCCCCATGGCCATTGGCTGACTGCTGACACTGCCACTCCAGCTGCTGCTCTCCAGGGCTCAACGGTGCCGCCGCAGCAGCCGCAACAGCTCCACTGTCCTGGAAATACACCAGTGCTGCCCCACTGGTGCAGACAGGCACAGGATGGGACTGTAATGTCACGCAGGCCTCCACGGTGGCACCACCCGCAGCTATGCCCGTGCTGTAACCTGCTGTGCGGCCATCCTGGGCCCACACGTATCACTGTCCATGATGTGAGCTCCATCATCATCAGTGACGGATCTGGCACCAGTCTGAGTCTCAGAATACTGGCATCCATGGATGCTGGCATGCTGGGACACTGGCAGGTCCTCCTCTGCACCTGCTCCACCAACATCAGTCCGGACAGCCAGGCAGGCCCACTGTCATCCTGACCCTCGGACACCTGTGGAGTTGGATGGGCCCTCCTCTGTGTCCAGGGTATTGCCCTCAGTGGACACGCCCACCATTGCTGCTGACTCATGTAGATGCTCAGGAGCTGTAAGGGAACACAGTAGCATTAATGTATCTGCCCTACCCTGTGTCATCCCCCCAGTGACAGATCAGGACCTACCATGCAGTGACGGGCTACCACCCATCTGGAATCCACCACCTTAAACACCCTCGATGGCACAATGCCACATGCTGCCAGCAACCCGCTCTTCTTGTGGGGTCAGGCATTGCACTGCTGGCTGTCCCCCACTGGTCACAGCCCGTGCTGCCCTGATGGCAGTCACCTTATCCTTAATCCTCCTCCTGTCTGTACCCACCTTCTTGTTGCACTCCTGCACGGACTGCTGGTGGGTGCCATGCTAGTTGATGGCACGCACCACCTCTCCCCATGCAGCAGCATGGGCCTGTGGTGTTTCCCGCTGTCCGCTGAGCAGCAGCTCCTGGTCAAGGCAGGCCTCAAACAGATCATCTGTTTCTGCCTTGGTGAAATTTGGCCTACTCTTCCTCTGACGTCTCTGTTCCTCCTCTTCCACCTCACGATCACTCATCATTGATCCCGTGGGAATGACAGGTGTTACCTCTGACTGTACAGTCCCATGCATCTCCCACACACCACAGTCCACACTCCAAAACAGCATGCAACTCACCACAATAGACTGCATTACCAGACTATGGCTTCAGCAGCCCAATGTCGCATTTATATAGTGCAACGCATGCAAATGAGGCAAGGCGCAATTTTAAGAGGTTGCTAATGCAGTATCTGCGCCATTGAATAGCTGATGAGCTGATTTGCATACGCCGGCTGAATATCGCTGTTGCGCCTTGTGCAATTGTGTTGAACGTGCTCAGGCAAAGGTGCATTTCTGTGACGTGCGCAGTGTACATCGAACGATGCATGCCCAGGGTGCTGACATCGCTGCCCACCGCGCTGCTGATGTGCTGTGTGCAGAAGGCAGTGCAAGGTACGGCCACCATTGTACCAGTGGCGCTACTGCATTGTTCACATGTATGGTGCTCTGGCACTGGGGTGCCATAGGCACCGTGGAGCCACAGTGCGGTAGGCCACTATAGGAAGTGCCACACAGGAGCCCTACCGCGCTACATACGGTGAGTACCAATCGCGCCGTGGTGGTCCGTGCGCCAGAGACCCCTGACCCTGTGCTGACCTTTGCCCCTAGGCACCATGCCTCCACATGGGTGCACCTTTATCACACAGTTCGGTGACAGCACAATGGGGGATGGCAGCGTAGTACCACGCAACATCCGCACATGGTGGACGTGCGCCACATAGTGCCATTTTGATACTGAATGCTTGGAGGATGGCATGGAGACAGGCACCGATTTGGAGCCAGGTCAAACTGGCCAACCTGGTGTCCCTGGTGGAGCCCCATGCTGCTGCTCTAGTTGGGGAGGCACCTCTGGACAGGGCCAGGAGTGCCATGTGGGAGAAGGTGGTGGTGGTCCTGGAAGAGGTGATGGGCATACAGCGCACAGCAGAGCAGTGCAGGCACCGCTATGGGGACCTGCAGCGTAGGGACCCGGACAGGCTTGCCCGCCTGCGGTCACATGCCAGGAGGTGTGCAGTTCCACGGCCAGGTAGGTGCCCCATCCATGCACTGTTTACATCCATACAGGTATCACGGTGGCATGTGTCCAGCGCACAGGGTGGGGGCTGTCCAGTGTGGGCGGTGGTGGTGGTATAGGGGTGGGGGGCAGATGGGTATGGCTGTGTGGGATCGCACACACCCAGGGGCGGGGGAACTTTGCTACCGGATTGTACTGATGTTCCTCTCTCCATGTTTGCACCCTAGGCCCTGAGGAGCACCGGCATGCCGGGGGGGGAGGCTGTGGTGAGGGGCACATCATGCTGCAAGGGCGGCCGTACAAGACCAGCGCTGGGACCAGCCCGATGATGGTGAGTGCCTTACATACAGGATTTTTCGTGCATGCTGTGTAACAGGGCAGGCAGCGGGGCATGGCCACCATCCATTGACACCACTGCCATGCACGCAACATGGTACAGTCAGCACTATCCAGTGGCACTGCATGTCTGGGAGTGCGTCAATGGTGGTCCATGCATGTGCTGGGTACATGGCTGTGCCACTGCCTCCGCACTGCATAGCCATGTCACTGTACAGCCACGGTAGTGCTGTGCGGGACTTGGGTGGTGGGTGTGTGCAATGGTCCACATGGCTGTGTGCACCTGGGTGGGCAGGTCTTGTGGACATGATCACTGTGGGTGGTCGCACACCATCACAGAGGCATGTCCCATGGCCATATGCCATGCACAGTGTGTGGGCTGCAGGGGGCTGTGCATTCACACCTATTGACTCTGCTCCCTTGTCCTAGGTGAACGGTGGTTGCAGACCATCGAGCGGACGCTGCAGGAGATACTGCAGGTGGCCAGGGCCTCCCTGGAGATTTTGCAACTGATAGACCATTTGGGAGTCCGAAGGAGGCATGGCGGGAGGCGCATTCAGAGTGGGGAGTGGTGGTCCCACTGAACGTGTTTTACCCCATGATTTCCCTACCCCGGACCCCACCCTCACACCCTCCTTCCCTCTACCATTTGTTCACCCCTGCCCCTTACCCACCCACACCTGGTTTGTGGCCCTTCCCCCAACCTTTTGTACATATATGTAAGTAGTTGTTTTTGATCTTTTAAAATACATTTGCTTTGTTATGTCTACTGTGGTGGTCTCTGATTTGCAACAGGCTAAAGGTGCTCAGCTGCAGTGGTGTGCATGGCATCAGGGGTGGTGCAGTCATGGGCATGTGTGTGTGTGTCCATAGGGGAAGTGACTATGGTGTGGGAGTAGCTATCAGTCACTGTCTGTGGTTTGTGTGTTGTTCCCTGTGCACTGGATGACTGTGTGCAGTGGTCCACAGTGCATGCACTGTGTCCATGGCGCACCTGTCAGACCATCCATGGCCTGTGCAGCTGACACCCTTGCATGTCTGTGACCTGCACAGTCCACTGGCATGTCAGTGGTGGCTGTCCATGTTGGACAGCCACTGTACCCGGCACAATGCCGGTCTGCCTCCTGTCACTGGTGTGGTGCATGTCTGCCTCAGGTGCGTTGTGGCCTCCGCTGTTGTTGTCCCACCTCCATGCTGTCACTTGTGTGTGTCGCTGGGGATGTGCACCACTGTCTGTCACTTGTGCTCCGGGCACATGCTGGTGGAGTACAGCTCCATGGTGCCTGCGCAGGGTGGCTGGCACTCCTGTGCCATGGAGGGGTGCTGGCTGTGTGTACATGGTTTACGTGGCCACACGCTGGGGGCTTGGTTGCCCCGCTACTGTGTCCAAGTGCTGGTGTGCCCTTGAGTATGGGTTGGTGTTTGTCCATGCACTGTGTTGTATCCTGTGGCACATGCTTCCATGCACCACTGTGGGTGTCTGCGCTGGCTGTTGTGGCCAGTGCTGGGTCGGGGGGTGTGTCCTTGGGAGGGTGAGCTGGGTGCTGTACCACTGGTGGTGGGGTCCAGGGCATGCCCTGTTGCGTGTGGGGTACCTCGTGTGCCGACGCATGGTCAGTCTCTCAGCTGTACCTCGGGGGGCCGTGCATGGTGGCACTGTGTATGCAGTCATTGCATCGCTGTGTGCTGCCACCCACTGAAGGGTGCTCATGGTAGGGCTGCCTTGCATATTTCTGTGGTGCACAGGGTTGTATTGTCACAGTGGGGATGGTGGCATGCATGGGGTGTCCTGCACTGGTGGACGCTGCTCCTGGGCAGGGCGTCTGGGTATCACAGTGCAGGGTGTGCTCTGCATTGGTGGTATGGTGTGGCACGGGGTGGTCAGACCTCCTTGTGTGCAGGTCACAGCTTGCCAGGGGGTGTGCTGGGGCACCATGCCCTGGCTGTGGGTTTGTTGTTGGTATCCATGGGCTGGTGGTTATTCCAGCTCCCCCCCCCAGTTGTACAGTGCATGGGGTATGGGGGGCGATGTCTGTTCTGCTGTGTGCTCCTCTGCCCATCTGTAGCATGGGTGGTGGGCCCCTGCATCCTGTCCCTGCGCAGCCCTGATTGTGCTGTTGCACTGCTGCCCTGCTCCACTGAGCATCCCTGGTTGTGCTATTTCACATCTGAACTGTGCCGCTGCACATCCCTGGTTGCGCTATGGTGCAGGTGGCGCAATATTCAGTAGTGTGCCACAGGTGCATCTTGACCTGAGCAGTTTTTGAATATCGCACTTATTGTGCATGGGCGCAGTGGACTTGTGCTTGCTCCTGCTGTTGCACACTTTTATGGCGCAGTTTGAATATCTGGGCCAAAGGGTGAACTTGCAAAATGTCAGAGCTATAGCATAAAGGATGGCTGAGTTATGACCAAATTACTAAATTTTAAAAACCTTCTGATGAAAGTCCACAAAATTGAATGGAATTTCATGAAATGTCATTGAAATTCCACAAATTCAGAAGTTTTTCATTCCTCACAGCTCTATCAGAAAGCCAACATCTTTACTAAGTCATTTTCCTTTAGTGTGAATGTGTTGGATCATTTCCTACTCAATTGATCATAGTTCCTGATTTCTCTTGAAATTACCATGTAATACATTTTAATGATACTGGAAAGAAAATCTGGGGTAAAATTGGTCTAGTCACAAATCTGACCAAAATCTGTGCAGCATAAATACAGCTGAGGAAATATGGGAAATGAAAACAGACCAGGACAGACTGAAAAATTAGTCCAAGATATGACAACTCAAATTTAACTCTGGAACATGTGAAAACTAGGGCTGTAAGAATACCTTTTCCCGAATATTCGGCATTCGGGTCCCAAATATTCGGTATTCGATATTCGTTATTCGGCCAGAAAAGGTGTTTATTTAAGGAAACTTTAAAAAAGCACTTCAGCAACACCATTAATCACCCATTGAATCTGGTATACCATATACACCTCAATGACACTTCAACCACCAACATAGAGCTCTCACTAATGCAAAACATGCTTCTGTGGCACACTCGATCCACCACACCACACACATGGCACTCTGAAAATGATATCAAGCATTGCATTGGGTCAGCACTAGAGGGTGTTCATGGTCACAGACACAGGGTAGAAGGTGCTTTAGCCATGGGCATAGGAATAGTGGTAGCAGTGCTGCAGTATTGGTGACAACTGAAAGGGTGGCTGCTGCAAGAATGGCACAGGTGGTGGTGGGAAGCACACTAGCCATGGATGTAGCTGCCATAGTGGTAGCAGTGGGAACACTGGTGGTGGTGTCTGCTACTTCCTGCACAAAGCATGTATGTTCTAATGGGCCCCCACTACTGCACAAAAGGATGTGACAGTGAATGTACAGATGGAACAGGTGGTGACACTTGTAGTAGTAGTACTACTAATGGTATTAGTACCAGTAGTACTATTTCCAATGCTGCAAGAACTAAAAGGATTGCTTGGGGAGAACAATATTTGAGCCCGCTGAATAAAGAGAGACACCTGTATGTCATTGTCTATGTAGTCTATCTCACCACCTTCTCTGGAATTGTATTATGTATCAATAATATACAGTGGAGCAAGACAAGATGCAATTCAGTACTTTTCAGGAAATGACATGTCACAAAATACTGGATGACTAGAGGACTTCATTGCCATGAAATTGCACAGTTCCTTGCAGCATACTGTAGCATTTTGTGGTAATTTTGCAAGATACTGCATTGTGTACTGTCTGGCACCACTGTATGAACTGTTTTATAATCTTGATGCAATGTTTCATTCTTGGGCATGTTAGATGTGGATTGTTTTGTTACAAGGGTATCTCAGTAGCATTCATTTTAACTTCACTTATTTATGGTGTGTGTTTCTTTAAGGGTTGTATATTCATAGTGTGTTTGTACGTTCCTGACATGCACCCTGACAAAGACCAGGTTCTGGTCAAAGCACCAGGGCTCTATTGGCATCCCCCAGCCTTAGCACAAACAAATGTATTGGCAACTTTATGCTCCACTGCTCTTAACTGTATTTTGTTACTGCCCCTCCTCCCCAGCGCTTTCTTTGTTCTACATAGGTTGTTTGGCAGCCCAGGGACAACACTAGCAGTAATTGCCTGGATGTGCTGTGCATTTGTGGGTCTATCATCATGTCCCTTACCACTTGGGGCCAGCAGTGCAGATGCTTTGCTGCGGCTGGACCAAGCATGTTTGCAAGACTGCTTAAGACAGGATGGATCAGGTCACTCATGGTTACTGTGTAAAGCACAGACTATTACTACGTAGTACCTGTGTGTGTGTGTGATGTGTTACTTAGTGCTTGTGGAGCTACAGTAATACACCAACCTTTCCAGTTATACTGCACCACAAAAAAGTAGCAGTAAAGAAAAACACTGCTACTAAGAAGGAAGAAGAAAAAGACAACCTATTTAGTCAAACATGGAATTGAGCAAGGAACAGACAGATGACATACAGTCAACTCAGTGAGACAGGCCTATCCCACTAAGTGCAATGGTTTAATTAACAAAAAAACAACAACAAACAAACAAAAAAATGCTTGTTCACAGTTGTACACACACAAGGCACTGACTCATGGGGGGTATTTTTCACAAGCATAGGTTAACTGTGTGCAGTGGGCTGTAGAAGTCGGGGGGAGGGGAGTCAGCCAACACATTCCTCATGAGTTCAGGGCTCTATCCCCGGAACCAGAGGACTAACAATAATAATTCAGTGACTCAAGCCTGACTGGCTTATAGCTGAAGAAGTAGGTGGATGCCAAGAAGAGAGCCAAAACAAACAGCGTTGACTGGTGGGCAAGTGTAGAAGAGCAGATGCCTAAATGGTGACTGCGCAACAACACAGAAAGGCAGTATATGAGTGACTGTAGCCACAGTCCTGTAAGGGCAATACGCAAATCTGCTGCAGTCTACCAGGTGAGCACCCCAAGCCCATGCAGCAGACAAGCGAGAGCCAGGTGCAGGACGCCGCAGAAAGGTGTACCCTGAAGCAACGCCCCAAGGAAAGATGCCACAGGAAAGGCGAGACCGGGCAGAAAGGGTCCCGGGATGGCAAGGGCACTGCTGGTGAGTGTGGCATGGATGCTGCAGTAGGGCCATTACAGTGTGCTGTGGTCCATGCCAGCATGTCACCGCAAGGGTGGTGGGCAGTTGCCTTGGACTGTTGGAGGGACAGGACCCTGGCTTTCCAAGGATGGATGGGGCTGGCATTGTGCATGGATGGGTGGCACTGTGGGAGGGGGTGGCACCTATACAGCATGTCTTGCACTTCTGTAAAGGCCCTTGCTGGTGGCACACTGTGGAGGAGGCCATCCATGGTACGGGTGTACACTGTGTGGCATTGCTTACACCATGCCAGTCACCCACACCACGTCGCCCTGTGTCACTCGCCAGTGTCCTGTCACCCACTGCTGGGTGCTCATGTCATGTCACCATGTTGCACTAGATATGTACCCGCTGCCAGGGTGCTGTCACCCACTGCCTGTTGCCCCATGGCACCGCAGTCCATTCTAACTCATCAAGGCATCCTCTGCTTCCTGCCAGCGTTCTCCCCACTGGTTGCCATTATCACATTTCACCCTCCTTGCATTCTGCCTCATGCAGTCGCTCATTGTGGACTCATTCTCAGGGAGTCACCCTTATTACATGAAACCAAGAAATTTATTTCAAAATCTGTGTGCACACAGCTGTGCACACGTGTGGCCCTGCCTCATGAAAAAGTATATTAAGCATGCACATGCAGGGTGAAGCCTTACAAAATAAAATATTATGCACATATACAGTAAATCATAAGCAGTGACCTGCAGGAGGGGGACTTAGCAGACACCCTCATCAGTCATGCAGGGAACCAAGACTGGAACCAGACAACAGCAAAAGCAAAACATAAAAATCAAATGTCCCTCACCCAAAAAAATCAAACTGGATCTATGTCAGACAGCAGCAGAGAAGGGGTGTTAGCAGACAGCTCTCCTAGTCCCCGTAACTGAGTACAGCAATAAGGACAAAAATACCTGTCAGAAAGCTAAACACAGCTTTTCTGACACTGATCAAAAAAACTATACTGACCCAAAAAAGCCTGTGAAGCAAAAATCTATTTCTTTTTTAGCAAGTTTAAGGTCTGAAAAGTACTGCAGAGCAGCTCTCAGAAACCACTGTCTCCTGTCTTCTACCAGCTCAGAGCGAGGGACTCGCATGGTGTGCTTGCATTTGAGCTCAAGAAACAGTTTTTGATTGGCCAACAAAGCTGTGAGAGACTTGGAAATCTCACCGAATAGTAGTTACCGAATAGTGGCCGAATAGTGAGCTATTCGGAAAATGCATCCGAATATTCGGGAAGCCTACTATTCGTGGTGTTCGGAAAATACTATTCGGCCCATGCACAGCCCTAGTAAAAACTTTGGAGCCTTTTGTTATCAATAAATTGGACTGAAAAAACTCAGTTTGCTTTGAAATACCATAGTTCTGTAACATCCTTTTCCTTGTCTATCTGCATCCTTTCAGGAATGATCTCATTCATCAACACCTAATTGACAACCTCCTTCTTTTCTGGAGACCATTTTAGGACATTTGTTTTAAATAAGGGTTGTGCTCTCTTTCAGTTTGACATTTCTCTACTTAAATCCACTAAATTCTGCATTTCACAATATAGTACCTGATAAAGAGCTTCCTTTTCATCTTGAAACATTGCACTCATTTATTTTGCCATGCTGGGTTTTACTACATTAAAGTATAACATCCAACAAAAACAGAGTAATAGTTGAGTGAGAGTGATGGTGGAGCAGGTATTAGAGGAAAGTAACTGGAAGATCTTTATTAGTGACAGTCTATTGTCCTTTACCCAATGCTCGAAGGCTGCAGGCAGGGAAAGCAGATAGGATGTTGGGGTGCAGAGGGAGGAGGGTTGCTAGCAAAAGGAAAGAAAGTATTTTGCCCCTGTACCTATCATTGGTAAGACTCCACTTGCAGTATTGTGCACAGTTCTGGAGCCCACACCTAAAGTAGTACAGTGACCTATTTTTTAAAAGGTGTTCAGAGAAGGGCCATAAAGATGAGTCAGCAGTAGCAGGGGAAGATCTTGGTATCTTAGTATATCAAGATAAAAGAAGGGCAAGGGCCCACCATGATTGTCTACCACCATCAGGTGGGTTATTGTCCTGTCTTAGAGTTAATAAGTTTGTCAAGTTCCCGCTTGAAATTAGCAGTAGTCTGAAGGTTCAACACAAACCCAGGCAATTAATTCTAAGCATAGGCTGATTTGACTGTAAAACAATGTAACTGTTTATTTATGTTTGCCCTTTGCACTAGTAATTGCCTGAGATGTCTTTCTGCTGGCACCCTTTGCAAACTGTGTGAGAGACCTTTCAGCAAAATGCATTTCTGCTTAAAGTTGAACCAGCATAATATTCTGTGGTGATTTGCATATATATCCCATGATGCTTTACATTATGGGGTATGTGTGATTTTGTATTTCTTTGAAACTTGGCTTCCTGGCCAGTGCCCTTTGGGGTAACCATTGCCTCAGTGCTTGTGCACTGTGGTTCTTTGTCTGTGAGTCCTTAAATGTACATTTCTTCCATTAAATTGAATTAACTGAATTCATTCATGAGGTCTTCATTCTGTTGTACCTTATAAAGAAGCAGAAGGTCCCACTAAATTTCCTTTCGTGTAGGCTGAACAGACCAAGTTTTTGTAGTCTGTTGTCATAATCCATGGTGTGAAGATCATGTCAACTCCTTTTTTCATCTTCTCTGTGGTCTCTCCAGTAAGTTCACACCCTTTTTCAAGTATGAACACCAGATTGGGGAACCATAATCAGGGTGAGGTATCACAAATGCTTTGTATATCTGCAATATACACTGGGGATCTCTGGTCACAAAGAAATACTTAATTGCCTGGATCAAGTAGTTAGCCTTCCTAGTTACAAGAGCACAATGGTCAGAGTGAGTGAGGGTGTTATTATCAGTGACTCCTTGATCTTTTTCCTTATTGACAGATTTTAATGGAGTCCCATCCACGAAATATGTACAGTATAACCAGGGTTGTTTTTTTTTTGAAAATGTAACACTATACACTTCTGCGAGTTAAAGGACATTCTGCTTTTAGTTGAGCAGTATTATATCGAAGTCAAATCATTGCACAAGATTTTGTGTTTCTCTATACTATCCACTTCTCCACTAATTTGTGTGTCATTTGCAAACTTAGCTAGGTGACTAGTCACTTGAGATCTCATGTTGCTGATAATCAATCCAAACAGCACCGGCCCCAAAACGGAGCCCTAGGGCACTACACTGCTCACACTACCCACCCAGGATAATGCTCCATATAATCTGACTCTCTCAGTTCTATCTGCAAGCCAACCTTTTATCCAACTAATGATACAGGTATTAATTCCCATGTCATATAGCTGAGTTACTAAGAGATTGTGTGACACTGTGTCAAAGGCCTTTCCTAAATCCAACATGACAACGTCATAAGGTTTTCCCGATCTATGCTCCTACTGATATGGTCATAGAATGAAATTAAAATATGTATTGCAAGAAAGATCTTTTCTGTACCCATGCTGTGAAATGTCCTGCAATTGTAGTCTGAATATTTCCTCATCAGTTAGTAGTTTTAACCGTCTTTCTATTATTTTGCAGCATATGCATGTTAGATTGATTGGTCTATAATTCCCCACCTGACTCCTGCTGCATTTTTTGTGGATTGAGACTACTACAGCTTTTCTCCAGTCCCATTGGACAACTCCAGTTTTCAATGAATCATTAAACAAGATTTATTTTTATTTTATTTATTTAGTTTTTGTTGACCAGGTAAGTGCACTAGACAAATCCTGCCTATTTTCAGGCACGACCTGGGGAAGGGGATACAGATGAATGCCAAGTGACCTTGAACCAGATTAAGCTGTTGGTGGTATTTTTAGTGAATGAGGGAAATTTGGCCAGGACACCGGGGAAATTCCCCTGCTCTTTTCGATAAGTGCCATGGGATCTTTAACATCTGCCTGAACTACCACCCATCCAGGCAGATACGACCTCTGTTTCACGTCTCATCCGGAAGACGGCACCTCAGAAGTGCAGCACCCCTCTCATGCTGCACTACAGTGTCAGTACTGGGATATTAACCCAAGTGCCAGATGTGGGAACTGAACCCACAGTCCTCTGATCTCCCAGCCTCAGAGGCGAGTGTGCTACCTACTGAGCCACTGACGCTGCAAGATGGAGTGGTGAGTGCCAGATTATTAGCAATGTTTTTTTAGGACAGGGGATGTAATTAATCTGGTCCAGGAGAAGTGTTTCCTTTTGTGTTTTTCAATAATTCCAAGATCTGATTTGATGTAATCTCTATGGGAGAGGAGGGAGACTGCTGTTAGGTGGTAGTGGTGCTCCCTGTCTAATTCTATCATAAAACACAGAAGTAAAATAGTCATTAAGTGACTCCACCATTTCTTTAGGGTCAGATATGTTAACCATGATATGGGTTAAAAGATCAAAATTATTGAATGATGCTTTGTTATTATTTATATATGTAAAGAAAGGTTTATTGTGGTCCCTGGAAAGGGCTAGTTTCTGTTCCAGATTAGATCTCTCTTTTCTTATTAATTTTTTGAGCTTTCTTAATTCCCTTTTATAATTATTTATATTTTCAGTTACGGGGTACTTCTTGGCTTTCCTATATAGTTTTTCTTTAACTTTTATGTGTTTCTGAACAGATTTGGTTGACCATATAGGTGTATTTCCCTTGCCATTATATTTCTTAACATTGGGGACCGATCTGTCCTCTAAGTACAAAATAATATTTTTGATGGATTCCCAGATAGTTACAGCATTTTTGTGAGTGAATACTTTTTGCTAGTCAATATTGTCCAGTGCATTTTTAGTCTGCCCCCAATTAGCTTTCTTGTAATCCCTAAAAATTGTATGATTAGTATGGGATTATTTCCGTACTATAAGAGGACCAGTATGTTTGCAGTGATCACTTGTTCCAAAAGGGCTGTGCACACTTATGTCTGAGATACCATGACCAAGGTTGGTCATAACCAAATCCAAAATATTTTTACCCATGGTGGGGCTGATGACAAGCTGGTCCAAGCCATTAAAGTTTATTTCTGTGAGGAGTTTTTTTTCTAAATTCCATTGTGCAGTTAGTTCCTGACAGTTACTGCCCAGAGCATTGAAATCACCCATTATTAGGACATCACCTATGGTAGTGGCATTTTCAATTTCTTGCAGTAATCTAGTGTTGTAATTTCTAGAGCTGGTACAGGGTTTGTGACAATTACCATATTTCACCATTTTGAAGCCACCCTCAATTAGTATCACCCCCTCAAATAGTAGCCATGGTGTAATTTCAGTGTTAGTACTAGAAGACACCCACAATTAGTATCACCCCCTCAAATAGTAGCCATGGTGTAATTTCAGTGTTAGTACTAGAAGACACCCTCAATTAGTATCACCCCCTCAAATAGTAGCCATGGTGTAATTTCAGTGTTAGTAATAGAAGACACCCTCAATTAGTAGCCTGAAATCAGTGGTGACATTACTGACCTTAATGTACATCCCTGAGTCTCATTAATGTTTCCAAGTACCCCAGTATGTTTCCAAGTATTGGTAATCCAGTATCCAGTGCTGTAGAAACCAAATCAGAACAGTGCTAACCCGAGTATTGTGTTTGCCGACAGGTGTGCCTTACCCCCCCAAAATTATAAAGTTAAATTTAAAATCACATTTCCAAGTAATCCAGAGCTGTCACAATCAGAACAGTGCTACCTCGAGGACTCAAGTGAATTGCTTCCATGTTTCTGGTTTCTACCACATGGTTTCTGGTTGCTACCACATGGTAGCGTGTGTCTGTACTGCAGCATCAGGCAATGTAACCCTAGTAACTGAGATGGCACTGGTTTATTTTCAACTGTTATCATTTTTTTTTACTGCAAGTAAAAGAGTTTGGAAATATGGTAAACAATCTAATCCAATTCATCCTTGCTATCCGCTTCTGTGTCTACTTCAGAGCAGCTGTCTATGTCTGGACCCTCATCGCAAATATCGAATTCCTGTGATGCAGTGCCACTACAACCGGGACCTAAAAAAAGAAAGATAGAGGTTAGTAAATTATTTTGCAAATGTGCTGTTATTCTGAGGGCAACTAAATACAAACCTTGAGTACTGTCAACTTGTCAGTGATTGCTTTGCAAACATCAAATGCCACCCCATCTTGCCTGGTACAGTTGATAGCGTTCAGGTCAGTGGATGTGATTCCACAGACCTCAAATGACTTAACAATGGTTTCTTTTATCACATTATTCCAGGAATCTTTCACCCAGTCTAGCATTTTCAACTACAAAAGGGGTGATTCACTGTTTCTCATGCCTGGTAGTCATTAAGGGGACAGACTTAGTGCCAATAGCTTCTACTGTTTTCTCTCTGGGCATGTCAGCCCTCATGGCAGTCTCATCAATGTTACCGATGCACTGCACAGGGATATTGATGGTTATTATTTGCTTAGCACAAAAGTACACAAACTCTGTCACCTTTGATAGGTAGTCTTTTGGCAGTCTCTGGCCCACTGTGGTGCACTGTATTATTGTGTACCCCCACCATGGCAAGAAGCAGTCCACCCAATCTCTGCTAGCTTTAAAGTCAGGACTGTGTATTATGTAATAGACTTTCAGTGCAATAGCTTTATGGGTCACTCTGAGGTGCTGCTCTCTCTGAGGCAAAATCCTGGTTGCAAGACTGGCTTCCTCGGTTGGATACAAAGGCTTACAGCCAGCACCGAGAAGCCGTCAGTGTTTACTGTTAGACTCAGAGCTTCCAACCTCAGTGACCGTAGCCTGCAGCCTCTCTTTATTTTTCTGACACTCACAAATCTGTTTTTGGTCCAGTTTTAGAGCCTCCACCACTGGCCGATTACCTTCTCATTTGGCTCTGTTAACAACTGACAACTTAAAATCCAAGTTGTAACACTTCCTTTTGGCCATTTTACAAAGCAAATACTGGTACAAACGACTGCACCAGAAAACTGCTACGGCATCAGTACTATGCTATGCTACCTGAGCTTTTAAATGTCAAGTCAGTTACAGGTTTTGACATTGGGGGCAGGGGGGGGCACTACTGAATAGACCACAATAGAAGCCCGATCGGAAGAAGCTTACCAAACACTTACTAATATAAGCCACTCTCAAATAGTATCTGCCCTCAAATTAAAGCCTTGTGTCAAAATAGAAGAATGTAATTGAAGCTGCAGCTTCGAAACAGTGAAATACGATACCTAGGATCAGTTTTTTTTCCTGTTCTTAAACTGTATTTCTATCCAGGTAGAGTCTATGGAGATGGCAGTCTCACTATTTACTTCAATCTGATGGCAACGGATATCATCCGTAATATAGCAACACACACCTCCCCCTTTTTTCTCTAGCCTATTCTTCCTGAAAAGTTGATAACTATTTTATTCATCCAGTCACCAGTCGTTCCACCAAGTTTCTGTTATTATGGCTATATCTATATTGTTATGTTTTAGAAAGTACTCGAGTTCCACTATTTTGCTTAAGTTTAAACTCCTAACATTTGCCATTACAAATGAACAGAAATTAGTTTCCCCAGGCTTGGAGAATAGATGTTGGGAATTACTATCCCTACCCCTTGGCTGATATAGTTTAAATGGTCCGAGATAACTTTTTCCAGTTTCTTCCCCAGTAATCCTGAACCCTGCCTGCTTAGGTGTAGACCATCCCATCATGATCTACCTCAAATATTTCCTAGTGTGGAATACAAGTGTACCCCTTGTTTAATGATCACTTCCTAAGGTATTCATTGACACACTTGATTTTTCTTAATTTATGGTCCACAGCTCTTGCTACAGGTAAGACCTCAGGTATAAAAATTTCACAGCCCATGTCCTCGAATAGCTTGCATAGTTGTATATAATCATTCTTTATCTCATATATCTCTACAATGTTTATATAATTTGTTCCAACATGTAAAATCACTATCAGGCGTTCATCTGTATTTTTTAGGATGTTTTTTACCGTAGAGGTTATGTCTTTAATTATTGCCCCCTTGAAGCTGCAACATGTATGATTCATTTTGTCAGCATTGCATATAATTCTATCCCTATGCTTGATGACAGAATCTCCCAATACGAAGGTCTGTCATGTGTTTCCTGGGGGAAGGGGCAGCTGGCTGTTACTACTGGTAGTAAGGGTTACATCCATTAGCAACTCCTGTTCTGGATTTACAACAGTTATTAATGGGGTACCCTGCTGTTACTATTTATAGGGGGTCTCCTCAATTTACAAATCATGAGGTTGATTTACTATATTTTCATTGAGGGTTCACAGGTGATGGTGCCATTACCTGCTACTGGGGCCACATCCATCAAGACAGTCTATTGATTTCTAGTAACTTCCCTGGTAGAAGTGTTACCATTTGGTACACCCAACACTATGCCTGATTAACTTGTATGCTCGTCAGGTACCTGGAGTGATGAAACATCCTCTGCTAAACTAATTAATGGGGCATAGCTATTCCTAGTAGGGATGCTGAACTGCATGGCCTTCCAACCATTTTTTTGTTTCCTACTATAGTTGACTAGTTCCCAATCATCAAAAATGTTTTCCTCTTGTCTAACTCTTTTTATACCAGTAGTGGAATTGGTTATATTACTAAGGCTATTTGTATTATTAGCACTATGACATGTGTTATTCTCCTGTGATGGAGCTCATCCCTCAGTACTGCAGTCACCCATCCTGCTAACTACATTAGCTTCAGCTGAGTTGATTGCCCTAATTTTGGCAACCATGTCAATCTGATTCCTCTCTAGTCTAGCTAATTTACTATAAAAGGTTTTTATATCCTCTGCAAGAACACTGTTGCTAACACACTTGTCGTAAATGAAAATATCACAGGAAGGAAGAGTTTCTACTAGCTTGTAGATATCACATCTAGTATGTTTATTCCTACTTCCCCATCCATTGTTATTATTTTGTCAGCCATGTTTTTCTTTTTCTCAACCTATGAGCTCTGCTTGAAATCAGATATGACAACCGCAGGCTATATATAGTACTAAAGCACTTACAGAATATTACCAGTAGACACCTACCTCGAGTCCCTCCAGTCACTTCAGATAAGCTTGACATGCAGTATGATGTGTGTGTCTCTGCACGAGTCTCCTAGCACATATGCATATGCTCACTACGCTCAAACTCACCCCCACATGCTTGGGACGCTTCCTTAAATTGTGAAGAACTGGAAGTACTTAGCTACATGGCTTCAAGTTCCTCATACTAACAGTAACAATAAAATGATTAGTAGCAGTCTAACATGGTATATTTAACTAATCATTGATGTTTAGAGTATCTTAGGTGCAGTTCCGCACTCTGCTGTTGCACCCTGCTGAATCTGGTACTCTGTCATCGTGTGTGGGGGTTCACCATCCCTTCACAATGCCACAGTGCTTCAGGTGTCCTAGAAGCCCTCTCCAGTACACTTTTGGTGTGCAGTGCTCTATTTCCTGTATCCAGGCAATGGCATGACATCAACCCTCTCACCAGAGGGACACTAACATTTGATTTATAAATGTAAGCAGCTCACAACAGGAGCAAGTAAAAGGTCCACTCTGTCAGAGGGACATAGATCTAACTGTAATCTAGATGTTGAAGGAGAGGCTGGGAGGTCTCAATATGTGCAGATCAGAAGCCAGGAGGGAGATGGAAGAATGTGATAGAGACTTTTCAGTATCCCGGGAGTATTAATAAAGTGGACAGCAGGGCAGTGTTAACATGAAGTGAGGGCAAGGTAACTAGGGGCCATGAATGAAAAGTGATGGAGGGCAGCTCCAAGAGTGGTGTAAGAAAATTCATCCTTACAGAAAGGGTGGAGGAGAAGTGGAATGCATTGTCTTAGTAAACCCTCTGTCTTCCCCATGAAGAACTCATAGACACACACACACGTATACACACACACACACACACCCACATCTTGGAGAAATGGCCACAGCTATCTGTTTAGTAGCTGATTAGTACACAGTTGGAGTGGCATGCACAACTGGGAGATCTTGAACCCTAACTCAGACCCGCCCCCCCTTCCAGAAAAGGGGTTCCTTGCTGTGCAGGCCAAGGAAATTATGTACTTAAGGAGATGGTGCCCAAGCCCCAGACATTGGGAGGCCATGTGGCCAGGGAAGTGAATGACCACCCCCATCTGGTGTTGCTGCTGCCCCCGTAGGCAAGCCTATTGAGGTTGGACCATGACCCCACTCCAACTGGGGTCCAGGTCTTGCAGTCCCACAAACACCATGCCAACCAGTGGTGATGAGCCCTTTGGAAGAATTTGACTTATTCCTGCTTTTCCCCTTGTGCCATCAATCTGAAAGATTCTCAAGCCATCCTACTACATGACTGCGACAGTGCCTATGCTGGCCTAACTTGTTAAACCCTTTTGGAGGATGTGAAAACCCCAAAAAAAACTTTTTGAGGGAAGGCTGACAAAACTCACTCCCCAACTCCTATTGCAGTCACCCATACTGGGTGAAAGGTTTCTCTGCTCTATTCTGGCCTGTCCATACCATTCTTTTATGAGGGCAGGTGGGTGGGAAATATGAAGCAGATGAGCAGGAATGAGGGGGAGCTGCCAGCTGGTAGGGCTGTGTAGTGACTGAATATTATTTCTCAAATACTATGAATAGTAAGGATCCCAAATACTTGGAAGTCATTTCCAAATAAAAGACTATTCATATTTGGGAAGCACTTTTCATTCCCAATTTATAAAAAAAAACTATAAAAAGCACTCATACCACACACTTGCTGATCTCACTGCAGTGCAAACCCCAGCCAATAAACATTTGCCCCTTTTCCCTACCCATTGTCAGCACCTGATCCCACCATCCTCCCCCTGTAGCACCCAGGCAACATGTATTAAATGATATAATAATTATGTTATTTTTCCTCCCACAGTGGACAACCAGCACAAACCACTCACCTCCACAGCCAGACACCATGTTGACCAACAAAACGCACATGTTTGTGCTAGTTATAAATATTTCTTCAAGTCTTCCCCATCCCCTCACCCTGGTAGCACCCTTATAACACCAACCTCCTCACCATCACCCAAGTAGTGGCGCTTCAAGGCAACCAACTCCCCCCCTCCACCTACATGGTTGGCAGCCTTGTGGAATGAATGAACACGCTGATTTCCAGAAACCCAGATAATCAGTTTCTATAGAGAGAGTGAGTGTTCATTCATTACAAGGGTGAAGCATCTAAGGAGAAGGGTGGGGTTGAATCAGTTACCTTGGAGTGCCATTTGGTGCTTTGGGGTGGAATTATAAGGGTGATACCATGGTGAGGGAGGGGGACACTTGTGGAAATATTTATAAATAGTGCAAATATGTCCTTTTTGTTGCACAACATGGCGACTGTCCGTGGAGGTGGGTGGGTTGAGCAAGCCATCCAATGGAAGGAAAACAATATTATAAGGATTTATGAATATTTTTATAATGTTGTGTGGGTGTTGGGGGGCTGGAGGTGTGGGATCCAGTAGAAACAATGGGTGGGGGTTGGGACAACTGTTCAGTTGCTGGGTTTACGAGCTCAGCAGTGGTAGGGTAGGGGTGTTTTTATAGTTGTATTTTTGCTGTTTTTAAAGCACAGTTTCTGGCTATCGAAATACCAAATACACAAGAATTTGACCACCATATACCGAATATTCAGCCGAATGTTCGGGGAAAGGAATCCACTCATCCCTACCAACTACCAACACTTTTTAACCCCTTGCTCTCTGCTTACTCTAGATGGCCCATGCCCTGTGGGCAGACCCATAGTTCCTTCTTCAGGGTTGGTGTCAGGAACAAGACCCACCCCTGAGGAGTCCCTACATGTCTATTTTCAGGCTACAGGGGAGGAATGATAAGGTGATGTCTGGTCCAATGCTTTGGCATACTTATTATTATCTTAGTAGTCCCCATGACTTAGCCTGAAGAACTCACACATACATAGGTCTTGGACAAATGACTGTAGCCATATGTTTATTAGTGGATTATTACACAGTAGGAGTGGCATGCACAGCTGGGAGATCTCAAACCCTAACTCAGGCCTTCCTTGCTTTCAGCGAAAAAGGTTCCCTGTTGTGCAGGCTGAAGAATTAATGTTCCTCCTGAGATGATACCTAAGCCCCAGGAGTGAGGCAGCCATGTGGCTGGGAAAGCGAACAACCACCACTGTCTTGTTTTGCTTCCCCCCCCCCCAAGCAAACCTGATGAGGTTGGACTGTGACCCCACCCCAAGCAGGGTCCAGGTCTTGCAGTCCCACAGACCCCAGACTGATCAGGGGAGATGAGCCCTCAGAGGAATTTGACTCATTCCTGTTTTTCCCCTTAAATCATCCATCTGAGAGATTCCCAAGATGCTACGAGATGGACACTGTCCAACCCCCAAAGCAGCACACTCTAAACTGTGCTCCAAGAACTGATAAAAAAAGTCCAACAACAAGTCCCAGTCAATGTCCCACAGATGCACACCATCTCTGGTGTAAAGTCCCTGACAGTAAATATTGATTTCTTGGTGCCTATCCATTATTCCCCCAGTGGATTCCATAAATGACTGCATCTCCTGATTAGTGCATAAGCACATTTTGTCCATGGCCTTTGAGTCAATTGCTTGCTTCCAGTGTAGTCACTGGATTATGAGGGACCAACTGAGCCTGGTGCTGGGCCATTAGGCTTGAACTGATCACAAATCCTCCTTCAAACTCAACAGTAGGTACATGGATTTCTGGAGTCCCTGCTTGTTCCCAGCCAGAGAATCAGTAGGATGTCTAGGGAATGTCCTTGTTGGCCCTCTGCCTGCAGCTAGGGAAGAAGTTCCTCACATCACATGCCTCCATTGCCCATCCAGTGAATCTGTGCCTTCCATCTCAGGATTGATAGGTTCTTTCCCTCAGGCTGACATCCCACCTGCTCTGCTGCCAAAGTACCTGCAGATACACACCTCTTTGGAACCATTGAGAGAACCTGAAAAACAGCAAAAAAATCATTAAAGCAAATGAGGATGGACATAACATGAAAATGCTTGGGACCTTCACTGACCCATGGACTGAATCTCTCTATATGAGTGCCCCTTGGTCCTGGCAGTTGTTGCCCACCCAATTTAGAAATTATGGGTCTTATATTCTTTTACTTGCAAGCCTACTTGATGCACTGCCAGGCTCAGCACATGACTGAACTGACAGACCATTACTGACTTGCCATCTGCATGCCTCAGGAAGGCCTCACCCAGGCTTTGGCGGAGTGCCATGTAATTGATCACCTTAGGGATGAGACAGTTGTTTTGCAACTCCTTCTCTGCTCTGATAGCATGGTAATGTTCCACGCCACAGCAGTAGGCTGCCCTGGTCCGGAGAGCTAAGGCATTACCTATGCACTCTGAGGTGTCACATAGAAACATACAAACATAGAAGTTGATGGCAGATAAGGACCACAAGGCCCATCCAGTCTGCCCATTTTTTCCTACCTTATGAATGTGCCATAGGCCTTTATTCTGTCAATGGGCTATTTATTCATACTTATCTGTATTGCTCCCTTATGCCTATCCTGTGCCTGTTTGAAGCTCTGCACTATATTCATATCCACCACTTCCTGAGGTAGGCCGTTCCATGCATCCACCACCCTTTCTGTGAAAAAGAACTTCCTCACATTACCCCTTAATCAGCCTCCCTCTAATATCATGCTGTGTCCTCTTGTCCTGCTATTTTTCTTATATTGAAACATGTTAGAGTCTTTCATCTTCTTAATGACCTTAAGATGTTTGAATGTTTCAATCATATCACCTCTCTCCCTCCTTTGCTCTAGTGTAGACATACTGAGCTCTGTTAATCTGTCCTCATATGTTTTCTGATGTAGTCCCTGCACCATTTTGGTTGCCCTTCTCTGAACTGCTTCCATTTTGTTAATGTCCTTAAGCAGGTGCAGCCTCCAGTACTGCACACAGTACTCCAGATAGGGCCTAACCAGTGTCTTGTAAAGAGGGATTATTACCTCCCTCTTATGACTTGTGATACCCCTACTAATACACCCAAACATCCCTCTAGCCTTATCTACTGCTTTAGTGGTATGCTTGGATGATTTCAGATCATCTGTGATGATGACGCCCAAGTCTCTTTCTTCCATTGTGATGCCAGCAACTCCCCTCCCAACCTATAGGTAGCTTCAGGGTTTCTATTCCCTATGTGCATGATCTTGCACTTCTTTGAGTTAAATCCCAGTTGCCACCCTTCAGACCATTTCACCAGTTTTTCCAGCTCTCTTCTCATTCTGCCCACCCCATCTGGAACATCTACTCTGTTGTAGATCTTGGTGTCATCTGCAAACAGGCAAACCTTACCCTTCAGTCCATCTGCAATGTCACTGACAAAGATATTGAAGAGGACTGGCCCCAGGACTGATCCCTAAGGTACCCCACTTTGTGACTTGCATCACTTCTGACTGTATACCGTTTACCACCACTCTCTGTTTTCTACCCGCCAACCAGTTCACCACCCAGTTGACCAACATCTGACCCCCCAGCCTACCCAGCTTATTAATCAATCTGCTATGTTGAACAGTATCGGAAGCTTCACTGAAATCAATGTAGATGACATCAACTGCTCCCCCCCTTGGTCCACCACTCTGGTTACCCAGTCAAAGAAATCTATGAGATTAGTTTGACAGGACCTTCCTGTTGTAAATCCATGCTGTTTTGGATCCTGTGCTCCTATGGATTCCAGGTGTTGCACTATCCTTTCCTTAAGGAGTTCCTCCATAATCTTGTCCACTACTGAGGTAAGACTGACTGGTCTGTAGTTCCCTGCCTCCTCCATGCTGCCACTCTTGTGGAGCAGGATCACATGCGCCCCTTCTCCAGTCTTCTGGGACCTCTCCTGTGCTCAATGATTCACTAAACAGTTCTCCTAATGGCTCTGCTAGTTCCACCCTTAGCTGTCACTGTCACCTCCATTCACAGAAAGAGCAGGACTGGTCATGGATTTTGATCCACCACTGGTGCCAACTTCCTGAATTTCTGCCACTGTGAATGATGTTTATTTATTTTTTTTAGTCTTTGGTAATGGGTAAGGCCCATTAGGCACAAGTGCCTGTTTTCAGGGGCGACCTGGGAGCACTGGGCAGTTAAGTGACTTGCTCAGAGTCACACAGTATGCAAGTTGAGGTTGTGAGAATCAAACCAAGGTCTGGTCTGGTCTGGTCTGGTGGATTTATCATGCTTATTCACAGCTCATTACTCTAACCTCTAGGCTATGCTACCAGCCACAAAGCATCAGCAATACCATTATTATTGCCAGGATCATGGACCACCTAAAAATGTAGGTTCAGTAACATGCATTGTAAAATGATGATTCTCAATAAGTCAGTGTTGGAGATCTTTTGCTCTTAATTGTCTGTGTATAGTGTGGACCACTCCCATATTATTGGACCAGAATATGACCTACTGTACTTATTCCACAATCGAGGATCCAATATGCAAAGAGACACCATGAATGGGAAGAATTCTAACAGTGTGACCCATCTCATAAGCCCTGCCACTGCCCATGAGGAGGGCCAACCCATGGCACACTATTCACCATTAAAGTATGCCCCAAAGTCTAGCCCCCATGATGCATCTGTGAATAGTTCCAGCTCTTGACTGTCTACTGTCTATGGTCACTTTCACACACCATTTAAATGTGCAATGAAGGTCTTCCACACCCTCAGATACTACTGGAACCCGCTAATCACCCCAATTCAATCGTGGAGTTTCCCATCCATTGCAAAAAGGCCCTCCCCATGGTGATGACCTGACAAGTGAAGTTGAGATGTCCCATGAGCTTTTGTAGCTCCTGCAAAGTCACTTTGTTCCCTGCTATGGTATTAGTCAACAGGCACCTCTTGATGACTATCTTAACATGAGGCAAGCAGCACTCTTCTTTGACTGTGTCAATCGTCTACAACCAGGAACATTATCACTGAGTAAGGAGCCTTGAATTTCCTAGGGGCCAGCAGTACACTAAAAAGTTTGCACAGAACCACAAAGGTGTCCAGTGTCTGTCCACATACCACGGAGTGCCCCTGCCCCATAAGCAGGAAGTTGTCTAAGTAGTGTACTATACCTCTATTGTTCAACTGTTGAGCAGTCACCCAGTATAAGAAGGTACTGAAACATTCAAACAGTGCACCAGCCACCGAACACCCTGTTGGCATGCAACTGTTAATGTAATAATGGCCCTTGAACTTCATCCGCAGTAAGTCCCTGTCATTGGGGTGTACCAGAAGGGCATGGGGTCATAATGTCGCAAGACAGTATGCCGCATGGCAAAATCGTGCTGCCAATACGGTGCGATTTCTGCCATGAGGTATGTCTTTTTTCTGTGGGAGGCTAGGCTCCCACGCCCCCTGTTAAGGGGGGCTGTGCACCCCCAGACCCCCCCCACGCTAAAGATTCTCAACTCTGGGGGAGTTCCAGCTCAGGGAGGCACAAGTCAAAAAAAAATTAAAGTTTCTGGGACCAGGAATCAAACCTGGTCCCAGACGCAGAGCCTGGGTTCCTACTGCTGTGGCTCAGTCCTATAAGCCACGGCAGCTGCTCATCAGAATCTGCTCCCAGCAGCGGTCTTATCCTCTGCCTGGGAAAGCACTACTGGCACAATACCGAGTACAGCAGTATACACGGTATTGCAACAGTAGCGGTAGCATACTGAGGTGTACCAGGTTAGCCATAATGTCGTACGCTATTAAGCATGTGACGTCATGACCCAGTAGGTACCAGAAGAAGACAGAAGGCCAACTCTGTGTCCACCTTGCAATCAAGGCCCACAGTCCAGCCAACTGCACTGCATCAGTCACTCTGTCAAAGAAAGTTTATTACACTGCTGTGAAGTGGGGGTCAATATGATCATTGACTGAGTCACTGTCCAGATGTGACAGATGATTAATCATGCGGAATTGCCCCAGAACCTTCTTGAGAACTAAGCCAATCAGTGACACCTTGAGGTTTGGCAGGGGTAGGAAAGGGTGGAGACCGATCGCCCTTCCAAGCTGAATCTCTTTCTTTGATTTTTCCTGAACCACACTCAGCCCATCTCCAGCGGACTTAAAATTGTCTACCTCATACACTACCTGTGGGATGGAGTATGGTATTCTGAATACCAATGAGAAACCCTCCTCTAAGAAGTGGGCCATGTCACTGTTTGGTTAGCTTTCAAGCCAAGTTCTAATATGACCCACCCTTATCAGAGATGGCAGGCTTGCCCCAATTGGGCTTGAACGTCTTACAAAAAGACTTATTACCTCCCTTCGGGCCTTTTTAGGGATTGCAGTGCATCAGCGGGTGCCGCTGCCCACAGCAGAGCATTCATGCCTATATTTACTGTTGTTTTTGGAACAACTCCCTTTATTGAAACTAAAGCATTGTTGTGGAGGGGATCCCACTACTTCAGCCCTTTGCTGCTGGGGGGTCCTTGATGGGTAGATCTCTTTCCATGTGAAGGACCCCTCACCCGTGCATAACCTCAACCAGCAGTGGCATGTCCAGTATGCCCCAGTCCAACAATATGCCATGCTGCATACACTGTCTGAATTCCTTATCATATTCAAACCATGCATTCAATCCTTTTCACCTGTGAGCCAACATGATCCTGTTCAGGTAATTGAACAGATCTTGGCTTTTCCCTGGGTCCTTCTGAATCACTGCACTGGCAAAAGCTATGAACCCCACTTGCCAGCTATCGAAGGTGTGTTCTGCCTTCACTTTCTTCTTTTCCTGATCCTCTTTTTTTTTTCTTTGCCTTCCTCTTGCTTAATGGATTGGTTCAACAGAGAAAACATGTCCACATATTCTTTTCCCTGGATCTGTTGCTGAATATTGTTTGACAGGTAGGCCCCTACTGATTTTGAGTGCTTATGTAGTGACCTTGGGGGGGGAGCCACAGGTGGCACCTGTGCAGTTGCACTGCTACTGTTGGCACTTATGTATACCTGACTTGTTCCTTCCCCTGCTGTTGGTTCTGTACTGAGCCAGCAAAACCAGCCACAAACTTCATCCACCTATCCAGCTTCTCCTCCATGGTGAGTGGCTTAACTGGGTCAAGTTGGTCTTTGACAGGACCTGCTGGTGCACTGTCTGCTGGTGCTGGCTCCAGTGTGGGGAGAGGTGTTGCCCCCCCTTCCACATCTAAATCCGCTTCCTTGGGGTCAGACCTCTTAACTCCCTTTTTTGTTCCTGGTCATAGGAAGTGCCTGCTGGGGGACACCACCAAAGACCCGTATGACCATTGCTTTAAAATCATCACCTGATAATACAGAAACCCCAGGAATGAAATTACCTCTCTGGGGCATCTGGGTTACCTTAGCTGCCTCATCCCTTGAAATTCAGACTTTACTGTCCAGTTCGACTACACTGCGCAGTAATAGGCAGGTTAGCGAATGTCCCGTGTTAATATGGTAATTTACCAGCAGAAGGCATTATCTAGTGGCATCTGCTATGTTGCCACCTCAGTTGTCAGGCCTTCTGTTGAGTCATCTGATTCATGCTGTCCCCTTTCTGATCACCAGCTCTCTGCTCCCAAGTAAATGCCAGGGAATCTAGTCAATACAGAGGTCCAACACACAGATAGCTCAGGAGTGTCCACCGGTGCCAGCACTTCTCAAAAATCAAAAATATTCACTCATATTTCAGATCCACAGTGCTGGTTTGCAGAAGTAAGTTACTCACAACATAATGAGTGCAGTAAAACCAAATTTTGTTTGGAGAAAAAAAAACAACGAAAGCTACAGCAGCGGCAACCACTAAACAGCCTGCTGTTTCCGTATAAGAAATACTCTTTAACATTTGCCACTGCTGTAATTTTTGTTGTTTTTTCCAAATAAAGCTTGGCTTTATTACTTTCAGCTTATGGAGAGCAACTTTCTGCTGTGAACTATCACAATGGAGCTGAATTGGGACTACACAAATACAGTGGTGCATACAGAGGTAGATAGGAGCAGAGAAGATGGTAGGCCCATAAGTGCTCCATAAATCATTATCCATAGTAGGAAAGGTTATTAGCCTTTAGTATGTAGGAGT
Organism: Neoceratodus forsteri; assembly: GCA_016271365.2. Taxonomy (NCBI): domain Eukaryota; kingdom Metazoa; phylum Chordata; order Ceratodontiformes; family Ceratodontidae; genus Neoceratodus; species Neoceratodus forsteri. The sequence goes on along the minus strand of CM057450.1, from coordinate 824,780,539 downwards.
CCAACTTATTTTTGAATTCTGATTTATCTTTACTAACGATTATTTCTGTGGGTAATTTATTCCAGGGGTTAACTATTCATTGTGTGAAAAAAGCTTTTCTTTTGTTAGTCTGAAATTTTACAGGCATTATTTGCAGGGGATGGCCTCTAGTACCCAGTGTGTAATTTTTAAATTCAAAGCCCAGTTCGTTGACCAAAGTAATCATCCTGCATTATGTCATGACAAAACAATAAATCACCCCTCAACCTTCTGGTCACAAGGGCCATTCATTTTAGATGTTCTAAACATTGATTATAAGAAATGTGTTTGATATTATACACCATTTTGGTGGCCTGCCTTGGTACCTTCCCGATGTTCCCAATATCTCTCTTATTGAGTGGAAACCATACTGGCTCCCATAGTCTAAAATCGGTCTAACATAGGATCTATACCGTGGCATAATTACCCGTTCACTTCTATCCCTGAAATATTTCTCTGTTCGATAATTACCTTTTCGCCTTTGCAACCTGAGTGGTACAGTGTGATGCTGAAGTGAAGTTACTTTAGATTTTTTCCCAGGTTAATTTCCTCAGCGGATTCCCTGATTATATTATTTCCTAACTTATACTTGTTTTTTTTTATGCTAATTTCCCAGGAGCATGACACAACACTTTCATAGTTGTACAACATACCTCATCTATCGGCCCAATTTTTATTAAATCCAGATCGGCCTGTAATGAAGAGTTGGATTCTGATGTACCCACTACTCCTGCATATTTTGAGTCATCCACATGCTTGCTAGTCAGATTTATGGCATCTTTGTTCATATCAGAGATAAAGACCAGAAAGAGAACTGGACTGAGCACGGACGCCTGCGGCACCCCACTACTCACTGCTCTATGTGTTGAGAGGAAACCATTTATGCTGACCATTTGTGATCTCTCCCTCAACCATGCTTGAATCCATCTTATTATCTTATGATCAATATTAAGGTTGACCAATTTCTCTAAGATTGCTCCATGGGGGACAGTATTAAATGCTTTTGAAAAATCAAGATATATGCTATCCACTGGCAAGTCCTTATCAAGTGTAGATGAGATATTTTCATAAAAGCACAGCAAGCTCATAACACAGGATCTATTAGCCATAAAACCATGTTGTTTATTGTCTATTAAGTTGTGACACTTTAAATGCTCCATGATCCTATCTTTTATAATACCCTGACTGATCTTTCCTGGGACTGAGGTCAGGCTTATTGGTCTAAAATTAGTATAATCTGTTTTGCTCCCCTTTTTGTGAACTGGGATCGCATTCACTGTTTTGCAATCATTCGGAACTTCATTTGTTTCTATTGACAATAAAAATAAATATTTCATGGGCTTAGCTATGTATGGTGCTAACAGTTTTAACAGTCTAGGGGAAATATTGTCCGGACCAGCAGAATGGCTGTTTTTTTAATTTCATGATTCTCTTATTAATTTCTTCTTCAGTTATATTCAAGGTATCAATGGAGTTTACAGGTACAGTATATTTCCAGTATGTGGCACATAATCAAATAATATAGATGAATATGGAAGCAAAGTGTTTATTGAACACTTCTTCCATTTTTCCAGGTTCATCAATGACTGTCATTCAATACTATGTGCCTGAGTTTACTCTCAGAGTTTCTTAGTGAGTTTATGTAACCATAGAATTCATTCAAGTTGTTTATTTTGTTTGTTGCCAAACTATATTCAAAATGCCTTTTAGATTGTTTTATTTTGTTTTTAAATATTTTTAACTCTGCCTTATAGTCATTCAAAGCTTGTGCTGATGTATCGTGCATATATAGACTATAAAGTTTATGTTTTTTCTCCAAAAGCTATTTGTCCCCAGATCCCCTCCAATAGAGACACTGACAAGATTGTGTGTGGTTGCTCAGTTTGGCAATTAATTTACTGATATTCAAATTTCTCTCTTTACAATCATTGATCGCTCTCCTTGTCCTTTTACACACAGTTCAAACATATTCATAATACATATACATACTTATATAATATACATCACATTCTTGTTCAATTGCTCCATCTCATTCCTTCCTTCTTTCCTTCTGCCCCCCAGACGTACATCATAGGGGGGGCCTGGTTGCTTCCTCTTTTGTTGTCACAGGGCATGAGCGTACACACCCTGTCCCTGCTTCTATCTTATACCCTGTGTCCTTTTTTGTGTTTCCCCTTTTCAAATCCCCCTTTCTTTCTGTCCTACTTCCCCCATTTTCTGCTGTCCACCTACTGCAGTCCCCTGTAGCACCCCCCCCCCACTGTGCTCCACCTGCCACAGTGCTGCTCTGTGCTCCACCTACCATAGTGCCCCTTCTGCTACCTCCTATAGGGTGGGTGGATGGGAAATCTTATTTGGAGCAAATGTTGTGAGCTCCTGACCTATGTGCAGCCCCTTATTAGGCTCTATTCTGGCCCAGCCCCTTGTTCGATTCCACCAATCCTGCTGTCAAACCACCATTCCCACCAATCCCCTTCTCCGCCCTCTCAGTGACCTCACTAAAGACCTCCCCCTCTTGTGACCTCATCTCCTCGTCTCCCCCACCTCCTCCCCCCTCCCCTGAGCTTCCACTACTCCTGTCTGGGCCTTGGGACAATGTGGTCTGCCCCTTCACTTGGGCAACCCTCTTTGTCTCCAGATCCCCTCCAATAAAGACACCGACAAGATTGTGTGTGGTTGCTCAGTTCGGCAATTAATTTACTGATATTCAAATTTCTCTCTCTACAATCACCGATCGCTCTCCTTGGCCTTTTACACACAGTTCAAACATATTGATAATACATATACATATTTGTATCATATATATCACATTCCTGTTCAGTTCCTCCATTTCATTCCTTCCTTCTTTCCCTCTGCCCCCCAGATGTACATCATGGGGGGGGGGCCCGGTCGCTTCCTCTTTTGTTGTCACGGGGCATGAGCGCATACACCGTGCCCTGCTTCTATCTTATACCCTGTGTCCTTTTTCATGTTTCCCTTTTAAAATCCCCTTTCTTTCCTGTCTACATCCTCTTTTTCCCACTAGTCCACCTCCAGCTTGTGATGGACGGTAGACTCTTCCCTTTTTGCCCCCTTTTTTTAAAACCTGTCTCCTCCTTGTCAAACTCTTGTCTCATTCATACCTCAATGGCGTTCACCATTTCTTGGTTAAAAAGGGCCAGCCCAAGATCCAAGAGATGCACCCCATCTCCTTGGAAATATTCATCTACCTGTTCCTGAACCATGTGATGAATTACCAGTCACCCCGGGCCTCAAATAACCTACCTACCCATGCATTCATCTGCTTCCCGGCCCTGTCCATGCCCTTGTGACTGTCCTCCCTGTGCCACACCCTTCTTGGTGTGATGTCTGACCAGGCCAGTGCCACTTCCGGCCACCATTGCTTAATTGCCTGCACATCCACTTTTATGTGGTAAAATATGTCCAACCACGGTCGTGTTCTCAGTTCATTGCAACCCAGATGTATGATGATGAGGTCCGGTCTCCCGTGGACCTTCCCGACTTCCCTAAGTTCCAGCAATAGTTTCGCCCACTTCCTCCCCCTCCGACCTTTCCACCTGAGCTGGATGGTATCGCTGTTCAGGCACAGCTGCTTGCCCCCTTGCCTTCTGGCTGCTCATTTCTCTGCCCAGTGGATAAATGAATGACCACAAACCCATGTCTCTAGTCTCTTGTGTTTGCCTGTGTACAAGAAACATATTGTATTAGTGATGTACCATTCTCTCCCTCCCCCCCTTCCCCTTGTTCTCCCGCCTATCAGCTGTACCTACTATGGGAGACAAAAAGGACAACATTAATAAGGAAACTTGCAAATGTATTTCTTGTAACATTCAGACATCCACCTCTCCTTTTGCATGATTGCCCCTGCTGTGTCCCCCTGCACCACCATTATTGAGGCCACACCTGTCCTAAATGAATGTGAAGCGTACCCTTCCACTGGCTCGTCCCAAAATTTGAGGCCCTTGCACAGCACTGCCGTCACCTGGTATCCAGTGACTGGCTTCCCATTCCCATGTATGAACAAGGTTGAGCTACCCCCAGTAGGCCACCCAGCTACGTACATGTGCAAGGCTCCTACTGGACAAATGGCTGCATTGCTATGCCTTTGTAACCATACTCTGTTGCCCTGCCCCTGGCGGTCTGTCTTTGATCGCCTCACCCATAAAGCCACTGCGTCTGCACACCATTCTATGTCCTCCCATTGTACCCCACCTCCCTCTGTCTTCCCACCATGGCCCACTGCCTCGCTTAGCCTGAATGCCCCGGCAATACATAGTCATATACAGGGCTTGAAACAAAACTGACTCACACCTTGAGCTGGTTATGTGGTGTAGTACACCCCCCAAACTTGCCAATAGGCTCTCCCCTATTGGTTTCCTGGTGTCTCACTTCTTGTCTGCCCCCCGGGCCCAATCCTGATCATTCTGCGGATTAGGTTGCTCTTTGTGGGGTCCTCCCACCCCTTTAAGGTACATATTTGTCCTATGACCGCTAGGTGGATCCCCATAGTTGCCTGAGCCATGTCCTGATGCCAACCCCCCACTATGAATCTGGCCACCTGCTGCTGTGTTACTGCCCCACTTACCTGTCCACCGTATTGTTCCCGAAAGTTTTGAAATGCCCTCCACAAGGTTTCATAAGCTCTAAGGGTCCTTGGGACCCACGAGTTCTGGAACAATACTTTGGCTCCCCCAATCCAATCATCCATGCATATTTCAGGATGGCAGTCCCCTTGACCTCTGCTCCGGGTGCAATGGTCCAGAATTTGTCAATCTGCAAGTGGGAGAGGCAGTCAGCTATCACGTTTTCCACACCATCAATGTACCTAGCCTTGAATGACAAATTCAAGGTCAGGCCTAAACACACCATCCTTCTCAAAACCCACATTACCCTCTGTGACCTAGTCCGCTTATTGTTCAGCACCTCCACAACCACCCTGTTATCACTCCAAAACATGATCTGTCTGTTCCTGAGCTCCCCGCCCCATACTACCATTGCCACCCAGATGGGAAATATTTCTAGGAACGTGATATCCTTCATCACTTCTCTTTTTACCCATTCTTCAGGTCACGGTTCCGTGAACCATTTTCCTTGGAAGTAACCCCCCATCCCAATCCCCCCAGCTGCATCCGTATAAAGCTGGAGGTTCATGTTGTAGAGCCAATCATCTTGCCAGAAAGTCTGACCATTATACTCCTGTAGGAAGTGCTCCCACACTACCATGTCCTCTCTGGGCTCTTTATTGCGATCTATCCAATGATGGGGCTGCTTCGCCCCTAGCATTGCCCAGCCTAGGTGCCGTGTAAACGTGCGCCCTGGTATAATGACTCTACATGCGAAGTTCAAATGCCCCATCAGCTGCTGCACCTGCTGTAGCTGTACCCTCCTGATTCCCCTGACCTGCTTCAACAAACCTTGCAATTTTTTGACCTTCTGTTCTGGTAACCAGTACAACTCTTGCACTGTGTCCAGCTCCAAACCCAGGAACTCTATCGTCTGGAGTGGTCCCTCAGTCTTATCATCCGGTAGGGGAACCCCCAGTTCCTGGCATAATACCTTGAAATCCTGCAACATTCCTTCTGTCTCCATTCTTCCTTCCCCTATGAACAAAAAGTCATCTAGGTAATGCACCACTGTCCTGTATCCAAAATGCCTCTGGGACAGCCACTGCAGCCAGGTACTAAACATCTCGAATGTGGCGCATGCTATCGAGCACCCCATTGGCATGGCCTTGTCGAAGTAATACAAACCATCCACTTGGAAACCTAGCAGATCCCAGTCCTCTGGCTGCACTGGTAGTAGCCGGAATGTAGATTCTATATCCGTCTTGGCCAGCCATGCGTGCTGTTTAGACCTAATGAGCTGCACTGCCTCCTCCAATGTGGCGTAGGTAACCCTGCTGTCTTCCTCCCCTATGGCATCATTGACCGAATCCCCTTCCTGGTACAAGAGGTGGTGTATCACCCTATATTCACCCGGCTGGTTTTTGGGAATCAAACCCAGTGTAGATACCCGCAGGTTTGGTAAAGGGGCTGACTCAAATGGACCTTCCACCCGCCCCATTACTACCGCCTTCTGGAGTAACCATGTCAGTAGCATGCTTTTACCCTGGGTGGACTTGAGGTTCTTTGCCCTTGTCCTCTTCTTAAGTCCCTGAAACTTTAAATTAAACCTTAATTGAAACCCTGTCCCCAACTCCATGGCCACCATCTGGTCAGGGTAGCCCTCCAATCCCTTCTGAATAGCTGCCACCCTGATTAGTGTCTGTGCCAACTTAAAAGCATGCCTTGAACTCTCAATTATCCTGATGTCGTGTCTGGTAGTGGAGCCCCCTTCCTCCCCCATTTGCCCAGCCTTTGTTTCCCCTTCCCCACTGCTGTCCTTGAGATACCCCTGGCTGGCCTGAAAGGGCTGCTGAAAACCCTGGTCCTGCCCCCTGGTGCCCTTCTCCCAGCTGTACCTGCACTTCACTGCTGGGTGGTGCCCCCACACTTAGAACAAACATGTTGGAATCGACAGTTAGGCCATGACCAGAATGTTCGATTGTACCCCCAACATGCCTTCAAAACAGCTCGCCCTCGCCTATCTCCATCTGCCTCCTTTTCTGTTGGCTCTGTATAAATTTCCAGCCACAAATCTATCTGTCACGCATCCCACTTTGCGTCCCCAAAATGCGCCATCCTCTTTCTGAATTTCTCGTCATACCTCAGCCAACTATGCCCCCCTTTTTTGTATGCATTTTTGATGATAAGTGAATAAGTCAAAAGCGGGGTCGCCAGCTCCATTTTTTTCTCGATGGCGATGGCCGAGAAATACGTAAAACCTGTGGACCAGTTGTCCCAGGTCTTCCCTTTCCATGTCTTGTCCTCTTCTCCCTTGCCTAACAATACCACCGTGGCAGCCATGTCCTTCTTCTCAAAACTGTCTTTCTCTTCAAACTTATCTACATTGTCCACGTTCGCCAAGGCGAAGACGTCAACATATTCCCCTTTCCATATTTTCTCCTTTATGGCCAACAGCACGTGGTCTGCTAACCTGACCCCCAGTGCCCCCAACTCACTTCTGGGCGTGGGTCCCCCTGCTGCTCCCCCATCCATCCCGGTCCCTTTAATTTCGTCTAAGGCTTTTTCCAACTGCCCCAGTCCATTTTCCCCATATTTTTCAGCATTTGTTCCACATACTCTTTCACACTACTTTCTAGTGTCACCATTGGATTACCTGTAGAGCTTGTTTGCGGGACACTGGGCCCCAGTTTGGGGTCTCCCAGTGTCAGCATAGGCCCGAGAGGTGGCAGTATCAGTTCTGGTACCGGGAGTGGAGCCACCAGGGTGGGGGGCTCAGGCAGGGGTTCGGAAATGGGGTAGGAGCAGGTTCTGGTGCTGGGTTAGCAGGAGATGGACCTCAAGGGGCCACTGGTGTTGGCACCGGCTTCACAGGCTGGGGCTCGTGTGCCCGCGGTCGCTTTGTCGCTCTCTTGTCCTTCCTCTGCCCCCTCCCTTGTTTCCTCTTCTTCTTCGTGCCTTGGTCACCCCCATCCAGTTCTGCCACTTCCAATTGTCGGTTGGCCTTCTCTACCAGGTCCATGACTGCTCGATAACACTCTTCCTTGTAGGTCTTTCCTCTTTTTGGTGCCATCTCCTCAGAAACCTACCAAAAGAACAAAATAATTATCATAGCTATCCATCTCTTTTTTTTTTGATTCAGCCCCTTGTAGCCGGGACCACTTCCCCCGTTGTCCTCGGACAGTGTCTGCACCCCCCCAGCTTGTGTTATTTGAGGGACCACGCTGGCTGCCTGCTGGGCTGGTTGCCCTCCTCCCATGCTTCCCCTTTGCTGCCGCTGGCCAAGCTTGTGAGAAAGAACCACCTGGCCGACTCCTTTTTGTTGGTCCAACTGCAGCTTTTTTATATTTTATTTTTATTTTTTTTTTGTTTTGTTTTGTTTTGCGCCCCCACTGTTCATTGCTGTTGGCTCCTGGTGCCCCCCTCAGGCCCTATACCATGTGGAACATGCCCTTCTCTGGGGTAGACCAGGGCCCTCCCTGCTGCACCACGTGTTGTTCCCCCTTCCCTTCCAGCTTTCTGGAAAACTTATTAAAAGGCCAGGAATTATGCAAGCTTGGGAGCTAACTAGGAATGCAGCCATACCAAACAAACAGTGCCCTTGAATGGGTACTCAGACCTCTCGCCCTGGCCATAAGACTGAGGCTGTAGGCTCCAACCCCCACATCCTGTGCCATGCTATGGAATACTTCATATACTTTAACTTATTTGTTGTATAACCACATTGCCCATATAGTGTTGCTCTTTTACCTTTCTTTTTAAATGGCTTTAAAGATTTCTAAGTTACCAAAGGTGGCGTAGTGAAACAGCATGCCAAAAGTATAAGTATTAGGAAAACCCAGGAAAAACGCTTGGTATAGTCCCTTTCTGGAAATAAATATGGCTGGAATGAGACTGTTTTAAATGGTAAACTACCGTTGAAAGAGAGCACTCGTTGATGAATAAAATAAAATTCCTCCTGGTGCCACAGGCCTCTACCGCATGGTGATGACATCAGACGCCATCCCACGTGGTAGCCTAGGCTTCTGCCTATTGTTTGCCTTCTGTCCCTTAAACTTGTGCCTCACCCTGTGAAAATGGCAGAGCTATCCCAGAAAGAAAACGTTACGTACTGCTAAAACCCTTCCCAATTGCCTTCTGCCATCCCTCACTTTCCACTGCGTTCAATCTCCTTCCCCCTCCCGCCTTCACCATGCACGCGGTAAGTTTGGGCCTTCTGTTTGACCCTTTGTGCTTTTCGCCCTGTTCTGGTGCCTTTCCTCTATCCAGCACAGCTTTGGCTGGCCTTCTCATGCTCCTGCTTCAGTCAGGGACACTGCAAAATGCCCGCCTACGTCGAACCTCGGCCTGACCCCCCCCCACATCACCTGAAGCCCTCTCACCCCAATCCGGTGCAGTCCTCTGGTTACACACCTTGTTCCTGTTCCCTGGCCCTTTCTCCTGCCCCTCTGCAGTTATCACCCTCAGGCCCACTTCTTTGGCACTGTGCCGACGGCCTCAAGGGTATGCTTAACGCTCGCTTTTCTTTTCTTTTTTTTTTTTTTTTGATCCCAGCCATTCTCCACTTTCCTTGACCTTACTAGTTCTGCCCCCCCAAGCATTCACTGCCTGCATCCACTGCGCCACAAGTACCCTTCAAATTTCTTTTCAGCCCAAAGGCTGCTGATTCGATTATTAGTCCTCTACCATCTTACAGACATACCATGTCCAGTACTCCCCTGTCCCACACGGGTCCGTGAAACATCGCAATTCTCCAACAGGGGTCCACTTGTAGCCCTTCTTAGTACAATTTACATGCGCCTTACCTATTCCAATGTGGCTTGCAAGGTTTCACTCACTTCACCCCCTGACTTAATACTGCACCGTGGTTCTTCAGCCTTCTCAAATCTCCTTTTCTCTGTTGCTTTTCTTTTTTTTTTTTTTAATTAAACACTAGCTAAATTCTTTGTAGCAATTTTTACTCAAAATACCTAGCTACCAATAGCCCACTGGCTTTCTGCCAAAACTGATGTGCTTCCAAAATTACCATCAAATCTTTTTTGGAACAAATTTTGTGGTTTTGTGAGCTCCTGACCTATGTGCAGCCCCTTATCAGGCTCCATTCTGGCCCAGCCCCTTGTTCGAGTCCACCAATCGTGCTGCCAAACCACCATTCCCACAACTCCCCTTCTCCACCCTCTCAGTGACCTCACTAAAGCCCTCCCCCTCTTGTGACCTCATCTCCTCTTCTCCCCTACCTCCCGCCCGTCCCTCCCTCCCTGAGCTTCCACTACTCCTGTCTGGGCCTTGGGACAATGTGGTCTGCCCATGCACTTGGGCAACCCTCTTTATATCTTTAATTAGCCATTTTGGTTTTAGTCCAATATTATTGTTTTTTTTGTTTTTTTACTTTTATTATAGACCACATATCACTGACAGATTTATCCTTTAAAACTATTTCCCATCTGATCTTACTTAAATCCATTCTGACAGCTTCCTGGTTTGCTGTGTTAAAAACATAAACTTCCCTGCATTCTTTAATGTTGGTATAGGAGTTATCAAAGGAAAAAGAAACACAATTATGGTCACTTGTTCCAAGGGGAGTGTCTAACTTGCATTTGTTGATTATAATATTTTGTGTACTTAATACAATGTCCAGGGTATTGGCATCATGTGTAGGGGTTCTTATGTGTTGTGTCATGTTTAATTGCTCGGTGACCCTGAGAAATTCCTCACTGAGATGATTTATTGCAGAGTTTCAACAGATATCTCGGTAGTTTAAACCCCTAAGGAAAATAACCAAAATCCAATAACAAATCAGGTCAGTACTTCAGATCAGGCCTGTGCTTTCCTAAGAGAAAGGAAACATTTTCCCCCAGCATGTGTCACTTTCCCCTAAGCCTGCTGTGTGCAGTTGCAAAGCAACCCAGCTTTGTGATGGTCAGTGGGCTCTAACTCTAGACTAAGAGTCAGCTATCCACAGGCAGGTGTAATCCCCACATTTCAAAAAACAGCTCTTGCTCCACTCATGTCTACCTACAATTAAGAGGGGAGCACACCAAGTCCACATGACTGGTTCTTTTGCACCTCATTGTGGCATAATAAGCTCTTTCCCCAGACATGGCAACCTGCACCCAGTGCTCCCAGGCTAATCCCCCAAGAACATCAGATGGGTCTGGAAAAACTCCAATACTTACCTCTGCCTTGCTCACTTGGGGTCATCCCCTACACAAGAGACCTACAACTGGACATAACTAAGGTAGACTCTACGGTGAAAATCATGCAGCTCAGTACATGCTTGTTTACATAGCCTAGCAAGCTGGGGAAACTGGCCTGATTAGTGAAATATTGTTAACTAGAGAAACTCAACAGTTTAAAGAAATGATCTCAACTTGCAATCCATTTCTTCTCAAAATGTGTAGTCCTTTTCTGCTGTGCTGGAACAGACTTTAAATCTGCAGCTGGTGAGCAGTAATGGGGGGGGGGTGCTGGCTATCAGCCCTTTTTAACTGCTTGTTCTCTGGTTTCAAGTTTAGATGTGGTGCCAGGGCTAAACCACCAACCTGGAAGAGGAGCCCTACCTGCCTATCTTCAGGCTACATGGAGGGGGCCACTAACAAGGTGGCATCTGCTACAATGCTTGGGCAGACTTAGCATTAAAAGACAAAGTGATTAGTGCTCAGTCTGCCACTGGCTTCAGACAGGTGTGACAGGCATAGGGTTAAGGGTCCAAACCAGAAGATGGAGGGTTTGCTTCCGGGGGAAGGGATGAGTAGACTAGGGAACTGAGGGTGTCAAACTACAGTCAGGGACATCAGTAGACTAGTTCTGGTCAACAATTAGGCTGGGTGCAGATGCATGCAGGTACTGGACAGACTATATGAGCAATTGGGCTTTTTACAACGATAAATATATGTTGCTATGTTTCCATTTGGCTGTTATAATCTTTATATTATGTTGGTAAAATACACAAAATATAACACATTGATGATGTCTGTATTCTCTCTTGCTATATTTGTAAATAGTATTTTATTGTGGTCCTAGATACAAACATGACATAACATAACATGGCTGTACTATAAGATATAATCTCCATAGACAGCTTCAGTTTAAAAATACTGTTACAGACCAAGATACTGTACTTTATGTTGCTTGGCCCACTATTAAATCTGCATGTGTGGATCTACAACAAGAGATCAATATATTGAAGAAAAATCTGATACACCTGAAGCTACTACTCAACGCAAAAAAACCCCCAAAAAACCCTAAAACTATGTTTATCTCCCCATCTACAAAACCAGCAACTTCTGGTACACAGTCTGACAATGCCCATATATCAACCATGATGGACAAAACCCTGGAAAAAGTAGATAGGTTCTAATACCTACACTTTTTGGCTCGATTGTAAGGTATCTTGTGTCATCCATGCTGCAGAGCTAATAGGTCCCATCTCCAAAATGTTCAAAGAGTCACTGATGCTTGCTAAATTCCCCTCACTCTGGAAACAAGCACTGGTTATCCCTGTTCACAAGAGTGGGGACAGAACTCTGACTTCTAACTATAGACCCATCTCTGTACTTTCTCCATTTTCAAATGCTTTGGAGAGGATTGTGGCAGATCACATCAATGAATATATTCAGAAATACCAGTTGCGATGTCCCCAGCACCATGGTTTTAGGAAAAACCATAGTACTACCACTGCTCTGGTGGACTTCATGGATTATGTTCATAAGGCCTTAGATGAGTGTAAACTGGTTGGTTCAGTCTTTATCAACTTAACTATGGATTTTGATACCTTCTGCCATCCACTACTCCTGAACCAAATACAATCCCTAGGGGCATCTCCTTTTGTTGTCCAGTGGTTCCAGGACTACCTAACTTTTAGATCACAAAGACTCAAAATAGGTCAATCTATATCTGACTCTAAAGAAGTCTCAATTGGAGTTCCTTAGGGGCCCATTCTGTGACCCCTGCTGTTCTGCTTATTTCTGAACAATCTTCCATATGCTTGTTCCAGTAAAATTATATTATACACAGATGATGCAGTGATTCTCAGCAGTCACACACACATTGAGAATCTTCAGGCCGAGCTGCAGAGTACCTTCCAACAATTGGATGTTGGTTCAGCTCAAACAGGTTACTTCTTAACTACAAGAAAACCAAAAAAATGCTCCTGTCAAGCCCCAGCTAAAAAGGAGGTACCCCATCCTGACAGTCACAAATAACAGCTACGTCCCTCTAGAACAGGTGCACTCTTTCAAGTACGGATATCTTGATTGATAACACCCTCTCATATGTGCAGCACATTGACATGGAGGTGAAGGCAGTGAACACAAAACTAGGCGTCCTGTTCAGGAACAGGAAAATCCTATCTCCTAACACCCTCAGGCTCTTGTTCTCCAGCTCCATTCTATCCATAGTAGACTATGGGCTTACGATACATGGAGCTGTCACAGATTCATCTCTCAAAAGGGTAGTGACAGCCCTCAACAAGGCTTGCAGACTGTTGCTAAATACAGACTGCCTCATGCACATTTGCACACTGTATGAGCTGTCCAGTCTTCTCTCCCTCAGAAATAGAATCAGATACCAAACCTGCCTTCCAGACAGGAAGGCCATGCTCTGCAGGACCCCACCTTGCATCTCTGATCTGGTAAAGGTAGCCAATTCTGGGTATAATACCAGAAGCATGGCCATGATCCTGTTTAGTGTCACATTTCATAGGACTGCACTGGGACAGTGTTCTTTCCCCTACCGAGTGCAACTCTGGCTCAATAAGATCCTGGCAACTGCACTAAACACTACTAACCTTCAAGCATTTAAAACTGAGCTAAAGCAATTTCTTTGGAGTATGAGCAAGTGTGAATGCCAGAACTGAGCTTGTCTCTCCCAACTATGGCACCTCACTATCGCGTCTTTGAATACCTGCACTGAGCCTGTTTCTCCCAGTGATTATACCTCACTCACTTGTTGCTGATTATCCTTTGTCCCCTCTTTCATCTCTCCTCCCTGCTACCATCTTTCATCTATTCCACCAGTGATGAGAACACCCGAACTTACCTATCAACCATCACTGGCTCCAATTCTATCCCTGCCTTTGTTCCCATTCCCCTTTCTGAGGTCACTTCTATCCACCACCATTTCTACAGCACCTCACTACTACACTCCCCACCTGCCCATCACCTTACTCCTCTCTTGCCCTTCACAATCTTTGCAAATGTCTTCCACCTCCTTTACCCCCGTTACATAAGCATTGCACACCCCTTTTCCTTCTTCACTATTTGACAAGGCCACCAGGGCTGCTTTATGTCTACAGGTTTAAATGTCTATCATGCTGATATTGACACTGCATATTGTTTAGCATTGTATAACCCTGTATAACAACTTGTTTGGTATTTTATTTATCGTAAATAATGCCTGCCTGTATTTGTCTTCCCTGTATCAATGATGTGGAACCTTTGTAAAAGAGTTTGTACTTAAAGTTTATTTCCGAATAATTCAATACATAAATAAATAAAATAAATAGACTAGGAATATCTTTTCAAATCAAACGGTTACTCACCCATGAAGCAAAGGTAACAGTCATCCAAACAACGTTCCTTCCACTCATTGACTATGCAGATCTTCTTTATAGTCACTGACAAAAAACTACCCTTGTGAAGCCAAACGTCTTGTACCATAGGGCCCTAAAATCTGTAACTGACTCTCCAATCAAAACACATCACTTCTCACTCTGTAGCCAGCTAGGCTGGATGTCATTGGCTACCAGGAGGTGGCACAATGCCTCTATCTAGACATTTAAAGCCTTTACCAATAAACTTCCTTCTTACATTGCTGACCTTTTCCAGTTTACCCCCTGTGTGTACTCTCTCAGGAAGTATATGTACATCCTGCTTGATACCCCTACGGTCAGGTCCTGTTTTGGCATTTCATCTATTAGACATACCTTATCAATATTGTGGAATTCCCTGCAAGGTAGCCTAAAACTGACTCACCTTGTGAGCTTATCAGCGTTCATATTGTTTCTAAAGCCCCTGCTGATAGCAGAATGTAAATGTAAGTGTTAGTGCTTGCCCCCTCCATCAAATCCTTTGTACAGCACTTATGCCTCAGCACTTGCCCTTCAGCCCCTTCCTGTCCTCCTTCTTGTAACCTCCATTTCTCTCCACTCCTGTCTTCCTCCTTCCCATTCTCTCTTAACATATGTTTTTTCCCTTGTCCTCTTCCTCACTCTCCTATCCTAGCCTATCCCTAATACGCTACCCTCTGCCTTAACCTACCCCTTACCTTTCTACTCAGCAACCTATGTATACACCCAGTCACCTTAGCAAGCGTGTAGACCTTCTTTTGCTGTGTATATGGATTATATATTCTACTATGTATGTAGCCACCCTGTTCTGTATAAGCCTCCTTGTATTACTGTATATATCATGTGTGTCCCTCCAGGACCACCTTGTAAATGAGCACCTCAATGGTGAGTTTCCTGGTAAAAAACAAAATTGAATTGAATTGAATAGCAAGGCCAACCAGAGGATTGCCTAAGAAAATTAGGAAGTCATCAGCAAACAGAGATATCTTGTAATGTTGTTCCCTTGATTTGAAACCAGTGATGTGGGTGTCAGACCTTATTGCTGCAACCAGGGGCTCTACAGGCAAAACATAAAGCAGTGGGGATAGGGGTCATCCCTGCCTTGTCCCCCTGGTGAAAGTAAATGGCTTCGATAGTCTATCATTGACTAGAACCTGTTCTGTGGGAAGCCGATATAGCATGGAAATCCATTTCACCATGTTATCACCCAAACTGAACTTTCATAGTGCAGCAAATATGTACCTCCACCCCATGCAGTCAAAGGCATTTTCAGCATCAAGGGCCAAAACTGCAGCCCCAGAACCAATTTTGCTCCCCACCCAGTGACAGATAATATTCATTGCCTTATGTACATAATGTTTACCTAGACAGCCCCGGACGAAGCCTACCTAGTCTGTGTGAATGATTCTGGGGAGCACCATTTCCAACCTGCAGGCCAGAACCCTTGCTATTATTTTACAATCAGCCTTGAGCAATGAGATCAGCCTATAAGAGCTGTATGATGCTGGATTGTTAACTGGCTTGGGGAGGATCATAATAGTAGCAGCCCACATGGATGATGATAATATGCTGCTCTAAAGGCACTCAGAGATTATATTACAAAATGGTTCATGTAGCTCTGAACTAAAAGTCTCATACAAATAAGTGGGAAACACATCAAGTGCATTAAGTCCAGGATGTGGTCATATAGGACCCACTAGCAGTAAGCAACCTCCATTCAGTGTGGCTCTTCCTCAAAACAGGGAGGGAGGCAGTTTATACCAGAATAAGAGTGGTAGACTGCAGGAAGGCAGATGTTGCCAGGATGGACAGCATCCTAGAGGGGTATTTAGCTGTGATTAGCTGAGGGATGGATGCTGAACAGAATTGAGCAATCATTAAGAAGGGTCTGAGTGAGGCCACAAACACATGTGCCAAGTTTCAGAGTAAGCAGTCCAGGTCAAAAAAACCTAGCTGGCTCAGCAAAGAATTGGAAGAGAAGGTGAGGGAAAAGAGATTGGCCTTCACCAAGTTTAAAAAAAATCTGAGCATGAGGAAGACATGGAGATGTATGCAAAGGCATCTAAGGAAGTGAGTAGGGCAGTCAGGGCAGCCAAGGCAGCAAAGGAGCTGAAATTGGCTCAGGGATCAGAGAGGGGGAGAAGGAGTTCTTTAGATACAGGTACATAAGGGAGAAGAGGAGTTTAGGGGCAAGATTGCTAGAATCAAGTGGGAGGGGTGATGGGCAGAAAAGGGAAGAACAGGTGAACTCAATGAGTACTTTTTCCAGGTATTCACGAAGGAAAAGGATGACCCAATACCACAAGGGAAAGGGTGGGAAGGGTGGAAGGGGGCAGAGATAACAGATGGGGTCATCCAAGAGGATAGAGTTCTGAAAGGCCTTAAAGCCTTGCGGGTGGACAAGGCACCTCGACTGGACGGTGTATATCCAAGTGTCCTGAAGGAACTGGCAGAGGTGTTGTCAGGCCCTCTAGCAGACCTATTTTACACCTCCTTGGAGATGGAGAATGTGCCCAGAGACTGGAGGATGGTTCACATGGTGCCCCTCCACAAGAGTGTTCCCAAGGATGAACCAGGCAATTACAGAGTATTGAGCATGACTTCTATAGTGGGGAAGTTGCTGAAGATCATTCTGAAGGAGAGGTTGATAACATTTCTCGATAGTAATTGACTACAGGATGAGAGACAGCATGGGTTTGTCTCAGGAAGATCTTGCCAGACTAACCTAATCAACTTCTTTGACTGGGTCACTAGGGCAGTTTACGAAGACCATGCTGTGGATGTACTGTATCTGGACTTCAGCAAGGTTTTCGACTCGGTGCCACACAGGAGGCTACTGAGCAAGCTGAGAGGCCTGGCAGTAGGGGAGAAACTGGTAAGGTGGGTTGAGAGCTGGCTTCAGGGCAGACTGCAGAGGGTAGTTACAAGGTGGGGAGACATCCAAGTCAAGGCCAGTAACTAGTGGGATACCACAGGGTTTGGTGCTGGGCCCTGTTTTGTTCAATGTCTTGACATTGCAACAGGGGTCGAGTAAGATCAGCCTGTTCACTGATGATACAAGGATTTGTGCAAAAGTGGACAGTGAGAAAGGGAGACAGGCACTCAGGGAGGATCTAGCTAAATGTGAACACTGGTGAGAGGAGTGGCAGTTGGGGTTTAACTCCAAGAAGTACAAGATCATGCACCTCAGATCCAGAAATCCCAGGACCAGCTACCAGCTGGGGGGAGTGCAGGCAGCAGCTTCAAAGGAGGAGGAGAGGAACCTGGGGGTATTAGTCACAAGGGAAATGAAGGTAATGTCATAGTGTAGGAGGGCGGCAGCAAGAGCAAATCGGATGCTGGGGTACCTTGCCTGGGGGATCACCTCCAGAAAAAAGGAGGTCATCCTGCCCTTGTATAGATCACTGTTGAGGCTGCACTTGAAGTGATGTGTACAGTACTGGTGCCAGTACCTCAAGAAGGATGTGACATTGTTGGAGAGGGTGTAACATAGGGCAACAAAAATGATCATGGAGCTAGGGGAGTTGCCTTATGAGGAAAGATTGCGGGAGCTCAACATGTACTTGCTGGAGGAGAGAAGAGAAAGAGGGGACATGATAGAGACCTTTAAATACTTGAAAAGCATAAACAAAGTCAGAGCAGAATGATTGTTCTGCTTAAAGGGGGGAAGGGTCAATGGGGGCACTGTCTGAAGTTGGAAGGGGAAGTTCAGGAGGGACATGAAGAGGCACTACTAAGTAGAGTGGTTGCAGGATGGAACACACTGCTGGAGGAGTTAATCAAACTGAGGACAGTGGATAGCTTTAAGCAGAGATGGCAATAAAGTCAGAGGTAGGGTAAGCACAGACAAGAACATAATGGGGGATAGGCTCAGCAGCAGGGATGATGGGAGGGTTTGGGTGGGGGCAGCTGCAGTGGTATTAAACTGCAAGCTGCACACTCAGGCAGACTTGGTACTTGGCGCAATTAGGCCAGCTCCTCATTGCCACTGGGCCAGCCCTTCAGCACCACCAGGCCAGCTGTTGCTCTGTTTTCTTTCACAGACTTCCATTTAAAATACCATGGCCATCACTGTTCACGTTAACAGTTACATTTTCGTACATGCTTCAATGTCCATTTGCATACTGTTCACATCAGCATCACTTTGCGCTTGCATTTCTATTAACGTTTCCTTTACCATTTATGTTTGTGTTACCATGTGCACCACTGTTCATGCTTCTGCTTGTGTTGCTGTTCCTGTTACTATGTCACAAGACATCATGTGGCGGGAGGGCCCCGCGCTCCCGCTGCCACATCACATTCACTATTTCTCATCATCATTCTCAAAAAGAAGGGAAATTAGAGGCAAAAAACTCCATTTAATGCATTAGTTAGGGTTGTTCCACAGCAACAAAGTGAGGAATTCAGTGTTAGAGTTGAAAGCCCCCACGCAGACCCTCCAGCCCACCCTAATTGGCAGCCGAGTGCGTGTTTGGGAGTCATCGGTCCTAACTCTCACCCCATTCTCCTGTACCTCTGCTTCTTCACACATGTGATGGGGTGAGAGTTAGGGCTGATGACCTCAATGCGCACCACGATGCCGGTTGGGGTGGGCTCAGACACAATGCGAGATATGGATTCAGATGACTTATGTTGCAAGAACTACTCACTCTCGTGATTACAACCACACTTTAATTTTTTTTCTACCTGCTACGGTTCACAAGATATTGGCAAATTTGTGCTATAAGGCTTTCTTGGCCTATAGGGCTGCTGTATGGCTCAGTGCTTATATGCAAGTGGGAGCTCAGGGCCCGCAGGGCCTGTGCTCCCAAAAACACATATCATTATGCAGAAATGGGCAGCTTGGTGGGAGCGTGAGGCCTGAAACTATTTACTATTTCTGTTATACTTTCTCAAAAAGAAAGGAAATTAATTGCAAAAAACTCTGTTAATGCACCAGTTAGGGTTTTTCCACAGTGACAAAAGTGTGGAAATTCGACGTTAGGGTTACCACCCCACCACCCCACCTCCATGCCCCAATCTTCAAACCCCTAACTCTACATTCCCCCCACCCTCACCCCCCACACACACACATATGCAAGAAACATGCAAGACTGTAAGACACTATACCAGTCAGTCACATCTGTAAGCACAATAATCACTACACTGTACTCGTTTCACATAACACTATGTAATGAAAAATCAAATACAGCTTGATCAACTCTATACTGCCAGCACAGTATGATGACACATTATAGCTGGCATATCTTTTCAAACAGTGAAACTTTGTCTGCACAAACTTTCTAAATATTTATTTTTATGTGTCATAATTCTATGATTGACTCACTGCAGGTATCGCTGCTACCACATAGGCATGTGGTGGCACTACAGACACTGCTGACACATACATGATACTTTTCAGATACTGCTCAGGTATGAAACTAGCACCATCACATGTTGTAATACTGCTGCATTACCTGGAAATACTCATTAGCAGCATGTTATGGACAATTTGGATGTTACAACTGTTGCTGCCTCATGTTGTTTGTAAACTATACTACTAAATATTACTGTTATTATTATTATTACCATTAGGACTGACTCACTATATCAGAAAAAAATATGCAAACATCCAGTGACTGTTGCTAGGGTTATCCAACCTCTTATTTCCAATACAGCTATGTATAGATAACATACTGTGTGTTTCATCATTTCTTAACAATTGCAATATAGGCATCTGCTAAAATCTGGTTATTTATGTTTATAACTGCAAAATGCTTACTGTGGGCCATCTCCCCTGGTTGCGCAGAATGTGTATGTACCCACAAGGCACCCTAATACAGTAGAATGCATACAGTTGGTGGACCATGATGATGGATGTGTCTTGTACTACTTGCATGTATGTTTGGGGGGGGGTTGGGAGAATGCAGAGTTAGGGGTTTGAGGATGGGGGCTTGGGGTGGGGTGGTAGGCTGGTAACCCTAATGCAGAATTTCCACACTTTTGTCACTGTGGAAACAACCTTAACTGATGCATTAACAGAGTTTTTGCAATGAATATATATATATATATATATATATATATATATATATATATATATATGAAAACATATCTTTTCAAAATGTATAATAATATCACTAAAATCATATGTAAACTATTTCGTACTGTACATATAGTATGTAAAACAGGGTGGGTGATATTGGGAAATACTGAACCACTGAGGGGTGTAATGAGGTCAGATGCCAGAGGTGGAGGGCCTTATAGCCCCTGAAAGGTCTGGTATTTCCCAATACGGCCCACCCTGGAGGGTATTATTGCGCTTAGAAAATGACCCATAACTTATGTTTTTTAATGAATCAAAAAAAAAGGTTTAAACAACTGTAATTGTTGTTTAAAAAAAGAATAAAATCCATGTATCTTGTAAAGTAGTCCCTGTATTATGCTGCCCTAGTCAGTGGAGGGCGCTTCTGTTTAGGACATGCTATTTGAGTGATTATATAGTTGCTCCATGTATTTTTGGGACTTGTCGTCCTATGTGAAATTTTGGAAGGGATCCTAGGATACTACGGTTGGGAGTGCCAGTACAATGGGGACTGAGGATTATATTTTTGAGTGTTTTTGTATGGGGTAAATGTAAAAGGTGACACCACTCACTGTGATTATTAGAGCATGGGGAATACATCAGGAAGTCATCGTGGTAGTGCTTTTTTTTTTAAATGAAGAAAAGAGAACACGAGTGGAAGCAGAAGCATTGAGCTCTAAGTAGATACTGCAGGAGGTAAGGAAATGTAGCCAAAAGGCTGTGGCTTATTGGGGCTCTTATTGGGACAACTGGACTGAACAGTAGAGGCAGAATTACTTAAGTTCGGCTCCCTGGGCATGCAGACTCCTTGCCGGTTTCACCAGTTACAGTCACTGGCTTTTGAGGGAGCGGGAAGGTCCATACATTTTGTAGAACAGACAACTATAGGAAGCTAGAAAAAAGAAAAGCAAGCTTGCATAAAACAGGTATATTTCAGAAATTTTGTGTCCTGTTAAAAAAAAAAAAAGAACAGACAGGATCGCTGACCAGACATGGGTGGGCACCACAGTGTGAAGACTACAGTCAGAAGGTCCGTTCATTTTGTGTGAGATAGGTGACAAGAAAGAAAAGCAATCCTGCGTAAGGCAGGTAGAGTTCTGACTTATTTGTATAGGTGTGTGTTTAAAAGAAAAAAAAAGAGCAGGCAGAGGATTGGTGATGGGACAGGACAGGACGTGAGCGGAGGGGGGGGACAGACGGCTGCTAAGTGACAGAAATAAAATGGCAGTTGATAAGTTTGAAAATTCTTGGTGCCAAATGATATACTAGGTAATGGGACACCCTGAATTAGTACTCATCTTTTACAAGGCATCTATTGAAAAATAAATGCATGCCTGACCATGACTTTTAGCCAATCAGGATGCTTTATTTTTCAAACCCATTATCTAAGCTTGTATTACGCTTATAAGAGCCATAAATGTCAGTGGTAATGTGCCACTTGCCAGGGTGAAATATTTTGTGTGAGATGTCACAGTTTCACGCAAGGCAAGCTGAAGTAATTTCCATTAGAATACAGTACATTACATCCCTGCAGTATCCTGCACAATACCACAGTATAAACTGCAATAAGAGCATTTTTTTAATTCTTTCATAACCAGGCAAGGCCCTCTATAAACAAAGTCTGTTTTCATGAGTGGCACAGGAGCACTGAGGAGGTTAAGTGACGTGTTTGGGGTCACACAGTATGGAAGCTGAGGTTGTGGGAATCAAACCCAGGCTAGCCGGATGCTTCAAGCTCATACACAGCTTATTACTCTAACTTCTAGGCTACACTGCCAGCCCAGATCCTGGTGAGCAGTACTGCATGTGCAACTTTATGCTGTAGTTCTTTGAACCATGGTTTTATTGACTTTTGCTCCACTGGGTAACTCTCTTTGTAGAAATTACATCCTTTTCTTTATCATTTAAATTAATTTACCTCCTTGTGCTCACTATGGCCATAGCAGTAGTTTAGTTTGTCTGGTTTTATGCTCCCAGTTAGCTGAGACAAGACAGTCTACTCAGTCTGAAAGGGATTCAACTGTTTGTATAAAATCCTGTCAGCAGTCTGGGAGTAGACCTTAACAAAATATGTTGGTGCTAGGTAGGGTACTGGAAACACTGGTTCAGGCCTTCATTACTTCTTGCCTTGAGTACTGAAGTGTGCTGTACAAGGACATAACCTGTGGCCAGATCGGATGCCTGCTGTAAGTGCAGAAACCTGCAGTTCAGCTGCTCACCTCCTTGTGGATATGTCTTACAGAACTGTTGCCCTAGGCACAGGATTGGACTAAGATATAGAAGGCTCACCTGTAAAATGGATACAGGGACATACAAGGTATATCAGTAGAAAAAGCCCAAGAGTGATGAACTCATATCAGTATTCCACTTAAATCTGATACGCTAGTTCTGTTTGCATCTCATATTTACTTGCAGTACAAAAAAATACTTCATTTAATTAGAAATTTAAAGTAAATGCAAATATGTCAGTGGTTAGGAGATGGTCAGGTACCCAACAGAGGGTGGGTCATCTAAAAATTCCAGGTGTCTGGCAGTCCAGTCAGACTCTGCCTAGTTACAGACTAGGAAAAAAAAAAAACATTTACAAATGAAGCCCGGGAGATGTACATTGTAAGGGGTTAATTCCTAATCTATGCAAAGTAATGTTTCAGTAAGTATAACAAATGCGTATAAAATGTATGAAGAAAAATAAATGAACCCAAGCGGGAACTTAATAAAGCAAATGGGTTAGAAAGTGCGTTAACTGAAGTTTTTCTTCTTCTAACTACAATATAATAATGAAAAAGTGTTGTGATCCAAACCTCTTTAGAGTATTCCCAACACTTGCAGAAATTCATTATCCCAGCTGGGGACTGTTGAACTAAAAGGCTGCAAGTATAGCTCTCACTGCAGGTTGGTGGTATGTGTACTTAATATATGGAAAGCGATGGCAGTAAAAGAAGAGATATAGTTTCCAAGCTTTTTTTTTTTGTTACAGAGATACAAAATTTCTTATTTTCTGCTTAAGAAGCTATATCATTAAAATGTTTTATTCAAAACTGAAACTAAACTGAAAAGTTGATTTGACCTTATGGAAGTGATATTTTGAGGTGTGCTTGTCCCTTAACAGAACTATTACATACATTTAATTTCATCATGTGTGTACTCACTTACATGCACATCTGTGTGCAAATGGTTGATTGTGTACCTAAAAATAAAATTACAACCTGCTTAGCCGTTAGGAATGCTATCAGAATGTACCAATATATATATTGTCAGAAGGATGAGCTGATCAGTTTGTGACATGTTTGTATTATGATTTTCCCTTCTTTATACTTTACCGGAGGAATTAACTACCTTATCCTGCTATTCTCTGACCACTAATTCTAGGGCCCCAATTCATCCTACACTAAATTGGTTATCTCTTTCTCTCTCAGTTCTTTCTTTATGTTTTCTAGCCACTAACTCTATGGCCCTAATGGGGCCTATACTGAATTTATTCTCTCTCAATGTTTTCATCAGCTTGCCCTCCTTTCAAGCAGGTCTC
Organism: Neoceratodus forsteri; assembly: GCA_016271365.2. Classification (NCBI taxonomy): domain Eukaryota; kingdom Metazoa; phylum Chordata; order Ceratodontiformes; family Ceratodontidae; genus Neoceratodus; species Neoceratodus forsteri. The sequence continues at coordinate 824,756,804 of CM057450.1, read as the reverse complement.
CAGGTAGGCTTCCCCAAGTCTGCCTGTTTGTGAGTTATAGGGTTAAGTCCCCTCTATACTTTCAGCCACAGTGTCTTTCAAAGCTTTCCCTCAGCTATGTGTTCTGCAGGGGTTATCTCTCCTTCTCTACAGATTCCAGCAAACAGAAAACCTCTTCACACAGAGGCATGTTCTTTTTATTCAGCTCCTCGGGTGCTCCCAGCTATGAGATACTACCAATTATCTTATTAAGAGCTGACTGCAAGTTTTGCCTCCCTGCACTGTAGTCTTAAAGGTCAACTCTAAAAAGACATCTCTTGCCAAATCCTGGTTTAGCTCCCACCAGAGACCCAGAGAAAAAATCCTGTTGCGCTGAAAGTGATGCAGAGGGCAAATGGTAGACCTACTCAACTCCAAATTGAAAATCAGAGGTCTAACAGAGTCAGATCAATGAATGAAAAGTAAAGTCATGGCCCCAGGCATGCAAATCAGTTAGCATGGCAGGTGTCATAGCTTTACTTTTCAAATAGTGATCTGACTGTACTAGACTGCTTGTTTTCAATTTGTAGTTACTTTGCCAAACTCAGGAAACTCTACTTTCATGCAATACATTTACCTAATTTCCCTTGAAAAATGAAGAACTTGTTCTTACCTGAGTGTACCAGTACCTCTGAGCCATAGTGAGATCATGAATGCACTTCAGCATCTGGCAGTTGGTAGAGGTTGGGCTGCTACAAATAGTATTTTCAGTGAATTATAAATGAATTAATTATATGAATATAAAATAACAAGTGTACAATCTAACAGAACAATGATGGCAACTGACACCATACAGTATATAATGACTATGTAAAATTTTCTGAAAAAGCTAAAAGTCAATTTTGCTGTGTAATCAATTGAGATGTTAGAAGAGGATATTCCTACCAGTCCGTTTCAATAGTATGAGGTGCAGTCTCTGGATTACTTACTGCAAGTCTGGATCAAGAGTCAGAGCATTCTGGTAAGAGACGGAGTGGTGAGTTGCCATTTCTAGGATGGACATTAGGGGCTTGAGTTTCAGAGACCCATTAGATTAATGCAAGATGTGTTGAACAGCCACTTGTGGCAAGCTCCAGTGTGCCAGGGACCTTGCACCAGATTTTGGTTCAGCAGGGGTCCCAGTGCCAAAGTGTCTGAGTTTCCACAGTCCCATGCACCAAACAGTGGGTGCACAGGATGGGATTGACAGAGGCTTCCATGAGGTCCAGGGTGGGTGCAAATCTGTCCCCATGTGTGTTATCTCCAGGACCTCTGGATGAAGGCTGTCAAATAGCCTCAGTAGCACAGCCAAGTTAGTACATTGAGTTGGAGGGGAACAGAGTGCATGCTGACTATGAAGTTATTCATTTGACTCTGTGGGATGCCAGTTTCAATGGACTATGGGGCAACTGTACTGATCTGGAGCTCTCAAATGGGACAGTTAACATTGGCTCTATAGATACAACTGATCCCTGCATCAGTTAGCAAAGAAAATGATGACTGGCGATACTATGAGCACAAAATATGTACATTGACAGTGTCTCCTACCAAAGACTTTGTGTAATGTTACAGCATCTCAGAGATTGGTGAGCCAAGAGTGACCTTGACACTGCCATAAAAGGTTGCCAGTAGTGCATACAATGTCTCACCATATGTTGCCTTTGTGCTGTTATCCGATTTGATGTTGTATGTGTTCACCAAAACTGATGGTATTTTTAAGCATCAAACTAAATCAGTCCACTGCAATAATAGTTCATAGTGCAGGTATGTCATACCACATAGCACCACCTTGCTGACAATCAGGTCCAGAAACCTTGGCAGGTCAGCTGTTTGGAATCACCACCCAAGGCCACCATGGTAGCACATCTGTATGAGGGGAGTGCAGTATCTGAATTTGCACTCTTCTGCATATATTATAGGGGCACGGTCGCACCCCTAAGGTTAGGGTTAAGTAGGCACTTCAATGTTAAACCTCAAATTTTGCACATTAATAACTTTGCAAACATTCAATCGATTTGCACGACATTTGGCATGCACTGTCTGATATGGTAGATCTCTTGAGTTCCTAAGTCATGTTTTGGTCAGACATACAGTTTCTGTGCAGCAAAATGCCAAAAAATGCACTTTTTGCCACTTTTGAAGTGTTTTTTGCCCATGGCACTGTGACCACACCATGTGGTCTTTTGGTCTGAAATTTGGAATATGGAAAGAATATAGGAAGAATCAAGCATTTGTTTGGTAAATAAATATTAATCCGTTCAAAAGTTATTCAATTTTTAATTTTTGAGTTCTGAGCATGCTCAGTTCACTAAACATGCATATGTATTTTTTACAAACTAAGAATGGTCTCACATTCAAGGATTTTGCTACCTCATGAAGTAAAATCCTAGTCCGTCAGAAAAATTCTTTGTCTGCAAGCCAACATCTTGTTTTCAGTTTTATAGCCAAACAAAATGTCGTAGCTTTGTCTATTGGTGACTTTTAGGCCAAATGAGGCATGTGTTTTGTTCAGGGTGATGCCCTCTCCAAAGCCATACCTTTGGTTTGGTTTGTTTTTGTGAAAAAATAGCTTTTTAGAAATTAAAAATTCTTCTTTCATGACTCGCTAACAATCCTAGTCCGTGAGCCTACAAAATTCTGATTCATGAAATGATCCTGGTCCACAAGCTTTGTCTGTCATGGGGTGACCAGATAGCCAGAATTTCATGACCAGATGCCCCCGATGGAATGACCAGATGTCCCTGATGGCATGACCAGATGTCCCCTCGCGGACTAGAATTTTGCTAGCTCACAGACTAGGACTGATCTGAAGGCCCAGGATTTTGCTATCTCATGAATGAAGAATTGTTAAAGGTGTAAAAACTTTACAATTGCATACCACATTAATTGTTTGGTCTTTTACTTGACATTTACAGGGTGTTCTGGGTTTGCCCTACAGGCGTGAACTATGATGTTTAGGTGTTGAGGAATTAAGTCGTTCCAAGGATGTGCCTTCATGAAGTTAAGATTGTCCGCATAGGATAACATTGCGGGGTCTGTCATGCCTTTGGGTGCCCGTATATCGAAAATGAAGCGAGATACATAATTTTCGCTATTGATGGCTTAGATCACATTTAAGTGATCTATGCCACTGGAAAAAAAAATTGAAATTGTAGAGTAAGCTTGCAGTGGTATTTTTTTCATGGGTTGCATGGTTCATGAGATATTGTCAAATTACTGTCACAAGGGTTCAAAGAGTGCTTGTGCAGTGCTTTTTGGTGCTCATTTCTCAGAAATGGTGTGAGATACAGGTTTAGTCATTATTGTTGCATGGACTACTCACTCTCACGATTATGATGACATGTTAATTTTTTTTCTAGCTGTTACGGTTCCCAAGATATGGGCAAATTACTGTTACAAGGGTTCATTGCCCTATAGGGCTGCTATATGGCTTTGTAGCTTTGCGTAAGTGGGAACACAGGCCCAGAGGTCCTGCACTCCAACACATGCATTTTGTTATGCAACAATGCATGATGAACAACTCGGAGACTTGTAGGAGGGCAGCAGCCAAGGCCAACAGGATGATGGGATGCATCACTAGGGGGATCACCTCCAGAGGGAGGGAAGTGATATTCCCTCTGTATAACTGCTTGGTGAGGCTGCACTTGGAGTACTGCGTGCAGTTTTGGATGCCACACTTAAAGAGGGACATTAAACTCCTGGAGAGGGTCCAGAGGAGGGCAACCAAAATGATTTGGGGCTTGGGGGACAGGACCTATGAGGAGAGGCTCAAAGAGTTAAATATGTACACATTGGAAGAGAGAAGGGACCGGGGGGACATGATAGAGGTCTTCAGGTACATGAAGGGGGTAAATAGGGGAGGAGCAGTCAGGGTGCTTCGAAGGAAGGAGGAGGGGGCCACTAGAGGGCATGGGTGGAAGCTGGAGGGAAGATTCAGGGGAGAAAGGAGGAGGTGCTACTTCACTGAGAGGGTGGTGGAGCCATGGAATGTGCTGCCTAGGGGGCTGGTGGAGGCAGAGACAGTGGAGGGGTTCAAAAGGGGATGGGACAGGTATGGGGGAAGGGTTCTGGAAGCAAAATCCAATGCAGTGAGAATATCCAGAACTGGGAAGTAAGAAGCCAGAGAAGGCGAGGGGGACAGCAAGGTCAGCTCCCAGGGTGGGGGCTGACCAAACAAGCAGATGTGAAAGACCGTTAGACCTATTCTGCTGGCATTTTAGTATGTTAGTATGTAATGGACAACTTGGCGGGAGCGTGGGGCCCAAAGGGCCCCATGATCCAACCAATACATGTGTTTTACTAGTTATATTACACTTTTCAAAAAGTAAGGAAATTCATGGCAAACAAAAAAAACTGCATTTAATGCATCAGTTATGGTTAAAGCAACAAAATTGAGGAAATGAAATGTTAAAGTTGAGCCCCTAACCCCCCATCCAACCCACACACCCATCCTCCACAGACTGACAGAAGCCAGAGTGTACCATGGGGTCATGTGGCCCAACTCTCACCCCATTCCATATGTAAGCAGGTTGACATGCTACAGTAAAGGAGAATGGGGTGAAAGTTAGACCTCATGACCGTATGGCAAACCCCAACATCTGTCAGTCTGTGGAGGATGAGTGTGTGGGTTGTGTGAGGTGGTTAGGGGCTCAACATTTAATTTCCTCACTTTTGTTGCTTTAACCCTAACTGATACATTAAATGCAGTCTTTTGCCATGAATTTCCTTACTTTTTGAAAACGTGTACTATAACTAGTGAAAAACATGCATTGGTGGGAGCGCGGGGCCCAAAGTTGCCCATTTCTGCATAACTATACGCATTGCTACAGAGCCATACAGCAGCCCTATAGGGCAAGAAACCCTTGTAACACTAATTTGCTGATATTTCAGGAACTGTAGCAGGTAGAAAAAAATTTAAGAGTTGTTGTAATAATGACAGCGAGTACTGTACACAGCAACGTAATGACTGAACCCATATCTTGCACCATTTCTGAGCTATAGGCACTAAAATTCACTGGACAGGCACTCATTGAACCCTTGTGACACTAATTTAACAATATCTCATGAACTGTGCAACTCATGGAAAAAATTCCACTGCAGGCATATTGTATAGTTTCAAAACTTGTTCTAACAGCATAGATCACCTTAAGCTGACAGTAATGAAAACTCTGTATCAAACTTTGCATTTGAGATACATGTGCCGAAAGGCACAACAGACCCTGTAATGTTATCTTATGGGGAAAATCTCAAGTCTGTGATGGCATATCTATGGAACCACTTAATTTCCAACACCTAAACAGCATAATTCACACCAGCAGGGCACCCCCAACACCCTGTAAATTTCAAGTAAAATGACCAAGCCGTTAATGAGATATGCAATTCTAAAGTTTTTACACCTTTAAAAATTCTTCATTTGTGAGACAACAAAATCCTAGGCCTTCAGATCAATCCTAGTCTGTGAGCTAGCAAAATTCTAGTCCGTGAGGGGACATCTGGATATGCCATCAGGAACATCTGGTCACTCCATCAGAGACATCTGGTCAAGCCAAGGGACATCTGGTCATGAAATTCTGGCTATCTAGTCACCTATGACAGACAAAGCTCGCGGACCAGGATCGTCTTGTGGACCAGGATTTTGCAGGCTCGCTGACCAGGATCGTTAGCGAGTCACAAAAGAAGAATAAAACATTTTTAAAAAGCTATTTTTTGACAAAAAAGCACAAAACCAAAGGCATGGCTTTGTAGAGGGCATCACCCTGAACAAAACTCTTGCCTCATTTGGTCCAAAAGTCACCCACAGACAAAGCTGCGACATTTTGTTTGGCTGAAAAACTGAAAACAAAATGGCGGTTCATGGACAAATAATTTTTCTGACAGACTAGGATTTTACTTCGTAGGTAGCAAGCTCCTTGAACGTGAGAGCATTCTTAGTTTGCAAAAAATACATACAAATTTTGGAGTGAACTGAGCATGCGCAGAACTCAAAAATTAAAAATTTTATAACTTTTGAACGGATTAATATTTTTTTTACCAAACTAACAACATATTTTTCCTTGACCCAAACTCTTTCTAAGTTCCAAATGTCATACAAAAAGACCACATCAAAAGTCATGAAAAGTGCATTTGTTTTGGCACTTTGCCGTACAGAAACCGTAAGTTCAACCCAATGTAACTTGGAAAATCAAGAGATCTACTATACCAGACCATGCATTCCAAATTTTGTGCAAATCCGTTGGACAGTTGCAAAGTTATTAACATACAAAATTGGAGGTTTAACATTAAAATGCCTACTTAACGCTAACTACAGGAGTGCGATGGTGCCCATATAATATATATATACTGTATATATATATATATATATATATATATATATATATATATATATATAGTCTTTGCAAAAACTTTGTTAATGCACTGGTTAGGGTTCCAGCATCAAAAGTACAGTAGGGAAATGGCATGTTAGGGTTTCCAAATCTAACACCCCACCCTCACCCAGAAATCAGCAACAGGCATTGGTTGTGCTTTTAGGTTGTCAGCCATAACACTCACACATTACATTAGTAAATAAGCTGAAATAGGTATGGCATATGAGTATAGGGTCAGCGTTAGGTCTGACAACCCCAAGGCACATCCTGTGCCTGTTGCTGCCTGCAATGTAGGGGTGAGGTGTTAGGGTTGGAAACCCTAACACAACATTTCCCTAGTTTTGATGCTGCAACCCTAACTAGTGCATTAATGAAGTTTCTTTGCAAAGAATGTTCTTACTTTCTGAGATGGTATAATCATATCCTTGTTTGTCTGTGTGAACACAAGGCCCTGTAGGCCATGCACTCCCATCCATGTATAATTTTTGAGATACTGTAGTTGTATCCTTATTTCCCTATGGAATCATATCAGTCCATAATGTTATCTGTATTTGAGTGTGGGAGCACAGGGCCCTCAGGCCCCTGGGCTAGTATCCATCCAGAATTGTCAAGATATTGTAATCATACCCTTATTTCCCTGTGGAAGTGCAGGACCCTCTGAGCCCTGCACTCTGATCAGTCCTCAATAGTATCCATATTTACATGTGAGAGAGCATGGCCGTCTGGGCCCTGTGCTCTGTACATCCATAATTTTAAAGATACTGTAGTTGTCTCCCATCCCATGTTGTGCAGCACCAAAGAAAGACCTAACATTGCAATGTTATCCTATGGTAATTAAAGGAAAATTTGAAAACTGTATAACTCCACAGGAAATGAATCTCTTTTCACCAATAAAGCAAAAGGCACATCTGTACGGCAAGCCCTTTGTACCCTGAACATTTCATACAAAATATGGAAGCCAGGTCTTTACAGCGGAATGACAAAGAAACAAATGTGTATACCTCACATTACAATGTTATCCTATGGGAAACAAAGAAATGTAAAGCCACCAGAACTGCAAAGCAAAGTAATCTGCTTTCACCAAACAAGCAAAAAGCACATCTGTGGAGCAAGCCCTTTGTAGCAAGAAAATTTCAGACCAAAATTTCAAACTGTTTGTTCATCGTGAATTGACAAAAAAAAAGTATAAAAATATTTTTTTTGCAGATTGCGAAAAAGGAACCTGTTTCATTGATTCTTTTTTTCAGAAATTTGCAAAAGAGGATTTCAGCATGTTAAAAAAACACATTTTAAGGTGATTTATAAAAAAAAAAAATTAACACCAGAATTCATTAGAAGGTGTCATGATTATCAGAACACAAGTGTTGGTTACTTCAAAAAACATATTTTTTTTCTGTTTTTCAAAGTTTGTATGCCTTGTTAAGAAAAAACAAGATGACCGCAGCACAAAAAACATTCCCCATTTGCAACAAAGCATTACTTATTTGAGACACAGGATTGCACATTTGCAAAACAAAATCCTGTTTTGAGGCTCACATCTAACTTTTCCCATTGAAAATAATGGTAAATTTTAAAATTTAATAACTTTGGAACAGATTAATATTTTTTTTCACCAAATCTTCAAAAGGCACATCTGTGACCCAAGACCTTCCTACCCGGAAATTTCAGACCAAAATCCCAAGCCATATTTGCACAGCGGTGTGACATAGAATTTTACAAAAGACAGCAATTTTCACATTTTTATACACTCCGCATTTCCTTACCCACATGTCTGACTGGAATGAAGCTTTGCCCATCAAGAGATCTGCAGCCCATGATGGTGCTTGCAAAATTTCATACAACTCAGTTGAATGGCTGTGAAGATATTACGTTGCAAAATGCTGAGTTTAACAAATATGTGAAGGTTGAATCCTAACTATAAGAGTGCGACCTTTAACATGCCATATCTCTGCACCCATGCATCTGACTTGAATGAAACCAGGAACATATAGATATCTTCGGTCCCTGATGGGGCAAACACAATTTCATGTGTTCTGTTCCTTTTAATTTTATTATTCGTCTGCATCCTTACTACGAGAGTAAGTGCTACATCTATCCTTGCACAATTTCATGCAAATCAGTTGAAAGGTTGCTAAGTTATTAAAGTGGAAAAATCACTAAAAATATTCCCCATTTGCAACAAGGGATTACTAGATTGCAACAAAGGATTGCCCATTTGCGACAAAGAATCCTTTTTCGAGGTGAACATCTAACTTTTCCCATTGAAAATAATGGGAAATGTTAAAATTTTATAACTTCTATTTATTTATTTCGTTTTTGTTTACCGGGTGGTACACTAGCCATAAAATGACTATTTTCAGGCACAACCCAGGAGAGTTACAACAACAAGGACATCATTACATACATTCAAGAACAATTACATATAAGGTAGCTTCAGAGATTTCACACAGGTGCATCATAACAAAGCAGGAGAAAGCATTGACATTATATGATTAACAAGAGCAAAATAATCATAGTGAGCACTAAGACAAGCAAGAGCTGGGAAACATCTTAATGGGAAAGCAAGAGAAAGCATAACCAGAAATAGATTAGAAAAAAGGTGAGTGAAGGGTTTACTGATAGCAATACATGGGTCTAGTTTGAGGTAGAGAGAGGACTGGTATAGAAGGTAGAAAGGAAGGGAGTTAGAAGGAGAGTGGTTGGGGTGTGAGAAAAGGGGAGACGCAATAGAGGAAGGGAGTGGGGGAGCACTAGAAGGAATAGGGCGTAGTAATTATGTGTGCAAGTAAACATGGGAGTCCCACGGTATCAAGGGGGATCAAAGCAAGTGCATGCATCACTTGAGGAATAAGTAGTGGCACAGTTCCTTTTTGAAGCAAGAATGGGACACAGACTGTCTTAGGCCTAAGGGGAGAGAGTTCCAGAAATGAGGTGCGATGAACTGGAAGGCACAGGAACCTTTGGACGTCCAACATCTTGCAACATTAAGCAGGGATTTATCTGCTGATCAAAGCCCATGAGAGGAGATTGTAGGGAGAAGCAATGCAGCGAGTGAGGCAGGTGTTCTACCCCTAATAATAGAGTCAGTGAGTGAGCCAAGAGAGTATTGCTGCAAGCTAAGGTAGACAGTCACTTAAGATTACTGTAAAGTTGACAGTGGTGCCTGAGATGAGGAGACAATGAGGCATAGTGGCATATATTGTTGTAGGAGACATCCCACCTGTGGAGAGTTGTTTTGTGAGCCACAGCAAAACTAGGAACACCATAAGTGAGGGCAGGAGTAGTATACCTCTTGCAATGGACAGCTTTGCTGAGGTTGTCAATAGGTAACTTGTTTTGTAGGCCACACCCAATTTAGAGTTTACTGCATTGCAGGTGGACTGTATGTGAAGGTTGAAATCAAGAGATTGGTCAAGTAGGACTTTCAGGTATTTGAATGACAGTACTACTTCAATATGTGTCCCACACAAATCTCATACCATCAAGGGCAATGAGCAATTCTTTAGCTTAGGAGCAGAGCCTAAGAGCAAGGCTTTCATTTTCTGAGCATTCAGCACCAACTTGTGGGCAGACAGCCAGTTTTGAACATTGTCAAGGTCAGCAGAAAGAGATGAATTTAGGCTTGTCACATTGTTAGAGCTGACATAGAAAACAAGGTCATCCGCATATAGTATAGATGAACAGTGTTGAAAGACTCCAGAAATATTATTTATGAATTGGGAGAAGAGAAGGGACCCCAGGATAGAGGCCTGGGGTACCCCAATGATGATGGAGATACTGTCGGATAGGGAAGAATTGAACTTAACCACTTGGGTCCTATTGGATAGGTAGCTGCTAAACCAGTCAACAACTCAAGGAGAGAAATTCAGCTTGTAGAGAGAACAAAGGAGCAAGGGATGATCCACAAGGTCAAAAGCCTTTGTGAGGTCAATAAAAACGGCTCCCATAAGTTTTCCAACATCCATGTTAGAGAGAGCATCTGTCGTGAGTTGGAGGAGAGCTGTCAACATACTATGCCCTTTTCTAAAACCATGCTGATTTTCGAATAGAAGATTCCACTTGGTTGGACAGTTAGTTGTTTGGCAAGCCACTAGTTTCTCAAGGATTTTGCACAATACCAAGAGGACAGCAATGGGCCTATAGTTAGTAATTTCTTTGGGGTCACCTTTTTTGAGGATAGGGGTTATGTGGGCAAATTTCCACAGGACAGGAACCACACTAAAAGAGAGGGACAGGGTGTAGATCTTTGCTAGTGGAGAGACTATGAAAGGAGCTGTAAGCTTTAGGAGCCGTGGTTCGACAGAGCCTGATCCAGGGCTAGTCTTGTCCGAGATGGCACTCAGGAGTTTCAGAACCTCAGACCTGGTTATGGCCTTAAAATGGAAAGGAGTGCAGTTGGGTGGCTGATAGGAACTGGAGGCTGATGTGGTTAGCTGCTGTGCTAGAGAGGGCTGAGGGTAATGAACAGCTGGTTGGAAAGAGGAGGTGTACTGTGATAGGTCAGAGAACATTCAGTTGAAAGCATTGGCAATAGTGCTGGAGTCGTTGCAATGAGTGCCATTTAATACCATTTCCCCTGGGATAACTGATTGAGTGGCCCCAAGGAAAGTTTTAACATGAGCCCAGACTTTCCTGGGGTCACCAGCAGAGCTTGATAGCAGGTCTTTGCAGTATTTGCTCTTGGCTAGACTGATTTGCATTTTACACGAGTTTCTCAAAGCTCTGTAGTAGAAAAACCCGATTGAAGCCTAGTGAGTTTGTATTTCAACCAGTGTTTATCTTGCTGGTGCAGATTTGCAAGGAGGTCTTTGTGTATCCATTTGGTTTGTCTCCCTTTGACTCGTCTTGTTACCTTCGAGACATGTTGACTCTGTATAGCCAGGAATTTATTCAGGAAAGCATCCATGGCATCCTCGGTACTACTGGAGTTATATAGGTCAGCCCAATCAATTTTGGAGATGTTGTAAAGGAATGCATCAGTGTCAAGGTGGCGAAGTTGGTGAAAGAGATGAGATGTGGAGGAGGAGATGGTAGTGCAGCCCGAGAAACCAGATGCAGAAAGTAGGTGAGTGGTCTATAAGCGCATCAGCCAGGATGCCTGAAACAGATACATGCAGCACCCAGTTTACCAGCACCAGTCTAAGAGGGTAGATGATTGTAGTCATGGCGTAGCCCTAGTAGGTTCTGTTATCAGTTGGTGGAGGCTATAGCTATGAGTAAGAGATAACAGAGGACTGTTAGATATACCCAACCAATTTAGGTTTAGATCTCCTGAGGATCACGACCTCATTACGGATGAAAATCTGTGAAGTTTTGTCTAGTACGTCCTTTAGGTCAGCTAGGCCACTGCGTGGGGGTGTGATGGAGTCATATTTTTTCAGCAAATCATCAAAAGGCACCACTATATCCCAAGACCTATACTCCCTAAAAAATTCAGACCAAAATTCCATACTGTTTTTGCGCAGCAGTGTGATAAAGAATTTGACAAAAATGGTAATTTACACATTTATTGATACTCTCCACACCCATGCATCCAATAAGAATGAAACTTGCCACATCAAGAGATCATTGGTCCCTGATGGCACATGCAAAATTCCATGTGAATCACTTGAATAATTGTGAAGCTATTAATGTGCAAAATTCTGAGTTTAACATAGAAGTAAAGAGATAACCCTAACTATAGTGGTGCAACTGCACCCCTCTAATTATATAAATTGCAAAAAATGTTGTTAATGCTCTAGTTAGGGTTAAAGCCACAAAAGTAGGGAAATGTGGTGTTAGGGTTTCCGAACCTAACACCCCACCCCTACCCTGCACAAACCAACGGGTGTTAGGAATGTGCCTTGGGGTCATCAGCCCTAATACTCACCCCATTCCATAAGTAAATAAGTGGAGATGGGTAGAGTATAGGAGAATGGGGTGAACATTAGGGCTGACAACTCCAAGGCACACCCTCTACACCTGTTGGTATGTGCAGGGTTGGGATGGGGTGTAAGGTTTGGAAACACTAACACCACACTTCCCTAGTTTTTTGTCTTTAACCCTAACTAGAGCATTAACATTTTTTGCAATTTATGTCCTTTCTTTTTACGATAGTATAATCATATCTTCATTTGCCTGTGGGACAGCATGGCCCTCCAGGCCCCACGCTCCCATCCCTCCACAGATGTGTATATGTATGTAGCTACAGAAGCACATGGCCCTACAGGTCCTGTCCTTCCATTTATAGGACAACAGTGACCACATTGTCAGCACAGCCATCTTATTACCCACCTCATGTACCTGGTACAGAAAATTTCCAGATCACAGCCAAAACATAATTCTGCACAACTGCAATGCCATTCCGCACTACAGATGTGAAAACACATTTTGGGCAGGATTTAAAAAGTGACAGCTGTAACATAAATGAGGTAGGATAATAAGGCTATGTTAAAATATGTGGTGAAAATATTAAAAATGTCCAAAGTTACGAGTGTGTATAGCAAAATTGCAATGAATGGTCAGAACTCTGTTTTCATATATTTTGACCCCGAATTTTCAACATAGCCTTGTTATGATCCCAGCTCATGCTCAAGGGCAGAACAAAATTTCCAAATCCCACCCAAAAGGTGAATTCACCAAGTGACCACGAAATCACCTTGGGCGAGAGTTGCTTAAAGACAGTCCTATCGTTTATGAAGTGAGGTCCCCAAAAGGCCATGTTGAAAATTTGGGGGCCAAATGTTAAAAGAATGGCAAAGTTATGCACCAAAGTTGAAAGCCCCATTGAAATGCATTGAACACATTTATCTTACTTTCTCATATTGCAGTCGTCAGCTCCAGCAGCAAGACATGTCTTTGATTGGAGAGTGAATCTAGAACCCTGGACCTGTTCCGGAGAGTGAGGGTGTGTGGGGGTGTACTGGGGGGTATGGTGTGGTTTGGTGAGAGTTGGGGGGTTAATCAGTCGGGGACCATTTTACAGCTTTAAAAAACACATTGAGGGACCGTTTTCTTCATTTCAGGTTATGCCTGTAATGGGAGGGTGTGGGTACCACTAGACACCAAGGAATATACAGTGGCATAATGGGGGTGGCAATTGAGGGGTTGGGGTGCCACTAAACACCAGGGATTATACAGGAATGGCAATTGACAGTTGTAGGGGTGCCACTTGATGTCAGGGCTTAAATGGGGATGACTAATTGCATGGTAATCCTGCATTTGAAGTTTCCCATAAGGCCCGCAACAGTGAAGTATCAGAAATCACAGGGCTATGGGCAGACATGCACATAGCAGCATTTCCTACCCCCCCCCCAAACAAATGGCAAGATGCAACTGGGCAGATTTACCTCCATGTTACCTGGATGTACTACATTTGGTACTGCTGCCCCGACTGACAAGCCATCGGAAACATTTTCTTCTAAAGTGCAAAGTGCAGGTTGTCCAAACAATGGGCTTTACTTGTAGTGTGTTAAAAAATATTCTTGCCTCAGTGTTTATTTTCCTTTAGTACTGAATGATACTCCAATATTAAACCTCCACACTGAGGTATTTGACAAGTGAAAAATAGCAAATCAGTAATTTCAAATGATGCAAACTTTTTTATTTTCTTGTAGTATCATATCCGCTGTGTTATGGAGTACACAAATCACATAATTAAGGCATAAAGTGCATGGGGTCATAAAATGCAGCAAACATACACCACAAGCTTACTAATACCCACCACATTGCCGTACTTCCCCTTTTTGCCTTCCTGGGAAAATGCAGGATGTATGCACTTCATGCACTTTATGCCATAATTATGTGATTGATGCACTGCATAACACATCAGAGTTTGATACTACAAGAAAATAATGAAGGCTTGCATACCTCAAAAATGACTTATTTGCTATTTTTCACTTGCCACAGTTAGTGCCGAGATTTAATATTGCAGTATCATATTAGACAGAGGTTTAGCCAAACCCTTTCTCCTGCACCATCCATTGGAATTGAAGTGTAATTAGAGTGCTTATCCTTATAGATTTGTGGGATTTCTTTAGAACTGAACAGCATGCTACCTTGCAGTTACTTACTGAGCATCCTGCACATTGCACCTTACCCCCAGATTTTGGGCCCTTTTGGGAGCCCAGCATTACACACTGAGTAAATGATCTGAAGGTTAAGAGCATAATGTGTGAGACATGCTACGTGGCAGAACATTGATCATACAAAAGCAATTGGATTATCAACACCAAAGGTGGTATGACTGTGGGAGCAAGCATTATACACAAGAGGTTTTGACAACCAGACATTTGCATTTGCTGATAAGTTTTCAAATATAATTCTAAGTCTGTGAAAAATAAGAAATATAATAATTTCCATTAGAGCATTTAAATAAAATACTGCAGGTGTCAGACAGTTTTAGACACTTACTTACTGTAACTGTTAGAAACTGCAGCATTTATCACAAGACTCTGTGACAGACTTTGAAACTGACCATGAAACTAACCCCCAACATGTCACTTCTGGTTGGCACAGAGACATCCTTACTGGTCTGCAGGCCACAGAATAATGCTACCAGGAAGGCTACAGACATAATTTTCAGACTACAACAATGGGCCCTTTTCACTATGCCAACCTGCTGTGTAACCCGGACGCATTGGCATAGCTAAGTCTGAATGCCACATGGCATTCACTAGGGGAGGGAGCAGAACAAGTTCACTCCAATCCCCCGGCAGCATGGACAGCAGCACACCAGGGATGTGTTGGGGGTGTGCCTGCACTCTGCACCAGTCACAAAGGTGCGGAGTGCTGGGAGAGGGGGCACACCTTATGCCTGGGAACCTCAACCATAAGGGTTATGTGCCCCCCAGGATGCCACTGTCAGCAGTGTCCAAGAAGTCAGGGTGCTGCAGAGCCCTGTGACATGCCACCCCTTCCCATGGAGGCCATGAGGAGGGCCGGGAATGGCCGAACAGGCATCTCGTGACCAGTATGGTTGGCACACTGCATGCTGGCAGCTGACAGCCATGCCCTGTGGATGCAAGGGATCCACTGGTGGACCAGGTCCAGGCATCCCATTGGATGCATGCCAGGTCCACATAAAACCCTCCAAAATCTGCATGCTGAGGGGGTGGAGCTGTGAACAGGTGGCCGGCATTAGTGAATGCCAGTACCGGCACACCTGTCTGCGGGTGCGTAGCTCCATGGGTGGGGTACATGCATTTCTCAAGTACCTACGCACCATTCATGCATAGGGGCTATTGTGAGTAAGACTAAAGAAATGAAGTGGGTATTTAGAAACAACATAACAATAGTGTTCACTGGTCACAGACATTCAGCAAAAACCTCACAGTTCACTAGCTCTTTAGTGGCCAACACTTTTTTTATCCATAGTTCTGTTCTTTTTTAATCAATCTGTTTTTTTTTTTAATCAATTTTTTTTCTGCTGCTTTTTGACGTTATCACAAAAACCGGTAAAATTCAAAAACTGCCTAATATTTTTTAATCAAGGAATCCAAAGGCACACCCTTGGCATAGACCCCTTTGTACCTGAACTTTTTATGGAAAAAGTCTATGTTATCTAGACTGTATTTGAGAGCAAAAATCCTCATGTTAAATATAGGGAAACAAAAAAAGTGTTTTTTTTTTTCAGGTTTTTGATCCTCCATATCTCGAAACCAGTACAATATGTGGTCACAAACCTTTCAACATCTTGAGATTCTGACAGCCTGAATACACATGCCAAAGTTTGTACAAATTCTTTAAATGATGGTAGTTATTGTTTTTTTTAACTCTGTTTATGTCCCCTTCTCACTGGCACCATAGGACCACTCTCCAGTGTGGACATTGGGAACGGCTTTCTCCAGCTCTGCCCGAGACCCTCCGACCAGACCTCCATCTGGGGATGCTCGCATAGCTCCCACTGACCAGCCCTCTCTGAGGCTATGAGCTTTGAGTCCCTCGATGTGGGACTGCCAACTTCTCTGGCACTCTATCTATAATCTAGTGGGTGGCTAGAGTGAAGGTAGAGTAGAAAGAGAAGAACATGTATTTTTATACAGGTAGATTTTACAAAGCACATCATTGGGTCAAGGACCTGTTTTCAAGATGGACCTGTTAAAGAAAAGTTTAAAATTTTAAATAAATTACAGACAAACATACTGTCAATAAAAACCTTACATATACCCAGGATAAACTTTCAAGACACAATGGTAACTATCCTTACAAGTAACTACTTACATATACCCAAGTTAAGAATGCTGACATGCAGGACTAAGTATCCCAGCTTAATCGTTACACATACATTTCATGTTTAAATCACATCTAACAGACTTCGTAAACTGTTTTGAATGTTGTATCTGTTTTAGCACATTTTTTAGTGGGTCCCAGAATTGAGTGACCTTGGCTACAAAGGTCATGTCTCCAAATCTGTTACCCACCTTAGGTTTCAAAAACCTATTTCTTTTATTGTCCCTAAGGTTGTAGTTATGTCCATGTTTGATCAGTTTCAGTTTTTCTGTAAGGTACTTGGGTTTGTAATCATGTAACACCCCATGTATCTGATTTAACCATTTCATTTCCCTTTTTTGTTCCAAGGATGGCCATTATGGTGTAATTAACATATTGCAGTGGTGAGTGCGATATTCACATTTCAAGATGAATCTAACCAGATTATTGTATAATGTTTGCATCACTTTTAAATTTGTTTTACTAGTCATATCATATATATGACTTCCATAGTATATACTAGGTAAAATTAGCTGATTTACTGTATCCATTCTCATTTTCTGATTTGTACAGTGACCAGATCTCTGGAAAGCACCTAATTTGTTATTTTTTTTTTTACCAACTCATTTATATGAATATCAAATTTTCAATTTTCGTTCGGGGATTTGGACGCCGATGAAGATGGCCGCCTAAACTATTGGTTCGATCCCCAGCTTTTAGAATCCACTTAGTTTCGCGGACATCCAGGGATTCATAAACCCCAAAGGGGATCAAATGAATCCATAGACTTACTCCTTGGTGTGATGCAGGGTATATTGCGCCTAGTTATCTGGCTGATAGTCTTGCAGCGCCAGCCACCATGTGACCCGCCTCTGCCCTGGATAGGCTCTGAAGCACCGACCTCTCACAGTAGGCATAGCGCTCAGTCTCTCACTAGATACGTAGTAGCGACCTGCATAGCATACGACCGCAAGCAGCTAGAGGTCGATCTGGGGAACAAGTTTCAACCTCTGCACCACAGGAGAATACTAAGGAACCCCACTGCTTGGAAATGGCCTTGCACAACTGTGACATGCAAGGCCTATGTGCTATCTCCAAGGAAGCAAGCCCTCCAGACCTCAGTGCCTCACTACAGCACATCACAGCGATGCTAGAAACCCTCCTAATGAGGGTAGACACCATCTTGGCAACTTTATCCGGCACAGTAGCTGAGGTGTGAGTGTTTAGTGATAAACTAAATGTTACAGACCAGCAGACGAAGAACTTAGAAGCTGGCCAAGTTAAAATTCTGCGACGATTGCAGGAGCATGATGAAAAGCTGGCAGTGCTCTGGAAACGAGCTGAAGATCAGGAAAATAGGAAGAGATGTAATAATATTAGGATCCTTGGGATCCCCAAAGGCGCCGAAGGCCAGAACATGGAAAGATTCCTGAATGAGGAGATCCCCAAAATTCTGGGAGATAGATGGCATGGGCCTATCGAAGTTGAAAAAAGTCCACCGCATACCTAGAGGACATCGATCACATCAGACCTCACCCAGGCCCATTATTACATACATCCTGCAATACTCTACCAAAGAAAAAGTCCTGCGAGCAGCCTTAGACAAGGGTGAACTGTCATGGCATGGGGCTAGAATTTCACTATTCAGAGACTTCTCAGCCGAGGTAGCTGCTCGACAAAAAACCTTTTTACCGATTAAGAAAATGCTGGCAGTACATGGTTTTAAGTATCGGTTTAGAAACGTAACCTTCCTCTATGTGTCCTGAGATGGCAGGGACATTATAGCAGAGACTCCCCTGAGAGGTAGCAGATTGGGTCTCCAGGTACTGGCCGTGACTGTCACTTGACACTACAACTCCCAAGAAGCTCTGGGCCCTGGGACCTCGAACAAGGGAGAGAAGGAACATATCTCCCAGTAAAGGCTGCAGGGAGGAATTCAATTCCGGTCAGATGGCACAGCACCCAAATACCTCCCCCAGGTCTCCTCCGAACTCAGCGCCATCTGGAACAGATAATAATTATAAAGCAACATGTTTGTGGCCAGAAGATCACACTTCTCCCACACTGCCCCAGCGTGGAATGCCTCAGTCGTCCCAAGTACACCATCGCTCAGTGAGTGATCAGGGATCTCCCTCTAAGGGCCCAGGGAGAGCACCGCCAGCGAAGCAGACCAAGGATGAGCATCCCGACCTAGAACATCTGGAAGTACAGGTTATCCCTGATGATCGATTCATTTAAGTGGCAGAGAATGTAACTTGGGCAGATTTTCCAGCTGACCTCGCAGATGGCCAGGACCTCTCCCATGTCCCAGTGAAATCTGGACTGTTAACTTTTGCTAAGGCTCTATCCCAGGACACTCCTCACATAACAAAGCTGGCCATAGCTGAGGAGTGAACTCCAAATGACTGATTGCAATAAGTCTGCATTGTGCTCTCTTTATGGGTAATATGGGTATCAGGGAATAATACCCAAGAGAGGGGACATCGGGGCCTCCCTTATCTAAGGGCGAATGCTTTGTCAGAGGGGCCTGAGGGACAATTTAGTTGTGACTCTATGGCTCCTCGGCTAGAGGGCTAACCCACCCCCCCCCCATAGATGGGTATGGGGATCTCCTATGCTGTCTCCCCCTCCTGCCTAAATGTGCTACTGATTTCTGACTGGAATTTATGTTTGGTTATGGGAGCCAGAGGAAGACAGGATTATTCGCTCTGGCCTCTATACTGACAGATGACCAGCATGTTAAATGGGCAATATTGATACTGATTTTGATGGATGGTAGAGTAATAAACACCTTCTCTTTCCCCCCAAGCCCCATCCCTCTCCCCTTGGAGCACCACTTTAGTTTACAAAGCTGGGGATGGAGTTACAAGTTGTTAGTTGGGTTTATCTCCATTCTTCCCCATGCAGGTGCAAGGTCAGCTTGGCTGTGTGCACCTCCTCGATAGTGTGGAGGATTGCACCTCATGTATACACAAATTCACCTTTAGCTTAGTGCTTGTTTATCTACCTATATTCATTTAATCTCTACTGTTAAAGGATTAGAATAACATATTCCCTTTTGTGGGAAAGGATATATTTAAACTGTTCTTTGGTTACTATGGATGATTGTTTAGTGATTTAACTCGCTTGTTCTACTTTTATACAAGGTTAGCATAGTTATATACATCTCTTGGATAGCCTACCTCCTCACCTTATGCAACCAATTTTCTCTCGTCTGTATCTGGTAATCTGCCTTCTACTGCTTCTCTATCTCTTCTGGACATAGCTGGTGAGTACATACACTTTTTGTATTGTATAGAACAGCAGTGCAGAGCACCAATGCAGGTTTAAAATTTGTATCATGGAATGTGAAGGGATTAAACCACCCAGTTAAGTGTTCCATGGTCCTTAGCCACCTACACTCCTTGCAGACGGATATTGCACTTAAGGAGGAGATTCATCTCACTGCAATAACTGTATTGTGGCTTAAAAGGGCCTGGGTTGGTAATGTTATAGCTAGCTCAGTATCAACCAAGTCTGGGGGGGCTGGCTACACTGATCAAGAAATCATGCCCTTGGGTACAAGAGCAGACAGTCTCGGACGTGCAGGGCCACTGGATAGCTGTCCACTTTTCACACCCGGAGGGGCCAGGCGGTGTTAGAAAATGTGTATGGGCCAAATGTAGATGATCCTGAAATCATACTGGATCTAAATAAGGCAGTGGAGACCTTAGCTGATGGGCACCCGCAGATCCCAATTGTACTCGGTGGTGACTTTAACTGCATTTCCAATATTTTCCTCGACAAATCTAGGCCAACTGCCAAACACATCCTGAAGCAGCATTGGCCCTACAAGGAGTTATGGCAGAATGAGGAATGATTGATGTGTGGTGCAGGGACCTTCTGACAGGGTGAGACTTCTCTTTCTTTTCCTCAGCTCATACTATGTACAGTAGGATTGACTATTGGCTCACCAATGCCCTCGTGGCCTGAGATATTACCTGTACTAGAATACATGATATTCTAGTCTCAGACCATGCCCCAGTATCTTGTTTTTATACACACTTAGGATGGAATTGATCAGAAACAAGATGGCATTGCAACCCTATACTTCTCCAAGACACACAGTTTCAGTCTATGGTACGGGAGACAGCCAGAGATTACTTCTCATTGAACCAGGCTGCAGATACCTCAGCAGCCATGGTATAGGAGGCCTTCAAAGCAGTTCTGAGAGCCTGAATTATCGCCTACTCAGCACATAAGAAAAAACTCAGAAAGATGGAGTTAAATACTCTGCAGTCTGAACCGTCCTCAGTGGAAGCCAGATTCATAGCCTCCTTTGCCCATGCTCCCAAGCCAGCACTCCTCTGAGAGACAGTCAGCTTGAAATGCCGTATAAATACTATGTTGCACCAAAAGGTGGAAAGGACGTTAATCAGATCCAAGCATTCACACTGGGAAGGGGGGGATAAAGGGAGTAAACTCCTGGCATTCCAGTTAAGGAAACAGCAGGCAGCCTCTCATATCCATGCCCTTAGAAGCACGGAAGGCCATGTGGTTACGAACCCCAAAAAAGTCAATGAATGCACGCAGCAATTTTACCAGCGATTATACTAATCGCACGTCACTCTAAACCCAAACCAATTAAGATGTCAGCTTGCTGACTTTTGTGCCACTGCTAACATCCCTCAGCTACCTAATAATGTGAAACACTTATTGGATAAGCCATTCACTGAAACAGAGCTTCTAACCGCGCTCAATCAACTTGCTAGAGGCAAGTCACCTGGACCAGATGGCATGACTACAGAGCTATATCAAGCCATGAGCACAGAGATCAGTACTCCTCTCCTCTCAGTGTTACAGGAGGCCCACATGACAGGTACCTTTTCCCCTACCATGCAGGAAGTTCTAATCACTCTTCTACCAAAAAATTGGATGACCCCATTAATTGTGCCAACTATAGCCCAATTTCCCTCATCTCGGTTGATAATAAAATTGCTGCCAAAATGCTTGCCACCCGGTTGATGGAGGTCATACCCCATATTATCCACCCATCATAAGTTGGCTTCACTAAAGGAAGGGCTGCAGTGGATAACATCAGGTTAGTTCTGGATCTTAAATGGCTGGCAATGCATTCCAAAAGCCCAATGGCAGCAATGGCGGTAGACTTCTCTAAGGCCTTTGACTCGGTGGAGTGGCCATACCTCCATGAGAAACTCCGACTCTATGAGTTTGGTCCATACTTCAGACAGTGGATCACCATGTTGTATAATACCCCCCCTCGCAAGGATTTTAACTAATCAGGATATCTCTCCCCCTTTCCACTGCAACGGGGCCCACGGCAGGGCTGCCCATTATCTCCTCTGCTCTTCCTGGTGGCCCTGGACCCACTCACTTGGAAATTACAAATGACTGAAGGCATCAAAGCATTCAGATTGGCCAGCAGGTATACCTAATGGCCTCATATGCAGATGATTTACTCCTAACCTTAGACCGCCCAAGGGAATCTCTCCCCAATGTTTTAGAAATCCTGGGAGAATTTGCATAGCTGTCCAGATTGCAAATCAATCATAGAAAGACCAGTGTAGCCCCCCTCAATAAAGCTTGCATGAACTCCTGTCTGCAAGGTCTGGACCTCTTGTGGGCCCCACATAGTTTCTCGTATTCAGGTATCACCATTCCATCTACTTGGAAACTCCTGGACAGTGAAAACTTTGGTCCCTTAATATCTTCATTAACGGTGGAAATGAACTGCTGGCACAGCCTTAACCTTTCCCTTTCAGCTAAGGTAGCTGCGATTCGAATGTTGTTATTTCCCAGAGTTGCATATCTACTTAATAACCTTCCCATCACTCTGCCGGGCAAGGTGTTCTGTCCACTGGACAAGCTGATATCCTTCCTCCTCTGGGAAGGTAAGACACTCAGATGGAGCCGCAGTAAAATGCGGGCCCAGTGGACTAAAGGTGGTCTGGGACTCTCATGGCTGCAGGGATATCACTGGTCTTATATCTCTGCCCAAGCCAGTAAATGGTTCGTCCCCTTCTCCTCCCCACCTGTTCCATGAGTTCAGCTAGAATCTCAACTAATACGGAATACCCCCTTGTGTACACTATTAACTAATACCCCCATAAACTTAAATGACCTCACCTCGAGCATGATCGAGACTAGGAAGGCATGGCATAGGCTCAAGGCAGCCTCTAATATCTCAAAGACAACATGATCTATGCCATTCTGGTACATGGCACTCTGGCAGAACCAACTCCTTACAGTAGGCAATAAGCCACTCAACTGGCCGATATGGGAAAGTAAGGGGATACATCTTGTTCAAGATCTGTACATGCCCAATTCCTCTACATTGATGTCTTTTGAGCAGCTCAAGATCCAGTACACCCTCGAGTCTAAAGACCTTTGGAGATACCTGCAACTCCACAGTGTGGTCCAGTCTGTAAGGGGGACCTACTCAGCAGACCTCAAATGGCATTGGTTGTCTAAGCTGCACCTAAATACGTTGTCTCGAGGTCTCGCGGGGTGCTTCTACAGCACCTGGCGTAAGGCACAACCGGACCACACAGAATCATGTAGAGACACATGAAGTAAGGATCTCCAAGTTTCCATTACTCCCAAAACATGGTCTCGTTGCTTGCATCTAGCTCACTCCACATATAAGGATGCTCGAAGTCAACTAATACAACTTAAAATTTTTCTCAGGTGGTATCGTATGCCAGCAGTCCTCCATGCGTGGAGCATTCTCCCTCATGCGAGGGTGTTGGAGATGCCAACATGACCCAGCAAATCTTCTTGATGTGCTGTGGGGCTATCTGGTCTTGATCCTCCTCTGGTCAGCCATTGTAATGGACTGTTCCGGGATACTGGGCCTACCTGTGGACATTTCTGATCCAATCATTCTGTTGGGTGACTCTGCCTCCCTGGTCCACCTGCCAAAACTGCTTCAGAACTGGCTTTTAGTAGCCCTTCTGGAGGCAAAAAGGTTCTCAATTCTATCTTGGAGACGGGCGTATCCCCCGCCCATCTCCCTCTGGCACTCTGCCTTGACTAGACTAGCCACCTTCGAGTGGCTCACGTATGTCAACAGAGGGAAGCTCACTGTATACTACCAGAAATGGGGAGCATACCTTAATTCCTCCCTAAGCAAAACTCCCCTTCTCCTCCTACTTAACCCTCCGGTATAATGAGGCCGTTCTGTTTTAAAGCCTGATAGAGGATTGCAAATCTAAGTATGGCATGGGTTGATTGTTGAACAGCTATCACATCCCTTGTTTGAACACACTGCTTCTCACTTCTATATACTTTCCTTCCTTATCTCTATCTTGACACCTCCTCTAGGTGCTCCTAACTCTTTGAATAATAACTATCCTGTACACTAGGTTTAATTGATTGTGGTAATTGTGTTAGTAGGAATGCTGGCTGCCCTAGGCTTTTTCCTTATATGCTTAAACTGCAGTCAATTTTGTCTGTGTCAGATGTTTGCATGATTATTAGGGGCAGGCGGAACTATGCAAGTTATAGGTCCTGGTGCGAGCTGTTAACCTAGTTTGTTTAAAGCACTCTATACTGTATGTTAAGTACCTGTATAACTGGTGACATGTACTGATACTGAATAAATAAAAAGTATTCTATGATAAAAAAAAAAAATTGTCCAGGCTAATCCCTAAATACTTAAGTTTCCACTTGATGCAAAATTTCATTACTCAATGTTTTTATTTGGATTTTATATTGGGAAC
The DNA here is from genome assembly GCA_016271365.2 of Neoceratodus forsteri. Taxonomy (NCBI): domain Eukaryota; kingdom Metazoa; phylum Chordata; order Ceratodontiformes; family Ceratodontidae; genus Neoceratodus; species Neoceratodus forsteri. The sequence goes on along the minus strand of CM057450.1, from coordinate 824,732,533 downwards.
ATTGTTTTTTTTTTTCATTTGCTTTGGAAAAAGGTAATCTATTTCATTTTTTTACTATTAAGTATGAGTTTGAACTGATACAGCCAACTTTCCAATTTTGTAAAATCCTTTTGGAGACAAGATTCCATTTCTTGGATAGTGTTTCCATGGGCCAGTAGAACAGTATCACCTGCATACATTCTAATTGTCGAATGGTCTGCCACTCTAGCCAATTAATTTATGTAAATAATAAATAACAGTGGCACTAAAATCTCGCCCTGAGGGCCTCCCCTCTTAACCAAAGCTGGTCCTGATAGGGAGTCCCCCATCTGCACTTGCTGTTGTCTTTGGGTCAGGTATGACCAGAACCACAGAAGAGTTTCATCATTCATCCCTATCGTCATCATACTATCAAGTAGAATGGCATGGTCTATGGTGTTGAAGGCCTTGGAGAGGTCAAAAAACACCGCACCCACCGACCTGCCCCCATTCAGATGGTGAGAGCTGGAAGTTGGCAGGATGGAATTCAACAATGAGTGTGGGTGCCATCCATGAGTCCTGCCTTCACCTTTCTGGGTGTCAGGGTTTTTCCATTTTTCATAATTGGTCCCCCTGAGGTGCAGCCATGCAATGGCTCCCAGCATGTGACGGGCACAATGTCACACCCGCCCATATGACATCCTGCTGCCCCTCCCCCATGCTACGTGCCTCCTTGACTGCAGTGCTCCCAGTCTCCACTGGGCTCCACTAGGCCCACAGAGTACACAACATAACCTCACCAGGAGAGGAGAGCAGTCCTCTGGATGCTTGATCCTCTCCTTTGCTAACTACCTTCCGGTGCCCCATGTTCACTACCAAGCACACTTCATATGCATGGCATGAGATAAGACAGATGCCTCAGCCCTCAGTGCCACAGGGCCATCCCAATGGCAAAGGCATTAGGGTGCAAAATATTGAGTTTAACATTAAACAGCCTGTTCAACCCTAACTATAGTGGCACTAATGTACCACTAAAATCGTGGTGTAGTAGTGCCCTTATAGTTAGGGTTGAGTAGGGTGTTCAATGTCAAACCTCTAACTTTGCACCTTAATAGCTTTGGCATCGTTTGATGAAATCAGCTGAAATTTTGCATGTGTCAAATAGCTGGCATGATGTAAATGTGGGTGATGTTTTGTGATGGCAACTTATGCTGTTTCTGAGATCCACATATGTCATTTTTCTGTAGATGTGTAATTTTATTCCTATGCTTAATATGGGATTTATTTGCTCTCACCTACAGCCCATATGTAATGGAATTGTTTCTTCAAACTTTCAGGGTACAGGTGTGATGTCCTAAGGTAATGCCTTTGAAAGTTTTTGTGAAAAAAATATTAAATGATTCCCAAGTTATAAGGCTTTAAAGGTTTGTTTTTCTTTTCTGTTCTGAGCATGCTCAGTAGGGTTCTTGGGGTAATGTTCAGCTATGACACCAAAACTTCTGTGTCACAGGGTAGTTTTTATTTTCTCACCACTTGCTTCTCACAGCACATAGCATTTTTTGTGCCATGAGAGCTGCCATCTTATGTGTCCTCAAACTAATAAGTATGGACATTACGTAAAAATGCCATGATTTAAAAAAAAACCCACCAGAACCTAGCTAAATGGGACCCATTTAACTAGATTCAGATGTTTGTTTCTTCAATTAATGGTCAGAAATACCTTTTCTGAGTACCCCAAAATCTTAATTTCCCAGCTTAGTGTGAGTAGCCGTTGACCTAAGTTCACTATATGAGAATAGCTGGAACTCAAGCTGCAGACTGCTCTGAGAGAAGTGAGATGCCATTTCCCTGGTGTCTAGTTGCAACCCCCACCCTCCAATCACCATCCTCATAAGTATTATAATGTTTCCCTGGTGTCTAGTGCAGCTTCCCCCCTCCAATCACTGTTCCATTATGTATGTTTTTCCTTGGTGTCTAGTGGCATGCCTCACCCTCTGATCATCATCCTACATTAATGTTACCTGTAATAAAAAAACTGTCCCTTGATGGGTTTTTTATGTTAAACCTGTAAAAAAGAAAATGATCCCTTGCTGATCTGACCCCAACAAATCTGATGTCCCACTGAGCACCCACTGTACTACACCTCCCACACCCCCACACACCCTCACTCACCTGAACATATCCTAGGGCAAAGTTCCACTCTTCAATCAAAGACATGTCTTGCTGCTGGAACCACTGACTGCAATATGAGAAACTAAGGTAAGTGAAGTTAAATTTATTTCAATGGGGTTTTAAACTTTGATGCATAACTTTATCATTATTGTATATTTTGAACCCAAATTTTAAACATGGCCTTTTTGAGATCACAAATCATGACCAAGTGTGGTGGAATTATGCAAATCAGTCCCAAAAGCTGATTTTGCAGTTGCTTCATAAAATTAACTTTTGGGCAGGATTACTTTTTGCAGCAATCACCAGCACCATGTATATTTTGTTATATTTGTGATGACCTTATTAAAGCCAGAGTGTTTTCTACCATAAACGCTCATAATTTTTTGGTCTTTAGGTCTTCACTTTTTTATCACATTACCTACTATTGTGTGCTTTAAGGTTTCTTGCGCTCTCCATTCTGGCATTTTTATGAGTGAACATTACAGTATTTCAATGTTCACTCATTGCTTCACCAATTTTAAATATTTTGACTTCAGACTTTCAACATACCCGGTTTTTCCTCACCACCTCATAAACATTAGATTCGTTTAGTTTATTGATTTGGTAAAGTGCTCTATCTCATTAAGATTCTAGGCACTTTACAGATACCTGAATAGTATAATAGATAATGAAAATTACATAAAATATAAAAAGCATAAAAGTTAAAAGGAGGTTAAGAATTTATTAAACAGGTCTTCAGATCCCTCTTAAAGGCACTAACTGAGGTGGCCCCTCTGAGCAACCGGGAAAATGAATTCCACAGGGTAGGCACTGTGGTCAAAAAAAGTCCAAGTACCAGATGACTTCAAATAAGCCCTGGGAATCACTAGGAGTCCCTACTTGGCTGATTGGAGGTGACAAGATGGGTGGTAGGTCTGTAGGGGGTCTTGCAGGCAACTGGGTCCCAGACCATGTACAGCTTTGTAGGTCAGTAAACTGACCTTGAAGGTGATCTGCCACCTAATAGGCAACCAGTGTGAGAGTGCAGCACAGGCGGAATATGACATGACCTTGAAAGGTCAGTCAAAAGCCTGGCTGCTGCATTCTGCACTAACTGTAGGTGGCCAAGATCAGCCATGATAGCCCTAGTTAAAAGGCATTGCAGTAATTAAGCCGTGGTGTCACAAAGGCATGAACTAGTGATGGCAGATCACTCGAGAAAATCGGGTATTTAATCTTTTCAATGTTTCTAAGATGGCAAAAGATACTCTGGACAATGATCAATACCTTAAATTAAAGCTTTAGGCCACTATCCAGCACAAGGCCAAGATTTTTCACCTTAGAAGAGGAGCACAGCTGGGAGTCTCCAAGTCCAAACCCAGTGACTAAACCAGCCTGCACACCAAACCGTGAGTGGCCAGATTCCACCACCAGCACTTCCATCTTATCCAAATTTAACCTCCGCCAGTTGGCACTTATCCAGTCTTGGATCTCAGCAAGGCACTAATTGAAAACTGAGACTACATTCCGTTGGTTGGGTGCAAAATACAGGTATAGCTGAGTGTCATCAGCTTAACAATGGAAAATCAAACTGTACCATTTTATTATGTCTGCCAGAGGTAACATATACATCACGAACAACATGAGGGACAAAATGAACATGTGTTATTTTCTAAATCCTGGATGAGTCATGTTTTAAGACTTCTGGTGCAAAATGACATTGCCTTCAATATACTATAAATGGTACATGTTGTGTTTATAAGGTGAGTCATAAAATGAGTATCTTGAAAATTGTAGGTCAAAATAATAAAAAAAAAATCATTGTTAACAAACATTTTGTGTGTAGTGCCAGTCTTTTTTTTTTTTTTTCCAACTCTCTCTATCACCCCTGGAGCCAGGACTCTCTCAGGCCTCACCACTGGCCAGAGTTGCTTTACTGCCCACTGTGGGCCCCACCATCCTCAAGGATGTTACTTTTCTCCCGAGCCCCCCTGTGGACATAGGGCCCGAGAAGATCGAAGGGGTGGTGGAAGGGCTCCAGTGTTGGGCATGTGGCAGTATGGCTCAGGGAGGACCATCACCTATCCGGACCAGAGGGGTTTTACATAGTCTTTACACCCCTGATGTGGGACATGCAATGCTGCCCTAGCTCGAGACATGGGTGCTCCCACCCATATCTGGAAGGCAACTGCCTGACGTCTACCCCTAGCTTGCTAGCGAGCCCATGTGCATATCAGTGCCGCCAGTCTCCACAGGGGGTCGCTGCTACACCAGGCTACCCCTGGGTACCTCCCCAAGAAAGGAGAGCGGTCCTACAGATGCTCAATCCTCTCTCTCTCCTGCCAACCCCCGGCAGTCTGGGTTCATTCCAGAACCCAGGTCGCCGGCGTAGCGCGAGGTGTGGCATCCAGCACCTCAACCTTCAGTGCAACCGGGTCAGCCCTGTAGTGCTAGTCTCTTGACCCCAGCTGGTATGCTTTGTGATCCCATGCCAGTGAGCTGAGCTTGGTGGTGAGATCAGTTACCTATCTACATGGGATGAGGGTGGGGGGATGGCACTGTTATGTGACATCCCTCCAGTTAAGAAATGAAAGGTGCAAGGTTGTCCACATGGGCCTGGTTAACATATAGTGAATACAACTGTCCTCTTGGCATCGTGCCCAGCACCTCTTCCCCCTTGGGTGGTAGGACCCTGTGCATTTGCTGACAGATGCTCTCTTTGCCCTGTGCATCTGTAGCTGCAGCCACTTAGCAGTGCAGGAACCACAGGGCCCTGCATTTCTACAGCCCACCAGAAAGCCCCATGAATTTTTCACATCCAACAGAGCACATAACTGCAGGGCCTGCAAGGGGTCTGCACTTCTGTAGGTTTATGGAGTCTTCTCTTAGAACAGGGCATCTGCATCTGTTCATGCAGGTCCCAAAGGGATCTGCATGAATGATGATACAATCTGACTGTCTCAAAAAGAAAATAAATTATTTACAAAAAATTTTGTTAATGCAACAGATAGCGTAACTTAATGCCACAAAAGTTGGAAAATGTGGCATTAGGATATCCAGCCATAACTCCCCACCCCTAAGCACAAGCAGCAAAAGGGGAAAAAATAGGGTTTTTGATCTATGGATCCTTGGCAGATCAGTGGTGGGGTCTACCTTGGGGTTACTAATGCCCACACATTTCCCTGCCTAAAAATCACACATTATCACATAGGGATGGCAGGGCCCTGTGTGAAGAAATCAGCAACAAACTGTATTGGCAGCATATGGTGTGTCATAATTATCTACTTTTGAAGAGTATATCACTATGAGTCACTGGCTTGGGGAAGCTGTTCCTTATGCTTTGGACTACAGGCTATGAACTGGGGGGTGGGGACCAATGTGGTTAACAACCTCAAGGAAGGCCCCACCACTGATTTGTCAAGACTCCAAAGACTCAAAACACTAAAGTTTTTTTTTTTAATTTGTTGACTGGGGAAGGGGTGAGGGTGGAGAGTTAGGGTTGGAAACACTAATGCCACATTTCCTACTTTTGTGGCATTAAGCTACCCTAACTGGTGCATTAATGAAGTGTTTTGTAAAGAATTATAAATGTATATGTCTGTATGACTGTCTGTCTATCTATCTATCTATCTATCTATCTATGTATCTATCTATCTATCTATCTATCGTATCTATTGCAAAAAAAAAAAACTCTATTAATGCACCAGTTAGGGTTCAAGTTAACAACACAAAAGTTAGGAAATAGGATGTTAGCATTTCTAACCCTAACTTCCCACCCCCTAAGCAGCAAAAGGACAAGCTCGCACAAGCAACCACAGACAGCCATTATCAGGTAAGACAAAAAATATACAACTGTTTTCAGATAACACAAATGCAGTAGCACTGAGGTGCTACCTTTGTGGATTTTTACCTGTGGTATGTACAATGTAAGATGGACACACTCACTTGTCAGTACAGACAAGAAACCAGGACATTCAATTCAAATCACTGCTTCTGTGTGCAGAAGTGCAGGCTGCAGCATCCACAGATACAAATCCATGATGCCTAAATTACTAGAGTTATTTTGCCTGCAGAAGTGTAGGGCCATAATGGACACAAACTTCTGTAGCCTCAGATGCTTATACATACTGCAAGACATGCATACACTTAATGGGCCTATGCTTCTGCAGCCGCAGATGAAAGAAACACGCACTGACCTCTGGTTGCAGAAGCATGGTAGCCACAAAATCCATGACACCAAAATTGCAATGGTATTTCTGTCTGCAGAAGTGCAAGAACCTCAGGAGCCTGCATGTCTTCAGCCACAGGTGTAAGAAATACACACCTACTTCTGGCTTTGGGCAGGCAGGCCCCTGTTAAAAAGATGGAAGTACTGTTGCAATCTGGGTATCATGGTCTCAGCTGCACATCTAGAATTTGTTCAAGGGGTAGCATAATTTCAGATACAAATATTGCAACAGTTCATCTGTTTGCAGAAGCATGGACCACTGAAGGGTGGGGGGCTCCTCAGTAAGACATGAACACTGACTTCTGGCTGCTGAAACAAGGCATACAGTATGTGGGTCCTGCCAGTACACAGATGGAAATACTGTTGCAATGTGTGTGTATCATGGTTTCAGAAGCAGATATAGAAATTGTTCAAGGGGCTAGTAGGTTTTTAGTTATGCAGCTGTATACAGAGCACCATGCAATAGCAGATCATGCTATCTAGAGAGGTACATCATGCAGCATGCATTAGTACCTATGTAAGCAGAGGTGCAGGCCCCATGGGTCCTTCTGCCTGCAGAACACACTGTATAACATACAAGTACAGGTGCATCCTGAGATACAGATTCACGAAGGTAGCACATCAGTGCTACTTCATTTGTGTTATCATGAAACAGTTGAATGATATTCATCTTACCTGATGATGGCTGTCTGTGGTTGCTTACATGGGCTTGTCCTTTTGCTGCTTGGGGGGGGTGGGAAATTAGGGTTAGAAACCCTAACATCACATTCCCCGACTTTTGTGGTGTAAACTTGAATCCTAACTGGTGCATTAATGCACTTTTTTTGCAATTACTTTCCTTACATTTTGAGATAATATAATTGTATACTCATTTGCCTGTAAGAGTGCAGTGCTCTCTGGCCCTGTGCTTTCATCCATCCATAGAAGCATACATCTATGTTGGTCTGGAAGCAAACGGCCTCTGGGCCCTGCGCACATCCATTTCTGGCAAAACAAGAATTTATTTGCTTGGTCGTAAGGCTTGTTAAACAAGAGACCAATTTATACAGCCTTTGCATACCTCTATGGTGAAGCCACATCTACAATATGGACTTCGTTACTGGTGCCCACACCTCAAAATGCAAAATTAACCTACCGGAGAAGTTCCAGAGGATGGGTACAAAGATGATAGTGGATCACCATGGTAATGCATAGTATGAGAGGTTTAGGGCACTGAACATGTACTCAGTACAGAACAGGACAGAGAAAGTGGACATGACTGAGACCTTCAAGTACTGGAAACAAATAAATAACATGGATACGAAAACTCTCTTTAACTTAAGTGGTAACCATAACATGAGAGGCCATAGTGTTAAGATGCAGGGAGGAAGGTGTAGGAGCAAATCATAGGGTAGAACAGGAACAGGGATCCCACATCCCAGGTATGTGGCAAAGATCAAAAAAACAAAATTTAATACAGTATGAAGTCTCCCTGTATGCCGTACTTTACCCTGTGGTATCAAAAAGTGAAAATAAGAGCTGTGAGTGTGTAATACAGGCATGGTTCTAATCTTACTGCTATGATTAAGGGAGAGGAGCCCCACATCTCAAGAGGTGAAAACAAAATGATACAAAGAAGAGGGGGAGTTTCCAAAACTAATACCAAAAGATTCTATGCCTACATTACCCTCTTTCTCCTTGAAATGTACTGTTGTGCCTTCTGCTTTGATATTATTTGAGCAAAGCAGTATGCAGACAAATTTAAAAGGAATAATATATATGTGTACCTTTCCTAAATGATTTTTCCCTACTGCAGTATGCAGACAAATTTAGGAAAAAATTATATTGCACTTGTACTACACTTTTTTTTGCACACTTTAACATTTTTATCCTTAAGGCATTTTGCTATGTCATCTCTTTGATGTAGCTTCAGTAAACCTCAATATGTGGACACATTTAAAGAGAATAATATTCATTTTGCATCTTTCCTAACAAACATAAAACAAGTTGTCTTCCTGTGGACTAGGGCTTGCTCCACAATGTTGTTTTAACACACCGCCCATGGAACAATGGAAATGTTCCCCAATTTAAATGTGGAAGGTAACTTTGTCAAATGCAATCGATTCAAGTATAACAAACTCTGGCCAGAGCAAATAGGGCTGCACGGACAGAATTTGGGTAAAAATATTGAAAATTAACCAAAGTTACGAGCCTGCATTAGGAAAATGTAACATAGGCTTATAAATTTGTTGTTTTGTAATATTTGTACACCAGATTTTTAACATAGCCTTGTTATGACCCTACCTCATAGGGCAGAGCAAATGTTCAACTTCTGCCCAAAAGGTAATTTCATGCAAGTACTGTTAAATTAACTTTTGGGATGCAAAATCACATTTTGGGCCAGAGTTGAAAAATGACAGCAGTCACATTCATAAGGTGCGGTAAAGAAATGGCCATGCTGCAAATATAGGGTCAAAATATTTTTAAAATTACCAAAGTTACTAGCCTGCATTAGTAAACTTCAATGTAGGCTCATAACTTTGTAGTTTTTTAATATTTTTACACCAAATTTTCAACATAGTCTTCTTATGTCCCCACCTCATGAACATGGATAGATAATTTTTTTTAAATCCTGCCCAAAAAGGTGAGTTTGCACAGGGGCTACAAAAATCACCTTTCGGGATGTAAAAAAACATTGTGGGTAGGATTTGAAAAATGACAGCTGTCACATTCATGAGGCTCTGTAAAGGTATGGTTGTATTGTAAGTTTGGGGTAAAAATATTGAAAATTACCAAAGTTATGAGCCTGTGTTCACAAAATTCAATGTAGGCTCATAACATTGTTGTTTTTCAATATTTTTACACCAAATTTTCAACATAGCCTTTTTGTGACCCCACTTCATGAACAAGGGCAGAGAAAATTTCCCAAGCCCTGCCTGAAAGGTGATTTCAAGCAAGGATTGTGAAATCACCTTTTCATGACAGATTTGCCTAATGACAGCTCAATTGTTCATGAGGCAGGGTCCCAAAAAGGCATGTTGAAAATCTGGGCCAAAAATGTGTCAAAACAGTCAACTTATGCCAGCAAGGTCAAGATCCCCTGAAGGGCATCGAGAATGGCCTTGCTCTTGAATGTGGCTGCAGAAAAAGTGCTCCAGCTAACATTTGGCATATTCAGATCCCCCATCAGCAATATCTCCCCTTTCTCTGCCATCCTAAGGATGCCTTCTATCATTTCCATGTCCACTTCCTCCCCCTGAGATTGGGGTCTCTATATAACCCCTGTGTGGATTGCAGAGCCATTTCCAGTCTCCAGGGTGACCCACAGTGCCTCCTCTCCTCCCTATTTACCCTTTAGGTGTGTTGCTTTGATCCTTTCTCTTACTCCTCCTCCTCTTCTATCCTCCCTTTCCCTCCTGTAGATTGTGTACCCTGGTATGTTGACATCCCAGTCATGGTCCTCTGTGTACCATATTTCTGTGACTGCCACAATATCCAAGCATCCCTCTTCCATCAAGGCCACAATTTTGGGAAGCTTTTTACCTAGACTATGTGCATTGGTACTCATTACCCTCCATTTTTTATGGCTTTATTTCTTTTTGCCACATCCCTGTCCTTACTGCCTTTGTATTTTTTTCTCCATTTACCCCTGCCCTTCTCCCTATTGACTGCTCTATCTTGGTGTTTACCTCACTAACTACCCTGATTTTTTTGGGGGGGGCTAGGATTTCCCATCTCCCTTTCAGTGCCTCCCCCCTTGGCTAGTTTTAAATGCTTGCCAATGAAGCATTTAAATCTGTCACCTAGGATCCTGGTTCCCCTCCTGGATAGATGCAGACCATTGCACCTGTTATAGCCCTCATCCCTCCAGGTGGAGCCCCAGTCCCCAGTGAAGCCAAATTCCTGAGCTCTGCACCAGTTTTGCAACCAATGACTGAATCCCATGGTGTGGAGTACCCTAGCCTCATCCATGCCATAGACAGGTAGCACTTCCGAGAAAGTTACCATGTGTGCTACTTGTCTAAGGCCCCTACCCAACTCCACAAACTCCTGTTGCACTGCTCTGATCCCATTCTCAGTCAGGTCATTCATCCCTAGGTGGATAATGACATCCAGCTCACTTCTTCTTGCAGCTGCTCCCGTGATCCTGAGGATTCATTTCCTGTCCCTCCAAGCCAAGGCACCAGGCAGGCACCTTATCTCCCTTTCCCCTTCCTCCCTCAGTTCTACCCCCCTAACAATTAAGTCCCCCACCAGGAGTTTATCCCTTCCCCTATCGGGTCCTGTGCTACTCTCCTGTGGGTCTCCATTGTGGAGTTTCCCAGCATCCTACTTAGTCTCTAGTGTGGGTGCCTCCTTTGAGGAATCACACCCCACCAGATTGGTGAATGAACTGTGGAGAGGCACAACTGGAGGGATGTGCTCTGTTCCACCACCCTCACCATCCCTGAGCCCACCATGGTCCAACCACTCCTCTCTCTTGGCAACCTTTGAGGTAGTGGTGGTGGCCTGGGTGGTCCCTGGGTGGGGCAGCAGGTTTCCTGAATCCTCGCCAGGTCAGCATGGAGACAAACAACCTCCTCCATCAGACCAGATAGGTGCCTGCAAATAGGGCAGCAATGCAGTCTCCAGAATTTCTTCTGGAAGACTGCTGCTCCACAGCCAGTGCATTGCACCACATGTCTGTGTCCCTTTCTGTTAAGATGCTTTTGTTTTGTTTTGTTTTTTTGTTCTTGTTTTAGTGTGTGACAGCTTGTGAGTGTCTCTACCCCCTATTCAGTGTGCTGTGCCTTTAAGGATATGAACAGGTGTATGTTGTTAGCAGTTTTGGGGAAGTGATGTCAGAACCCCTCCTACAAAGGAAGTTATGCACTTGGGGTGGGTGGGGTGATGGGAAGGGTGGGAGGGAGTAAACTTATGCCATCCAGAAACAATCAACTACAACTCTGACACTCCACCCCAGGGAGTGCCTTCCTTCCTATCAGACACCTATTTCACAGAGGTTAAGTAACAGGTCTAGTCACAAATGACTGCAAATATCTCCCAGCTACAGTTCCTCCCTGGCAAATTAAAGTTAAAACTAAGAAAAATCAACCCCCAAAACAGAATTAATACTAGTTACTTACACAGGTCCAAAAAGTAATAATTCAGTTCAATGTAGTCTAGAAAATAACCTCCTTTATTTAAGGAAGCTGTGGCTGCTTTCTCTCTCTCTCTCTCTCTCTCTCTCTATGTTTCAGCAGACAGAGACCACAAACAACTCTTGTTTTAAATCCACAGTTCAACTAGGCCCATTTCAGCTCATCCCCTTAACAGACACCTATTTCACAGAGGTTAGGTAACAGGTCAAGTCACAAATGACTGCAAATATCTCCCAGCTACAGTTCCTCCATGGCAAATTAAAGTCCAGTAAGCCACAGCAGCTGCTCAGTGGAACACACTCCCAGCAGAGGTCTTATCCTCTGCCTGGGAGTATGTGAATGATGCAATACCACATACAGCAATATAGTGGTATTGTACCATTCGCTGTCCTAAATAGCACTCTTTCAGGTTAGCTATAATGTTGTATGCTATTAAGCGCACAACACTATGACCTGGTAGGTCTTCTTTGGGGGTGAAGTCTCTGATCGTGGCCATACTGTCTTAATGTCATAGCAATTTGCATGAATGTTGGGATCCATTATCAGGGAAAGGCTGGTGCAGTTTCTGGATGTAAATGGGCTACAGTATAGTAGGAAGCATGTGTATTGTGGGTAGATTTTGTCAGATGAACCTGGTTCAAAACTAAAAGGAGCTTAGTGAAGGCAACACAACTCTGCATCAAGCAAGTGAGCAAAAGCAAAAGGAAGAAGAGACCACTGTTGTCCTTGAAAGAGGTGACTGAAAAGGTAAAGGCTAAAAGGGAGCATTCAAAAGGTATAACAAGATGCAGAGGAAGATAGATATGCAGGTGTGTCAGGGGAAAAAGGAAGCAGAGAAAGCAGTAGAGGCATGAAGGGACAATCTGAAGAGAGAATTGCCAGGCAGTAATAATAGGGGACAAGACATTTCTTAGGTATTTAAGTGAAAAGAGGAAGACAGAAGAGGGATAATAAGGTCTACAAACTCTGGCCAGAGCTGATTGGGCTGCCACCAAGGAATTTGGGGTAATAATATTGAACATTTGTTTTTTAATATTTTTACACCAAATTTTCAACATGGCCTTTTTTATGTTCTGTTTATTTCCCTCTTCCTACACAGCTGCTGCTCCCCCATTCTGCCACCCATTGGCCCCACCGCCCAACTGTCCCAATGTATCCCTTCACTGGGCCCCCCCCACCGTAGGAGGAATCCAGGATGGGAGATCGAGGTACCCTTTGGTACCCCCTTGCATCTTGTTCGGATGACAGGGTGCAGCTCAAGGCTTCCCAGGTTCACAGCCAGAGGAGGAGGACCGCATCATCCAGCCGTCCATTTTCCTTGTTCTGTTGCCCCTGCCTCTGCTGGATGCGTGCTGCAATGTCCTCATTACCTGCATATGTGGCATGTGGTCACCCACGCTGCAAAGCAGAGGGCCAAAACCAGCCACTAAGAGCTGCTGATGGGCAGTGCACCCACAACCCTCCCCCCCGGGAGGACAGCATCCACAGGATGCTCTTGAGCCCTCCCTGCCAGCCTCTGCTGCTGACACCGTGGGCTCGGGCGTGAACCCAGGTCACCAGAACATAACCTTGTTAAGGCCCTTCCTCATGAAGAAGTGCAGCGAAAATGTTCATCTCCTGGCCTAAAGGTGATTTTACGCAGACACAGCGAAATCAACTGTCAGGGTGCAAAACACATTTTGGGCAGGAGTTGAAAAATGACAGCTGTCACATTCATGAGGTGTTATAAGGAAATGGCTATTTTGTAAATTTTGGGTAAAGAAAATTCCCAATGTTATGAGCCTGTGTTTGCAAAATTCAACATAAGCTCGTAACTTTGTTGGCTTTAATATTTTTACACCAAATTTTCAACATAGCCTTCTTCTGACCCCACTTCATGAACAAGGGCATAGAAATTTTCCTCTCCTGCCCAAAAGGCGATTTCACACACGGACAACAAAATCACTTTTTTGAACAGATTTGCATAATGCCAGTGCCATTGTTCATGAGGTGGGGTCCCAAAAAGGGCATTTTGAAAATTTGGGCCAAATATATGAAAAAATGCACAAGTTATGCAACTATGTTCATAACACTATTGAAATACATTGAGCGCATATCTGTTTTTCCAGTCCCCAGTCTGGCTTTGTAGTGTGAAGATATGTCTGCGGTCCAGAGAGGATTACAGCCTTGGACCCATGATGGGAAAGTGAGGGCTTGAGAGGGGAGCAGGGTGGTGGGTGCTGAGTGGGAGGGGAGAGTAGCGGGAGAGTAATGGTGCAAAAGACATTGCTGAACTTTTTTTTTTACAGGTTAAAAAGAAAAAAAAACAAGGATTCCTGCACTATAGCATTGGCCACCCCAATAACAATATTATGTTTCTGAGGGGAAGTGTGGTGATGGGTGATGAGAGGGAGTTTCAGGTCAGGGGGAAGAGAATCATAGAAAAAAAAGAGGATTCCTGCACTGTGGTATTGGGCACACCCCAGTGCCACTGCATTTGTGATCAAGACACTGGGGGATTTGGCACCCCCAGTGTCATTATTATGTTTCTGGGGTGGTGCTGAGAGGGAGGATCAGGTGGGAGGATATGTATAATTAAAAAAAAAAGAAGTTGGCAGTCATGGTGGAACACAGCACACTCTGCATGAGCAACACAGTCTGGCAGCCATCTTGGGCATGGCAGAGTATGCCGTGTTCTGCTGTGACTGCGGACAGAGCCAAACATAGTGCAGTGTGACTGCCAATAGAAACAGCTAGTGGAGTGCTTCATTATTGTGGAGGCGACTGTGTAGCAACTCCAACATGTTGTTCAGTCTCAAGGAATGTGCTGTCTGCTTTTTCTGTAGCAAGAGGTCTGCAGGGCTAAGCCCACTGCAGCCTTAGAAAGGGAAAGGGTGGACTGTGTGGGGGGGTCAGTAAAAGGCAGATATCCTGAACAAACACTTTTGTTCAGTGTTCACAGACGAAGTTTAGGGCAGGTACCATAAACATGTAACTTGAACTTGGGAGGGATGGAGGTGGAAACTAGTAATTTTTCATAGAAGAGAGTCCTGAATGGACTTGCTAATCAGAAAATAGACATAGTTGTGGGCCCAGGTGGGATGCATTCAATGGTATTTAGGGAGCTCAGGGGTCAGGGTGGTACAAGCTGTACTTTTTTTTTGTCAACTCTATTTTTGCTCCCTACCTGCAGGGCATCTCTCAGGTTCCCATGCTCATCTCCGCAGCTCCACCACTCATCTGAACTGTCCTCTGATATTCAGGATTCCAGGCTCTCCAGACCCCATGGAGACATTGGACGTGTGGCCTTGGGATACTGATGGTCGCTGTCACCTCACCCATCGATAGGGGATATTTTGCATAATTTTCTCCCCGAAGCTTTGGGTGTGCAATGATGTCCAGCTCAGCTGATGCACGCACCCGCACATCCCCGAAAGACGTCTGCCGTAGCTTTATTCCCCTGCAGTTTTTGCGGCCATGTACTGTACTGCCTCCAGCCTCTGCTAGAGGTCCCCAGTGCAGCAGCTGGTGAAATCCCCTCTCCCCAGGAAAGGAGAGCAGTCCATAGGACTCTCAATTCTTCCCCATCCCTGCCAACCCCAATGACCCAGGCTCATTTCTGAACCTGGGATGCCAGCATGGCATGAGGTGTGGCATCCAGCGCCTCAACCCTCAGTGCCACTGGGCCGGTTACTAGCTGTACTTTTGACAGTCCTGTTTAACAGGCTACTGGAAACAGGAGTAGATCAGGAGGACTCAAGAAGGACAGATGTAATTCTACTTCATAAAAGTGGTAGCAGGGAGAAGTCTGGCAATAAGAAGCCAGTCAGTCTGACATCAGTAGTGGGAAAGTTAATGGAATGATTGTTGAAGGAATGGATAGTATAATGTATTGAATGCAGTGGGTTAGAGGACCTGAGGCAGCATAGATTCATGGGGTGAGGTCACATCAAATGAATCTGATAGATTTCTTTGACACTGTGACCAGGGAATTAGATCGGTTGGAACAGTGGACAAGGCTTACTAAGATTTCAGTAAGGCTTTCAACACCATCCCACATAGGAGACTAGTAAGAAAGCTGGGTAGCTTAGGAGTGGTTGCAAAGGTGGTAAACTGGGTAAGAAATTGCTTAGGGTATAGGCAACAGAGGGAGGTGGTAAATGGAATTCACTCCAAGAAAGGGAGGGTGACCAGCGGGTTGTCCCAGAGATCTGTGTTGGGAATGGTCCTCTTTAATGTCTTTATTTTTTTTTTTTGCTTCCTCTTTTTATTTCCCATCACCCAGCTGCTAACTTCTTCAGGCAGCCAACCATCCCAACCACTCTTCTGTTCTTGCTGTCCACTGCACTAATCCCCAGCTGACCCTATGTATCCCTTAATTGGAGGGGGCCCCTTACCCATCCGAGGCAACCAGGAGGGGAGCTCGAGAAACCCATAGGTACCTCCTCACTTCTACACCAGGCAAGAATGCAGCACAGGGGCTGTCCCAGTTTTACTGTGGGGAGGCAGGGCCACTGTCATCCAGTTGGATTGGGTAGCCATTTTCTTAGTAGTACCCACCCCCGTACCCTGATTGGGCCTATGACAAGCAGTAACCTGAGGTGGGTATGTGCAGGGTGTGTGTCAAGGCTGCCAAGGCCACATCCCACCCCCCGGGAAGGAAGCATCCAATGGATGCTCTGGAATCCCTCCCTGCTGGACTCTACTCCTGACACCCAGGCTCGGGGCATGAATCCAGGTTGCCAGTATGCCAAGTGAACCCATTCACTCAGCACCACAGAGCCAGCTTTAATGACTTTATAAGTAACATTGAAGAGGAACTGGAAGGAAAGGTCTGCCTCTTTGAAGATTACACTAAAATTTGAAATAGGATGAACTTTCCAGGGGTGGTGGAAAGGATGAGCAGTGACCTGACAAAACTCAATGAGTAATCAAGGATATGATAGCAGGGTTTCAATACAGAAAGCTGTAAAATAATGCACTTGTGGCAAAGAAACTCAGGGTCAGAGTACAAAATGGGTGGCTGGGTATTAACATCCACCAAACGGGAATGGGACTTGGGGGTAATTATATATGATTACCTAAAGGTGCCCAGGCTGTGCAACAAGGCAGTTGGGAAAGCAAGTGGGATTCTGGGGTGCATAAAGAGTGGTATCACCAGCAGAAAGAGGGAGGTGGTGCTACCTCTGTATAGATTTCTGGTAAGACCCCCACCTAGAGTACTGTGTCCAGTTCTGGAGACCACATCTCAGAAAGGGCACAGTGTGAAGGTGGTAAGGAGTTGAGCAACTAAAATAGTGCAGGGTCTGCATCACAGGCCCTATGAGGAGAGGTTAAGGGACCTCAATATGTATATCCTGAATGAGAAGAGGGAGAGGGAAGGATTTGATTGAGACCTATAAATACCTCACAGGGGTAAATAAGGTACAGAAGGGAAGTATTTTTCAGAGACAAAATGTGCTCACAAACAAGAAGACATGCAATAAAGCTGGAGAGGGTAGATTCAGGATAGATGTGAGTAACTACTTCTTCACAGAATGAGCGGTGGATTTCTGAAGCAGCCTTCCAGAGGAGGTGGTGGGTGAAAGCAGTGGTGGGATTCAAGAATACATTGCATAGGCATAAGGGAATCTTAGTGGAAAGGAAGGGTTAAAAGAGCTGGAGATTAAGTAGGGTCTGGGGTGGTACTGTAAGTAGGGAAAAATGGCCAACTGGGTGGGTCAAGTGGTCCTTATCTGCTGTCCAATTCTAAGTTTCTATGGTAAGTTCTTTATTTTATTTATTAACAATAGCTGCTAACACAGACCAGACTGTGGCTGTACTGTACCTGGATTTTAGTAATGCATTCAACTCCACCCAACAGAAAAAAAATGGTTACAAACTGATGGACTTGGGTGTAGGGGAGAAACTAACTATCTTCAGTGGAAACTAGCTGGTGGAAGAACACATAGTGGTTCTCAATAGGGAATTTCAGAGGTGAAACTATTCAAAAGTGCTGTGCCCTTGTTCTGGGTCCAGATTTTTTTTAACATCATAATTTGTGATATACATAAAGATATCCAAGGCAAGAGTTGCCTCTTTATGGATAATCTAAAATGCATAGGATAATAGATAGTGAAGATGGAATAAGAGTAACATTAGAGTCCCTTGCTCCTACTCCACTTCTGGTCAATCTGCTTGCTCTTATTGTTTCCCTTGTCTCCGGAACAAACTCCATCTTGACCTCGTCTATTCTCTTTCCTCTTTTCTCTCAAAAGGCTCCTCAGATCCTACCCCATCTGCTGTGCTCTCAGTGCTTCCTTAAATATTTGAAATTGTCCCCCACCTGCAGTCAACTCCCCTTTGTCCTGAGCTTCTCACCTCATAGGGGATCTTAGCATTTGTACCAACTACTCTGCTCCTGCAGTAAATCATCCTGACTCCATCTCTACTCTGTGTTACTGCTGGTCCTGTTTCTATACAAGTGTTATGACTGAGGCTTCAGCTGTGTTTTTTTTTGTATGCCTATAGCAGGCTGATTTACTTTTTGCTTGGGGTCTTGTAAACATGACCCTCGATTTTTGCTCACTTGCTTATTGTTGTTTATATGACTGTTTTGGGGTCTTGTTTCTCATGACCCATGCTCACTAACATGCTGATCTGCTGTTTCTGTCTTTGTTATTGGGTCTTGTAACTGTGACCCATGTATTTACCAAACTGCAGTTATGTTTTGTTTATGCCACTGTTTCACCCTCTGTAACCCTTTTCCCTGGGTCACAGCAGGAAACAAGCTTTGGCTCAATGGTGCCTTCACTGTTATAAACTTTTAGATAAAATAAATAAATAAATAAAATAATAAAACAGGCTATCCTTAATAATAACAATAAGGGGGAGAGTGAGTCTCTAGAAGTCACATGAAATGCAAGATGAACTGTATCTAAATATGTTTTCTGAAGTTTACCCAGAAGTGCCAGCAGCTCTTTAAAACATACAATTCAAGAAAATGGTTAAGACTAAGGCTGAAAAGTGCTTGATAAGCGCTGGGTCTATATAAAAACAAAAGTGAAATTAGTGTATAAAAACTAAAGTGAAACTTTAAAAATAAAACTTAAAAATAATGTTCACTATGCACCCCTGTTACAGTACGAACATAACAGTTTGCTAAATAACTGGTTTTAAATTTAACACCAGAAGGAATAAATATTAGACCATGTAAGTAGAACATGAAACATGTGTGGTCTGAATTTTTAGACTAAATGTGAAAAAATATTTGAAGTGGTTTAAAAAGCACATGGAAGTAATGCATCCAGAGATAATTCAGACATTACAAAGAAGACCAGTTTGAAAATAATCTACAGTATTCTGAGCAATTGGTAAAACCCCCTATTTCTCAGAAGTAAGAATGTTTGCAGAGGAGAGAAGCAATACATATACTACAGCATGAGTTCAAATCAGACAAGCATTTGTCCATGCCGAATATTATCTTGCTGGCATTGTCATTGTGAGTGCAGGAGTTAGAGAGATGTATAACAGGAATGGCAGTGAAGTAGTGAACTGACGCCAACCCCGCTCCCACCCTGCAGAGACTAACAGGCATTGGGGTGTGCCTTTGGGTCATTGGCCATAACGCTCAACCATTTCATCTCACCCTACCCTGCAGACACCAACAAGTGTCACGATGTGCTTTGGGGTCTTAGGTCCTAACACTCACCCCATTCCATAAGGAAATATGCTGAAATGGGTGCAGTATAGAAGAATGGGGTGAACTTTGGGGCTGAAGAGTCCAAGTCACACTTCGATGCCTGTCACTGGCTGCAGGGTGGAGGTGGGGGTGGAATGGCATTAGCATTACAGCCAACAATCCCAAGTCACATCCCTGATGCCTGTCAGTCTCTACAGGGTGGGGCTTTACAGTTGGAAACCCTAATGCCCTAGGCGTTTGTTGGTATTTTCACTCCAAATTTTCAACATGGGTTTTTTGTGACCCCACCTCATGAACAGTGGCAATATCAGTTTATTAGCTGAAAGGTGATTTTGCACAGTGACTGTGCCATTTCGCGCCACAGGTATAAAAACACATTTTGGGAGGATGTGAAAAATGACTTCTGTACTGTTCATGAGGAGGTGTAAAAAAATGGCAATGTTGGAAATCTGAAGTGAAAATATGAAAAATTGGTGAAGTCACGAGCATGCATAGAAACTGCACAACCCATGCCCGTAACACAATTATTTGTGGGAATTTTTTAACCAGATTTTCAATGTAGGCATTTTGGGGCATTTGCTTATGAACAGTGTCACCATGATTTTGTTAATCTTTTCTTAACATTGATTTCCCACAGCAATCATGCCATTGTGTGCTACATGTGTGAAAACACATTTTTGGCAGGGTGTGAAAAATAACAGCTGTACTGTTCATAAGGAGGTGTGAAAAAATGGCAATGTTGAAAATCTGGAGTGAAAATATTAAAAATTGTCAAAGTTACAAGCGTGCGTGGAAACTGCACAATGCACGCTCGTAACACAGTCATTTATTTTTTTATTTTTTCACAAAATTTGCAAAATAGGAATTTTGGGTGCCCACCTCATGAAATGTGGCACTGTTGTTTTGTTAATCAGTCGTAAAAGTTGATTCCATTCAATGACTGCTAAATTACTTTTCGGGACTGAATAATGAGATGGCAGTGCATGTGTTCATGATGTGGGGTCCCAAGAACCCCATGCTGAAAATTTGGAGCCACAATTCAAAAACATGGCTGAGATAGCCACCTAAACTGACCCCCCCCATTTATGCCATTATGCAGCTTACCAGCATTACTTCATTAAGCAGTTCAGCGTTGAAGAGTCTAGACGTGTTCCTGCTCCACTGAAGATTGCAGTGCTGGACCTTCAGAGGTAAGTATGGATGAGGGTGGTGTGGGGAGGTGAGGTGTGCTGAGGGTGGGTGCAGGTTGAGGAGGGAGGGTGCCACGGACAATGGACCATTTTCTTTTTTTCAGATACAAAAAAAAGAAACGGACACTGCGCCATGGGAGTTTTCTTTCTTTACATGTTAAAGAAAACAAATGTTGGGCACACTAGGGTGGGCTCCCAGTGTGCCTCATGACCTTTGGGGGGCCTGATATTGGCAACACAGGGATAGGCTTCCAGTTGCCACAGAATGGGGGTGGGCGGGGGCAGGAACAAGCCAATGTGGTCAGCTTACTGTGAGTGGCAGCACACTGGGATAGGCTTCCAGTGTGCCACTGGGCCGGGCATGTCAACATGGGGATTGTGCCCCCAGTGTCAGATTCCCTTGGGGATTGTGTTGCTTGCTGAAATGTTTCACCATGAAAGGAACTTACAGGAGGCATGTCATCTGTACCACTGCATGACAAGCTTGTCTCCGATTGCAGTGGCACATTTGTTTCAAGTTGGTGGCACTTTGCATATACTTGTGTCAGCTCTAGCATGCTGGATCATTGGGGAATGAGGGACACACCTACTAAAACATGCCCTGCATTTTCCAACACTGACACACCTCTGCATTTCTCCTACTACCAGAAGGTGTTGCTTGTGCACGCACAAGACAACATAAAAAGGAGTGACATCCATCAGTTTATCAACTCTTGAGGGTACTTCCAAATGATAACTCCAACATGTATGCCACATAAGAAGCACATTCAGTCTATATCCTCCTCCTCCTCCTTCTGCTGTAGGCAAATGGGAGAATATCTGAAAGAAGTATGGTCCTTTTTAGGAACATCTCAAAAATGGGCACTTACTGCAGTTGAGCACATGTCATTTTTAATTTCCCATAGATATTTCTACATCGTAATATTGATTTCTATATATATGGAGCTGTATTTCTTCAGTGTGTTTTTTGAACAAATGCAATGAAACATACCTTTTGACATTTATGGCCTGATTTTCAAAAGTGTCTGCTTAATGCAGGATGTCTGTGCCAAAGGTGTATGACACAATTGACACCTTGAGTCAGACTTTGTGGCAATCCTGATTTTCAAATGCAGACTGTGTCAAAATTGGGATGCCATCTGCCCAAGATGCCCTGTACCACCCTTGCGACAGCAGCATCTGTGTCCCAGGTCACAAGTGGACTTGTGCCATGGCAGGGGATGCACCATCCCCTTTTTTTCATATTTTGGAAGCCCCACTGTATACTCAGCAAGGGGCTTAACTTAGACCAGCCATGAGGTGGTCTAAGAGACTTGCACAAATGCCACACAATGTGGTGAATTGAGGAGATATGAAATTGGGGTCCAGGGTGGAAGGGGCATGGGGTACCCTAAGGGGCATTGTGAAGATGGCAGGCATGATGGGGAGTGATATGGCACTTGGTGGGGATGCCCTTTGCAGAGCCCTACAACTTCTGAGATGGGACCACTTTGTGGGGGGTCCAGGGCTAACAGTGACATGGCATTGGGTGGGCACAGCCTTGGCATCTGCCCCATAGATAAACAAATGCAGAACCCTGTAAGTGGGAAACTGGAGCTGCAGATAGAGGGCCACCAGTGGTGAGGGACCATTCTCTGTGCACCACCACAGTTTCCTGGTGCCCCCCCATGATACAGTGGGCTGCCTCCCTTTTACAGGGTTCTGTATTTGTTTACCTATGGGGCCACTGCCAGGGCTGTGCCCACCTGGCACCATGTCATTGTTCAGCCCTGGCAATCTCCATAAAGCGGTCTCATTTGAGCAGTTGTAGGGCTCTGTAAAGGGCACCCCCACCAGGTGCCACATCAATCCCTGTCATTCCTGCCATCTCTACAATGCCTCCTAAGCATTCCCATGCCCATTCTTCCCAAGGTCCCTCCTGGCATACAGACCCCCCCAAACCTTCATGACCCCTTCTAGTGTTGCACTGAACAGGGAGGATGGATCCCTGTAGAAATTCCTGCAGGTGCGTCACATGTCTGGCACTAGCCTACGGTTGCATCCACTCTTGGGTTTTTGGAGCAGGGACACTCCCTTTTATAAAATTGGGCACAGGGTCCCTGATGCACCCAGAATTTGCTGCAGCCCTAGAGTGATGCAAATTGCGTGGCTATATTGGCCCTTTGAAAATCGAGCCCTTAGTCTTAATATATAAAACGTACTATTTCATGTTCTATGTAAATTGCTTAATGTTATTCCTTCAAACATTACAATTAATGTTAGTTATATTTACCAAACTATTTGATTCATAATTTGAAATGTAAAGTAAGCCTTTATTGTTGATGCTAATATTTAAAGTTTTACTTTAGTGTTTTATATACATCCAACACTTATCAAGCACATGTTTAGCCTTTGCCTAAATCCTTTTTTTATACTGCATGCTTTAAAGTAATTAGCATCATACTTCACAGAATTCCATTTCAAATATTTAAAAAAAAAAGTTGGTTTTCAATATTCAGTCTTTATGAAACAGTTTAGCCTGATAGATAAAAGTATCATGTGGGAGAACACTGTTACTCTCATGCATTTTATACTATATATTATTCATGCAAACTGACATAGTTTTAAGACTTTGAGGCTCCGACCAGAAACTCCATCTCCAGCATTAGATCCTTTAGGCTTCAATACAGTACATAATGACTGTGTGACACTGCTATTGGCAGCAGAGTCCTCCCACTGTTGAGTTTATGTATTCTCTAGCAATAAACCATTATATGGCATTTGCTCTTGTGTGTCCAGTTTTTCATGGTTTTTGGGCTATTCCAGTGTTGGGGCACCTTTAGATATTAAGTGATGGAAATTTTCACCATTCTATACCTGTTCAAGGCAATATACCTTATTAATAAGGTTTTTTAGTCTATGTGCCTGCTAACTGTCTGCCAGCCCTGTTCTCAGAGCATGGAGATAATGAAATCTGGTATATGGAAAGAGGTCCAAAGCCTTGCTGTAGTGTTATGAAGTAGCTACAGTGGATGCAATTGTTCACAAGGTAAGCTCATATAGAGTGCATTGCAGTAGTCATATAGAGAGGAGATAAAGGCTTGGCCAAGGGAAAGAGATCTACAGTATCAAAAAAAGGGGAGCTGTTGTACAATATTATCAAGATGGCAAAGCAGTCCTTCACAACAAAAGATACTTGGGGCCTGATATTGGAAAATGGGTAAAAGCAGAGTGCAGAGGTTTGTGCTCCAGTATCCCTTTGCCCACAACATCTAGGAAGCAATATTCAGTTGGATAGTGCTCTGGCACTATCCGACTGAATAGTGGGCCATGTCAGGGTAGCGCAAAGTTAAGTAGCACTTCCCTGACATGGATATGGGATGTATGCAGTCCATACCAAAGTGCATGGAACTGGTGCAGCCCCAGACCTGTTAGCACTGGGAGCCCCTGGGATGATATTCAGGCAGCAATATGCAAATGAGCCATCAGGTAAACAAGATGCTAAGGGGCCTTATGTATGCCCATTATGGGCTCATTTGCATAGCAAGCAGTGGCAGGTTTGCACCCCTGAGACCACCCCCCCCACTCCAATCGCCAGCCCTATATTAAAGGAAATATGCAATGGTATATGGTGGCACCCCTGCCCCCCATCCCTGTCCCTGTTCAGTAAACCCAAACCCTGGTATCCAGTGGTACCTTCTGCCCTCTGATTCCCATTCACATTAAGATGTAATCATTCCCTGGCATCTAGTGGCACTTCCCCACCCTCTGATCTATAGCCCCATAGAATACATAATAGTCCCTAGTGTCCAGTGGTACCCTCCATCCCCTGATCCCCAATCCTGTAGAACACATAACAGTCCCTGGTTCCTGATGGTACCCCCTGCCTTTTGATCCCTGGCCCTATATTATATTGAATAGTACCTGGTGTCTAGTGGCTCCCCCTACTCTCCAATCTCTGGCCCTGTACTATATTGAATAGTCCCTGCTGTCTGGTGGTACCCCCTACCTCTGATCACCAACCCCATAACAAGGTACTATTCTTTGGTGTCTAGTGGCACCCAACTCACCAATCAGTGACCCTTTACAATCATAAGCGGCCCCTTGTGTCTAGCAGGTAGCCCCAGACTGCTAGCACTGATCAAACCACCCTGCTACCCTGACCCTGTTCAATGGTGCCAGGGATCCAATACAGTGATTGGCAGAGCCCTCCTTACACCACCTCAGCTGCCACCATATGGACTGACATGGAGTGCGCTGCTTCTGTACTGTAAAGGGAGAGTGCATACTATCTAACAAGATGTGAACTCCCGTTACGGTTCAGAGAACACACACTCCCTGTCAGTCCATACAGCATCCAGCAGAGGTGGTGTGAGGTGGGTTTTGTTGGATTGACGGCACCAGAAAACACATTATGGGTGGGTTAGGGTGGTCTGGTAAATGCCACTGGTGAGGGGTGGGCTACCAGACACCAGGAACTGCATACAATTGTATGGGAATGTGACTGGTGGGTGATGATACCTCTAGATGGCAGGAAATAGTACATTGTTAAAGGGATGGTGATCAGAGGTTGGTGGTGCCACTAGACATCAGGAACTATTCAACATAATATGGGGTTAGGGATCAGAGGGTGAGGGTGCCACTGGATACCAGGGACTATTATGAATTCTAAAGTGCCAGAGGTTGGAGGGTGGGGGGGTGCCACTAGATGCCAGGGAACAATTATAACTTAAAGGGGATGGGGATCAGAGAGTGAAGGGTACCACTGGACTCTAGGGAATAATTATAACTTAATGGGTTGGGGATTGTAGGGTGGAGGGTACAACTGGATACCAGGGAATGATTATAACTTAATGGTGACAGGAATCAGAAGACAGGGGGTACCACTGGACACCGGGGAATGATTATAACTTAACAGAGATGGAGGTGAGAGGGTGGGGGTAACACTGGATGCCAGGGAATGAGTGTTACTCAATGGGGATGGGGATCTGAGGGTGAGGGGTGCCACTGGACCAGGAAGCAGGTGTGCTCTCCCGACCTCCAACTTTGTCGTTGACTGCAGTGGCTCTGCTGACTGCTAGGGTTGGTCAAAGAAAATCAGGCTTTTTCTCAATTGTAACTGCACTCTCCAAAGCGTCCTGCAATATTTCTTTTGCACAGTGATACTACACTAAATACAGTATTGTGCTGTGTCTATATTCCTGTCCCTACCCCTCCTTTTGAGCACTGATCTTTATGCATGTGCTATCTCAGCTAGCGCATGCTCCTGCCCCCTCTGAATATTGCGCACTGCACAAACCCTGGGCAAAATGTGCAGTCACTTTGCCCACCAGGTAAATTTTTGAATATCTAGCCTCTGAGGTACAAATGTCAACTGTTAATTTAGAAAACAACACCACATATGGCATTCAACTGGATGGATCTATGATGCCAGTTCAACAACACTTTTGTCGACCGGCATCACAGCGACGCGATTTATGTCAACCACAAGTTGCAGTAGACATAAATCCCAAATGTCTCCCGGTTCTTTTTTTTTATCAGGGAGCTTTGGCCCCTGAATCCCCCATGCAGGGGGGCTCTGCCCCCCCACATCTGCCATACTAAAGATTCTCAAATACAGCTGAGCAGACAGGCTTGCCCTGTGCTGCTAGTACCTGTATTTTCTATTTCCTTCTACATGCAGTTTTAATAAACCAAGCATGGACTGAAAATGGTTTATTTTTTTTTCCTTGGGTGAATGGTGTGAGCATCCTTTTCATTACAAGTATATTCTCAAATATAAGATGGAGTTGATTCGGGGAAGGAGTGCAAGACAGGGAGACAGTGTGCCCCTGTCTCAGGTGCACCAACACAGTGACCTATCGGCAAACTGTTGATTTTGTCGACAGCGATGTAGGTCGCTGTGTTGGTGTCACTGTTGGGGGGGCATTCTTTCTTTTCCACATTAGTTTACAAGCCCTAAGAAAAGTCATTATATAAATTATATGTGCATTTATTGAAAAATAAACAGAGGTGTTATACTGAAAGTCATAATGCTGCAGCATAGCATATGGATCGTGTGTACCGTTTTTATTTCTGTTTTGTGCTCACTGATCAATACTGTTTAATTGTATGTCAGTTAGTGCATTCTTGTGCATGCTGTACCTTTGAGAAGTTAGTATTTTAATAATGTATAGTGTGATTAAGGCAGCTGGTGATGCTCAAATGAAGGCACAGATACTGTACACACTGATGCATACATGGCCACTAGCATAATAGTAAGTTTCTGTTGTTTGCTAGCTCGACCTACACTTCAAATTGAGATTTCAGAAAAAGAAATCATCAGACTCAAAATGAAAAGATTCTGTTGATCTATTCTTTCTATTTATGAAGATCAAAGCTCTAAAGGAAAAAAAAGTGTTGAAAGATCCCATCTCCCCCACTCCCACAGAGGTTGTTTCAAAAAACACTATGGACAGATGAGGGGGAAGCATGCCTAGCAAATGTGTTAGCTTATTGGTTTCTTTTTAATGTTTCAAATAAAAAGTTGAAATCTGTGGAAACTACAGTCATCTACTTATCAGCAGACTATGTGGTGAATTTCTGTGCATCACTCAGCTGATATACCAGGAGTTCTGACCTACTGTAGAGAGACCTCCTCTCTTGGGCAAAAAGGTTGTCCACTCTGTACACTCATTTAGAGTTTTGTCTTGAGCAAAATTCTTACAGTACTGACTGACTTTGAGCTGAGGGATAAGAAAGTATGTCTACATACTGTACCTTATTTTGAATATAGGCTAGTATTTATATTTGGAAGTCAAGATATTTGAGTATTTCTTTTTTTTTTGTTTGTTTGCTTTTTTTTTGTTTTTTTCTATTCATACTAAAAAGGGAGAAGTGGGTTTAAAAAGTATTTCCCCTTCCATAGGTATTAATGTCTAGCTCCATGGCCACCATCCCCACACCTCTCAGTGTTCTTTTACCCATCACTACTCCCTGTTGTTCCATAAATGTATAATCAATTCATAGACTTTAATAGCAAGAGGACACTGTGTCTGCTACCAATAGTATCTCTTTGTGATGCCCCATCCTTTGAACAACTTTCCCCTGGCACCAAACTGCTGTATTAGTAAAGGATCCAGGCCGAGATATATAACTGTGTGGGCAATATTAGCCAAAATTCATGATAGCTAGTGGTTTCTCCCTCCCTAACTGGAAGTTTTCTGCTGTCTGATTATGCTCACAGCTGGCAGTCTGTATGCCATACACTCAGGTGAGGAGGTGGCTAGAGCAGTCTGTGGTCCATTAAAGATACTATGGATGCTGATTTGTTAGTCTGTTTAGCAGTACCGAATGACTTGTAGAGCACTCCCCCAAGCACACTGCATTCAGTGTGTCAGCTGACTACATATTCAGATGAGAGCAGAATGCTTCAGGTTCCTGAAGAGAGAGACTGCTGCATAACTTGGATATAGGTTGCTTGACTGAAAAAAACAATAATTGTCTGGCTCCATGGCACCGAGTGCTGGTGAAACAATTTGGCACATTGAGGACCCAGGTTCATGCACAGCACCTGGGACCTCAAGAGCAGAGGCCAGCAAGGATGATGAAAGAGCATTTTGTGGACACGTTCTTCCTGGGGAAGAGAGGTTTGCAGTGTTGTGCTGGTGGTGGCTGGTGGAGGTGCCAATGATGGCATGGGTGACCGTGCACTATCAGGCACCACCGCTAGCCCAGCCAGTGGTGCATCCAACCAACAGGAAGTGGGGAGAGGGACACAAAAAAGGAAAATTTCACAGCGGTATGGTGGATGATGGCCTCTCTGTCCCTCCCCATGTTTGGAACCTTCCCAAACCACTAAATCGGCATACCCACTTTGAGCACTGCAACAACACTCCACCACTAGGCCACAGCATGGCCCCCAACAGGGACAAACTGGCTAACAAAGAGGGAATTAAGAAGCTGTCAAGTGTATGCTCTATGATAACAACCAGTGGAGGCCACCAACAGTGACCAGCTGACCTCCGTGATATCCTGAAGTGGTCTGGAATGGATGTGTGTCCCAGTGGAGTGCAGGCAAGGGGTGAATCTGGCAGGAAAAAGAGGTGGCGCTGTGAGGGACAGAAGGGGAGGGGTGCCCGTGGGCATGATGGGAGCCAAAAAAATAAAACCCTAACAGGTGATTTTATATATTAGGAGGATGGAGGTGTGCAGACTTGGTTGGATCGACATGGCCCTTGGACTAGTCATGGCAACCAAGGGAGGGTTAGAGATTATTTTCTCTTTTTAAATATTTTTTATGTTATACTTTATTGTAGAATAATAAATGGGTCTCCCTTTTTCCCATAGGGAAACCGTGGCATAATTTGCCATTATAAAGGAGTGTTTATAACGACAAACACGCACATGATTTCCCTTGCTGTGTGCATGTTCAGGCAGCAGCATGACCAGTCAAGACCATTCACCGCTTCCGTGTCACCTGAAGCAGAACCGCCACAAGAACTCGGCGGTGAGCTGTTCATTTTATATAATTGCCGAGGCAAAAAAGGGAAACCCAGCAATTATATCAAATTCGATTTTACACACACCCTCATCATGGGATGCTTTTCACAAACCCCTCAAGCTTCGCCCTCAGGGTTTATGTAGCATCCCACAACTCGGTGTGTGTGTAAAATGTCATTACACACCCTGACCCATACTTTATTCTATATATTCTGTACCTTTGTGAGAGTTTATCGTATGTTTTAATTCCAGAAGTGTCAGTGTGGTTTTCTTGTGAATGCACATATTAATGTAATATTATATGAAATTTTATAGTGTTTGCATTAGTTAGTAGTTTATGTACTATTTTTGTAGAACATAATATATGTGATGCCTTTTTGATTAACTTGGGACCCCATTGTAAATGAGCTTTGCTCAGTGGTTATTCCCAAACAAAAAAAATGATCTTTAGTGGATTCCCAAGGGTTCAGGTTGAATTTAACAGGTTAAGTCAAAACACACTAACTTTACTCGTGACCTGGTCTGGAAATTGAATCCGGAGTTCAACTGCCATAGATTTATTCATTACAGCATTGGAATGGCAAGGAGCCACAACTAGCTGTTTTATGCTTATTACAGCACATTAACATAACAATTTGAGAAATGACTCTGGCCACATGTAGCTCACACTGCTATGATTCTGCAGCCTACTTGGGTAATGCATTAAAATGCTGTCTCATTAAATAAGAGTGCCTGAAAATCCACTCATAGAGCAATGATTAACAGCTGGGGCATGTCTTTTCAATTGCATAGTACAAGCAGTAGGTTGTCTGTCTGCATTGAGACAGTGGTTTAGAGACCTCAGTGCAAAGATATGGAACATGGAAAAGCAGCCAATTCACCACAAGTCAGTATGACTAGTGCTACTGGACTTGCAGATATCCAACAAATCCTAAAGCCTAATTTTAATAAAGGTCCCATGCATTTAAATGAGCCAAAATATATGCAGCTACTATTTATTATATTAACTGTACATCTCACATAAATTCTTTCTGTCCTCTAATTCTCTCTCTCCTCTCTCTCTCTCTCTCTCTCTTGCTTATTCTCTGTCTTTCTCTCTACACACACACACACACACACACACACACACATAATTACTTGCAAAAAACTGCATTAATGCACCAGTTAGGGTAACTTAATGATACAAAGTAGGGAAATGAGGCGTTAGGGTTTCCAACCCAAATGCCCCGCACCCCACCCATCAAGCAGTAAAAGGAAAATATGTTAGGGTTTTGGGTCTCCGGATTCTTGACAAATCAGTGGTGGGGTCTTCCTTGAGAGTTGTGAACCCTAAGGCCCGCTCCATTCTACGAGCAACAATGTCACACATGATCTGTTTTTCTTTTGCAGGCTCCACAGGGATGAGGGATGAGCATTAGGGTTGACAACCCCCAAGTAAGACCCAGCCACCGATTTGCCAAGTCTCCAGCCCCAAATGAAGAGCTCTTGGTATGTATACAAAGAAGGATAATGCAACATGGAACTGTCTGCCAACCTGTCAGGAACTGGATATCAGCACAGCCAAGAACATATCAACAAACAAAAAAAGTCCTATTGATCCCCTAAAATAGATTGTTGCTTAATGATTTTCAAGAAAAAAATAGAAGTTGTGTGACCCATAAGTATAACAAGAATGACAGACTATTAGAGTACAATCTGCCAACTGGGCAGACTCAAAATCACACAGAAAGGCAATGTGCACTTCCAAGGTAGCAAGCTATTCATAAAACACAGCTTCTGAGTAATATCCACAAGGGGAAAAACTTTACAGGGGGTATAACTTGGCCAAGACCATAACCCCCAGATTCACTTTGAACTAAATACATAGACAAAATATTAACAAAAAGGGGTGTTGAGATAACCGTCCTCAGCTCCATACTGTTAGAAATTAATAATAAATTGGGATGCAGGAAACACATACATAAATAATGTGGCAGTGTTTCTGTGGCAATAAGCCAATGGTAAACCCTAGAAGGAAGCTCCAGTGCCTTGTCTGTAGAGTATGTGTAAGTAATAACACACTCTGGGGTGTGGTTTACTTTGGATAAATGCACACCTAGGAGCATAAACTTACTGCCCCTACAGTGCAATTATTCAGAATAAACCACACACCAGAGTGCATTATTGTGCTTATAAAATGGGTATATCTTGAGAAATATTACAGCTTTTTAAAAAACTTACCAAATAGCAAACGTTTTTGATTTTTTTAAAGTAAAATAGTCCCTCTGCTCCATCCATTGTGAATTTGTTCTGCCACTCTTTTCTCTGAGACCTATCTCCCCCTTACATTCACACCCTGCTTCATCCCCCACTTATTTTTGTGCTGACTGTACATTTGTTTTGAGAGTGTTTACTCTCCTATCTGCCTCTCCTTGTCATATACAGAGCAACCGTGGTGGGTTGCTAGGCCACCTGCAAGACCAAGATTTCCTTGTGGTCTTGCCAGCAGCAGGCTTCCATGTGTGGTTGCATGCTGTGTAGAGCTGCTGGCAGTCTCCCTCTCAGCCACTGGGAATGGAGAATGAGAAACCGTCACAGCCAGTTGTGGAGTGTAAAGAAGAGAAAATATAAAAGACAAAGCTGGGAAGGGGCGGCAGCCAATCAGCTTTCTTTACTGTCTCTACCCATTTTATAAGTAGCTAGAAACCATCAAAAATAGATATTGTAGATGCAGAAACTAGCCCCGCTGATAACATTTAAAGAACAAGGGAGCCCACTTGAGTACTGGAGAGGTGGAAAGGTAAAGCCAAAAAAGGGGGGTCTAATTAGCCAAGGACAGCTGAGGCACCCCAAATTTATAGATGCTTAAATCTACTGCAAATAAGTTGAATTAAATAATGCAGTGGTCCCAATTTTGAACACGCATAGGGAGAAAATGATCTAGATATGATCCTATCTCGCTGTTATCAAAAGAAGAAAAAAACTTCAACGCAGTCTAAAGTCCCCCATCCATATTACAATTACCACAGTACAAGAAGCAGAAGTGTAGTAAAAGGGACCCCCAAAAGACTAACATTTAATAGAAAAAATAAGGAGAGGGGGGATTTCAAATTCGGTAGAGCAAAATCTAGAAGTTCAGAGAAGAATAAAGAGAGAATAGGCTGAAGGAAGGGATTACTCATACAAGGAAATGGAACATAAAATGAAATGGGGGGGGTCAAGGAAACAGAAGAGAGGAAAAGTGAACAGGATAACCTGGTGAATGTAGAACAGGAATACACTAATATTGAGGATATCATTATAAGTGACAGGTTAAAAGAAAAGCAATGCCTGTAACCAGAATCAAGTTTGCATAGATATGAGTGGGAGGAGTTTAGAAGAACAGGGCACAGTAGTACTATATAGATGAAAGCACAAAATCAAAAGGAGGAAAAATAATAATAGGAAAATGTAATGATTCAACAGAGTGATCGACAACCTGGTGCAGCACCGTACTCCTTGGAGTCGCTGTGAGGTTCTCTGCATCCAAAGCACTTTGCTAATGACAAAAAAGCCATAAAAACAAAAGAACACTGAATCAAAACAGGAACAGCTCCAATGCTGTCAGAAGGCCAACCATTGCAATACTGAAATTTATGAGGCCAGAGAAGGGAAAATGAAACAGGGACCCAGCACGCTGCTCCAGCAGTCCGTGGAGCAATCGAATCTCAAGTCAGTAGGCTCCTGAAAAACAGAAAGGGGAAAGCAAGTTTATAACACCCTTTGTGAGGGAGCTTAATTAAAAAATGCAAGTTCCCCTGATATTAAACAAGCATGGAAAAATAATATATTACCATGGCGCACTATTATGTGAAGGGGAAGAATTTGGTACAGTCCAGGGTCCCTTACATATGTCAAAATGACCACAATGCAAAAAGCAGAAGGTGAGAAAAAGAGACCCCCAAAAGATTAACAGAAAGAAGAAATAAGAAATAAATAAGAGGGAACTACAAAGTACAAGGTCAGTAGGGGAAAACAGAGAGAATATAACAGAAGGTAATCAGACTGCAAAGAGGGAGTGATGGTATAAATGGCAAAAAAAAATAAGTAGGAAGAATGAGAAAACAGAAGGGAAAGGAAAACAACTAGGATAGCATATAGAGCTCATAGCAAGGTGACACCGAGATGAAGGTTATACCAATGTAAGTGACAAATTAAGGAAGAACCAAAGCCCTTAACATAGACTAAACTAACACTAACATATTAGGGAGAGTAACAGGACTGGCCAAAGTAAAGACAGAAGTAAGAAAGATCAAGATCGAAAAGAGACAATGAAAATGAATAATAGAGAAAAGCAATGATCCAGTAGAGGGAACAGCAAACTAGTGCAGTGCTGGTCTAAAATGTAAAAAATTTCACCACAAAAGGGGCAACAGAGAAACACAGTACTGGAGATAAGGGAAAGTGTGTGAGGTGGAGCAGATGTGCTACTCCAGCCATCTACTGAACAATCAGATCACAAGATATGGGGCTCCAACAAAGTGAAAAGGGGAAAAAACAAGTAACCCCAGCAAAAAGACTATAGAGGTCAAAAGGGACTGCTGATGGAATTGCAAGCAGACCTGAAGCAGATATACAAGCAGCAGCAGAGAGGTCACAGTTTGTGATGGGCAGCATTTGTTTCACTGTCATTTGAATGCAGTGACTGAACACTATTCAACAAACTGTCAGTAGCATATTCACATTGTCTGGCCCTAGTCACCAGCACTCCTGGAACCCCTACCTGAGGGCTGAAAAATGGACCCTCATCTGAAATGCTCCCTTGCTTATTAAGTGAGCTGGTATGTGCAGACTCCAGCTTTTCAGGATGCAAGAGTGGGTAAAGGCTAACTCTATGGAGCTCAAGAAGAACTCTGTGGACTGCATGTGAAAAGACTGATAGACAGAAAGGCTGCTGATACATTTTAGTTAGTCTGTGATGAATGCTTCAAGTTTTTCAAGATAGTGGCCCAGAATATTGGCGAGAAAGAAAAGAGTGATAGACCTTTGCTGCTCGAACTGATGAGTCTCCCAAATTAGATATTTGTTAAGTCTGATCCATCAGTGTGTTACTGGTAAAAGGGTGGGTGGATATTAAGTAAGTAAATCATGCAAATGATCACTCCTGATGTGGTTTTTTTTGCCTTTATATTTGTCTTTCTCTGGATTCAAACAGGAAAATATGACCTGTTAAAACTTCAAACTTTTCTTTTATCAAACTTTTTTTTTCTTGCCTGTCTAGCAGCTATCTCAAAAAACATTATAATTCAAAAAAGGTATATAACTTTTTCACCAAACCATCCAAATACACACCCTTGGCACAGACCACATCATCCTTGAAAATTTCAAGGAAAAATTTAATATCATCTGAGCTGTAGATGAGGGCAAAAAAAAACAAACAAGTTAAGTATAGGTAAAAAAGGTTTTTTATCCACTTTCTTTTACCATTCCATATCTCAAAAACCATACAAGATACCACCATGAAACTTTTCAGGGGACATATTCAGAGCTGGCCAGTTGCACAGGTTCAAAGATGTGTCATGCAGATTGATGCACTGGCCAGCTCCAATGGTATATTCAAACAGCATGTGCTGCTGAGCTTATCGCGCATACTGTATGAATATCTGACCCTGGATGCACCGCCCATAGCAGTCAGCTACCATGTCCAGCACAGCACATCCAGGGTCAGGGCTGACTACCACCATTGGAAACTGCATGGTGCATACTTGGATGTGCTGTGACCCCAAGGGTGATATTCAACAAAACCTGGGAGAAGATTACACAATGGGGGGTGAGGTAGTATCAACAACAAAAATGAAAAGGGACCGGGGGGTTATATCAGATGACCCTAAGGTTAGCAAGCAATGTGAAAAGGCAGTAGGGAGGGCTGGGGGGATACTGGGATGTATAGGGAGAGGCATCACCAGCAGAAAACAGGAAGTTGTTATCCCTCTCTACAGACAGTTTGTGAGACCCCATCTGGAGTACTGCGTCCAGTTCTGGAAACCCCATCTCAGCAAGGACATAGACAGGATGGAGACAGTCCAGAGGAGGGCAACTAAAATGGTGCAGGGTCTGCAAGAGAAGCCATACGAGAAGATACTAAAGGAGCTTAATATGTATAGCCTTGAGGAAAGGATGGAGAGGGGGGACATGATAGAAACTTTTAAGTACCTCAGTGGAATCAAAAAAGTCCAAGAGGGTAGCATCTTTCAGAAAAAGAGATGTGCAAGAACAAGGGGACACAATTTGAAGATAGAGGGGGGATGGCTCAAGGGCAATGTGAGGAAGTATTTTTTCACAGAGAGGGAAGTGGATGCATGGAACAGCCTTCCTGAGGAGGTTGTGGGGTCAAAAACTATGGGATAATTCAAGAATGCATGGGACAGACATAAGGCAATTCTTGTGGGGAGTAGGAAGAAATAGGCTGTTGGCTAACTAGGATCTGCAGCTTATCCTGTAGGTAGGGAAATTAGCAGACTAGGTGTACCAAGCAGTTCTTATCTGCCGTCAAAGTCTATGTTTCTATGTCTATGTTTCAGCCAGCATATGCTAATGAGCTCATTGGCCATGCATGGCGCAAATGGGTATCCAATGATAATAGCGACCTAATATGGGCGACTGTCAAAATGGTGACTCCATATTTGGAGCTATGGGGATGGGCAACCTACAAGGGTAGTGACTGGTTCTACCAAAAGGATAAGGGGAAAGTGTCTGGAAAGAGGGAATGGCAAGGGGAAGGGGAGGGATAGGGAAGCGGATTATGTTGAGAAATTGTCCCTGCTGCCGCCAAGCCAGCTATGTGGTGTGGTGGTGAGGGAGGGAGGCTGTCTCCAGTACAGAAGATACTGGGATTGGGGCTGGGGATGGGAGGGACTGGATTTTGCCACTGCCTGCAGCTCCCAGAAATTTTTTTTTTTGCAGCCAAATTTGTCCCCCTCCCTGACCTGTACCCCCCTGAAGTTAGGAATCCTAA
The DNA here is from genome assembly GCA_016271365.2 of Neoceratodus forsteri. Lineage (NCBI taxonomy): Eukaryota > Metazoa > Chordata > Ceratodontiformes > Ceratodontidae > Neoceratodus > Neoceratodus forsteri. Next base: position 824,696,793 of record CM057450.1, on the reverse strand, counting down.
TTCAGGGGGTGCAGGGGGAAACACTTTAGGTTGCTGGGTTTCGGTTCACTGGTAAGTGTATATCACCAATTTGGTTTTCCATGACATACACATGCCATAATAGCGATCGCCATTTCACATTTGGTATTATGATATAGAACTGTGCAAATGGGTACTGTTCATGCTCATCATGAGCCCATTAGCATAGCTGTGCTCAGCAGTGTGCACCTGTCCAGACCCCCTAGACCCTAACCCTGTTCTTGCTGACACTTGCACCACCCTCCCTTGCAGTGTAGCGGTAACCGCTCCTCCTGTCCTGTTCCCGTCCGCCGATGGTGCAGATTAGTATTCACCAGTGATACCCAAGTAGTCCAGCATCTCCCATCTCATGCCCCAATTGCAGAATGTGCAATGTATGCATGTGGTGATGATGCCTAGGTAGACAGGCGGACCCCCCGCCTAAGCCCCAAATGCATGTCCTGCATGGTATGGATGCCCTCATCCCTGGTAGTTTAGTGGACCACCCATCCCATCCCCGATCCCCACCATAATAGTTGGGGGGGGTGTGGTGGTCATAAACTCCTACAAAAAATACATTTTCCCTGATAGCTGTCTGCTGACTGTCAGCATAACAGCCATTGCTGTGCTTGTGGACGATAGACTTTCTGTTGAACTGCCAACATTGAACCCAGGTCACCCATTCTTGGATTCCCATGCTTAATTTCTGTTAAGCAGACTGGGTGCCCATCCCTGGTACTGGATCTCTTCTTCCCATCTCCTTTAGTCACCTACCCCAGTTCCCATTATATACCTGGCAGCACCTCACTGCCCACCTCTGGTGCCACTAAAAACTGGCCTTACACTGAGGCGCCCATTCTCCAGCATCTGAATGTCCCTTGCAAACCCCCCTGAAATAATGAAAATTGTCCCTCTTTTTTTTCTGTTATCCTGCAAAAAAGAAAATGGTTCCTCCTTGATCTGACCCCCTTATCCCACACATCCCACCCCACACCCACCTCCCACTCAGCACCCACCACCCTACATCCCCCACACCACTCCACACACCCTCAATCATCTAAACATGTCCCACAATGCACATAGTGAGAGAAGCAATTTACCCAAGTTCTCAGTATGAGAATATCAGGACTTTCTTGAATTCTGAAGCTACAGCTGGGGATGTGCTGCCGGCTTCAGTTGAAGCAGTGAGCTGGCGTTACCCTGCTCTCTCTTTCTCTGATTCCACCATCTCTGTCTGTCTGTCTGTCTGTCTGTCTGTCTATCTATCTATCTATCTATCTATCTATCTATCTATCTACCTATCTACCTATCTTTTGTCTATCTAAAAAACTAGCAAACTGATCCTCCAGGTCACAAACTCCCGTTTTCCTATGTTTAATGTACATCATTACTTATATAAGTGCAACAGGGTGCCCAACCCCATTGCCACTTCACTTCACTCTTCCCCTCCAGGTCACCCACCACTATTTACTTTATATGCCTGGTGGCACCAGGATATCCACTCCCAGTGTCTCCAAACAGTAGCCCGATACTAGGGTGCCCAATCCCCATTTTTGGAATGTCTTCTTGAAGTAAAGAAAATTGTACCTTGTTTTTTTATTTTTTTTAATAAATAAAATCCTTATCAACCAACCCCCCCATTCAGCTTTTCCATAATTTCGTTTAAGCAAGTAGAGGACCTTCTTTTGGCATTGGACACAAAAAAAAAGCACTGGCACAGATACCATCACACCATTCTTCCCAAAGCTTGGCTACTTCTACTTGACCACCCCTATCACCCATTTATTTAACACCTCCCTGAGTCAGAGTGAATTACCGATGCCATGGTAGACTGCACATATTCTGCCTCTTTTTAAGTCAGGGGACTCTTGTGACCTGAATAATTACCGGCCAATTTCTATACTCTCCACTCTCTCAAAAGTCCTGGAAAAGATTGTCAATACTCAAATCAGAGATCACTTGGACCAGCACAATCTCCTAAACCCTGCCCAGTCTGGGTTTTGGGCAAAACACAGCACCACTTCTGCTCTTGCAAAAGTAACTACCGACTGGCAAATTGCCCTAGAGTCTAAAAAACACGTAGTTGCTCTTTTTCTCGACCTCAGCAAGGCTTTCATCACCGTGGATCATAACATCATGCTTACATCACTGAGAAATATTGGCCTAGACAACTCTGCCATCATCAACTAGTTCACTAGTTACCATTCCAACAGATTGCAGCAAGTTAAATCAGCAGGTGACTTGTCTCCACAGAAATCCCTATTGTGAGGGGTCCCCCAAGGCTCCATTCTGGGACCTATTCCATTTGCTATTTACATCAAGAACTTGGACTCTCACCTGAAAGTAGCAAATGTGCATCTATTTGCTGATAACATTGTACTCTATGCCTCAAATTCCTCACTTCTCATGGCCTACAAAGACCTACAACGAGACTTTACCTCCTTACAACATAGTCTCATCAAGTATAAACTCCTTTTCAATGCTAAAAAGACTAAATCTATGATTCTGTCTCCAAAAGCAGCCTCTGGTTCCACAAACATACCACCATTACTAACGCTCATGGGTGAACACCTGGAATCAGTAGATACCTTTAAATACCTAGGGCTCTGACTGGACAACAAACTTAACTTTCTATGCCACCTAAATGAAGTCTTGAAAAAGCTAAGACAGCTACTCAGCCTATTCTATCGTATTAAACATCTGCTTACCATAGAATCTAGCAAGAGATTAGTACAAACCACCTTCCATCCCATACTCAGTTATGCTGATTTCCTCTACAATCATTGCCCTCTCACAGCATTAAATAAACTTGACACCCTTTACCACCAAGCCCTGAGATTCATCTTTAACCTGCCTATTTGCACTCATCATTGTCTTCTGTACCAAATGGCGTGATGGCCCTCACTTTCAACAAGGAGAAATTGAAATGGACTCATTTGGTTCTATAGAGCTCTCACAGACAAGCTCCCTGCATATATTTCTAGCCTGTTCAAATGTGCCTAGGGCTTCTATGGTCTCAGATGTTATGCAGCTCTTTGCTTCTAAGTGCCCAGAATGAAAACTAACCTTGGACTGTTCTTAATTAACTCTGTACTCCCTTCACTCTGGAACACTATGCAAAGCACACTCAAGCTTACTTCACTGCCAAGCCTTCTGTCCTTCAAAGCACTGCTAGTCAAGTATTTGTGGGAACCTTATAGCTGTTATAGGCAATCTGTCCTTTCAGTTACTGATGTCTCCGCTCTAATAATTGTTAGTATGTTGTCTTCCTTCTACCCTAGGGACTTCTAGTACACACACTCCCTTCCCCACTCCATGGCTCTTACTTCGTCTCTCTGCCTTCACATATCCACTTGCAGGCCCCAGTCTGTTTACAGTTTTCTACCTTACCTTTCCCTTTACCCTATTTTGATATTGTTTTTTGTAAATGTCTAATTGGGAGTTCCTTTGATGGACTCAGATATTTTGCATCTGACCTTGTACAGCAATCTGCTGATGTTACAATTTTTGTATTACTATGTCTATGTATCAGACTGTTCCTTGTCCAGGACCACTTTTGAAAATGAGCTTGCTTAATAGTGTTGATGCCTGGTTAAACAAAGTTTGATTTGATTTGATTTAATCTGTAAAAAAGAAACTGGTCCCTCACCCATCTAAGTTCCCCACACACTCCCACCCATCTCACCCTGGTCTCCTACTCAGCGCCCACCACTCTGCACCCCCCCCACACACACACTAATCAGAACATGTCCCATGGTGTAGATCCACTCTCTGATTAAAGACACATCTTGCTGCTGGAAGCAGTGACTGTGCTATGAGAAAATAAGGTAAGTCCATTTTAATGTATTTCAATGGGGTTTGAACTTTTCTTCACAATTTTGTCATCTTTCAATATTTTTATACACAATTTTAAACATGGCCTTTTTGGTACCCCACCTCATGACCTAGGAAAGAGGAATTATGCAAATCTGGCCCAAAATTCAATTTTGTGGACACTTTGCAAAATCACATCTCAGGTGGGATTTGAAGATTTTCGCTGCCCTTGTCCATGAGGTTGGGTCATAAGAATTCTATGTTGAAAGTCTGTTACTAAAATATTCAAAAACAACAAGGTTATGAGTATACACTGAAATTTTTCTAGGCTTGCTTATAACATCGGTCATTTTCAGTATTTTGACCCCAAATTTTCAACATAGCCATTTTTTCACACTACCTCATGAACATGACATCTGTTGTTTTTAAATACTAGCCAAAATGTGTATTTGCACCTGTGGTACAGAATGACATTTTGACAAGGATTCAAAAATTTTCACCTACTGAGTTCATGAGGTGGGGTCATAACAAGGCCTTACTGAAATTTGATATACAGATACGATAAAATGACCAAGTTATGAGTTAATATTGTTCATATTTCAACGTTCAATCAACTTTGGAAATGTTCAATATTTTGACTCCAAACTTTCAACATAGCCATTTTTTCACTCAACCTAATAAATGTGGCAGGTGTCTCTTTTTTATATCTTGGACAAGATATGTTTTCACATTTCTGGTGCAAAATGACATTTTGGCCAATATACAGTAAGTGCCACATGTCATGTTTATGAGGGGAGTTATGAAATAACTATCTTGAAAATTTGGGGTCAAACTTTTCAAAAAATAATTATAGTTATTAAGAAAGACTGTTAGTAGTAGGTGTGGGTGAAAGTATGTTTTTCTGTGGTAGCAGAACTTCAGTGAAATTTAGCAAGTTTTGTGAATATTTTTGAATTTCCACCTGTTGCAGAATGGAAAACTTCCGAAGGTTTCTGGCAAAATTTCACTCATGTTTCCACTCAATTATAAGTGGAAAAAAGAGAACAAAAAGTAAACTGTGGTGTCCAGAGTTTCCCCCTTCCTGCAGACCTTGCCAGAATTAAAAATAAAAAAATTCCTGGTTGCTAGCAGTCCTTTCTGCCACCTGATCACCCACGGCCACCCCATGTTTAAAAAAACAGGTAATCCCTTGTGGCTAGCGGTCCCTCCCACCACCCTATCACTTGCCCCATGTTTTAAAATAAAAAAGCCCAAGTAATTCCTGGTGGGTTAATTGTCCCTCCCCCCACCTGATTACCCATCCAGAGATTCCAGGGTAATGTGCCCTTAGCCCTTTCAAGTAACCCCCATTCTGATCATCTCCCAGCATATACAGTAGATATATATATATTCTCCCTGGTGGTCTAGTGACTCTCCCTCCCTTTCCCCAATCCCTGAATTAAAATCTGTATCCTTGCTGGTCTAGTGAACTCCCTACCCCTGGAGGCAAAGTCCCAACCCTAATCTCAAAACCCAAGAGTGGGCCACAGGCACAGCCCTCCTCTCTCCTCCAAGGCCGGCAGCCCACTGAGCTATTAATGAATGAGTGAATGCTACAGGCCATTATTTTAAAAAACAAACATCAGAATCTAGCAAAACAGGTCCTAGTTTTCATACTTTTTATTTAGAGGGAAAACAACAAGATGGCAGCTTTCATGGCACAAAAAATGATTTGTGCTGTGAGAAGCAAGTGGTGAGAAACCAAGAATGGTCTTGTAACACAGAATTTTCCATGTCATATCAGAACGTTATCCAAAAAACCCTACTGAGCATGCTCTGAACAGAAAAAAACCCTTTTAAATCCTTATAATTTTGGAATTAATATTTTTTCACAAAACCTTCCAAAGGCACTCCCATGGCACAGCATGCTATCATACTGAAAGTTTTGGAAAATAAATTCAATTCCATGTATTCTGTAGGTGAGAGCAAAAAAAAAGTTCCCATGTTAAGTCTAGGAGAACAATTAGATGTCTACAGGAAAATTACATATGCAGATCTCAGAAATTGCACATCAGGAAACTTTCCACAGATCTAGACTGTGCCTACTAAACAAAACATGCAAAAGTTCAACTAATTTCACTGAGTGCTGCCAAAGCTATTAAGGTGCAAATTTAGGGGTTTAACATTGAACACCCAATTCGACACTAACCATAGGGGTGCTACCCTGCCCCTATATATACTGTACATATTCATTGCAAACATTAATGCAGACATTAGGGTTGAAGAACATGAAGTGCACAAAGTAGGAAAATGAAAAAACATCAGGGTTTTGGGTCACTGGAGCCTTGGCGAGTCAGTGATGGTGTGCTCCTTGAGGTTGTCATCTCTAATGCCCCACTCCTGTCACCCTCCCTGTAGCCTCCTGTCTGACGCACAAGGCACAGCTCCAAATCAGTGTCTTATACTGATACACTCTTCAGAGGTAGAGATGTTTTGCTTGCCACATGTCGCCAACAAAATCTGTCATTATGTTCTTCACACAGGGCCCTGCATGCCCTGCATGAAGGAAAGAAATCTCATCTAACCTTGTCTTCTCAGTGGAAAGGGTGAGCATTAGGGGTGGCAATCCCAAGGAACACCCCACCTCTGATTCCCCAAGATTCTGGAGATCACAAACCCTAATGTTTTTTTCATTTCCCTACTTTGTGCGATATATGTTTTTCAACCCTAATATCTGCATTAATGTACATTTTTGCAGTGCATTTCCCTTCTTTTACTGGCAGTGGAACTGTGTCCTCCTTCATGCAGATAAATAGAATAGTGGAGATATTTTAGAGACCTGCTTCACCAACAAACTAACAAATGAAAGACAAGTGTCTTGATACTTTTACCTGTACCATTACTCCATACCATTCAAGCGTAGATATGGTTTTAATAATAAAGATTTGTTACCTGAGTTCTGGGGATTGTGGGATGGATTGGGTGGCTTGAGGAAACATCCAGTCATACCAGTAAAATAAGTATAGCAGTGTGGTTAGAAAGGATCTGCAGCTTATAGGTAACTAACCAGAACAAACAAGGTACTCCAAACATAAAACAGTACTTATCTGGTACATGTGATCTGTGTCCTTCAATGTCAGAGCCACCAGTCTTTTTATGATCCCCCCCCCCCACTGACATGACTGGTATCATGCCACAACTGTGAAAACACATTTTGGCCAGGATTTGAAACACAAAACCTGTCACATTCATGAAATGGCATGAAAAAAATGGCTAGGTTGAAAATTTGCGGTCCAGATATTAAAATTGACCAAAGTTATGAATGAGCATTGAAAAATAACAAAGTACCTTCATTATTTTGTTGTTTTTATTTTATATTTTGACCCACAATTTTCAACATAGTCTTCTTATATCCCTACCTCATAAACCTAACAGCAAAAATGTTCAAATCTTGCCTGAAAGATGATTTCACAGCTGCCTTGTTCATGAGGTGAGGCCCCAAAATTTCCATGTGAAAATTTGAAGGAAAAATTCTGAAAAATGACAGTTATGAGTAAAAATTCACAAATCATTGTAAATGCATTTACCTTGTTTCTTCAGTTCCTGGCCAACTTAATAAACAAGGACAAGTTTCTTGCAGAGCTGCTGTGGACCCTAGATAGCTGTGTGAAGAGTGTGGGGTGGGTGGAGGGTGGGGGAGGGGTCAGAGTTCTGATATCAACAAAGGACCATTTTCTCCTTTTCAGGACATAACAATATGATAAAAAAAGAGATCAGATCTTCAGAGGACAGTTTTCTCTTTTAGAGTAACCAACACTGTGGATTGGACACCCAGTGTTGCTATCTTAATTGGGCAGGTTAGAGGATTTCCCCAGCACTGGGGATTGGACAATCAGGTAGCAAAGCAATCTTAATCAGGCAGGAAGAGTGCTTCCTCAGAACTGGAGATTGGGCACCATGGTGTCTGAGATTATAAAAACATCATACTGAGTGGGGGGGGGTTAACTTCTCTAGGAGTGGGCACCCTGATCGTAGAACATTAATGCTTTAGCCAGCACCAGGGATTGGGTACCCCAGTGTCTGATTCACAATAAACTGATATGGCTAATGGTGACCAAAGGGCCTCTTAAAACAAAACAAAACAAAACAAAACAAAACAAAACAAAACAAAAAAAAAAATCCAAAGTTCTGTTCAGTGGGGGCAGGGCTACATATTAATGCATAGTTCCAACCCCACTTAACGAACATTATTCAAATACACGCAGAAACAGGGCCAGATTCTAAAACCCGTTCAAATCTTGCAGCTGTTGGAAAACTCCATGCAAGTGGGTTGCCACTTATGGAACCACTGTTTTTACCACAGCTATTGCATTTTCCAAAGTAGATCCAGTTTACCACCAGCTCCACAATTTATGGCAGCTTATGGGCATTTTTTCCTCTGTAGCTGCAGAAAAATGTTATGGTTGGTGGGGCCAGATGTTATGTCCACAGCTGTGGCAGATGAGAATGCTAATCTCCACAGCTGTGGAGATTTTGGTCTGCAACTAGAGTTGCAGAGTGTGACTTAGTCCCACGATGTTTTGAGAATCCAGCCCACTGTTTGCAGTATCTGGGTAGCCCTTTCACCTCACGCAGTTCTTGCCAAATGACTGCATTGAGAAATGCAATTATAAAAAATTAGTTATCCTTGGAATGCATCCAAAAATTTTTTTTCCCTAATGCCTCAAAAATGGAGCTAATTCAGGAGATAAAAAGCACAACAGTCACAGCTTGGACCAAACTGCATTAAGCCTGCTAGTTTCAGGTTTGAAATCCTCCTAGTTTTTTAGTTATGGTGAGCAGAAAAAAGCCTTAATTATAGCCTTTTTTTTTTTTACACATCTGTAACTTTGCCTTCAGTAAACTGATTTGTCACTATTTGTCACTATTGTTACAGAGCATTTATTTATTTAACCATGAAAGGCACCATTGAGCCGAGGCTCATTTCCAGGTGTGACCTGGGGACAAAAGGTACAAAATGACATAGCAACAATCAGCAATGAGCAGATAAAAAAAATAAACTACTAAAGCTCGGGTCAGAGTTACAAGACCCATAACATTATAAAACAACAGACAAAGGCTAAAGCCCTTAGAAGCTCCTTGCAAGAAATATTTCCAGATCCAGAGATCCTAGCACCAACTATGTGCCATCCAAATTTCAAGTAAATTGGTTGAATGAGGACAGAGTTACTAAGGTACAAAATGCAGGGTTTAACAGTGAAGTGCATAATCAACCCCAATATACATGTGCTACTGCACCTATACAATATATTCATTGTTAAAAACTATATGAATACAGACATTAGGTTAAGAATACAAAGTGAACAAAGTAAAGAAATGAACACATTAAGGTTTAGAGTCTCAGGTGTCTTTGTCAATCGATGGTGTGGTGTTCCTTGGGGTTCTCAGCCCTAATACCCCCCACAACCCCTTGCCTTCTATCTGAAGCACAAGGTACAGATCCAAGCACATGCCTCACAGGCATATGCAAGCAATAATACCCAACAGGGTAGGAAGTATTGGGCAATACTGGACCACCCAGGGGCATAATGAGACCCTGCACCGCAGGCAGAGGGCATTATGTCCCCTGAAACGTCTGGAATTGCCCATACCACCCACCCTGGATGGTAATATTGCGCTTAGTAAATGGGCACTGTAGAACAAAACAAGTTTAGTAAAAAAATGTTTGTAAAAAATTAGTTTAAGATACGTTTTGAAATAAAATAGTTCCTCCACTAATACAATTATTCTACAACCTCTGTAATTGAAGCTTTTGGTCCTGGTTATGGTAAGGTATGGTAAAGATAAGTAAGGTAAATTTTATTTTTGTGGCGCCCAATCCCAGAGGCTCTGGGCACCATACAAACACAAAATATTTAAATTTAAAATATATATACATATCACACCATATAATAAATAATCACATATAAAAAACACTATCCTAAATATAGCTATCATGGTTACTCCTCCACATGTACCCCCCCCCCCCGTAGGAACAGAGCACAGTATCACCGGTAGACCTGCTAAGGAAGCAAGTGCATATGAGATCAGGTGAAGGGGAAAAGTGTGTACTGTTCCTTGTGGTTTCTTTCTTTTCCGCAAGTGCACTGAGAGGGACAAAGGAGTGGAACATCGGGAGCTCTCTGGTGATCATCTACTGAGGTGTGAGTTGTGAGTTTCTAAATAAAACTAAACAGACTGATGGGGAAATAGTGTGGGAGAAGGCTGAGAGGGCGGGTGGCCACAGGATATTTTCTTTAGTTATCTTGCTGAGTTTTCTGGAACAAACCTTATAGCTGTTAGATGAGAAGGCAGCCAGCTCACAGTAGTGGGGTGGGGTGCAATGGTGAGCTCATCCTACTAGGGGATTTCAACCTGGACTGGCTCTCCCATGCCATCAAACCCTCCCTCCTCAAAACTGAGACCCTCAACCTCACTCAACCAATCAAGAAACCAACTCATCCTAACCACAAAACCCTTAACCACTCTCTGCTGGACTGGGTTCTATGGTGACACCCCCATCGCATCACTGCATCTGGCATCCTTCCGGACACTCTTAATGATCACTGTGTCACCTACTGTGTTTGCAAAATCCAAGTACCCCACTCCCCTCCTAAATACAACTGGTCCCGTCCAGTCCATAACCTTAACATCACAGCCCTACAACAGGCCCTCTTCAATGCCGACTGGTTACCTGTCTTCTCTGCCACAGAAGTTGACCTTGCTCTGTCCCACTTCTGTCGCATATTTAATCACATCTGGAACACTTACGCATCACTGAAGAAAGCCAGAGTTAAGTATAACCACTGCCCCTGGGTTACAGCTGCACTGCTTTCCAAATGCTGCATCACAGACAAAGCATGGGAACTTTATAAAACGTCACAAGCTCCTGCAGACTGACATGACTATAGAGTGCTAAGAAACGGCTGTACCAAGGAAATCTGCCTATCCAAGGCCAGCTGTTTCAAATCCAAACTGCAGCAAGATAGCAACCCTGCCTCCTTCTGGAAAGTGGTCCACATGCTCCTCGATCCTCCCACCCAGCAAACGTGCCCAGTCCTCAAAATAGATGGCTGCCCCATCTCTGACCCTGCATCAGTGGCCCAGGTCTTTAATAAGTTTTTTGCCTCCAGTGCTCTTCCAGATCACACTCTGGCTGGCCCACCTGACCCCCCTCGTGCCAAGCCAAACCCCATCACCCCTCCGGCTGAATTTCTGTTCCCCCTTCTCCATCCTGGAAGTTTCATCTCTCTTAACCCTGCTAAATCGAGTCCTGATGGTCTCCACCCATGGCTTTTCCACATCTCCTGCCCACCATAGTCGCCCCACCCGACCCATATTCTAAACCCCTCCCTCTCCACCTCCACAATCAATAAAGCTTGGAAATCAGCCAAGGTGATTCCAATCCACAAAGGTGGTGACTCATCATCCCCTAATAACTACCGGCCAATCTCCCTAATCCCCTCCCTTGCCAAAGTACAGGAGTCACTTATACACTCTAAAGTCTCTGAATGCCTTGCTGCCAATAATTCTCTTTCCCCAGTACAATCTGGCTTTAGAAATCAGCACTCCACCACCTCCTCCTTGTTGCGGGTCACCAACTCTATTTTCTCAGCCATACACCAGAGTCATGTCACTGTTGCCATTTTCATTGACCTGGCTAAAGCTTTTGATTTGGTTTCACACACCCTTCAAATTCAAAAGCGCAAATAAATAGGCCTTGCCAACTCTGCAGTAGCCTGGTTACCATCATATCTACAGGACAGGCACCAATCTGTCCAAATCGGTGGTGCCATCTCCTCTCCTCTCACTATCCACTCTGTGGTCCCCCAGGGCTCTATCCTTGGTCCCATCCTTTTCTTTATTTTCATAAATGATCTTCCCTCCATCTGCAAGAGGACAAGAGGACAATTACTTTTGCTTTAAGATGAGGAAGGAGCAGACATCAAGATGAGGGGAGCTATGACAGCCTCTCGTTTTAGAGGTAGTTTAATTTCTGGATATGTTTTAGTGGGCAGCAAAGGAAGGAGTGTAATATCCCCTAAGATGGGGTTGCCAGCAAGCTCAGTTGATGCCAGCAAGCCCCAGTAAGGTGCCCCCAGGTGCCTCTATAATTTAGGTTGGGGGGGTGAACATAGTGACAGGAGGCACATAAAAATAAAGTGCTTGTCTGCAGTTAAAAAAAGTGTTTTCTCCTTTTTGCAGCCTGCCCGGTGAAGGTGGCACAAGCCAATGTCACATCTAAGGTCCAGCTTGCACTGGACAGCTGGTTGTTAGGGACTCAGCATCCTGAATGCCAGGGTGGATACTGTGAGTGGCCAGTAATGGACATTGGGGGAGTTTGAATTCACTGCGAAGGAGAACAGTCAGGGGACCTCAGGTGCAAAGTTCAGGTGCCCAGAACAAAACAAAAAACATGAAGAAAGTGCTGCAGAAGGGAAAGGGGAACAGGGAAGTAAATTTAGAGCAAAAGGTAATAGCTGCAGTCCGCCTCTCATCCCAGTGTCAATCTCAGTGGTCCCAGCAGTGTCAGTGGTCAAATAGTTTTGGCAGTCCCCAGGATCAGCAGTTGGCAGCCACAGTGTGGGTTCTGTTTAGTCCTGTCTGTTGTTTTGTTTTTTTGTAAAGAAAAAGTAAATGCCAGTCCCATGGCAGTGGCCTCCACAAGTGGGAAAGCATCATTAGATGAACGAGCATCAGGAGAGCCAGCTACCCATCAAGGGAAGACCTCCCACCTGCCTGCAGCCAGCAGAGCATCCAGTGTACATTTAACCCACCTCCTGTCTCCTCAACTTCTCCCTGGTTTGGGGTGATATATCAGTGATAGTGCTATAAAGCAGGCACTGTCCACCTGAACTAATACTGAAATAAAAAAAAAAAAGATGTTTCTTTTCACACAGTGAGTGCACTACAGTAAAGGTAGGCCGTGGATGTTAGTGTGGTCTGGGCAAGGGACTGCCAAAGGTGGATCTATTCAAATGTATTTAAAATCGGTCCAGAAAGGGAGCATATGGTGAAATGGTGGCCTTATTCAAAATTACATAAATATATTTAACTCACGCTCCTAAATGGAGCACAGGGGTGGGCAACATTCAAATTAAGTAGCTATCGGAGATGGCACAGAAGGCAGGCAGGCCCTGAATTATATAGTAAACAGGGTGATAGAGGGAGCAAGGGTAGAGTAAAGCCCCAGTTATAGTCAATCTAGCCAGTTGTGCTAGTGAATAATTGCTAGCTGTCCCAGAGTTTTTTTAGCAACAGATTATAAAGTTAGAGTGCCCCAGGGTGATACAGGCGACTAGTAGTCATGTTGCCTCCAGCAGCCAGGCTAGTGTTATAGGGGGTCTCTGGATCAGTTACTCAGGTTACTAGCCCTTTGCTAGGGCTGTGGCAACTATGCTGGTCATGTGGGTAACTGCCTGGTCCACTCCTTTCTCCTGGACCCTGATCGAAACTGATACCCAAGAGCACTTTAAATCAATAAATTCTACAATTTCATGGCACTGGTTTGGCTACTGTTTGCCACTTAGCTATAGCCACCTTTATCACCCTGGACATTCCCACTTTATACTCTGGGTTTTACTTAACCTAACTGACCACCAGTGTTTATTTCTGAATTCATTTATTTATTTTATTTATTTATTGAAATGTTTCACCAGGAAAGGCACACTGAACAAACAAGTTGCTCATCACATAGAAACATAGACTTTGACAGCAGATAAGGACCGCTTGGCCCACCTAATCTGCCCATTTCCCTACCTACAGGATAAGCTGCAGATCTTAGTTAACCAACAGCGTATTTCTTCCTACCCCCCACAAAAATTACCTTATGTCTGTCCCACGCATTCTAGAATTCTCCCACAGTTTTAGACCCCACAATCTCCTCAGGAAGGCTGTTGCATGCATCCACCACCCTCTCTGTGAACAAATACTTCCTCACATTGCCCCTGAACCACCCCCCCAGTCTCCCAGTGCATCCTGGGGGAGAGGGTAGTGGAAAACACAATTATACACAATTAAACAGGTCATACAAGTTGAATAGGAAAATTGTTTAACCAGAAGAGGCACACTAAGCTGAAGCTTGCTTCTAGGTGTGACCTGGGAGCACAAGAAAGTTAAGTGGCTTGTTCACGGTCACACAGTATGCAAGTGGGGGCTGTGGGATTCAAACCCTGGTCTCCAGGTTTGCAGCGCAGAGCCTTAAACCACTACACCATGCTGACTCCTATGAATGCCATACCCATAAACAAAACATTAACTACATAGAAACAGAAGAATTACCAATTAAAAACACTTTGGGGCCAGCTAACCCTCATTCACTATTCCCACTGGTAAAATTTCCCTTCCTGTTTGCTATTCATATGGGACTCCTATTGTCCCATATTTTGTGGTTGTCCCCTACGCTATTTAAAAAGAAACACTGTCCCAAGATTCATAGTGGCTGTGAGCTTTTGCACGCATGCACGAGACAACCTGACTCACCATGGGACATTAAAGAGAGCGGGAGAGAAAGAGAAGTGGCCTGTTGCTGTGACTTGAGTTGAGCTGCCTTGCCTGTCTGTGACTCTGTGAGGGAATTGCTCATTGTTGTTCATTTTTTTCATTGGTCTATCCATGACTCCAGACATCAACCCAACCAGATCCAACACCAAAAGGGGGACGAAAATAAACTGAAGGAGCTGCGCTTCTAGACATTGGACACTGGCTTGCTTTACAGAAGCCTCTAAAGACCTGGCTTGAGGTTGAGTTTTGACTGGACAATCATTGGGGGCCTGGGAGGAGTCAGTGGAATGGTGGTAGTGAGGTCTGTGGATGCTGGTGTCATTGGAGTGGGAGTCGGACTTGGCCGGCCCGAAGGTGCATGACAGGGGAGAGAGGATGAGCAGAAGCCAAAGGACTGATTAGGTCCTGCTTGGGGATGGGGAGTCACTGCTGGCTTGATGGCAGCTGCACTGCTGCAGCCTGTGAATGAGTCAGAGGAGTCCCGAGTCTTCTTCAGCTTAACAGTTTTAGTTTTTTGCTTTTTTACCAAAGCTTTGTTCAACTGGCTGCTCCAAACTTTGGGAGTTGACTCGACTGACTGAACAAAAAAAGTTAGTGATGCAGTTGCACAGCAGCTGGTTGGGCTGCTGCCAGGCTGGGGGGGGCTGTTGTGCTGGGCCTGGGTGGGTGCATCCAGATTTTGGAACTTCAGGGTACTAAGAAGAGGCAATCACATAGTACAACAGCACACAGACATAGGTACCTAGTAGTTTTGTGGGGGGGGTGCCTTGAGCTGAGTGAAGAACATGAAACTGGTACGGTAACAGTTGTGGCCTGGCATAAAGCCAAAGTGTGGTGTTGTGGGAAGGAGTGGGGTAGATGGTGGTATCAAAGGACAGTTCCCTCACTGAAGTAGAGTTCAGTCTTAAAGCAGTAATTAATTCATCTTTTAAGACTAAGTTTAATCATTTTTAATCTTCTGTAATCATCAGAAGAATACTGCCTGTACTTAATTCTAAGAAGTTCAACTATAATTGTTTTTTTAAGAGTAAGTTATTACTAAATGAATATTATACACAGATTTTAGAAGTACACATTATTGAATACTTTTGAATGATAAATGAAGACTTTTCAATACTTCTGTTTGTTTTATATGCAAGCTTGTTAATTTTCATTCTGATCATGGGGCATAACCTTGATTATTATGCACTGTAAAAAATAGGAGCATTCATGGGCTTCATTAACCTCCTAGCTCCTTCATTACCTTAGTATGATCTTTAGTATGATCACTTCTTTTACAATAACTTTTGCTCTATCAAGAATGCTAAAGGCCAGCCTGGTGGTACAGAGGTCTGAGACATGGGTGCCTTACCTCACACCAAGCAGGCAACCCGGGTTCAAGAACGGACTTGGATCACTGGAGGTCAGCAGGAGAGGAGAGGTTTCAGTGTCCGCAGGACTGTTCTCTCCTGGGATGGGTTGTGTGGCCATATCACTCTGCAGCAGCCCCCAGTGGAGACCGTGAGCACTGCGTGAGGGATTTCAATAAGGGTAAAACCAAGAAAAGCAAAACCGCTCCAGGATTAGCTGGATGACAGCTTTTGGCCTGCTGGCACTGGCAAGACTCCTGATAGAACCATGTCTGCCTCAGCAGTGCCTGGGAGTGAGAGAAAGAGTGTGCTGGATGTCCCTCAGCTGGTGCCTTCCCCTTCGGAAGAGGGGGACCCACCCAGCGAAAGGTTATACCGGGCTACCCAGAGGAGGCTGCAGATATGAGGTAAGGAGGCTCAGAGGGGATACTAGGGAATTGTTGGAGGACCATGGCGGCCTGAAGGAGTGGTGGGTCCCAGGAGCCCATAGGGAAGAAAAAGAACATAATTCAAAAGGAAAAAAAAAAGAATGCTAAGACATTAATACTGCTCTATCAAACTGTAATGCTTTTCAAAGTACAATTGTTTTTCATACTACTGAATCATAAATGAAGATTACAGTCAGTCGAGTAGTTCAAGGATTTAAATTATCCAGTCAAGGCTGGGTACATTACCATGCATTTCAGTTCTACTAAGCAAGGAGACAGATAAAACAACCAGCAACACCAATGAATTTTAGAGAAAGTAAGCAATCATAAAATGTGGGTTTTTACCTAGAAATAATATGATGCAAAAAAAAGTTGGCAGTGTCCCTTTAAAAGTCTATACTGAACTACATTTTCCAGAAGTCTACTCAGTCAGTGAACTACATTTTCCAGATCACTTCCTGTCCCTGCTCAGCTTGATGAAACTGCACGAGCACTGACTGTGGTCTCCATTTTTGAACAACTGGTGTTTCCTGCAGCTAAAATTTACATGTTAAGGTAAGTGCTTATGTTTTGAAAAGTAAATATTTTTAACTCCCTGAAATATTAAATTCAATAAGGGAATTATCACTCAGTTTTTTTTTTAAATGAAATGCTATGCAGGTTTCACAATCAATGTTTTGTTATGAAAAAAATGTCTCTGCTCTCAGCTCATGTGGCTAAAAACCTTTGAAATACACAGTTTATTTTCAATCAAATTCCTCCTTAAAGTGTCTAGTATGCATTGTGCCTCTAGATTACATATTATTTGTGGAATTTTTACTGATTTAGTTACTTTAAAGAAGTGTTGGGGTGGGGTGGTGGGCGCAGGGGAATTAACAGCAGGATGATTGTATAAATGAGCAAATTCAGAATGCATTTTCTGTGTGTATCCATTCAGTAGCCTATTTAACTATATTTACAGAGAAAAGACTACAATTTTTTTTTTAATTTGAGAAAATCTGGAGTAACCTGCAGATAAAGGAAGAATTGTTTACTGCAGATATTTGAGTGTGTTTGTGGGGGAACTGTTTTTTGCATTTAATATTTGTATTTGATTTAAACAGTTGCATGCATTAATCCATGTTGTAATCTGGGGATCAGTGTATTTTTTTTTTCTTTTGCTGAAGACTGTATGAATTTATATTTTATATGTTAATGTCTCACTTTTTTTTTACTGCATTGAGAAGTATGGGGTCCATGGTTGCAGAAGGGTGCTCAGTGGGGGGTCTGGGTGTAGGGAGGGTGGTCACAGGGAGGTTCTGCTCTGCAGGGAGGGTGGGTCCATCTCTTGGGAAGGGTGATTATCTGGGTGTCCAGCTCTGGAGAGGTTGCTCAACCTGGAAGGGGGGCTGGTCTACTGGTGGGAATGAATACAGGGTCCAGCTGTATGGATGGTTGTCTGCTGGGTGAGGCTAGTCCAAAGCATTAAAAAGTGATCCAGCAGCAAGGAGGGTGGCTGGTGGTGGTGGGGCTAGTTCAAGGTTGGAAGTGAGGTCCAGCTGCATCGTAGGTGGTTGGATGATGAGGCTGGTCCAGGGGCTTGGAGGGACAGCTTCAAATATGTGGTATGTTGGAGTGGAGGTTTAGGGTGGTGCTCCCGCTACATGGAGGTTGTATAGCATGTAGTTGGAGGCTGGTCCAGATAGAGGGAGGGTGGCTGACTGGGGAAGAGGCTGGTCCAGATCCTGTGTGGTGCTCTAACTCCAGTGAGGTTGCTCATCATGTGAGAGGCTGGGGATAGAAGCGTTGTCCAGCTAGTTCAAGTTCAAGTTCAAGTTTATTGCAGGAAAACTCCATTGAGCAAGCTCATTCACAAGGAGGTCCTGATACATAGAGACTAAGCAATGTACAATACAGATAGGTAATAACAGTAAATACATGAAATGAGTATTACATGATTGAGGCTGAATATACATACAAGGCTCCATAATGACGAGTGCAAGTGGTAAACACTAGTTTAACACAGGGAACTGACTTACAATTTTCATACTGATAAATGAAACATGAGGACTGGTATATGCAATACATATATTTTGGCAGCTAGGACCAACAGAATACAACTGATGAGGGGGATAGGAGTGAATTGAAAGTGTAGCATTGGAACTTATACAATGGAAGGCCAGGATTAGGTGGGGAGAGAAAACATTTAGCAGCTACATGGAGGATAGTCTGGTGCCTGGAAGGGTGATCTAGCAGAGGGGAGAATGGTTGACTGTTGGGGGAGGGTTGGGTGAGGCTAAAGATATTGATCAGCCTAGGAAGGATCCAAAGTGGTGAAATTAATTAGAAACTGGTTAACATGTCAGCTCTTCAGCTCAACAGTAGCGCTATGGCCTGCGGCACAGGTGACCTGAGTTCAGAAATGAGCTCTTGTCAGGAGCTCATGAGGGGGAAGAGGAGGAGGATCAACAGATCTATGAGAGGATCTCTTCCAGGGAAGGAGGACAGCCAGCTCCACTGTAGTACTACCAACTGAGTGATCACAAGTGGCAGTGCAGTCGGGAGCAGCCCGTGGGTGGGAGGACATTGAATGGTGCTGCGCCACACATGTCTGTGCATGTGTTTGTACACCCTTGCTGTTTATGTCCTAGGGGATGGAAAAACATGTGAAAATATCCTGGCTACCTAGGCAGCTCCTCCACATATTGGATCCATTCTACAGCAGAACAAGTCCTGGCAGATGCCAGAGTGATGGTGGTGTGGTAGCTGAACAGAAGGGGGACAACCAGAGATGCAGGTTGGAAAAAAGAGTAGCAGCTGTGGAGGTGGTGGTTAGCAGGTGTCAGAGGGTGATGGCTAATAGCACTCACTGCAGTGATGGGACAGTGAGCAGCTCAGCTCAATACTGGGGCAGATCCTCTTCAGTATCTTCATAAGTGACATTGCAGAAAAACTGGCAGAGCAGGGAATGTCCTTCTGAAAATGATACCAAAATCTGTAGGGTGGGCACTAAGAAGGGAACAGAGGGCATGCACATGCCTCTTGGGAGAAACTCAAAAAGTGGTCAAAATCATGGCAGTTGGGTTTCAATGACAAAGTGCAGTATTGTACACCTATGGCAAAGGAATCCAGGAGCTGCTTTATAGGGTTGAGGGTGGTACTGACGATCACTAAGCTGTGGGCACCTTGGGGTTATTATGATCTTAAAGTTGCAGGGCTGTGTGACAAAGCAGTGGGTAGGGCTAGGAGAATGTTGGGGCTGAATTGGAGGGGTATCTTCAGCAGGAGGAAGGATGTTGTGGTGTTGCAAGTAATCCCTTATTAGTGAGACCTGACTCAGAGTACTGTGTCCAGTTTTGGAGGCGGCACCTTAGAAAGGCCATAGGTTGGAGGCAGTATAAAGGGCAACTAAAATTGTACATGGGCTGTGGCAAAAACCCTGTGAGGAGACAGGGATCTCAACATGTACACCCTGAAAGAGAGGGGACATGATAGAGACCTACAAGTACCTTACAAGGATGAACAGGGTGCGGGGGGCTCCTTCAAATAGGAAAAAGCACCAGGACCAGGTGGCATGTGATGAAGCGTGGTGGAGGTAAGAGGGATGTGAGGAATTACCACTTTACTGAAAGGGCTGCAGACACCTGGAACAGACTGACAGCATTAGTGTTGGCCGTCAGGAGTGAAAAATGGTGGGGGGGGGGGTTAAAACATGTGTGGCATATAGACATAGGGGAATATCAGTAAATAAGCAGGGAAGAGGGAGGGCCATAAGGGCCACAAGAGACCATTTAGAGTTTGCAGAGATGGTCTTGACAAAAGTCTCTGGTTGCAGCTGTAGCAAGGTCTGGAAACCGGAGTAGAAGTGCGACCTAGAGTGAGGGCTTATCAGCAGTGGGGTTTGCGAGCATGCAGTTTAAGGAAAAAAATATCTGACAGTTTCTATGTGTTGGGGGGAGCTCTGGTGGTAGTTGTAGCGAGGTTGGGAAACCAGAGTGGAAGAATAAGAGTGAGGGCTTATCAGTTTTTGAGGAAGCAGTGTAAAAAAAATGTTTGTCTGTTTTGTGTATTGAGAGGTGTGGAGAGGACACAGCAGCAGCATGCAGAGGAGTATGACAGCTGGAGGGCAGCTTGGAGCAGCCAGTTGAACAAAGCTTTGGTAAAAAAGCAAAAAACTAAAACTGTTAAACAGAAACAAATGATTACTGCATGATATAGAAACATAGAAACAGACTTTGATGGCAGATATGGACTGCTTGGCCCACATAGTCTGCCCATTTCCCTACCTACGGGATAAGCTGCAGATCCTATTTAACAAACAGCCTATTTCTTCTTACCCCCCATAAAAATTGCCTTATGTCTGTCCCATGCATTCTTGAATTCTCCCACAGTTTTAGACACCACAGCCTCCTCAGGAAGGCTGTTCCATGCATCCACCACCCTCTCTGTGAAAAAATACTTCCTCACATTGCCCCTGAGCCATCCCCCCTCTATCTTTAAATTGTGTCCCCTTGTTCTTGCACATCAGTAGTGCGGGGAGAATGGGGAGAAGTATGACTAAATGTCAACTGGTGTGACTGAGGGATGGGCAACCTGGAAGAAACAAAACGAAAAGCAAGATACCAGTAAGTAGTGCCACACTGCAGGGGTGAGGGATGGGGTGTGTGATGCAGTCCCGGGTTGTTCCTGAAAATAGGCATACAACTTGTCTAGTGTACTTACCCGGTAAACAAAAGCTAAATAAATAAATAAATAAACTATGTACATTAATCGAGGTTGACATAATAATAACTATATGTATAAATGCAGGATTCTGCAGGTTATGCAGATAAATAGATTTATCACACTCCCATTTATGTCCACTCCATTGCATAAATTTACTTATATTTATAGCCCAACAGGGTTCTTTCTGTTTGCTGCTCAGTGTTTTTAATTATGGGCTCCCTGTCACCTTATGCTGTTCTTTTTCTCCCCCAAATCCTTTTGTTAGCCCCTGGTACTTAGACATTAGCTGCTGTGCAACTGTACTGTATGCAGTGCTTGCTGCTTTCATGTTCCCCTCAGGAAGCTCACTGATTTCCCCTGCTTGCCTCCCACCCACAGCTACTTTTAAGCCAATTTCAGGCATTGGTCTTCAGATGCACTGTGGATTTTTCTTTGTGGCCCCTATCCAGTCCCTTTCTACTGGGTCCCTCAGGGCACCTACAGTCTGCCACCATGCAGCTTAGCTAAAGGTTCCCACCACCTACTGCTGGCTGCCCACTATCCAGACCCTCTTAACCTGCCCCTCGGCGGCTCTTCACATAGTCACTTTGTGGCTGATCCGTAGAGGGAAGCATATTTGCCCTAGCCTTCTCCCCCTCCCAAAAAGCTTCCATCTTCTTTCCCAACACACATGAAGCAGTCTACACCCTGAACTCTGTGGGCTGAATCATAGAAACATAGACCCTGATGGCAGATAAGGACTGCTTGGCCCACCCAGTCTGCCCATTTCCCTACCTAGTGGATAAGCTGCAGATCCTAGTTAGCCAACAGCCGACTTCCTCCTACCCACTAATAGAATTGCCTTATGTCTGCCCCATGCATTCTTGAAGTCCCCCACTATTTTTGACCCCATAATCTCCTCAGGAAAGCCATTCCATGCATCCACCACCACCTGTGTGAAAAAATACTTCCTCACGGTGCCCCTGAGCTGTCCCTCTCTATCTTCAAATTGTGCCCCCTTGTTCTTGCACATCTCTTTTTCTGAAAGATGCTACTCTCTTGGACTTTGTTGATTCCCTTGAGGTACTTGACATTTTCTAATTTTCTCCCTCCTTTCCTCAAGGGTGCACATATTCAACTCGTCTCTCTTTGTATGGCTTCTGGTGCAGACCCTTCACTATTTTAGTTGCCCTCCTCTGGGCTGGCAGTTGAAAGTGCCTGCCATAACTGTCACTGTAGTTCAGTAGCACTAAATTGGTTGCAGAGCAACAGCCGCAGCATTTCTGGTCAGTGGTTTTCTGAACAGCCTCCTGCCTGCTACATACAATCTGGGCCCAAGGACACCCCCCCCCCACTAGATGCCAGGGAAAGATAATAAAAAACAAGCATTTGTCAATGCCGAATGTTTGCTTGCTGGCATTGGCATTGGTAGTGTAGAAGTTACAGAGCTGCATAATAGGAATGGCAGTGAAGTATTGAACTGAAGCCAACCCCACCACCACCCTGCAGAGAGTGACAGGCATTGGGGTGTGCCTTTGGGTCATCAGGCATAACGACCATGCCATTTCACCACACCCTACCCTGCAGACACTGACAAGTGTCACGGTGTCCTTGGGGTCTTTGGCCCTATCGCACCCATTCCATCAGAAAATATGGTGAGATTGGTGCTGTATAGAGAATAGGGTGAAGTTTGGGCCGAAGAGTCCGAGGCACACCTTGATGCCTCTCACTGGCTGCAGGGTGTGGGTGGGGTGGAATGGTATGAGCATTACAGGCAAGAATCCAAGTCACACCCTGATGCCTGTCATTCTCTACAGGGTGGGCGTTATGGTCGGAAACCCTAACGCCTCAGGCATTCGTTGGTATTTTCACTCCAAATTTTCAACATGTTTTTTGTGACCTCCACCTCATGAACAGTGGCAATATCAGTTTGTTGCAGAACTGCTTTTGCACAGCGACTATGACATTTGGCACTACAGGTGCAAAAACACATTCCGAACAGGATGTGAAAAATGACAGCGGTACTGTTCATGGGAGGTGTAAAAATGGCAATATTGAAAATCTGCTGTGAAAATCTTAAAAAAACTGGTGAAGTCATGAGCGTGCGTAGAAACTGTGCAATGCACACCTGTAATGTAACTAGTTTGGGGATTTTTTTACAGCAGATTGTTAACACAGGCATTTTCGGACCTCTGATCATGAACTGTGCCAGTGTGATTTTCTTTATCTGTCCCAAACAATGATTTCCCACAGCGACCACGCATTTCTGTGCTGAAAGTGTGAAAACACATTTCGGCCATGTTGTGGAAAATGACAGCTGTACTGTTCATAAAGAGGTGTGGAAAAATGCTACTGGTGAAAATCTGGACTGAAAATATTACAAATTCATGAACTTACAGGGTGCATGGAAACTGCGCAATGCTCACTCATAACACAGTCATTTTATGGAGTTTTGTCACCAAATTTTCAACATAGCCATTTTAAGACCTCTGCTCATGACCAGTGTCACTGTGATTTTCTTAATCTGTCCCAAACATTGTTTTCGCACACCGACTGTACCATCGTGTGCTACATGTGCGGAAACACATTTTGGGTGAGATGTGAAAAATGGTAGCTGTACTGCTCATAAGGAAGTGCGGTAAAATGGCACTGTTGAAAATCTGGTGTGCAAATACTACAAATTCGCAAACTTGCCAGCGTGCGTAGGAACTACGCAACATGCGCTCCTAAAACAGTCATTTTGGGAATTTTTCACCAAATTTTCAACATAGCTATTTTAACACCTCTGCTCATGACCAGTGTCACTGTGATTTTCTTAATGTGTCCCATACATTGATTTTGCACACCGACTGCACCATTGTGCGCTACATGGGCGGAAACACGTTGTGGTGAGGTTTGAAAAATGACAGCTGTACTGCTCATAAGGAGGTGTGGTAAAATGGCAATGTTGAAAATCTGGGTGAAAATATTGAAAATTCTTGAACTACTGACGAGCGTATGAGAACTCTGCAACGCGCTTGTAAAACAGTAATTTTAGGAATTTTTTCACCAAATTTCAACGTAGCCATTTTAAGACCTCTGCTCATGAACAGTGTCACTGTGGTTTTCTTAATGTGTCCGTACATTGATTTACGCACCGATTAGCCATTGTACTACATGGGCGGAAACACATTTTGGGTGAGATGTGAAAAATGACAGCTGTACTTCTCATAAGAAGGTGTGGTAAAATGGCAATGTTGAAAATCTGGAGTGAAAATATTGAAAATTCACAAACTTATGGGTGTGCGTAGGAACTGCGTAACGCATGCTCGTAAAACAGTCATTTTTAGGAATTTTTCCACCAAATTTTCAAAATAGGCTTTTTGAGAGCCTACCTTATGAACACTAGCAGTGTCATTTCATTAATCATTCCGGAAAGGTGATTTCACAAAGTGGCTGCAAAATCACCCTTCAGGCCCGAGTAACACCATGACAGTGCAATAATTCATGAGGAGGGGTCCCAAAACCCCCAATTTGAAAATTTGGTGCAAAAATTCCAAAAAATGTCTGAGATATGCAACAAAGTTGAAAAACCCCTATATATCCCATTATACAGCTTACCGGCATTTCCTCAGTTCGTGGTTGGCTTTGTAGAGTGCAGGCGTGTTCGGTCCACCAAAGATCGTCGCACCGGACTCGGAGGTAAGTATGGAGTGGGGGAGGCAGGAGTGGGCAGTGGGTGGGGCGTGGGGGAGCCAGACATAGCGAGGGGCTGTTTCGATTTTCAGTTTTTTTTATTATGATGATGCGGATGTTTGCCACGCTGGGGTGGGCTCCCAGCACGGCAGAAGGATGGCTGGGGGCGGGAGCCGATGGGGATTGGGCACCCCGTTGGCCATGGCATCTGTTGCCATGCTGGGGCAGCCTCCCAGCGTGGCAGCCTGTACTGAGGGGGACACAGGTGAGCCGGCCGAAGTTGGGCTTCCCCGTCCCGGCCTATCTGACGTAGCCACCTGGGGTGGGGCACTCAGCATGGCATATGAAACTGTGTTTGGGGGGCGCAGAACAGCCGACAGGGGATTGGGCACCCCAGTCGGCTATACAGTGTGTGTGCATTGGGGGGGAGCAGCAGCAGCAGCATGTGTGTATGTGTGTGTGAGTGTGTGTGTGTAGGGGGAGTGCGCATGAGCAGGGGATATCTGATCGCTGCTCACTGAAGCGTAGCTCCCCCTTTCAGCTGTATGCCACTGCATTTTGGAGCTGTCATAGACAGCTCCAGCAGGCATTGGAGAACTGCGGCCGTGCCTGCAAACACACTGACTGAATTGGAAGAGGGCTGACACACCTCCGAAAACTCCGATGATGGCACTGTGTTTCTTGCACATGCGTGCAAGCAAACATAAAAATGACACTGTCCACGAAGGAGCTGGCCCATTATACCACCAGAGCTATACCTTTTAAACCACTGGCCTCCTGGGACAACTCAAGACCCCTGAACCATGATAGTCCCCTGTTTTAAATAATGTAGGGGCCACTAGCCCAAAAGCATCACCACCTGCCCATCTGGACTACTTCTTAAATTTGCTGACTACCTGCAGGTCACCTAGGGACACTAAGGGGAGTTTTGCTGAGCCCAAAATATCACTTTAATCTCAGTTCTTAGCTGTCTGCATTTTTTCTCTTTCTCTCTCTCTCTAGTTTCCTTACTTTGGCCTAGTTTGTCTTTTCCTCTAAAACTCCCCTTCCTTTACTCCTGTACTATACTGTACCCTTTTTGTATCTCTCTACTCTTGCTACTATAAATTTCCCATACTGATCTATTTTTCCCTTTATTTCTACAGGTCTGGCCAAACTGTATACCAATCGGATAAGTATCTTTGTTTAATTCTAGCACCCTAATCTCTCCTCTAGCACCTTCGACCCTTTGTGTCTCCTCAACCTCCTCTGTTCTTCCATTTGAGGTCCTCCCAGAATACCCCAAACAAGGGACACCCCAACTCTGGACTCCCCAACTGATGGAGCAGGTAAGTCCTAATTACTTAACTGCCTTAGAATCATAGAATCATTGAAATCTGGTGACAGAAAAGAACCAGTTTGACCTATCGAGTCTGCCCCTTACTCCCCCTTCCCACTCATCTCCTTTGTCAAGAGACACCCCACTCTGCCCACTGGTCAGCTCCTGGTGTCTATTCCATGCCCTCTTGAATCCTTTCACCATTTTTGCACCCACCACCTCTTCCAATAGTCTTTTCCAGGACTCCACCACCCTATCAGTGGTGTAATGCCCCCTCACATTGCCCCTAAACCGTCCTTCTAATCTTAGATTATGATCCCTAGTTCGAGCACTTATTTTCCTTGCAAATAAGCTTCCAACTCTCACCTTATTAGTCTCCAGCAGGTACAGATCAAATTCCCTCCACCTCTCTTCATAGGGCTTCCTATGCATAGCGTGCACCATCTTGGTTGCCCTTCTCTGAACCCTTTCAATCCTGTCTTACGTCCTTGCATAGGTGAGGCCTTCAGAACTAAACCCCATACTCTAGGTGAGGCCTCACCATGGATTTATAAAGGCGTATCAGCACCTCCCTCTTTCTGTTTTATACCACTCCCTATGCACACCAGCATTCTATTCACTTTTGCCCACCACCGTGCTGCATTGGTTCTCCACCTTAAGGTTATCTGAAATTATAATCCCCAGATCTCTCTCTCCTTCTCAGTTTTCTTATCCCCCCCCCCGTGTGAAATGGGTTTGTGGGTTATTACACCCATGTCCATTACAGTACACTTTTTGGCATTGAATTTTAGCTGTCAAGTTTCTGCCCACCCCTCCAGAATCTTTAGGCCCTTCCTCATTGCCTCCACCCCCCCGGGTGTCCACCCTATTGCAGATCTTCATGTCATCTACAAATAGGCACACCTTCCCCTGCAGTCCCTCCGCTATATTGTTGCTATAGATATTAAAAAAGGATGGGTCCCAGCACCAATACCTAGGACACACCACTCGTCACCACTTCCACCTTGGAATGCACCCCATTTACCACCACCCTCTGGCTTCGGTCCTTCAACCAGTTCTCCACCCACCTTGTTATTTTCTATCCCACCCCTAAGCCTTCCAGCTCAATTACCAGCCTTCTATAAGGCAAGGTATCAAAAGCCTTGTTGAAATCCATGTAGGCCACATCCCCCCCAAATCCACCTTCCTGGTTACCCAGCTGAAAAACTCAATTATGTTTGTCTGGCACAACCTCTCTCCCATAAAACCAAGCTGCCTTGGGTGCTGGAGGCAGTATAGCACAGTGGGTTAAGGTTCTGAACTGCAGATCTGGAGACCTGGGTTTGAATCCAATAGCCGTCTAGGTGCATTCTGTGTGATCCTGAGCAAGTCATTTAACTTCCTTGTGCTCCCAGGTCACATCTGGATACAAGCTTCAGCTTAGTGTGCTACTCCTAGTTAAACAATGTTCCTTTTCCCCTTCCCCTGTAGACCATTGACAACCAGGTGTTCCACTATTCTTTCCTTCAGCAGCATTTCCATTACTTTTCC
This sequence comes from Neoceratodus forsteri, assembly GCA_016271365.2. Taxonomy (NCBI): domain Eukaryota; kingdom Metazoa; phylum Chordata; order Ceratodontiformes; family Ceratodontidae; genus Neoceratodus; species Neoceratodus forsteri. Next base: position 824,669,479 of record CM057450.1, on the reverse strand, counting down.
CACTGCTGAGGTCAGGCTGACCAGTATGTAGTTCCTGCGTCCTCCCTGTTAACACTTTTGTATAGAGGGACCACATCAGCCCTCTTCCAGTCCCTGGGCACATCATCTGTTTACAATGACAGGTTGAACAGGGTAGTCAGAGGCCCTGCTAACACCTCCCTTAGCTCCTTCAGTGTTCAGGGGTGCACCCTATCTTGCCCCATAGCCTTATTGCTACCAGTTCCATGAGGATCCTTTCTTTTGCAAAGGGACCTGTGTCCATTTCTGTGATCTCTCTATTCTTATTATTTAATGCCGGCCCATTTTCTGCCCCCTCCTTTGTAAAAACCGAACAGAAGTATTTGTTCAATATTTCTGCTTTTTGGTGGGCATCCTTTACCCTACCTCCATCCTCCCCTTTCAGACTCACAATCCTCCCCTTGCCTTCCTTTTTTCATTGATGTACCAGCATGTAAAAGGTTGTGTCCCTCCTTACCACTGCACCAACTGACTGGCTTGTGCCAGGGGTTCCACACAAGTGTGGGTCTGGTCCAAATATACACTTTGCATGTGGAGCCATTTTAGTTTGCCTGCTGTTTGCTGTAGTGTAGTGGATTATGGTGAACTGGTTTTGCTTGATTCTGCACTGATAGCTTCATTTGCAGCAGATCCTGGAGTCCTCTGTGGCTGGCTTTGGTGTGATGGGCAGCGGTGGGAGATTGTGTCCTACAATGCATGTTAAGAGTTTATATAGGCTCTCATCTTTTGTTTACTGGCCCCACTGTACTCCCTGGACTAAGTTTTGTCACTGAGAACTGAACTTATCCCTTGGAGAAAAGCAGAAGTGGAAAACATCTGATCAGAGATTGTGGAAGCTCGAATGTGTACTGCAGGCTAATGGAGCTTCTATTGCTGCCTGTTGCTCTGGTGCCAGCTGCAGGGAGTTCAAGGACTTGTTGTCGCTATGGATGTCTGCCTAGAGATAGTCACAGTTGGCCTGCTGTGGTCTGCTATACTGCAATGGATGGTGGTAGGAAATTCCAAATCGCTGGAAATTTAGAGGAAAGATTAGGAAGTACTTCTTCACTGAGAGGGTGGTGGCTAACTGGAATGGACTGCCGAGGGAAGTGATTGGGGAGAGGATGGTGGGAGGGTTCAAGAGGGCATGGGATAAGCACAGAGGGCAATTGGCATGGAGGGGACTACAAAAAAGGCATGTGGATATCTAGGCAAACTGGGCGGACTAGGTGGGCCTGCAGTCCCTTTCTGCCGTCACATACCTATGTTCCTATGTATTCCACCAGCAGATTGGGAAAAGGGAGGGGGATCCACTACACCACCAGGGAAGCATTCATTGTGCCTGGGCAACTATTTTGAATATCTGTCCCTTGGTGTCTTTACCCTGCCCTGTGTTGGTTGATGTGTGGAGCAACATGGCCTCCTACCCTCAAAAAAGATCAGTTCTAGGGGCACAGGGGCAATGAATCTTCCTCCCTCCCCAAGCAATGACATCCCCTTAGTGACCGAGTCCATTCTAAAAGCCAGGTTGATAGTGTGGTACAGGTCTGGTATCTCTCCCCCCCCCAATACACAACACACTTTCTTTCTTTTAACCTCTACAGATCCTTCCCAACTGACCCAGCTGATCAGTATTTTTGTTTTTCATACTGACTCATTTTCCCTTTTATATCTACAGGTCTGACAGGACATTGACCAGATGTAGGAGGATATGGACCATATGTATCAGATAAGTATTGTTTTTTGTTTGCCCTACGTTGTTTGTCATACAGCAGTTTGTAACAAGCTGCAGATCCTTTGTGAACCCATTGCTGTTCTTGTTTTACAGGTATGAATGGCTGCCATGTGAGGCACTGGGTTGAAGCTATACCTTGTGCTTTAGAAAGGAGGCTACAGGCTGGGAGGTAGGGGATAGGCATCAAGGTTGGCAACTCCAAGGAACATCACACAACCAATTTGCCAAGACTCGTGAGGCTCAAACCCTGTTTTTCATTTTCTTGCTTTGTGTGCTTTGCATTCTAATGCCTGCATTAATGTAGTTGTTTTTGTTCTGCAACACGTACTATATATACTGTATGTATATGTGGTGGGGACATTATGTTCTGTTTTGGGGGTACTCAGGCACCATATGCTTGAAGGCAGAGCACTGAGCGGCAAATATAGAGACCCAGGTTTGAATACCACAGCCCCTGTCAACTTACACACTGTATAACCATGAACAAGTAACTTACCTTTCCCTATTACCATGAAATGGAGCAGCTATTTGCACTAGGGTGATCTACAGACCTCTAGCACATGTGGAGGAAATGGACAGGGTTCTACTGGAAGCTGTCCATAAGATGGCAACTAAGGGAGAAGTGCTCCAAGTGGGAGACTGCAATCTGCCACATGTGGACTGGAGCATCCTGGCTGCAATTTCAGCTAGGAGTAGGGATATCCCGGACCCCCTGCAGGGGGTATTTTTAGGTAATTAGTAAATGAGCCCACTCATGAGGGAGCAGTTTTTACCTAGTACTCACCAATAGGGACAGTGTTGCAGGCGTCACAGTGGGTGGACACCTGGGGACAAGTATCACTGAAAAATGTGGTTCAATATAAGAACTGGAGTGGAGGTGAAACACACAAAGGTGATGGTCCTGGAATTCAGGATGGCAGACTTTACAAAGATGGAGATTGCCTCAGGGACACCCTGGCAGGGGCAGGGACTAGGGAGTAGTAGAGGAACAGTGGGCATAATTAAAAAGAACTATAGTGAAGGTGTTAGACATGTAAAGAGAAGCAAGAAGAAAAAAAAGACCAATATGGTTTTCAGAAGAAGTGTTGGGGAAAGTTATGGCAAAAACATCAGCATTCAGAAGGGTCCCTGTTTGTTGAGCAGTGGCTTTTATTTTCTATCAGAAGTTGCTTAAATGTCTATAAAACTATTTTGAAAATGAGCCCCATAGACTTGTATGGGGCATTCCCAGTGCCCTTTCTGGAGATATAATGTAATGTCAGAATGTGGGAGCAGAGCAGGCATACTTGGAAGTGGAAAGGGGCTGGCTGGACAGCAGTTCACCAGAGATGCCATCCCTTCCCTGCCTTACAGGACAGCACTAAATTTTATAATTTCTGCATGGACAGACTATCACCGCTGCAGGATGGGCTTAATGAAGCCCGATACAGAATGTCACACCTTTATTTTAAAAGCCAATGACTGATCATGATTAAACATAACACATTATGCAAATTAATTACAGCAGAGCAGCCAATGAGAGCCAGGTACATCACTCATGATTAATCATGGCCCAATATTACAAGCCTTTTTATTTCTTGTTTATTATATTTTATTGAATTTTGTTGACCCAGAAGGGCCATTGAGACTAGAAATCCATTTTTCAGGAATGACCTAGGAGAAGGGGGGATACAGATGGTAATCAACTGAAATTGAACCAGATTAAATGAAAACTCTGGTTTGCAAGGGCTCTCTCCACTGCAAACCTCCCCTCTGGTTTAGGTTTTGTAGAAAAGGTGGCTTTTTTCTGCCATGGGAAAGTGTTTTAATTTACTTTTTAAAAGTCTGCTACCTGGAAGTACAGCAGATGCTTAGGCGGCTCCATTTACTGTAAAGGTGTGGCACTACACCATCGTGATGGTTGCTGAACTGGTAGTCCGCGCTCTACTGATGGACCTGGGGTTTCTTCATTCTGTGTGGTGAAGGGGACTGTCACACTACCAGCAGAACCAGTGACTCTCTCAGCAGGTGGGATGGCGAGGGGCCACTTGAGGTTCGAATGGGGGTGGGTTGATGGAATCACCCAACAAGGAGTGGTAGAAGTCGTACACAGAGGTTGGATGAAGCAAAGACGTTTATTAGACAGGAGGGGAAGGAGGACATGGTCGTACAAGAAAATACCAACAGCAAACATAATAGGGATTATGAACAGCATTGTGGATAACAACTAACATACAACTATATCTAAACTCTATGTTATTCTTCTCTATAAGGTGTAGAAACAAATGCAAGCTTATATCACTTTATCACACTATAAGTACTTCAACTTAAGGCCACTCTATAATATTCTGATCACTCTAAGATACCCTACTAAGAGGCCTATGTATCAAGAGTATAACTTACTACTTTATCATACCAACTAACAAGCATTCAATGTACAACCATCAAACAGTATCACACTCTCAGAGTCTATTATGTGCAGGTGTCTGTCATCTTCATGCACAGATAAGCTTTCTTTGTCATCGAGCGGAAACTGGGTAGCAGGATAAAACACAAGGGAAACACTTGGCTGACTGGGCTAACAACTAAGGGCCTGCAGAGAGAATTTTGTACTGGCCATGAGTCTCTCGGCCACACCCCACCTCTCTAGGGTTGTCGGACTTGTTAAGAACAAAGCAACGATTCTCTTGGCTCAAGAACCCACTAAGGGCCACTGGAATTGAGACACACTAAACCCAGCCACAGACCTCTTCTGGACTGCCAGGGTAAGACAAAGAAGAAGAAGAAGATGCTGACCAACTGGCCCAAAGTCCTCTTCTGGATTTGCCGGGGCATGAGGAATAAGAAGAAAGTGCTGACCAACTGGCCCAAAGTCCTCTTATGGACTGCTAGGATACAAAAAAGAAGAAGAAGGTGCTGACCAACTGGCCCAAAATCCTATTCTGGACTGCTGGAACATGACAAAGATTCTGAAGAAAGGAAGTCTATAAAAAGGAAGCACCAACAGGGTTCTGGGCACCAAGGCTGGATGAGCCAAGTACTACATGTAATAAGAAACAAGATGATGATGCAAAACACTGAGACAGAATATCTGGATAGCACTTTGAAATGGACGACAAAACAAGAAAACCTTTGTACCAGGCCAGGTAATACTTTGGGGAAACTTTGAAGAGTGAAAAACAACAAATAGGATGTTGCAAATGACTGCGGCATGGTTCCTTGAAGATCTGCTGCTGGCTGCTTCGAGGATGTACTGGAGACAACTTCTGGAGTACTTTGAAGAAGATTGATCTGGATACCAATGGTGAACAGATTCTGGAAAGCTCTGGAAGACTGATTCAAACACCTTGCAACTTGGAAGGCTGGCAACAAAGCAATACTTTCTGGCACATTCACTGCTTGTAGCAATAGTTGCAGGCAAAATAAAGTCTCTGTTCTTGTTGCAGTGGTCTCTTATTCAGTCTTAATGTTCAAATCACAGTAAATGTACAGGCAATTCACTTTTCTGATAGAACCCTAGCACTGGTGGACCTAACTAACAGGGGTCCCTCTGACTAAATCGGGTTCTTCCTGTTACTGCAAATCTGTATGGCTAGCTAGACTCCTTAAACATCTGGGGTCACTAATGCTGCTGGGCCCCTATAACACCTGGGGAATCTAAATGGCTAGCAGTGGGCTTAACTTGCCCCTTTATATGGCAGAGTAATGTGGCAGTGGGCCTAACTTGCCCCTTTTTAAGAAATGGTGGGTCTGACTTGCCGCTTTACACAGTGGTGGGCCTAACTTGCCCCTTTAGGAACTGGTGGGCCTGACTTGCCCTTTTACACAGTGGTGGGCCTAACTTGCCCCTTTAAGAACTGGTGGGCCTGACTTGCCCCTTTACACAGTGGTGGGCTTAACTTGCCCCTTTAAGAACTGGTGGACATGACTTACCTTCTTTAACTAGCATGGGCCTAACTTGCCCTTTTACACATTGGTGGGCCTAACTTGCCCCTTCAAGAACTGGTGGGCTACCCTTGCCCCTTTAAGAACTGGTGGCTGGCCCTGAATTGCTCCTTTTAAGATAGCTGGGCCTTATCTGGGTGAATTACTTTCAAATAAACATTTGGGCCCCTCTGGACAGCTGTTCCCCTTTAACACTGTCGGCTTTTCTGTACAGCTGTACCCACTTTAATTTGTGAGCCTCCCTAAGGCTGTGCCCTTTTAAGATGCTGGGTTGCTTATCTGGGACCCTCCAAAGCCACTGGGCTGCTTTTTAAATACTGGGCTACCCTTTGGCTCTGCCCCTGAAAATACACTCTGGGCTTCTCTGTACTAAGCCCTATTAAATCGCTGGGCTTCCCTGGAATCAGCCCCTTCACATACACTGGGCCTCTCTCCCTGACAGGGCCCCTTTAAATTGATGGGCTGGCTTGGGCTAAACCGTCACTCTTTTCCCCAACCACGCCTCTTTTTATAAATATTTATGCCCTTCCTGAGGCTTCCGTTTTGCTGTCCCCCTCCTCTGTGGGCGTCACTGCGCCCTGAAGGCTTTAATTATTTTAATGAGGAGCCCCTGGCCAGACCCTTCACGGCACTCAGCCATTTTTCCTTTGTGCCTAGCGCTACTGTTTAAAATAAATAAATACACTTTTCTTCCTCTTTCAGGGCAGTCAGCATGTTACAGTGTGCTGCCACCGACTCACCCAACCACCGGGAAGTAGCAGCTGAAGATGGGAGGTGGGAAGTGTGGTCTGGAGTGGGAGGGAGCTTTCAGGCAGGTGCAGGATGACCGGGGACCTCACAGAGGTCCTGAGACAGCATACCATGATGTGACAATGCACTTGCTACCACCGGGGAACTGGACACTTGATTTTTTAATTAAAAATAATAAGAATCTGGGGACCACTGAAGTTTATGCTAAACAAATGGGCAGAATGGCATTTTGGAGTTGAGTGGGAGGATTTCAGTTTTCATTTGGTTCATTTTTAAGCGAGAGAGGTTGGTAAACGCTCACAGCAATTGGAGTAAGGGGGCAATGAAGTGATGGGCATTACTTAGTAGGACAAGCAGGTTGTCCACAAACAAAAGGGTGTTGTTGGAGAAGCCTCCTATATGGACACTTTTAATGTCTGGGGAATTTGGTATTGTGTCCCATACAAATAATAAAAGAGACAGTGGACTTCCTTGCCTAGTGCCACATGCTAGAAGGAAGGGTGCAGAGGTGGTACTATTTGAGAGAACTTGGGAACTGGGGGAAGAATACATGGCTTGTATCATGAAGTGGAAGGAGTGGCCTATACCCATTTGAACAAGAACTGCAAGCAAGTATCCCCACTCCACTGAGTTAAAGGCTTTATCAATATCTGTGGCGACTGCACCAGCTGGAGTGGAGGCATTATGAGCTATATGAATTAGACTGGTAAGGGTCCTGAAATGGTCTGAATTCAATCTTCCCCGAATATATCCTACTTGGGTAAAGTGGATAAATTGAGGTAACAAGGATTCAAGTCTGGTAGTGAGGATTCTTGTATTTATTTTACTATCTCTATTTATGAGTGACATAGGTTGGTAGATTGTTGGTAGAGTGGGGTCTTTGCCATGTATAGAAAGGACAGTAATTGTGGCTGTGGACATAGAAGGCAGGAATTTCCTCATTTTTGTTATTTCTGTATATAGGTGGCATAAGACAGGGAAGTGCTGGGGAGACAGGTGTTGATAACACACCCTGTGCCACAGGGGTGAGTTCTAGGCCCAGTCATCTTCAATGTCTTCATTAGCAACATTGCAGAAGGGTTGGAGGTGAAAGTATGCCTGTTCATGAATGACACAAACATCTGCAACAGAGTGAACACACCAGGGGGGTGGAAAAAATGAGGGATGATCTAAAATAGCTGGAAGAATGGTTAAGGGAATGATAGCTGGGTTTCAATGCAAAAAAGTACAAAATCATGCACTTGGTATACAGAAACCCAGGGGCAACATACCACTTGAGCGGGAAGGTATTAGCAACCACAAATCAGAAAAGGGACATGGGGTGCTCATTTCTAATGACCTGAGGGAAGCCAAGCAGAGGGATAAGGCAGTGGGGAAAGCCAGCAGGATGCTCTGGTGCATTGGAAGAGACATCACTAGCAGAAAGAGAGAGGTAGTATTACCCCTGTAAAGATCACTGTTAAGATTCCACCTCAAGTACTGTGTCCAGTGCTGGAGTCCCCACCTCTGGAATGACATAGCTAGGGTGGAGGTGGTACAAAGGAGAGCTACCAAAATATGCTGGGCCTGAATCAAAACCCCTATGAGGAAGAGCTCAAGGAACTAAATATGTACTCGCTAGAGGAAAGGAGGGAAAGGGGAGATATGATAGAAACATGCAAATGCATCATAGATATTAATAAGGTACAGGAAGATAGCATTTTCCATAGAAAAAGGTGCTCTAGGACAAGGGGTCACACTGTGAAGCCGGGGGGGGTGGGCTTATGGGAGATGTGAAGAAATACTTCTTCACAGAGAGGGCGGTGCATGCCTGGAACAGCCACCCAACAGAGGTGGTGGGTACTGAAATGGTAGCAGAATTCAAATATGCATTGGATAGACATGGGATACCCTGGAAGAAAGGCAAGAGGGGGAAGACAGGAGATCAAGTAGGGTCTGCAGAGGCACAGTAGGTGGGGAATATAGGGCAGACTGGGTAGGCCTAGAAGTCCTTATCTGCAGACACTTTCTATGTTTCTATGATGAATCTTAATGGTTAATTCTTCTCCCCTTTAGGCTTTGCATGCAGTAAAGACTTTTAGGGCTGCAGAGCTCTCCTGTTGTGTGAACAGGAGATCCTGGGTGATTGTTTGTGAATGGTCTAGTTTCAGGAGGTTTGAAGTAGTCAGGAAATAATTTAAAGATTTGACATCTGGAGAAGTAATGGAGGAGTAGAGGTTAAAATAAAAATCTTTCATGGCTTCATTGATTTCATTGGGGGAGTGTGCATGTTTTTCCAGTGGGGTGATGGAAAGATGTTGTGTGTCTTTCTACCTGCTGTTTCTTCAAGTGGTTAGCTAGTCATTTTTGTAGTGTTTTCCCTCCCTCCCTCCCTCCCTCACAGTTGCAGTGTTTAAACTGAAGGATAGCAAGTTCATCTTTGTGTGACGTTAAGGAACTGATGTTGTGACAAATTGTCAGAATTTCCTTGTGTAGATGAGAGTTAAGTGGATTTGGGACTGGATTTGAGGATAGCTTCTTTGGCAGCTAGCTGGTTTTCCAGAGAGGATAATTCTTGTTCTCTGGCTTTCGGATGGTGAGAGGCATAGCCTATGATGCATCCTTCTAGCATGGCTTTGAATGCTTCTCACAGTGTTGAAACAGAAGTGCCCCCATGGTCATTGTCATGAAAGAATTCTTTGGTGGCTTCTGTAGCCACATTTTAAACTGGCAGTCCTAGAGCAGAAGGGGTCCAGCCTCCAACTGAGGGATCAGAGGTTGTGTTGTTCAGTTATGTCAATTTGAAGAAGGGCATGGTCCAATATGACCAGTGGATTTATGTTTACTGCTATGACTTGTGGTGTGAGACATTGTGAGGTGAGCCACATGTCCAAATAGCTATAGGTGTCATGGACTGCAGAGTGGTAAGTGTAGTCCCGTGTTCTCAGGTTGTGCAGTCACCAGACATCTGTTAGGGCCTGGTTGGATATCCAGAGCTTGACCACTTGGGTTGCTTGGGTATGTGGTTCAGATTTCCCATGGCTCTTATCATAGAGAAATCTATGGTAAAATTAAAGTTGCCAGTTATGAGCAGGGGTGTTTGTGGGTCAGTAAATTTGGAGATTTGGGCAGAGCGGGTGTGGAAGAATTGTGGAGAATCCACATTTAGTGCATAATGATCGTCCACCATAAGAGGCCCTTGAGGAGTGTCAGAGTGCTAGTACCAAGCGGTGCTCTTTATCAATGTAGATTTATGAAATGACCTGTGTAAATCACCTGTTTTCTTGGCTTTGGCTGGGCTGTGGATTTCTATACCAACCTATCCTTTTTTAAGTATTTGAGCCTCTGATGGGTTGAGCTTAGTTTCCTGTGGTAATGCAACCTGTGATTTGAGTCTGTAAAGCTGTGTTAACACCTTTGTATGCTTAACTGTAAAATTCATTCACCTGAATTCCAGCTATAATATCAGAGATCAGCCATAGTGGAAGGTGTGGATGGGTACCCGTGCAGTGACGTGGTGAAAGACAGTGCACAAGGTGGAGAGATAGTGCCAAGAGACTCCCTTATACCTGTGAAACTTTTTATGACCTTAACACCAGCTTACACTTCTCTCATACCCCAGTTCCAGTTCCACTCCCACCATGCTTTCTGGAGGTCTGGAGTTGTTGCCACCATAGGGGATGGTTGTCCCAGGACATAACTGACACAGTTCAGGAAAAAGGCTCCACTCAGTTCAGTGAGTCAGTGCAGGTATCTGAAAAATCTGCTTAATTTATTCACCACAAACATTTGCTGAGACAAACACCAAAAACAATTCCCTCACCACAAATAGGGGCCAGGAATCTTCCATTGCTCCAGGCCTGCTCTAATGTCAGCTGCTAAAAATTCTGGGATTTCTGGTCTGAAAAAAATCTATATTTAGAGGTACCAGGTCATGTAAGGATCATTTCTAGCCCTTCTAAGGAAGACAATGTTTTTTGCACCCAAAGTGCAAATTTGGATGAGCTCCATACTTGGGTGTGGAGCTCTTAGTGCCTACTGTTCTCCTTAATATTGTAATATTGTATCCAGTCCTGATCTCTTCAATGGAAAAATACATTGAGGCAGCCAGATGTCTGCACACTAAGGACATAAAATTTATCAAGAAGTTGGGGGCAAGAGCTATTAGGAGAAGATAGTGTCCTTTAAAACATTCTCCTTGGGGACAATGATACTGATGAGGGACACAGTTTCAGTGTTCTGCATAATAAGGGGTGCTGGCAAGATTGAACAGACAGAGATCGGGGTGCATCATAAGTAGTGGAAATATTAGCTAAAAAGCTTTTTATATTGTGTGACTTGATTTAAAAAGCATCTTTTGAAGGAGAAATAAATTGAAACACAGAAGTCTGACAACATTTTATACTTCAAATTCCCACTCTCCACTGACAGAAATTCCATATTTAGGAGAGACCAAGGAATTTTTTGTAGTGAAATCCAGGATGTCCCTAACTATCGGGGGGTAGTTGAGATGTGTGTCATCAATAACCTCTCTCTGTGTCCTACCTGTAAGACAATTTGCTACACACCTGTTGTTGGATTTATGTTCATATCGTGCATCATTCCCTTTGAGGTTTCCAGGTTGTACGGTGTCAAAAGTCTTGCTAGAATCCAGATTAAGCATGATCCAATGGCAAATTTGCATTCAGTGATTGTGCCAAAATCTGGTGTTTTAGTTCTCAGAAGTACAACGTTTACAAACATAGCACCTGTAGCCAGCATCACGCTGTGTCTGGCTTCTCTGGTTCACATAGTTGTATCTTTATGATGAGCACCATTGGAACTCTTGAGTGGTCTTGTTCCCTCTGTCTCTGACTGAAACAGTAGCATCACAATGGTGCTTCCAAAGACATGAGCAGCATTCCCTTCCTTGCACTTATTCAGACAATGGCAGACTAAGGTGGTGTGAGGAAGACTGTACCAGTCACCACATGTTTTGGTTAGAACATGGGTAGGACAGGTTTATATGATTTAAATCAATGCATCCATTTGGGAGAGGGAGATGTGGGTGTTAAGTAGGATGTGGAAAGGTTGGTTAATTACACAGACACTTGGCACATAAAAGCCAGTAGATATACTCTAAAACAAGCAGGAAATATGTTTATATAACATATACTAATATCCTTGGTGTACTACAGAAAGTTCCAAAAAACTGTGTGACATGCTACTACATCCAATCCAGCCAGGACTTGGATGATGCAGAAAGATAGTGGGTACACAAAGTCCAACAGAAAGGGTGGCGCTACAGCAAAACTGACATAAAATGTATTTAATGTAATATATAATAATATCACTGGTGTACAAAAAAAAGTACTGAAAAAACTATGCAATGTGCTCTTAGATATGACCCAGCCAGAACACAGACACTTGAGAAATTGAGTAAGTATGGTAACACCTGAAGATCTATCCAAGAACAGTTAGAAAATGTGTTTTATAAAATATGTATTATTAATATCACTTGTAAAGTACAGAAATTCACCAAAAATTGTGTAGTGCACTCTTACAGCAATGATATGGACAACAGAAGAAGTGAGTGGGCACAGAAAAGCTAGAAAATAAAATTTAAAACAGTTGAAAAATGCGTTATCAATATATACCAATATCATTATCAGGTATATTGCACAAAGAGTACCAAAAAACTGTGCGGTTCACTCTTACGTTTAACCCAGCTGGGCATGGATGTTGCAGAAAGCCTGATAATTAAGAATGAAGATATCAAAAAAGTGAGCAGAAGGAAGGCTCAGTAACTTCACTAATATGCAATCAGTTCAGTGCATACAAGAGGCAGATGCCATAATGGAGGGAGTGGACACCATAGTATGCTAATTCTTATGGCACAGACCAGTCGCACTAATCACAAACACTATGGTAGCTGTTACATAAAGAAACAGGAGGCTTACAGTACCTCAGTGGTTGTGCTCTTGTTTAATGTGCTAAAACAGCGAAAGTCAAAACAATTATTGTAGCAAAAAGTGCAGATTGCAAGCACTGACAGAAATACAATGTCTATATGTAAACTAAAACACCCACTGACACCATCATAGGTGTTCTGTAACAGCTAGGCCTGCAGGCAGTGTGTGTACACCCTGGGTGATGCACTATATAGTGACATTTTGGCTACATACCTTCCTTAGAGCTTTATATAACAGTTACTATAATGTTTAAGGGTCTCAAAAAGCAGTTGGAAAATTCAAAATTGGTTCTAAATTGTGTACTGTACAATATCACAGTTCTAGATGAAAAAGTCTTAAAATAAAGTAATAAACTGCACAGTGTGCACTCAGTTCTGACCAACTTTGGACACAGATGAGACATACTCAAAGTAAGCACTGAAAGCACACAAATGGTGCACCAGCCTAGTTAAAAAACAATGAGCTACAAAGTTTAAGGTCTGAAGTTTCAAGTCCCCCTACCCCTGCTGTGCCCTGTCCATAAATCCATCTTTTTATTTTTTAACTGTGTGTGTGTGTCTGCCTGCCAGCCAGTCAGTGAGTAAAAAGTAACTAGACTTTTATGTGATACACACGGACAGAAAGTCTCTCTGTGGCTTGAGGTGTGATCTGTCAGTGTATGGCACAGGGGGTCTGGTGATGTCACTCTTCACTACCACCTCAAGAATCATACAGCACTGCAACTTGTCCATGCACCAGGCATGCATGTCATGTGGGCATCTAAGAATCATTGACGACTATTGAGAGTTATCATTCTTACTGTCTAGTAATGGCTGCATCATGTCATCATCTGTTGATCATGGGTTGTCAATGAATGTACAAAAGATGAAGAATAGAAGAAGAAAGTGATGGGGGGGAAGGTTAGATGAACGTTCTAACATGCCAGTTCAATTATCAAGCTTCATCTAGTACAAGTTCTGCAAGTGGTGGTGATGTAGAAGGAGCTGGTCATAATGGACAGGGGACTATGAGTCATAATCATGGGGCTGTGAGGGCAAAAACTGTTATGCAAATGATATAATAGCACAACCCCTCAAAATACAGTTCATTAGTTTGTAGAAATCCACCGGGTTCCCCTCCCATTGCAGTGCAAGCAGCCTTCCCTGCTTTTCATCCAGTGAATCTGGTGATGAAGCCATCCTATATAATCCATAAGCACATCATTTTCCCCTTTACTTCTTTAAGTGCTTCCATTTTCCCTACTCAAGGAAAACAACCGTTCAGAAATATAAATTCTAGATGTCTTAGTAGGCCAACACACACACACACACACACACACCCACCCACCCACCCAAACAGACTGAAATGTACACAATGCTTTGGGGAAAAATAACTACAGCCATGGGTTTGTTGAGTTATATTTCAACCCAAGTTACATAGATAGTGTGACGTGTCAGCATGGAAGTCATAGCAAGGCACTGGATGCTAAAACCTTTGACCTCAGCCATCCTGTTACCCTAAATGGGATCTGACAAAGGGTATGGCCCCTGGTGGAGCTTTAGCCTCTAAGTCATAAGGGGTGGAACCAGGGCCATGGGTTGTGTGTCCCTCCTTCATTGGATGGTGCTACACATGCAGACCATGGCAAAAAAGGCTTCATTCTTCCAACTGTCCCCTGTAGCAGGAATGCCAGCCATCTGGGCTCTCAGCTCTTGCCCATCTCAGGGAGAATGATCTGCAGGAGATATGAGTCTCCCTGTTTCCCTTTTGTACACTCCTTGTAAGAATAGTGTGCTGTCACAGGATGAGCACTGCTCCTGGTGCTCTTCCCCTTAAGCACTTCATGCTGAAAATTTCTCCACTGCACTTTGTAAGTCAGCTAAAACCATATCATAACCTATGTCTGACAAGAGCACACCTTACTGGGCATAGAACTGTGGTACAGTAGCAACTACAACATCATGCCTTAGGACAGTCCCACAAATAGAGTCCATAAACTCCACATGGCCAAGCTGGTCAACCTTAGGGCTTTCTCAACTGCAGCAGAGTTTCTCACATCACCAATGCCTCCGTGGCATGATGTGTGACCCCAGGCCAGTCTTCCTGAATAAAACCAGCGTCCTCCATCTGGTGCAACAGTTCTAGAGACTTCACCAGTCCCATATCATTTCCTCCCAGATGCGAGGACGCTGCTCCTGAGCTTCAGCCATGAATCACGGGACAAAGTCACCCATCTCATCCCTCAATGTCCTAGACAGCATACTCATAGTTATCTAGGGTCCAAGAAATGTTTCTGAGCCCCAAAGATCTGCCTTGCATGATTGGTCACCAAATGGATGAAGGTGTGCCAGCACAGCCAAACTTGCCTTAAATGGGAAACACCATTTGATGGGAGAAAAAAGGTTAAAGCAAATGTGGTTGCACATACAGTGGTAGCCGCCACCATTTTCAAATATTTTACACTGTGGCACCAGGCATCTTACTTAATGTTTTGCTTTTGTTGTTTCGTTCTGATATCTGAATTTTGCAGACACAAAAGTTTCTGCAGTGGCCTGCACGTGTCACTGTTCAATATTTATACTGAACAGGCATCACCCTTAGGCATGGTCTGGGGACAGCAGTGCAGAGGCACAACAAGTAATAGGTGATGTAGGTCAATAAACACTGTAATACACATTTTGTAACTGCATAGATTTATGATGAGGGTGAGTAATTTAAAACATTTTGTGCCATTCCCAGCAGAATACCCTGGTGGATGGAGTGATGTCCTTTGCAAACACTTTGAGCCTTTCCCAACTGAATACTAATGCCTGAACAGTCCAGGGGACACAACTTAAACTGAGGAGAAGTGCATAACTCTCAACCATTTGTCACTGAAATGAAAGGCAGTCACTCAAAATGAGATACAGCATAAGGGACACTTCCTTAGCTCACTAAGGAGTGGGGGTCTTTCAAACTTTCTGTCACATTCCCAGCTGAGAAGGTGCCCTTGGCAACACTGTCATTCCCAGCTGAATACTCAACAAGTCCAGATGCCAGGGTTTTCACTGAGGAGAAAGGCTCTTGGAAACACTCTGTGCCATTCCCACCTGAGGAGAGGGTGCCTCAGGAAACACTATGTCACATTCCAAGCTGAGTATAGCGACCCTTGAAAACAACCTGTCACATTCCCAGCTCAGGAGAGGGGCACTTAAAAACTCTGTCTCATTTTCATTTGAATATTTGAATCAGGATGTCAGGGTTTTCATTGAGGAAAGGGGGCCCTTGGAAACACTCAGTCAAATTCCTAGCTGAATATTTAATGAATCAACATATCAGGGTTTTCACTGAAGGGAGGGGCCCTTCATAACACTCTGTCATATTCCCAGATGAATACTCAACCAATCAGATTGCCAGGAGATGTACCATTCATTGAGGACAGGGGGGCCTTGAAAACACTCTGTCACATTCCCAGCTGAATACTTAATGAATCAACATGCCAGGGGATTCAGCATTCACTGCAGAGAGGGGGCGGTTGGAAACAGTCTGTCATATTCTCATTTGAATATTTAATGAATTGCAATGCCAGGGTTTTCACTAAGGAGAGGGGGCCCTTGGAAATACAATGCGCCATTCCCAGCTGAGGAGAGTGTTCCCTTGGAATTACTATATCACATTCCTAGTTGAGGAGAGGAGGCCCTTGGAAACACACTGCGCCATTCCCAGCTGAGGAGAGTGTTCCCTTGGAAATACTATTTCACATTCCTAGTTGAGGAGAGGGGGCCCTTGGAAACACACTGTGCCATTCCCAGCTGAGGAGAGTGTTCCCTTGGAAATACTACAGTATATAACATTCCTAGTTGAGGAGAGGGGGCCCTTGGAAACACTGAGCTGAATTTTCAAACTTCTAACATTGCTGCAAGCCCTGGGTGTGCTAAACATATGGTGCACCCAGCTTGCAGCAATCAAATGGGATTGTCTATCCCATGCGGCAATTGATGCAAGTTAGACCATCTTTTTCATAATTGTTTTTTGTCTCACAAGTTATTACTAAATAAAAAAAATCATAGCTTTCTCCCATCCCAGTAAGCCATCCTCTTATGACTTTAAAATTGTTGACTTAAAGAGAAATTTAATTGAATGTATTGATAGTTTCTGTTTTTTAAGGATTTATCTGGATAAACATTTCATGTTTGACATCTATATTTTTCAGTTAATTGAAACAACTCACAAGAGAATGGATATGTTGTATAGGATAGCTCAGTTGTTGGTTCCTGAGTCTCATACATTATTGGCAAATAGTCTGTTACTTTCAAAGTTTGACTGTGGTTGCATTTTTTTTATTTTTAATTGAGTAGTAAGTTGCTTAATACATGAAATACACTTTATAGTACCATCTGTAGGTTTGCAACAGGTATGAGATGATCTACACATCACTGCCTGTTATATAAGTCTATGGAATATATTTCACTTAACAACACATTACATATAAAGCTTTTATCCTTTTTCATAAAATAGTGTTAGGTTTAATGCCTGGTACACTGACTGAGAAATTTACAAGAAGTTCTAATTTGTTCTCCACTAGGTCTCAAGTCAGATATCCCACGGTCCATCTCACCCTTTGGTAAAAGATCTTTTAAATATAAGGCAGTTATCTGTTAAAAAAATTTGCCCCAGTCCATTTTGAGTGGTTGTAACCTGAATATACTCAGATCTAGTCTGTATAATGTTTTACTGCAGGATTCTAATTGTTGATGATTCATGTAAAGTTTTAGTTATACTTGTTCAGTGTTTTGTGTATACTGGTAGCTGCGAAAAAATGGCAGTTTTGCCAATGTGTTAACCAGTTTAAATAAAAGAAAGGAAATGGAAAATGAAATTAAATGAAAGTACTTCAATTCCCACTGCACTTCTTGTTTCCAAACAATGTGATATCATTGACAGTGACAATGAACCGTTATAATATAAGGAGTGTGAAGAAAACCTTGTGTCAATATTCCAAGCACAAGAGGAGGTGGCAGCACAGGACAGGGCAGCACCCACGCAGCAGGCCCCACCAGAGGACCTGAAATCAACTGAGCAGCTGACCTTTCCAGAAGACATAAAAGCATCAGTGCAGCTGGCCTGTCCAGAGGGTACTGAAGCACCCGAGCAGATGACCCATCTAGAGGACACAGAAGCACCAGAGCAGCTTGCCTGTCCAGGAGACAAGGAATTGGTTGAGCAGCAGGCTGGTCTAGAGGACCAGGAAGCACCAAAGCAGCAGGCAGAGGGCACACAAGGGAAAAGTGCAGCTCCAGAGCACCAAGGAACAGGGGCTGATGTGAAAACAGCTTGAACATGGAACAGAATGTGAGAGAGAGAGCCACATTTGAGCATTTAATTTGGAAGAGCATAAAATAATGGAAGCAGGAATGCAAATAAATGATTGATAATACGGAGCATCTAAATCAGGGCCACTCCATCTGCAGACAGTGATTCAAGATCTGAAAAGGGGAATGAGGAAGATTAAGCCCCCACACCATGTACAGCAACACCACTGGAGAGGCACAGTACACCTAGGGCTCAGTTCTCAAATGTTTTGAAATGTTACAAGCCCTGGGTGTGCTGAACACACAGTGCATGGGGCTTGTTGCATTCCCTGGATGGCAATTGGAATTCTTGATCCCGTGAGCCACATGCCATGAGTTAGACCAGGTTTTGCTGGTCTAACTTTGCTGATCTTTTTATGGGGTTTGAGCCACATATTTTGCACAAGCTGCCTTAAAGAGGGTAAAATGCCACAAATGTGTGTGACCTTTGAGAATAGGGCTCATGGTGTACAATGTGTTTGGGTTCTTACTTATCACTTGCTTTTCAGTGCAGCTGTTGATTTTTAGCTTGACATTCTACCTGTAGCTAGCTATGAGGAGGAGAAAGGGGGGAGTGGAGATAGGTTGCAAGGGTAACCTTACACAAAGCACAAAAACATGGACTATCATACACAAATGTTTATTGGTTTTTAGGTGTTGCATCTTAAATGTGTACTCCCCATCACTGACGGCTACACAACCATGCCAAACTGAGCAATTGTTCACAAGGCACCTAGTGACAAGCTAAATAATTATAAATTCAGCATTTCCTTGTTCAACATTGGATGGCACATTGACAGACTGATAGCACATTGTTGTGTTCTATAGCATTCAATATTTTATGAAAGCAGCAATGGCTACCACTGCACCCTTCAAAAACCTTCAACTTCCATCAGCCAAGCATCTCAATCTGACCATCTGTCAGCCCCTTGACCCTAGCAGTTGTGGCAGCCCTAATGTGGAACAAGAATGAGCGTTGAAACCTGCCAACTTCACATCTAACCATCTCATGGCCTTTTTTAGAATGAGGTGACACTGGAATGTCAGCAATGGAGTCCCATCTACATGGTTGAAGAATATGCACACCTCCCCGTCCTTATTGCCAAAAATTCTAGGGCAAGATGTGTAAGCTTGATTGCACCCCTGTGGGAAGCCTCAGACTACATCAGCACCCCAAATCAACCTGTCTGTCTTGCTCCTTCAGTGTTGGTAAAACACCCCTTTCTGGGTCACCACCACATCCTTCTCCCCCAAAGCCACTGCAACCCATGGCATCTTACTCAGCTGGAGCAATCTGGACACCCAAAAGGCTCCACAGAAGGCCACCAAGAATGCTTTGCAGAACAACAAAACCTCCAATGGCTAGAAGCACACCATGGCAGTTCACCACACACTTGTTCCAGCAGGAGCAGACTAATTGGCCTATGTCTGTCTGGTCATTTTAGAGTATCATGGGATCATCCCTCAAACATTTTGCAACATAAAAAAAAATTCCCATGTGTTGTTATCCAAATTAGGGACCTAGGAGAACCATGAAATACCTGACAAACGCTGGCCCATTGCCGCTGGAATCAAACCATCTAATTTCATCTGCACTAAATAGTGGCATAGCTGGTCCACCAGGATCTGCTATGTGTTCTGCCACCTCTGAGCCTCCCACACAATCAGAAAATTCTCAACACCCATCCAGTTGGTCATCCATGTGCTTGCTACTAACGAATTCCTGAGTATCTCCCAGGCTTCTGGATCACCAAGTCCCAAAGGTAGGCTGGGACTTCCCTGGGATACATCCCCTCTTCTGGGGCCAGCTCCCAGAACCTCTGCCACAACAAATGATAAAGAATGTCAGCAGTACTATTATCCACACCTGGCATGTGCAAAGCTTTAAACTGGATATTAAGAACTAAATGTTTTAGCACACAAATCCACATGGGTTCATCAAGAAGCCCTTTGGCCTCTAGCTGCCCATTAATGGTGTGAACCACCTCACCCTCACCCCATTCTATCAATCTGACTATGACGGAAAAAATTTCCAACAATGTAACCTTCTGGGTCAGACATGCTTCCACCTAGGACAGAAGCCACTGCCCTGCATGCTTCTCCCCTTGAAAGTAAGCTACAAAGCCCCCAGATAAATTCACAAACAGCTCAAGCTGTTGGCTGGTGGTTACTTCGGACCATATCAACCCCCTACTGGATCAGTTCAAGAAAGTCAGCCACACACCCTGGTCCTCTCTCACACTCTTATTCAACTGGATCCTGTGGTGAGGCTTTTGACATCCTGTGCCTGCCTTCATCAAAAGATGCAGGAAAGTCTTACCTATGGGAATTTATTCTTTATAAGTAAAGTTGAGATGGCCCGGCAACTGCTGTAGTTCATGCAAGGCAATCTTGTGTGACTTCTTTGTCACCCTAGCCAACAATTCCCTCAGCACCACCACCTTATCATTCAGTAAATCAAACTCTGTGGCCACTCTGTTAATGTTGATGTCCAAGAATGTCAGTATAGTGCAGGGACCCTCTGCCTTGTCCTGGGCCAAGGGCACCTCGTGTTGACACATACGGACTGGAAAGACCCCATTATGTGCATGCAGTCTCTGGTTCCTGGCTTGCCCATGAAGAGGAAGTTGTTCAGAAAGTGTAATATCTACATACAACCCACCTCGCATGTGGTTGCCCAGTGCAAGAAAGTGCTAAACTGTTCAAACACAGCACATACCACAACACAGTCAATCTGAATATAATTGTCAATACAGTGCTGACAATTAAACTTCATATACAACACATCCCTGTCCATTGGGTGTACCATCAAAAGACACAATGCAGACTTGATGTCCACCTTAGCGTCCTGCCCCACTGCCTGAACCACATCTACTGCCTTATCAAATAGCACATAAGATGCTGCCATGTAATAAAGATTAATATGATCATTGACTGAGTCATCTTCCAGGTAAGACAAATGATTAATCATCCTGAAGTCAGTCTGCACCTTCTTAGAAACTAAGGTTAATGGGTGACACCCTGAAGACCAGTCAGTGCAGTGCAGCAAATGGCCCATTAATCCTCTCTGCTGCAATATCTTTTGCCACATTGGCCTGAATCACTTCCATTAATTCCCTGGCAGATGTCAGGATCTCAGCCTCATAAGACTTTCGCGGGCCATAATACAGTATTATAAAACTTCCCCTGAAGACATCTGATATGGTGCAAGTAGCCACATGATATGGTTAAACACTCAACTAGGCCTCAGCGTGATGAATTATTATTGGCCTTTGGAGGACCTTTGTGCAAATTCCAAAAGGACCATGGCATGGCATTGTCCAGTTTGCACTGGTTGAATGGCTACAGTCAGCCACATGCCATGCACTCATGCTTCTAATTACATTGGTCTACCCCAAATGTCCCCTCTATAAAATGATAACAGCACCCCCCCGCCCCTTCCCACTAGTGATCTGTCCAACTTTTCTTGGAAAACGACTGTCAGTGTGCTGACCCCCTCCTTTGCTGAGATCAGCTGTCCACAACAATGGAATGGCAAACGTGTCCCAGGTCCCAGATCCTGGCTTTGCCGTTTTGTTTTCTGCAATAAAGTTCTTTGTTATACTCTAACCAATCACACCTCAGTGTGATGGCATGCAGGGACATCAACTGGCTATAGTAATTCCATAAATGGACTGCCTTAACCATGTTAATCCGAATCAGTATGCCCACAGAAATTGCAAAACCAAATGACCAATTTTTCCAGATCTGGTGTATAATAACCCTTTTCTTAACTTTCATACCTTGGTCCTTGCCTTTTTATTTTCTCTACTCATCCTCTAGCTCTTTGGGCATATTAAGCAAGGTGAACATGTCCTTGTATTTCACATTACCTGTCTGCTGCCTAACATTGTAAGAAATATGGGATCCCATTGACTCCTCCACAATAACATAGGTCAGAGTGATGGGTTCCAGCCTACCTTGTACTACCAGAGTAGGAGGTGAAACCACCACAACCTGACAGGTACTGTAACCTGCCCTGCTGGATGGGGTTCCTGCTGCTTCTGCTTCTGCACCTCAGTGAAGGTCGGCACCTTACTGAGCTTTTTTATGAGAAGTAACAGTTCGCATTAGGGTACCACTGGCTGGGGAAGGGAGCTGGGTTTGGGCCTGCCAGCTGTTAGATTGAACTGTGGCAGAACCACTGGTGAACAGGGAATGGTATGCACCACAGGCAAAGGTTCCCCTTCTTTGCACTCCTGGGGTTTGATAAAGGCTAGCACTCTGTCAATCTTTTGCTCAGACAGCAATGGCTGTGAACCTGCTGTGTTAACCTGTTGGCCAAATAGAGCTGCTAGACACTTTGGAAGAGCCAGACCTATTGGCTGTTTGGATGACCAGAGCCAAGACTACATGTTGAAGTGGTGGTCTGAACCAGCCAGGCCCACAAGTTCAGATGGTGGTTTTAACCAGTGCCACAATCAGGACTACTGCCTGACTTGGTCATCTCAGCCCTTACCCATGGATTGCCAGAGGCCAGTCCTGTGACTGGCATCTGGAGAGGGTTGGGGGCCCCCCTCTCCTTGCAGACTGCTCTCCTCCCCCTTCTCTGGCACTTGGGCCTAACTCACTCTTTTTTGATTTGGAACCTCAAAAATTCAAAATAAGGTTGCCCTCATCTCATCAACTCTCTAATTCTTTAAATGTGGGATACATTTTGGGGGATTTGGAGTGATGAGTCAAGACATATGGGCTTGATTTTGAAAAGACTGAGAATGTCGCAAGCCCCTGGTTTGCCAAACATATGGCACACAGTGCATGTGGTATTCTGTCAGCACTAACTGGAATTTTCACTCCCATGAGCCAAATACCTCAAGTTAGGCCACCTCCTTCCAAGCCTAACTTTGTGGCATGCTGAAGAACTTTTTTATGGGGCTTGCACCAAATATTTGGTGCAAGCCGCTGGAAAGAGTGGAAAGAGTTGCAACTGCACCTGATGTACTAAAATGGGTGAAGTTGCGCTGAAGGAGTTTGGTGCACCTGATGTACTAAAAATGTGTGAAGTTGCACTGAAGGAGTTTGGTACACCTGATGTACTAAAAATGTGTGAAGTTGCACTGAAGGAGTTTGGTGCACCTGATGTACTAAAAATGGGTGCAGTTGCACTGAAGGAGTTTGGTGCACCTGATGTACTAAAAATGTGTGAAGTTGCACTGAAGGAGTTTGGTGCACCTGATGTACTAAAAATGTGTGAAGTTGCACTGAAGGAGTTTGGTGCACCTGATGTAGTAAAAATGGGTGCAGTTGCACTGAAGGAGTTTGGTGCACCTGATGTACTAAAAATGGGTGAAGTTGCACAGAAGGAGTTTGGTGCACCTGATGTACTAAAATTGGGTGAAGTTGCACTGAAGGAGTTTGGTGCACCTGCACCAAAGAATGGGATTGACACAGTGCTTGACACAAGCCCTGCGTCAACCTTTGAAAATCGAGCCCCCATGTTCTGAAAACAGGCATCCCACCATGCCTTCCTTCTTGCTTGGGCTAAGGATACCAGATGTATCTTAAAGTCTGCAGGTGCTGCATTACTCTTCTGGCCATCCTGAACCACTCTATAATCTGTGAAAACACAAGGTACACAAAACACCAGACCCCCTGTCTGCAATATCCAGTTTCACTATCAACTACTTGCAGAGTTTTATGATAAATCTCTGCCTTTTTATGTAAAGGATGCACATTCCTCTGCCTTCTTTTTTTATTCATTTGAGAGTCTAAACAAAATAAATCTGCCCACCTTGGCCAGCTGTTCATTGAACCCTTTTTATTTTAATTGATTTTAATGTCAATGTCTACTCCAGAGCTACATATCTACACAGACATTTCTTATTCTTGTATGTTTTTCTTTAAGAAACAACATGAACTACCCCATACACATTATTTTCAATTGCACTTAATAGTAAGACTTACCATTTGCTGTGCTTCATTTTTAATGATATTTTCCATATATCACCCACACAGAGGCAGAGTCTTTTTTGCAAATAGGTCTGCATGCCAAAATGTTACAGTAAAATGATTTAATAATGCTCTAGTGATGTAAATCACATTGCCAACATTGCTGGTGTCTGCCTACCAGCCCAGAATTTATTAAAAATAAATCAGTGTATGAAAGCATGGAATATCACACAGACAATGTACGAAGGGTTATAATCCCTAAAGTCCTAGACAAACTTTGCCAGTTAACAAGAAGTTGCTTTGTCAACCATTTTATTTATTTATTTATTCATGTATGTATGTAAATATGTATTTATTTATTTGTGTTTTACCTTCATAGCAAAATTAGCACAGCGGCACTCCCAGCCTGACGGCATATGTTAGCTATGTTAAACAATATGAAAACGACAATGCCTTATTTGAATTAATTTCCTTATTAAAATAGAATTGGGGCTAAAGTATGAGGGGGAAGCTATTATTAAAGTCTTTAGAGACTATTCTGATGTAGATCAACCAGTATATGTAGTCATGAATGGAATTAAAATGGCAAGTAGAGTGTAGGCTAGTCTGCATGCTCTACATTGTCTAGGCCTTGAGTTCCCCCACCCACCCCATCCCTTGAGCTCTGTCATATATTTTGGAGCAGCTACCTATAATAAAAGGAATATGATACATGGGGTGAGGTAAAGAAATTAATTATGGATCTAAAATCAGAGTTTAAACAAACATAATCTCAACTTGATTAAACAATATTATCTGTTTTTGGTATAAACTCCATTAATAATGAATATAATAGGAAACTTAAAGCAGCTATCTGTTTTTTGATCCATAATGTTACGAAAATACCAAAAGACATTGGCATCATTGATTCAGTAAATAGAAGGAATGGAGAACTAGGGTCACAGATTGATATTTACATTAGGGGAAAGGAGTTGGTTGAAGCTATAATGGAGAAAGCTCACTTGATGGATGACAAGGGAATACACTTTACATATTGAGATGATTTACAACCACTTGATCAAATTAACAGACTGAATGAAGAAGTTAGCGTAGGTCAACAACCTCTACATAAGAGTGGACATATTTGTATTATTTCATGGAACATCTCAGGCATTTCAGCTAACCTTGGGGATATGGAATTGGGGAATTTTATTAAACAGCTTGAGCTTGTTTGTCTTCAAGAAACCTGGGCATGTGAAGAAATTACTGAGGTATCACTGGATGTGACATAATAAATGTCCGTGCAATAAGCAGAAATAAATATGGTAGACTTCTGATGGCTTGGCAATTTATGTTAAAATGGCACTGGATATTAACCTGTTACAAATCCTTAATAAAAATTAATATATGGTAACTATTTTAGTGAATTTAAGGTCTATCCCTATATTACTTATTATAGTCTATATCCCCTTGCGAGGCACTTATAATCATAGGGAAGAAATTTGGGATATTTTACTTAAGAAAGCTGAAGATAATTTGTTCCTGTTCCCAAATGCAGTTGTTCTCCTAGCTGGTGACTTTAATGTGAGGATAGGCCAGTTTGATAACCTGGACAGCCTTGGAGAAATATCTCCTCTTTCAGATTCATAGGCTAGAAACACTTCAGAACTGATAGTTAATGAAAATGGGAGAAGGCTTATAAAAATACTCACTATCAAACATGATGGTAATAAATGACAGGTTAACCAATGACTCGATATGGAATAAAACTTATTTTGGACCTTGTGGTAAGAGTACTATAGATTATTTCATTCTTTCCCCAGAGAATTTTGATATGTTTGTCAGCCTCGATGCTCAAATGAGGCCAGAAAGTGACCATGCCCTCTTGTTTTAACACTAAATATTCCCTTAGAAGACACCCAAGAAAGTCTTCCATCTTGTACTGCAAAACTTGAATTTAACAATAACAGAAAGCAAATACAACTTCACAAAATTCATAGTATAGCTGATTTAAAGTTCACCAAAGAAACTCTAAAGAGTTTTTCACATATTATGAAAAAAATCATCCCTTAAAAAAAACATATAATTAATTTTTTTTTTTTTGCAAATCAAGCAGTATATGTGTGTGTGTGTGTGTGTGTGTATATATATATATATATATATATATATATGTGTGTGTGTAATTAGAGGCAAAAAACAGTTTACTGCACTAGTTAGGGTTGTTCCACAGTGATAAAAGTGAGAAATTTGGTGTTGGGGTTGGCCCCCTTGGACCCCTAGCCCACCCCCAACCAGCATAGGGTGCACGTTGGGGTCATTGGCTAACTCTCACACCATCACATGTGTAAAGAAGCAGAGGTATAGGAGAATGGGGTCAGAGTTAGGACCGACGATCCCAATGCGCACCCCAATGCCGGTTGGGGGGTGGGCTGGGGGGTCCAAGGGGGGCTTTTAACACTAACACTGAATTTTCTTACCTTTGTCACTGTGGAACAACCTTAACTGATGCAATAAACAGAGTTTTTGTCTCTAATTTCCCTTCTTTTTGAGAATGAGGACAATAAATAGTGAATGGAATGTGGTGGCAGAAGCATGGGGCCCAAACCCACCACATGATGTCTTGTTACATAGTAACAGGAACTGCAAAGCAAACACAAGTGGCAATGGTTATGCACATGGTAAAGCAAATCTAAATGGTAAAGCAAACTTTTATAGAAATGCAAGCGTAAAGTGACGCCAAAGTGAACAGTGACACAAATGGACATGCAAGCATGTACAAATATGCAACTGGTGATGCGCACAATGAGGGCACCAGTATTGTAAATGCAAATTTTAAGTGTTACAGCAACAAGAACGCCAAAGGTAAGAGAAATGAAAAAGGGAATGGATGCGCGCACGTACATGCAAACCGTAATGAGCACTGGCACGGTACTGCAATTGTAAATGCAAATGGTAAAGTTAACATGAACAATAATGTCAAAGGAAAGAGAAACATAAAAGTGAATGCAAACACATACGTAAACGCAAACTGTAATGCACACGGTAACATAACCGCAGTTGTAAATGCAAATGGTAACTGTAACAGCATCAGTAACGCCAAAGAAAATAGAAATGCAAAACCAAACACAAGCACGTACAGAAAAGCAAACCGTAATGCACACAGGCACTGGAACGCAATTGGAAATGCAAATAGTAACAGCAACAAAGACGCAAACCGAAACAGAAACACAAATGCAAATGAAAGGGGTGCCTGAAACACAAACAGAAATGCAAACACAAACAGTAGTGGAAACGCAAATGGTAACAGTAATGCAACCATAGCGCAAATGAGAATGTGAAGGGTACTTTGCAGATACACGGGAATGGTAATGCAAATCGGTACAGAAACGCAAGTGGCAACGCTAACTGTTACAGTAATGGAAGCGCACACCCTGTGTTTGCCCAACAGCTGCATAGAGAAAAACAGTATGTACAAAGAATGCATGCATAATAATGGGCCTCGGAGCAGAAAACAAGCAGTTGGAATACTAAATTGCTTTTATCTCAGGAACCGTATGACGCAGAAAAAAAATTTAAATTTCACATGATTCATGAGCTTCCGGGCTAGGTTTTCACTGAATGCATAGCCCATAGGGCTACATATTGTCATGATGAAAATTCTGTATCTCGCACTGTTTTCGAGATACGAGCCCCAAAAGGCGTGGCGTACGCCACCATGTTAGTCTATGGGAAAAAATGTCAACTTCAGAGTACTGTAACTTGGCAGCTATGCAATATTTTTTTTCACCAAACCACCAAAAGGCACATCTGTGAGATGTTGGCTGCCTTCCCTCCAAATATCAGCCCAAAAGACCAAATGTTTCTTTTGCAGCAGGGTGGCAAAGAACTCCTGTCATTTTGGCCATAGTCTGGAAAAGTAGTGTCACAATTTGTGACACTTTTCACAAAAATTTGTAAAAGTGTCGCAGGTGCGACACTACTTTGCGACACTACTGTTTCCAGAAATCTGAAAAACATATTTCTGGGGTGTTTAACCCCAAAATAAAGACATTGCTAGCATCCTCAGGGTCCGACTAGGTGAACACGGAAAGAATTGTATCCATAGAGGGTCCCAATTTTAAATGGCAAGCATTTTTCTGATTACTAACTGAAAACAAAATGGCGGATTTGCGACACTACTAGGGCCATTTGCGACACTAAAAACTGCATTTGCGACACTTACAAACTTTCTGTTAACTTTTCCCTTTGACTTATAATGGGAACTTGTTTTTTGAATAACTTTTGAATCGTTTAATATTTTTTCACGAAATCTTCAAAAGGCACATTGGGGATCAGGGCTGCATGTTCCCTGAAGTTTTCAGACCAGTCATGCAAACTGTGTGACCTAGTACGAAAGTTGGCAGATCCCAAGAACTTACCATGCCCAATCGTGATTCCCAAATTTCAGGCAAATCCGTTGAATGGTGGCAAAGTTATTAAGGTGCAAAGTTTCACCCTTTAACCCTAAAAGTACTACTCTACCATAATACATATATATATATATATATATATATATATATATATATATATATATATATATATATAATGATTCTATATCTCTCCACAATTCACCCATCCTCATGATTTAATAAAAATTGCCACCTAGGAAAAAAGTTAGCAAAGTTAGTAAGGTGGACTAAAAAGTATCTCTCTAAGAAAAACATTGAAAATTTGAATAAGGAAAGAAAAAAAATATATACAGTAATTGATTCTTTCAAATGGAAAAAAATGCTTTCAAGCAGAATGTTTGGAAAAGGTGCTGTATACACTGGAATGTGGAGATGGAACTCAGTTCTGGAAGCTGGTAGTTAAAGGTGTCAATAACTTTGCTTGTCCTATTGCAGTACACATATCAGAAGATAGGTGGTTTGGCCACTTCCAAAAGTTCTTTTTCAATGAGCAATAGATGATCTGAAGTGGAAAATCTTGATGTATCTGCCTCACCTTTAATTATTTCTTTGGGGAGGTGGAGGATGCTTTAAGTAGTGCATTGAGGAAAATACCTGGTCCTGATGGGATCCCAAATGAAATCTGTAAACTTCATCTTAATATCTGCATCCCGGTTCTTACCAATTTGTTTAACAAATGTTTAAAATGCAAGCATATTCCAGAGTATTGGACCAGGAATAGTATAATCCCAATTCATAAGAAAGGGAATGCATATGACCCCCCAAATTATTTTCCTGTCAGCCTCCTGGACACAATTTCTAAACTGTTTTCCAAGATTATTCTGAATAAACTGTTAGTTTGGATTGATAATAGTAATATATTGGCAAGATGTCTGGCAAGCTTCTGAAAAATGTCCTCTATGGTAGATCATATATATGCTATGCAACATTTGTTTGAGAAATATATCTCCATAAGAAAATGTCAGCTACTTGTTGTTTTTGTTGATTTTTCAAATGCTTTTGATTATGTAGACAGGGAAAACTTTGATAAAATATAATATAGATCATGCATTATTGATCCCTATAATTTAATTGTAGTCAAATAACACAACAACTGTAAGATGTGACAATGCAAGCAATTTGTCTAAACAGCTGATCTCTCACACTGGTATGAAGCAAGGCTGTTTCCTGGTTCCATGTCTCTTTAATTTATATAATAATAACCTCTTGATCAAATGCTCATATCCAATATACAGGACTTAGTTGAAAATGAGTCATATGTTCTAACAAGCTGCATCCTTTTTAAAAATAAATTTTATCAAATCAAAAATATTTCCATTCACCCCAGATAAATAACACTGATTGCCCTTTATTGGCCTATGTGGATGATCTGGCTTTGTTGTCACTAACTAAGGTAGGAATCCAATGTAAGTTGGTTAGGTTTGATGAAATGTGCAAAGTATTAAGACTTAAGATCAATCTTTCCAAAACCAAATTAATGATTATGAATTCTAAGAAAACCTACTCTTGCTTCCTTAATAAAAAAAAAAATAGACCAGCTCGAACAATGTGCATACTTAAGGAAATTGTTATATTACACTGAGAACTGGTTTCACCATTTTTACTCTCAAACTGCCAAAGGGAGAATTAATATTAGAGGATTACTGAAATTGAACTATAAATATTGAGGCTGGTCAGTGATCCCTGCTTTAAAAGCAGATGAAATGAAATTTACCTCTATGTGGTCCTTCATCCACTGTTTAAAATCTTTATAATTTAACAGATAATTATTACATCTCCATAGGGAGAGACCTTTTTTGAAACCTAGCTGAAGAACAAGGTGCAAGGGGGAATGATCAGATAAAATGATAGGGTGGATTGTACAGTTTTGAGTTAGATTGGCATGCTCCTGGGAAATCAAGAGCCAGTCTATTTGAGTATAGAGGGCATAAGGAGTTGAGTAATGAATGTAGGTCCTATCTACAGGGTGTAAGTATATCTATGAGTCAATCCAACCCATTTCCACAAGGTAAGATTTCACTAGGAATTGTATCAGGGTAAGATGGGGGGGCTGGGTACATAGTATCCCTGTTATCCAGTGTTGTATTAAAGTCTGTGAAGATCACCAGACTGACACTCTGGAAGGTAATGATCTGTTGGAGAAGTTTCTTGACAAAGGAGGGGGTAGATCCTGGGGGGTATATACAGACTGACTAAAGTGAGTGCCTGATCTTAATATATTCCTTTAGCCATAGCCAGGAATCTGTTAGTATCTGTTTCAGAGGCAGTTAGCTGAAAAGGGTTACTATGTGAAATTAATGCTGCAGTACCCCTTCTTTTACTGTTTTGAAAGGAAGAAGCCACCACTACAGTGAAGCCGAAGGACGATAATTTAGAGTGCTCTTTAGTGGACAAATGAGTTTCTTGAAATAATATGAAGGTGGGTTTAAGTTTCTTAATAGCAGCTAGTGTTTTAGATATTTTGCTTGGGTTATTAATACCATTAACATTTTGGGAAAATAGTCTCAGGGACTTAGCCATAGTGCATTTTTTTGAACAAAGTTATCCCCTGATATGGTTTCAGTATTACATCTAATAACAGAAAATCATGTAGACAATCCCCTGGTCAAAGAAAACCCAGACTGAAACCTCAGGTGGACAATTAAGCAAACAAGTAGGTGGCATATACTCTTATGATTGTGGCAACAACCTTCTGGAACTATGCATGTCTAGTAAGAAAAATGCTAAATAACCAGAGAACTTTTGTGCTTGAACAAGAACACATAACAGCAACAAGAAACTACATAGGTACAAAAACAGAAGAACAGAAAACAGTTGTGATCCATCCAGCACTGGCTCCTAAATTCCATGTGGGAAGTCAATGCAGAATAGGGCTTCCAAAGGAGAAGGGTACATATGGCAATCCTCTTTGAGAGTGAGATCATATAAGTAAACAGAAAATGATGGGACATGAGATGGCTGCCTGAACAAACATGGCTGGCTGCTGCTTCCATTTCTATCCCTATTTTAAATTCTTAAATCCACCCTTTTTCATTAAAACATGGTGATATACACGGCTCTAGGATAGAAGATTACTGCTGGGTGACTCTTTGGGTGATTTTTACTTGCCGATGGATTCAGAAATAAAGACATCGCTCCCAAAGCATACCCATGCCACCTACCCCAGGATGACAGAAATCTTCTAAGTGCTCCAAAGTGAAGACAGAAGGTGTCACCAGCAACTCTTCTCCCCAGGCTGCACTAACAAAGGCCACATTTCTCAAGGAGCTTTCACCTATGAAATAAACTTTGCAGCCCTTGGCATCAGAGCTGCAAATTCTGTGCACTTCCCTGGATCATTAACCTGATGAACAGGGGACAACAAAACCCACATATACTCTCTTGATGACTGGTGGGCCAAGATGGACCCAGAAATAGTCATGCTGTGGCAGTGATTGAGGAAAATGAAAGGCCAAGTGGAAGATCTGGAAGGCCATTCCAGGAGAAACAACCTGGTAGTGCTCAGTCTTCCAGAGAGCAAAAAGGGATGTCTCCAATTTCATTCATGCAAATGTTCTGTGAGAAAATAGCAGGCCCTTCTCCTAACGGGCCAAGCTATATTATCAAACAGACTCATCAGTCCCTATGACCAGTGCCCCAACCTGGCTACCTCCCAAGGGCTCTCATTTTCAAACTTTTAAATTACCACG
This sequence comes from Neoceratodus forsteri, assembly GCA_016271365.2. Lineage (NCBI taxonomy): Eukaryota > Metazoa > Chordata > Ceratodontiformes > Ceratodontidae > Neoceratodus > Neoceratodus forsteri. The sequence continues at coordinate 824,637,790 of CM057450.1, read as the reverse complement.
ATAGACAATATATCCTAGAAAAAATTAAAAATATGCAAGAGCTGCAATGGGAAGGGAAATTAATTAGGGTGGTTCAAGATCTGCCATATACTGTACACCAAAGGAGATCAGCACTCTACCCATTGGTGTCTAAACTCATAGAGACTAGTATTCGATACCGGGTGCATTGTCCAGCTATGTTACAGTTTTACCACAATGGTAAAGGGCACAGCCATGATACTCTGGAATTTGCAACCTCTGCTTTAAAGAAACTCTCCCCTGACCTATTTAAGTGACTGCTGGCCCAGAGAGATGCCTGTTGCTCCTGCACTGCTTGTTCTGGGCACCTCATTTTTTTTGTCTGATTTCTTTGTCATAGACTTCTGAATTCAAATAACTTAGCCACTCTATTCGGACATAGCTCCACATAATTTGACAACCTGGCAGCGGTCTGTGGAACCAGCATCCATATAGACAAGCAGTGCCTTATTGCTCAACTCCACACCTGCTTATTTTCCAACGTCTTGACTGTCTAAGGGGGAGGCAGTTAGTTATTACCCTTGGGATTGTACAATTTCCCTGTACTGGGTTGGAAGCGGGTTTGCAACTCCTGGCTGGCTATAGATCATAGTTATTTATATGCACAGTTGAACGTTGGATTGTCCAAAGACTGCTCAGCACCGGGAGTGAATGATAAGCACCAATCTGTGCTAATGATCACCAGAAGATAAGCAGGAGCACTTTCTGGTTTTCTTTTATTTCTGTTCACCAGAATTCGATTTACTGGACCTTGCAAAAGGTCCTTGGAGATTATTTCTGAACTCAGGAACATGTAAGCATTAATCACCAACAGAGGAGGGCTCTGCCGGTGGATTAATGCCCGCTGGGGGGGTTGGTGCCTGAGGGGTCCAACCGCCCAGCGAGCATTAATCACTGGCAGAGCCCGATGCTGGAGGTGATTAATGCGCTTGTAACATAGGCTCGTTGCAGCAGCAATGAGCCTATGTTACTGGTGTGTGTCTCTCAGTGCCGGAAACCCTACAGGGAGACAGAGACAGTTTGGAGAGTGGCAAGGGTTTTGTGGTGCCGTGTTGCAAACCCATTACAATGCACATACTAACTGAGGAGCGAAAACCCAGCAGATAACTCGGTTCACAATACAGAAGCGGTCTTCTCCTCCCTGCCAAGTAGCAATACACACAACCAGGCAGGCGGCTGCTCTGTCTGGCAGATTGCTTAGCCAAACTCACCGAAGAAGGGAGGCAAGTGTGACACGGTGTCCAGGAAGGCACGGGTGTCGATCACCTTATCAGCGGGGAGCTGCTTGACCTGGTGGTCGAGAAGCACAGCCATGCTTAGATGTGAGGTGGCACCAAGCTGGACTGCAGGGAACCCAGTTTGTGCCTTCCTCTGGTAGCCCTGTTCACAGGAGTCTGGCTGTGGCACGCGGAAGCGAGCAGTGGGGGGCTGCGGCTCTCGAGCACCGTGGGTGGCATCGTGGTGACAGATCAGGCAGCTCCTCTGTTGCCACAGTGGTGACAGGTGTACCTGAGTGGGCGTTAATCAGGGTTAATACCCGCCGTTTGTGTCACCTGTGCCACTTCGGCCAATGCGGCTGCTCCGTTTCACTACTCTCTGGTATGCCATGTTACAATATGTTTTAGACTGCTTTTCCTTTAATCCATGCAGATGAAGCTGCTACAGTATGAGCCTTTTTGAAAGACCAATGGACTGTTCTGTTTTTTAAGATCCAGACTAGAAACATAGATAATAGGATGTGGGGGCTTTTCCTTTCTGCATATTATTTGAGATATTTTATTATAAACCTACTCATTCTTACCAGTTCCTGAATTATCCTACAAAAGCTATATGGGCTTCCTTATTATTCTCACTCTACATTATCTAACTCAAGGACTGGGTAGAAGCCTGCATGGTCCTGTTTACAACATGGTATATTTAATTTAAATGTATTTCTTAGGAGAAGGATTTTGGGGAAGATTTCTACTATACTAACTATAGGGACGGGGGGATACCAATTGTGGAAAGTTATGATTAGGGATCACGATCTTAGGGATTAGAAGAGGTTAGTTGGCAGGACTGGGGGAAGGAGTTATTCAGTTTTTTGACTGGGTTTGGTTTTTGGGTGGGTGGGAGTGTTTTTTTTTCCTTTCTTCAACTTTGGGGCCCATCTTAAGTACTGGAACTTTGCTATTCACATTTAACTTGGGGCCCAGACATTTACATCTGTGCAAGTTTTGGGGGAAAGTTTGTATGCCTGTTTTTTTTTTTTTTTTTGATTCAACCTCTAGCATCCCTCCTAGTGGGTTTGGTCTCTTTGCCTTATTTATTTAGTAATTTATGCTCCACATCTCGATATTTAGTTATTACAGGGGATTACTGAAGACGCTGGAGGTTGTTTCCTCTCTATTCAGGGTGTATCTGGGTCTTTACTCGATGGAGCCTTCTTTGTGGTCTTTGTATAATCTGCCTTATTTAAATGAAATCCTATTGCATTATTTGTTACTATCTCCAGCTGGGTAGCATGAAGTACGTTACCTGGAATGTAAGAGGCACCCGCTCCAGGATAAAGAGACTTAACATTGCAAAACATCTTAATTTATTCTGTTGCCAAATAGCTTTCCTCTGAGAAACCCACCTGCTTGCCTTGGAGGGGCTTCTGCTCCATAGGCAGGTGGTAGGCCAAGTATATGCAGCAGGAAATTCTACTGCCTAGCGTGGAGTGGCTATCTTGTTAGCAAGGGCAGTGAGATTCCAATTATTGCAAGAAATAGGATATCCACAGGGTTGCTATTTGCTAATAAAAGGTGTTTTGGATCACTCAGAAATCCTTTTGGGATGTACTGTAGTGCCCAACAGGATGAAGCTCAGCACTACAAAATTCTGCAGTAGAGTTACTGCAGCAAACAATGCAATTTCAATTGGAGTTAATCCCTTTTGTCATGCAGTAAACCTGTGACACTGCACTTCTTCCTGGCAGGCTTGACTGTATCTATGGCCCCAATAGGGACTCTCCTGAATTCTTTCCTGAGTTTTCCAAACTCCTAGTCCCTTTTGTCTCCATTCCCATTCTCCTAGCTGTTGATTGGAACTTGACCATTACTTCTGTCCTTGAAAAATCTATCAGTAATCCAGCAGTTCTATCCCCTGCCTAATGCTCTCTCCATGAACTGATGGACCTATTGGCCTGTGTGACCCATGGCGTATCCTTAATCCCATGGTTCGAGAGTACATCTTTTTTCCCCCAGTTTGTAAATCCTATTCACATCTAGACTATTTTCTAATTAGTCGCACTGCCTTACCTGGCATTCTGAATGTAGGGATTACTTCAAGGGTGCTCTCCTACCATTCTCCCACTTGGTTGGAGTGCACCCCTTCTTCCCAATCTCCAGAGGGATACGGTATGGAAGCTGAATACACAGCTTCTTAAAGATGAAGAGATGGTGAAAAAAATTAAAAAACCTAATCTCTCACTTTATAGAACAAAATGCTGGATCTATTCCCCAAGTAGACAAAGTTTGGTGTGCCCTCAAATGTGTGTTTCGTGGAGAATTCATAAGGCAGGCCTCTATAAGAAAATGCAAGTGGGAAGCTGAATTGTGTGTCCTTTTAAAGCATATTACTGCCATGGAGAGAGATTTATCCCCTACACCCCAGAAGAGGATATGGCTGCCTTGACGCTTCTCAGGAATAAATATGCAGAGAGCTTGAGGTATCGAACTGAGTATGCCCTCCTTAAAACCCAATCTCGCTGTGTAGATCAAGGTGAGAAAGCCAGTCACCTCCTTGCACTGCATCTACAACAACAGAAATGTCCTGTATAATGTTATCTGTCTCCTCCCTGGGAGATAACACTTTAAAACTTCCCCTAGGGATATTATTACTGAATTTGAGCTGTACTGCAGCAAATTATACAGTCCTTCTAGTACCTCACCCTCCCTCTCTGACATTTGAAAATATTTGGCTGATGTCCCCCCTCCCAGCTTGAGTGATGTTCAGCGACACTACCTCAGCATACCCATTACTTCACAAGAGATCCAGGCAGAAATCTCCTCCCTCTCCCTAGACAAAGACCTGGGACCGGATCGGTTTCCATCAAATTTTTATAAAGTTTTCGTTGAAGAGTTGATCCCTCTCCTCCAACAACTTTATGCATATTTCTGTACTCTGGGCCCTTCCCAATTAGAAGCCATAATAGTTGTGTTACCAAAACTGGGTAAGTCCCCAGATAGAGTTACTAACGACCACCCTATATCCCTTATGAACTGTGATGTTAGCATTTTTGCTAAAATTCTGGCTAACAGGATACTTCAAGTCTGGGAAAGGTTGGTCAGTCCTGAACAGGTAGGCTTTGTAAGAAGCCGCCCGTCAATGAGTCACCTGTGAAAGCTGTCCCATATTTTCTCTGTGTCCAGGGAAGGTAGTGCACCTGTGGCTCTTGTTTTCCTGTATGCAGAGAAAGCCTTTAACAGGATTACTTGGCCCTTCTTGTTTTCAGTACTTCATGAGCTAAATTCCGCCCCCCTCATTTATTTCCTGGGTTCAGATGCTGTACTCACAACCCAGTGCAAAGGTGTATTGTAATGGTGTGATGTCATCAACCTTTCTGCTGTGTTCAGGTACCCATCAGGGCTGCCCCTTGTCCCCCCTTCTTTTCAACATGTACCTGGAGCCGCTTTTGCTCCATCTCAAGGAGTCTCCCTCTATTAAAGGGATGCAAGTAGGCCCCTTTGATCTTAGGCTGTCTATATATGTGGATGATATTCTACTACACTTCTCAAACCCTGCTTCTTCCATTGCTGCAGCCCTAACACTTATTCAAGAGTTCAGTGCTCTCTCAAACTATAAATTTAATTTGAAGAAGACAGTGATGATGTCTTTAAATTCTAGGGTCTTCAAATCTGAGATTTGTGACTTGTGTCTAACTTGAGCAACTCAGCTTCAACACTTGGGGTAATTTTGGTCCAAAACACTGCCCTTGTGTGTAAACTGAACCTAGATGATTTGCTTGTTACTGTCCAGCAATATCTGAATAGATGGCCCTCCTTATCTCTCTCTCTCTCTCTCTCTCCATGACAGGATTAACATTATCAAAATGAATGTGCTTCCCCGAGTGTTCTATCCATTACTTTTATTGGGCCTTTTCCTTCCCCTCACCAGGTTTAAAAAGGTTCATGGTCTGATTTCTCACTTTATTTGGATGGGAAAACCCCGGAGATGAGCATACACCTGACTGGGGGTGTCCAAGACTCTAGGTAGTCTCAAGCTACCAAATATTTTCCTAAATTATTTGGCCAATCATATGGCAAAGTATTTCAGGTGGTCTCCATGTCTGACAGGGGCTGGAGAACCATCATACATTCCAATTTGGTTACAAATAGAGTGACACCTAATTCATGTCTCTGGCCTATCTCAGGATAGCTTGCTTTTTATATCCCCCAAATTGTTACCTCCACAGCTCAGAAATTCACCCATAGCTACATCTTTGAAAGTGCAAGCCCAATTCTGCAAAGCTCTATATTATGATAATCTTTGGGATGTTTCCCAACACCTATGTAGTAATCCTAACTTTAGATTGGGGGAGAAATGTTGAGTCATCCAACAACTATCAGATAAGAGGGTTGCAGATTTTCTCCATGAAGGACAGCTCAAGACCAGTCCCAAAATTCTGTGTCTGCTTAATTAAGCCCCTCGATATATTTTTAAGAGTTATCAAATTTGGCATTTCCTGCTTAAATGGTTTGGTACATCATCCTGATCTACTGACCAAAGTGAACTTCACCATATGATCTGAAGTTTAGCATGGCAACCACATACAGTGTCCCACATTACAAATGCCCTCTATGGCAAACTATTCCCAATGAATACTGGATATTTGCAAAATTGGTCCGCATTGTTACCTACAAGGGCCCACAACTGGGACCTTATCTGGGATGACCTCTGTCTCTACACTAAGAATGATAAACTATGTCTCACCCAGTTCTATGTCCTACACAGCATTTACTTTATGCCAGTTAAACTACATAAAATGGGACTTCTCCCTTCCGCTCTTTACACTAACGCAACCAAGCTGATGGCTCTCTTTTTCTTATATTGTGGGATTGCCCCAAAGTTGCTCCTTTATGAGACATGATAAAGCCTAAGATGGATCCTATTCGTCGACTGGCCGAACACTTCACCCCCAAAATTTGCATCTTGGGCGACTATTCTGAGTTCTGGGTTAAGGAACGGAAATACCATTTATCCATGGTAACACTTTCTGTTAAATGAGTAGTGCTTTGCCACTGGAAAGACCAATTAGTCATACCCTACACTGAATAGCTCAATGAGCTGTTGAGTAACCTCCAGCTCAAAAAAATGATAGCCGGCCTGGGTTAATAAGGTTAAGTTTAATGGGGAACAATATAGTGCAGTGGTTTAAGGCTCTGAGCTGCAAATCTGGAAACCTGGGTTTGAATCCCACAGCCTGCACTTGCATACTGTATGACCCTGAGCAAGTCACCTTAACTTCCCAGTGCTCCCAGGTCACACCTATAAACAAACTTTCAGCTTAGTGTGCTACTCCTGATTAAACGATTGAAAAAAAAAAGAAAGAAATGGGGCAAATTGTACACTTTATTTTCACTTTAACTTTCTCCTCGAGCGTAACCTTGCAGTAGAATTAATGGTTTTCCTCCTTAGGAGTTTCTGTTGGTTATATACTATGGATCCTTGTTTATTTGTTTCATGACCATTTTACTTTTGTGGCAGATTTACAACATTACGGTTCTCCTTCGGGGAGTAGGGAGGTGGGGTTTTGTTCTATGTTTACTGTAGTAGTGACTTTATCAGCTAGGATTGTTTGTTAGTAGTATGAGTGTGTCTTGTTTATTGCATTTCGTAAAACTAATATAGCATATTTAAATAAAATAAATTAAGTAAGCACAAAACACCCAATCAAGGGGGTAATACCTTATCAATGTGAAGGCCCCCCCAACCAGGCTCAGATTAAACATTTTGAACCTCCCTGCAGAGTATCAAAGAAAAGAGAAAAAGGTGTGCTAGAGATGTCAAGCCTGCATGAGTTGACTTGGTAATTATAGGCTGTGATACCTGGCAGGTGGCTTCAAGCTTATTTACAGAAGTGGTGAAAAAAAGGCTATTTACAGTTCAATGCTTAACAGATATAGAGGCAAATTAAAGGGCACTAGGTCAGAACAGTGCCAGTCTGTATAGCACAGTCAAGAACCATGCAGTAAAAAAATGCTGTCATTCTCTTTTTTGTGGGGGGGGGGCACTGCCCCACTCAACCCCATCCTAAAAGATCCTAACTCTGGGGGAAGCAGATCACAGGGAAAGACAAAAATTGTTGGACCATGGAATACTGTTTCCACAGCCCCTTGTAGCAACAGCAAAGTCATGATTCTGCAGAAATACAGGGAGACCAGGTTAAAACCCTAGACTCCACTGCCACCAGGCGAGCGAGTATTATGAGCGCAAGGCAGTAAATGTTTCCCTGGTCACTGTCCATGGTACTGGCAGTGGACATGGGCAGCAGAATTCTGGAGGCAGGCCATGCTGCTGCCATGGAGTGGAGGGCTGAGGCATGGAGCAGCTTGGCCTGCCTCCAGAATTCTGCTGCCCATGTCCACTGCCAGTACCATGGACAGTGACCAGGGGAACGTTTACTGCCTTGAGCTCATAATCCCTGCTCGCTGTCCATGATAGCACTGCATAGACTAGCGCTGTGTTGTGTGGTGCTATTCTTGCCATGCTGTTCTAACCAGGTACAAATTAAAGCATCATATAGGTCTGCAACAGGGAAACAGTATAGCCAGTTATTCAAAAGACTACCCTGTCCCGCTGCTTCTATGAGCTGCATAGTGACTGGTTAGGAAACCTTCAAAAAAATGGAGGAGAAAAAAAAAGATGGGGTGATTAATTCAGTTCAAAGTGGAACATGGAGAGCCCCAAATGAGGAAACAGAAGTGCTTTCCATGTGTCCAGCATATCCAGCATTAAATAATGTATAAAAGATGTCAGTGGCAGTACCTGATGATAGCTAGTACAAGTCACTAAGAGCAATCACACAGAAAAAACAAATAGCAAAAAATCAAACACCATTGTAAATGCTAGGAGTTAAACATTCTCTAAGCAGTCTGCAAAGTTCATTATATGTTTAAATCCCTACGGAGGTAAAATGGCTTTCTTTGTGTAATGTCAGTTAATGCAGTTGGCTACTGTCCCTACTTAAGAGATGGGGACTGATTAGAAGGTTTAAACTTTCCTATGAGCAGATTAACCTAACTGATGTTGCGTAGAGTGACAAATACATGAAAAAGTACTCAGAAGAAAGGAGAAAACTCAAAATAAGTACCAGCATAGCCTAAGAAAATGTAAAAGTTTATAGATGAAGTAGTCTCATCTGTTATGTATAATGTATATCTGGACTTGCAGTCACTGAATATACTTATAACAGGGACAGTTAGCATTCTTTATGATTCATTATGTAACAGGGGCATATGAAAGCAGCTAGCTGGATATTAATTAGACTACTATACAAAACAGATGGAGATGAAGAAATATATGTGTCAAAAACTAACACATGGAAAGGATGAATGGTTCTTGCAAGTATATGACTTATGCTAAGTCGACCAAAATTAAGGCAGCATTATCTCAGCTAGTGAATTAAAAGATGGCTAGCAGGACAGGGGTCACAATTAACTACTGTAAATACACATAGCTAGTATTACAGGGATCGGTACGCACTGAAATACTGACCATGGGAGCCCCCAGTATGAAGCAGTGCCTGAAGCATGTCAATAACAGTGCATAATAGCAAGCTGCAGGATTCACCATGAAACAGCAGTCACATTAAAACAACAAATGGCTGAGAATCAAAGAGTTTTGCACTTGCCAAGAGTTAAAGTCTGGAAGAAGTAAAATTTTTTTATGAGCCATTTCAATCAGCATGGTATAGTGCCCTTCCACATGAGGAAATAAGGAAAGACTAGAAAGCCCAAGATCTCCTGTGGTTAAATTAGCAAAATTTATGCTGAGTGAGGCTGCTAATGAATGAAAAATTAGTAGAAAAAAATGCAGGTTTAAAGATAAGCACTAGTGTAGTATAATAAAATATATTTATTTGTAGTTCCAGCCTTTAGGCACAGTTGGTATAAGGACATAGAATATCAGTGATCATTCTGATAACAGGGACAGCTAGCATACCATAGAATTCGCTATGCAGGGCCGGCACATAAAAATGGCTAGCAGAATTTTTATCTGACCATATTAGGAAATACAGGGCTTGGGAAAACTATGTGTCTATTACTAAAAACAGGTAAAGACTAAAGAATGCTGCAACTATAGGACTTAGGTCAAGTCAATCAGAACTAAAGCAGTTCACCTCCTTCTCAGTGAGAGAAGCATGAGATGGCTAGCAGGTCAGGGGTCTCAATTAACTAAATATGCAAGGCTAGCATTGCTAAAATCAGCTGGTAAATAAAACAATGTCTATAGAAACCCCTTTAGCCAAAAGTAAGTCTTCATGCAGTTTAGTACCACTCCAGCTGAGGAAATAGGGAATGAGTAAGTAACGGAAAATGTCATGGGGTAAAATTAATTGAATTTGTATTGGGAGGAGCTACTAAGCTGTAAGAAGTCACCCACAGCAAACACATTAAAATTAAACAGAAATAAGTGGCTGCTTAGTATATTAAATATGAATATTTTATAGACAAAGCATTTAAAAGGCACAGTTTACAATGGTTCTGGCAATGTCAATAAACATAATAATAGCGGGAACAGCTGGGAGGGCATATAAATCTGTATGCAACAAGAACAGATGGAAATAGCTAGCGGATTATAGGTAAGACAGAATTATGCAATATGTGCCCTTAAAAACATATAGTTACAGAAACACCAGTCTTGGAAGTGAAGATCTGTGCAATGTTAACCGCATGTATAACAGTGCCATTTCAACTAGGGGAAATAGTAGATGGGCAGAAAATTGTGGCTTTCAATTTGTTAAGTATACAGATTTTCAACTGGTTAAGTGCACAGATCTGGGAATCATTTTATAAATGTGGACAGCACTCAGAAGAGTGGGGGCTGCCACTAGACAACAGGGAGTCATTTTATAATGGGGGACAGAGAATGGAAGGGTGGGGGTTGCCACTAGAGATCATGGAATAATTTTTTAATAGAGGACATTGATCGGAAGGTTGGGGGTGCCACTAGACACCAGGGAGATGTAGGGGCAGGGATATTGTAGGGTGGGGGCCACTACACACCAGGGAAAACATTAGAGTAGGTGGACAGGGAGTGGAAGGGACAAGGAACTATTCTCAAGTGACAAAAAAGGATCCTTTTTCATTGCTCATGATTAGGGATGTAAGTTTGTCATGGCAGTCATACACGTCATTGATTCCATGACGTTTGATCTTTATTCAGGACTTCCATGACTTTCACTAGTGTCATCCGAATGTAGCAATAATGACAGTGTCACAACATTTACTACTGTTTACTAATGATTTCATGAACAAACAATGAGTCATTAAAACCTCATCCATGACAAACTTACATCCCTACTCATGATATGAAAAAGGATTCTTTTTTTGTATCACACAGTGATGAAAAAGGGTTCCTAACAGGAAATAAAACACATTTCTGTGGCATATCTGTAACATTGAGGTGCAGATTGCACTAAGGGGTCCCGATCAAACAGCTATGTGTGGTGGTCTCTCTCCAGGATCTAATTTTTGTGGCATTTGAAATAAAAACAAAAAAAAATGGAAAACAAGGTGGCAAGTCATGAAAAAGGAATTTTCTCTCGAGAAAAAGGATTTTATTCTCCCAAAAAAGGAATGGGTCTCGTGAGACTGAATCCTCTTTTGCAGTCTGACTGCTTCACTTTCAGTTTTGCTTGAAGTGTTAGCTAGTCAGTGTGGGAAACAGGAGATAGATAACTTACAGTGCAATTAAACAGCTACAAAAGCTACAATTACATCATGTTCTAAGCTTTTTCTGTTCTTTTCTTACCTCTATAATTCTCTAGGTTATTATTAGTAAATCAATTTCATTTTCCAACTGTTTGTGGTATATTTTTTTCAGTTTCTATCCTCCTGTGTTTCCCCTTCCCCATCCAATCTGTCTCTAAATATATCTCTTACATTCTCATTTTAAATCTTTACAATTGAGTATCTTGATGGAAGTCGTGGGTTTTCTGAAGACTATGGTGGTGGTGCCAAATGCCTTTAGTATACTTTTCAGGGGTACTCAAGCAGCTCCCCCAGTGGTCCCAATGTAGCAGCAGCCCTATCTCCAGCAGCTCCCTCTCCAGCTTCCCCGGCTATGCAGCACCCTCTGTCCCTCTCACCCCATAGCAGTCTGAACCCCATAGCAGCCTCCAGCTCCATATGCTTCACCTTCAGCACCCACAACTGAGAAAAAACCCACCATCCCACCTGCTCCATAGCAATCTACAGCCCGTACACCTCCCCATGGTACCATCACCATGGGCTGACCATCTTGAGGAGCTCTGCCCATCTTCCTCCTCTGGCTTCCCATCAGTACTTCCCTGACCAAAGAAGCCATACCCCCCCCAAGTATGGGAGTACTTCACTGTGGACCCTAATGATGAGAGCCTTGTAGCAGGTACCATCTGTAAGGTAGTGGTCAGCCATGGCAAAAAAGGGAGCCATCTTGGGACAGATGACCAGAAACCAACCTGTTTTTTGTTTTTTACTCAGACCATGGGTGCTTCAATCATTATAGATATTCCTGAAACTTTTACAGTAACCAAACCTAAATATCTGGTGCAGTGAACAGTGGGAGGTTCATAAGTGAAAGGTGAAAAATAGTGATGCCTGTCTGTGTCATCTAAGGGGAAGACACCCAGACAAGAGCACCATAGAGAACCAGGATCAGCTCCACTGCAAAGCACTTCAGAAGAAATAAAACAAAAACTGTGGTAGGTGACTGGGGACCTATGCTGCTCAGTGAGCTCAGTGGGGACCATGATGAGCAAGATCTATTGCTGCTTGCTGGCATGCAAGAGCTCTGTCACTGTTCTGTGGGTGCTGCTGCTCCATCTGGCAGTGGGCCCTAAAAAAAACATTGTGATAGCCCATTCTTTCCCATTCTTGTTATGTATTTCATCCCCTTATCATCAGTCCTCATTCCTCACTCTTTCACACCAACTCTGCTGTTATTCTTTCTTTTTCTTGTAAGTTATGTGATCCCAAAATAGAAAAAAGGGAAGCCATCTTTGGACAGATGTCCAGTAACCAAGCCTTTTTATTTTTTTGGCTGAAAGCCTGGGTGCTTCAATCATTGTATATACTCCTGAAGCTTTAACTCTTCATCACTGCCAAAACAATCCCTATTTTTGATTTACTTTGCCATCTATTTCTTGATTTCTGTGACAAAACTGGACCTTATCTCTTCATATTTGCTATATAAATTTTCAAGTCTGTATAGTACTCTTTCTACTTTACTTGAATCTAACATTAACCCCACCCACTCCACATAATCTGGGACTTTCTCATCTTTCCAATGTTGCAAAAGCACTTTCTTAGCCACCAGTAATCCAATATGTATTAAAGCTAACTGGTTGTTTTTGTATACTCCAATCTCCCACCTTTCCAAAGGTCATGATTCCTAGATCAAATCATAAATCTTGGCCAAGTATTTTCTCTAATGTAGAGAAAACCTTTACCCAATATTCTTCCATATGTTAACATTTAGCTGTCATTTGCCTTAATATACCCCTTTCTGTTGTACATCTTTGACAGACCTTCAAAGCAGTTACATTCAAACTTGCTGAGTCTGGCTGGAGTCAGATAGGTTCTGTGCACCCTAGTAATATGGATTTGCACCAGTCATATTTTTTTTATTTCCATACAGTCAAGGTTTACTATTATATTCCATTTCTCCATTGATAGTCTATGTCTAATATCTCTCTCCCATGATTCTTTTGTTTCCAACGAAGATGTGTTATTAGAGTCTCTGATTTCAATATATATAGTTTAGTAATAATATGTATACTAGAATCTAAATTAAAAAAAAATCTGTTCCAATTTGGAAAGAGATAGGCTGCCTCGACTATGTTTTCTCCTATAGATGAAGTTCTTAATTTGCAGATATTGATACGTTATTGTATCTGTGAGGTTATATCTTATTTTAAACCCTTCTAGTGAGGCAAACTCTTCCTCATCAAATACATAACTGACATATATTTCTCTCTCTTTTATACCGCTTTATAAAAGTCCTGTTGGACATTGAAGGGGAAAAACATGTTATTTGTTTTCAGCATAAATTTTGAAAGATGGTTAGTGTCCTAGGGCATTCTCTGTATAGTCTTCCAGGCCTTACTGGTAGATCTTGTGGTTGGAAGGGTGTTTTCATAATAAGAGGCCCCAGATAAATTCACAGCGAGAGATTATTTTTCAGTTTAAAGCCTGGAAGTTTAGCTTCTTCTAATTGAAACCCCATTATTTCCTTACTGGAGACATTATTGACCCAGAAGTGTACACATTATATTTGAGCTGCTAGGCAGTACCACCAAATGTTTGTGCAACCTAATCCCTCTTTCTCACTTGATTGATATTATTTTTTTAAAGCTATTCTAGGCTGCTGACCCTTCCTTAAATATGTTCTTATTATTTTATCTAATTCTAAAAAAGAAATGTTTTTCCAATATTAAAGGGTTTGTTTTAAAGAGAAATAATAGCCTTGGGAGAACATTCATTTTGAGAGTATTCACTCTTCCAATCAATACTAAGGGCAGAAGTTGCCATTTATCCAGAGCTAATCAAATTTTTTCCATAACTGGATTAAAATTTAAAGTTAGAACTATCTTTATATCCACTGCTACTTGTACGCCCAGGTACTTAATAGAATGTTTTTGCATAGGGAACAGTGGGGAATTAGTTGGGTATTAATGATTTTCTCTTAGATAGAGAACCTCACTCTTCTCTCAGTTTACTTTATAACCTGAGTATTGGCTGAAGTCCAATATTATTTTTGTAATTAAAGGGTAAGAAATATTGGGATTGGGAAGAAACAATAGTATGACATCTCTTATACAACAAAATAGTGTGCCTATGCTCTCCGATTTTTACTCCCAATAGTTCTATCTGGATTCTAATCTTTATTGTTAGTGGTTCCAAAAAAAGTGCAAAAAATGGGGTGACAAAGGACACCCCTGTCTAGTGCCTCTAACCATCTGATAATTGTTGATTTGTCTTAATTCTGTCTTTAAGACCTTTATACATGAGCCTTATTCATTCTAAAAAGCTGCCTTCAATACCAAAGGCCTTCATGGTTTCCAACAGAAAAGTCAAATAGACCCTACTGAAGGTGATATCTGTTCCTGATTCAGACTTTACCACATTGAATGCTCTTCTCATGTTATGATGTAGTCTTCTCCACTCGTGTTAATCCCGTTTGATCTGGATGTATCAATTTTGGAAATATTTTTGTTAATCTGTTTGATAGAATTTTTGCAATAATGTTTTAATCACTGTTCAATAGTGATATAGGCCAGTATGAATTACAGAGCTCCGGGGGGGGGGGTTATCTTTTTTAAGAATTAGCGATATGCTAGCCTCATTAAAGGAGGGTGGGATTTTCCCACATAGGTACAGTATATATCTTGAAAGAGCTGTCTCAGCAATAGTGCTATGCTGTGTTTTACATTTTTAAATAATTTAAATGTGAAGCTGTCTGATACTGGGTATTTTCCATTTGGAAGATTATCCCAAACTGTATAGATTCTATCCATTATATCTTTATCTAATATTTCTGCATCAAATGTTGATAATTATGACAAATTCAGATCTTTTTGGTAAGTCTGTATATTGCAAAGCTCTGGATTTATCTCTGGTGTATACAGCTTGGAATAATATATTTTTAAAAATAACATTGATTTTTCCTGGATCTGTGACAGTCGTTCCATCTTCTAACTTTATTATGTCAATCCTATTATGATTTTGTTCACACTACATTTGATATGCTAAAAGCTTGTCAGGTAGGTCAAAAAAAAAAAACTTAGCAAGTCGCTCTTGCTCTAAACACTGCTCTTTCTGCTTGTTGCTATAAGAGTCTTTGTATTTTATCTCTTAAACTTAACACTTTGAGCCAGGTTTGTTCTGATCCAGAACCTGTATGTTCCAATTTGGCTGAACTTAATTTCTGCTCCAGTTCAAAAAGTTCCTGCTTATTTTTTTTCCTTCCTAATACCACTTTGAGTAATGATCCAGTCCCTCAAGTGTAACTTCATTGCTTCCCATATAGACTGAATAGAAAATTCTTCTGGATTATTACAAGACAGAAACATCTGAATTTCTTCTTGTAATATCCTAGTAACGTTCTTATCCTGTCATAATGCATCATCTGTTCTCCAAGATCTAGTTGTAAATTTAGACGGTCCAGTTAGTTTTAAGTTCAAATGACAAGGCACGTGATCAGAGACTGCAATAGATTCATATGTATAGTAACTTTATTTACTTTATGTAGAAGTGACTGAGAAATGAGAAAAAAATATATTCTGGAGTAAGAATCATGAATTGCATAATGAGAGAACTTTTTAAATTGCGGGCAGTAAAATCTGAATGGATCAATAAGGTTTAAATCTTCCATATAACTCTGTACAAGTTTTACAACTCTGGTTTTTCATTCTGATGCTGTCAACACCTTGTCCATAGGGTTCAGGGTAAAGCTGAAGTCTCCTCCAATTATATATGGTGAGTCAAAGGTAACCACCTTTAGAAAGAAGTTAGTAAAAAAAGAATGCATTTTCTTCGTTGGGGCCATAGAGACTTATTAATGTTTGTTCTATTTGATGTATCAAAAGTCAGACTATTACAAAGTGCCCATTTGGATTGATGTAAGAGTTTAGAATCATTAAATTGAAAGTCTTTTTAATAAAAATAGCAATTCCTCTAGCCTTATTTGAATACAGTGTGTAGAACTTTATAGCTTTGAATACATTTGCAAAATAGCTGGCATCCCATAGCACAAAATGGGTTTCTTGAACAGGAGACAGATAACTTTTTTGTTATTTGCTACATATATAATTTTCCAAATTTTGATTCTGTTTTTATAGCCATTCTGATTCTAGATCATAATCTGTAAATTAGACATCAATATTTAGTTTTAACCCCCTTTCTGATAGAAATTTTGAAATCTGAGTTCAAAACCAGAAGTAACCAAACCTAAATGTCTGGCACAGTGAACAGTGGGATGCTCATAAGTGAAGGGTTGCAAATGGTGGTACCCATGCATGGCATCTAATGGGGGCCACCCAGACAATAACACCATAGAGAACCAGCACCAGTACCAGCCCCAAAACCACTGCAGAGCACTACAGCAAAGATATAAAATAACTGTGGAAGGTGATTGGGGACCTCTGCTATTGAGTGGGCTCAATGGAGTCCGTGGTGAGCCAGCTATGTTGTTGCTTGCTGGCATGCTAGAGATCTGTCACAGTGGTACAGGTACTGCTTCTCCATCTGGCAGTGGGCCATACAAATGGGCATTGCTTATTCTTGCACATTCTTGTTATGTGTTTCATCCCTTTAGCTTCAGTTCTCATTCTTCTCTCTTTCACACCACCTCTGCTCTTTTTCTTTCTTCCCCTTGTTTGTTATCCCCCACAAAAATGGGGAAAAAATAAAAACAAGTTTTCTTGTGTTTTTCTTTTACTGTTTCACTTCATTCTATCTCTTCTGAATTTCTTTCTCAGCTTTCTCTGTGTCTTTAAAAGAACACATTTTCTTTCAATATTTTCTTTGCATGGCACTGTTTATATACCATACCACTCTCTCATCACTCACTTTTGTTTCTGTCATAAAGCATTGTTTATTTACATACTGTATATAGTGTATTTGAAAAGTACTATATCCCCTAAGTTTCTTGTCTTAGAATGTTGAATTTCATTCTCACAATCAATGATGTGATGTATAACTTGTACATTTGCACTATGATTGTTCCCTTACACAACACACTCTCTTTTTTCCTGTTATTATTTCCATAAAATGTATCCTAAGCCAGCAATAATTTAACCATGGTAGCTACTGCTGTGATGTTCAAGTCTCCCTCAGATTGGATTTGTAAAGCACATTAGGCAATAGTGTACAAGTACTCAAGTTAAATATATAAATTTATCCCTTCTTGAAATTAGCTTATGCACAAGAGATCGTTAAATGGTGGTGATATCACGGCTGCTACTTCTTTTGCTGCAGTACACTGAGCTGTGTGTCACCATCACCCATTTCTTATATTGCACTTTCTGTCAATTCAGTGCAAAAAGCAAAATGATAGTGCTGTGTGGAATGTGGAATTCTGCCTGTGAAATTGGCATGGCATTCTGCCAGTGGAATTTCTGCCAGAATTTCACTGTTTTTTCTGTGGAATTCTGCCTGCTGTGATCTGTGGAATAATTGTCTGTGGAACAGCATTTTTCCTTAAAAAATAATTCTGCAACTATTCCTGTGGAAAATATTGACATCCACGGAATAATATTCAGTGGAACAGTATTTTTTCCATAGAAAAATCATCCCACAAGCATTTTCAGCTGTGGAATCCCACAGTTCTGTTTCTGATTAAATTTGATGGAATTTCAGTAGAATTTAAAAATATCTGTGAAATTTTATTCTGCCAGAACTGGAAAATTCTGCACAGCACAACAAAATAAACATACATTTTGTGCTTCCAGAATTTGAGTGAACTGCCAGAAAAACTAATTCACACTGCTGCATGCTAACATGAGTTGCCTTTGCCACCCTGTGAATCTGTTCCACTGGTACAGTTGTCATGTAAAGCACTTTATGTGAAATGTGGGTCAAAGCACAATACACACTCATGTTGTGCTCACTGATTTTTTTTTCAAGCACCAGAATAAGTATGCTAGGCTGATACATACTGCTACATGGTGCTGTTCTGTGTGTCAGTCACACCAATACTTTTCTTTGATGCCCTTTGGGGAAATTGTGTGAAAAGCACAATATACAGGAATTTTGTCCTCCAAAAATTGTTCTCAGTGAAAGAAAAACAATTAAATAATGCTTCTGCATGATGCTGCATGGTGCCAGTCTGTGTGTACTTCCACCAACAAAATCCTCAGTTGAATAAGTTATTATGTCTGGAAATGTTTACATGAAGCAACAAAATGAGATGTGCCTCTCTGCACCCTGTAAATGTCACACCACAGCACCTGTTTTGTGAACTGTAGCTGACCAAAATTCTAGATGTTTTTTCATGAAACCACAATGCCTCTTTGTGACACTGATCCAGATGATGACCTTCAAGTATTGCTTTATGTTCTATCAACAAACAGATTTTGGGTCTATTTTCCCCCTGCTGGGGATTGTGGAAAACATTGTATTTCTTACCATGTTTTTTCCCATTTTTTTCTGTTTAGGTATTTTCAACTCTGGTGATTAAATCCTGTTGCTGCATACTTACAACCCAGATCTGGTTAGCTAATTTAGCAATGCTTACCAACCAAGAAAGATAGATATTCTTTTTCTGTTTTACTATTTGGATTTTACTTTTTTAATGTTATTTGCATGTCTCTGTTTTCTGCTCTTGATTTTCTCATTTCAGATTAATTCTCAGCTGTGTGACAAAGACAACACTGGTGGCTGTACTTCACACTGGATGCAGAGAATGGGTTGACTTTAATAAAGACAACATACAGTGGTGGAGAAGCTAGAGAAAGAGGAGAAGGATACACCCCTGCCATAGTTCTTGTAATGCACTTTAGAGAAAATGGTGTGAAAAGCAGGATAGACATAAAATCAGAGCTCCTAAATGTTTCTGAAGTCCCAGAAAACATATATGCTACATGGTGCCGCACTGTGTTACTGCCCCCCCACCACAGATCTTGTAATGTACTTTAAGGGAAATGGTGCGAAAAGTAAAACAGACATCAAATCAGAGCTCCTGAATTTTTCTGGATGATCAGAAAAAATATACAGTACAACCTCATTTAACTGACCCCCAATTTACCAAAGCTCCAGATTAACAGAATGGGAGTGTCCCCCATGTTGTAAGTGTCTGTCATTCGCCTGTCATTTGCAGTTAATTAAAGCGTTATAGCCTCAGTAATATGTACTACAGTAGAGCATTCAGTCTGCTAATTACATGCAGCGTCTGCCTAATTAAGAGCAATTTAAAGGCAATAGTAGATGTTGTGTCATTTCTGTACCTGTTTGTAGTTTGCTGATTGCTATTTTCTGTATCATAATGTGCAACAGAAAGAGGAAGAGTTGTGATCTTAACATTGGGCAGAAGATATGGATTCTTGGCTGCCTGGAGAATGGAGAGAAGGCTGTTAAGGTTTCTTGATGATCTGGCATTGGTATAGCAACCATTTCTAACTTACAGAAGGCAAGAGATATGCTGAAAATGAATGCAGTTATGATGGAGCAAGCCAATGGACCCCAAAAAAGAAAGAAGATGAAAACATGCCAGGATGAACAACTGGATCCCTCACTCTACCTGTGGTTTGTGCAGAATCGTGTTTGTTGCACACCAATTTCTGGTCCCGTTCTTGAACATAAGGCCATACAGTTTGACCAAAATCTAAATGATAAGCATGGCTCTTTTACTGGCAGTGACTGCTGGCCGCAGCACTTTAAAGTGTGTCATGGCATTTGACAGCTTTCAATTGTATGGGAGCGTCTGCTTCTGCCAATTACTCAACTGCTCCTTTCATAGACTGGCTTTCAGTCATAATGGAGAATGAAGGTCTTATCCCTGAGCAAATCTATAATGCAGACAAGATAGGCTGTTATTGGAAGCTACTCGCTGAAAAAACTCTTGCCAGCTTGTCTAAAAGGTTTTATCTGGGACACAAGAAAAATAAAAAAAGAATGACGATTCTGGGGTGCTGTAATGCAACAGTAGGTCACAGGTTAAAGCTTTTGGTTATTGGGAAGTCCCTATGCACTCTGTGCATTAAGCACTGTAATATGAAGAGTCTCCCTGTGCTTTACAGAGCACAGTCTAGTGCATGAATGCCTCAATTTTTAAATTGTTGTTTTTCCAAAACATTGTGCCAGCTGTTAGCGCTCACCTATGCACTCTTGGTCTCCCCCAGAGATAAATTCTTCTGATCAATAATGCTGGAGCACACCCAGACATGGCATCCATGACAACAGATTACAACAGTATCTGTTGTCTTTTTCTACCACCAAAAGCCACTGCAAAGCTACAACCTCTGGATCAGGGCATCTTGGCTCTTGGCAACCCTTACAAAAAAAAATCTATAAGGGTAAACTTTTAAGCAATGTTCTCTGTGAAGTGAATGATTCTTTGAACCTTGCAGATGAGATTAAGTGTGTGACAGTAAAAGATGCCTGTTACCTTTTAGTTGAGTCATTGGCCAAGGTGCGGCTGACACAATTGTTAAATGTTGGAATCATTACCAAGTCCTGTCACCTGCAAGTTCAACAATTACCATTGAGCAGTAGGACAAGGTGACTAATGGATTGCTTCAGAGAGCCGGACAGCTACACATTACAGAAGATTGCCTTACTGACTGGATCGAAGATGCAGAGGACGAGGGGTATGGAGAACTGAGTGATCAGGACATAGTCATTATCACCACAGAGGACCCCTCAAAAAATGAGACTGCCAGTGAGGAAGAAGAGGTGGATGACATTGTACCTGTGCTGCCAATGGCTTCTGAAGCAGCCGATGCATTTGAGAAATGCATCCTGTGGCTTGAGAGTCAGAAGGAGTGTGATAATCTACACACACGCTCCTGCTGAGACACTTGAAACAAAAAATGCTTCAGAAACTAAACAAAATCATTAAGCAATGAGCAATATCTGACAATTTCCTATAGTTTGAAGTTTATTTGTTCTATTTTATGTTCAATAAAACCTATTTTAATTTAATAACTTGTTATGGAGAACACTTCAGCCTTTGTTTGTGTGTACAATATCACTAGGTGCACTATAAATATTTTCTCCATTAAAGTCAGTGGTAGTCTTGGTATACCATATCACCCATTTATCAGAACAAAACCCATGTCCTCCATGGAGTTCAGATAAATGAGGTTGTACTGTATAAGGCTGCTGCATAGTGCCACACTGTTTTCACAGGATGAGGGGCAAATAACTCTAATGGTGATAAAGGACAACATTCAGAATATAGAAAATACAATTGCAGAGCAGGATATGCAAAAAGAAGACCTTTAGAAGAAATTGGATAAATCTACTCCTTTGGAAGATCTGTTTGAATCTGTTCATATACCCCTTCCCACATATACGGAGACATATACTGTACAATATGCCTGAATTAAATCTAAACTGGAAAGAAATTAACAGGCTGTTCCAGTACTAGAGATGGGCAACGTTAGGAAGCTTAATGCCGCAAAAAAATGTTGTGAAATATGCACATTTCATGAAATTTTTCGCAGGTGCGATATATGGAATTTTGCTTGCAGAGTGCAAACTTTCACCCCTGGACCATGAAATTTCACCGGTGAAATGGTGACATTTCACTATTCATGGGAAAAATTCTATCATTTTTGGGCAAAATTTTGCATTTTGCTGGCGGAGTTCGCAATTTCACACCCGCAAAATATTTTGCGTAACAGCTGAATTCCATTAAATATTTCCTGTGGCAAAATTGCTGATTTCACTGTAACTTCACTAACAAAATTTAATTTTGCCCCATCTCTATCCAGTACTTTCCATGGAAAAAACTGAAGTCTCATCCATACTCTATTTCAGCTAAACCTTACTGGGAAACACACAAGGCTAACCCCAAGCTACTTTTTAGCCAGTGAATAACACAGTCGTGGAAGAATCTGATCACTTTCATCTCAAGTACAACTAGAGGTTTAGATGAGCTACAAGGCATACTAACCAGGCAATCATTTGACACTGGGTGACATTACTGGGAACCTGCTGTTAAAGATTGCTCCAGATGGTGATCATGGAGTATGACTTTTGTTGGTAGTTAGTTAGTAGTTAGTTAGTTGTTATGTATAATTACAACCATCTTTTGTTCCTGTTTCTCTCTTTCCAGATATTTAGCACTCTGGTGTTTGAATTCTGTTGCTGCTTAGTTCTGATCTGGTTATTTAATTTAGCAGTATTTCCTACCACTGAAGGTAGGCATTTTTTTTCAATATTAAATGTTATTCGTATGTCACACGTAGCTGTTTTCTGCTCCTGTTTGTCTTGTCTTGTTTTAGGTAACTTTCAGCTGTATGACAATTCATGATCAGGCAGCAAAAAAAGGTGAATTATTGTTATTCACAGTGGATACAGAGGACATGTTGACTTTAATAAGACCACACACACACAGTGGTGAGAAGCTGGAAGAGGAAAAGGG
This sequence comes from Neoceratodus forsteri, assembly GCA_016271365.2. NCBI lineage: Eukaryota > Metazoa > Chordata > Ceratodontiformes > Ceratodontidae > Neoceratodus > Neoceratodus forsteri. The sequence continues at coordinate 824,615,458 of CM057450.1, read as the reverse complement.
GAGAAGAAGGAGGTTCAAGCATGAGTCTGTAATGTTGATCACATCAACAGTCTGGTAGATCAGATTGTGATGTCTTGCTTGCTTGAGTTGGAGTCTTTCAGTCCTGACATAATGAAAAGAGACCTGTGAATACAAGATAGAAATTACTGAGACTCTAGTATAAAAGGGGTTGCCATTACAGGACAATCTGAATTATCAGGGGTTTCCAATAGAAATGGCAAGGGGTGTTGGTTGGTGAGGAGGGAGGGATGGTAGGTTAACCGAGGGAGGGGGAAGGAAGGAAAGAAGGAACTTGGGAGGAAAAGGAGAGATGGGGAAGCCAGGTGAGGTCACCAAAGGTGTCAGATGATGCAGGCAGGGAAGGAACAAGGTGATTAGCTGGGGTAGAGCAAGTTAAGGGGTCCTTTAGGGACCCTTAGAGGGTATAAAAGTGGCCACAGGGGAAGGGGTCACCCTCCTTTTGCTAAGATTTAATTGGAAACAGATCTTAGCACATCAATTGGCAGTAATAGCTACTGTTTTTTTGGCAAACAGGTAAAACTAGAGAGGCAGTGTATGGGAGGGATGGCCTGCACCTGCAATTACTGAAGTGGAGGGATAAGTTGGGCGAGGGGTAGCAGGTAACCACATTAATTCCAAGTTTTCTGTTGCTACTTCTGTTTGAAATGTGGGTATAACAGGCACCCAATTTTATGTTCTTTATTGGGCTTAATGGTATTTGTAACAGGTGGTATCAAGGGCTGTGTTCCTTCAATATGGCTTGGTTAAAGAAACCAGGACAAGTGATTGGTAAAGTTTTTCTATATGCTTTATCACCTACGGTCATAGAATCAGCACCTGCTTGGTTTGTTTAATGTTTTGTTGTGCCTCATGGCAGAGTAAGCTATGTTGCTTGGGGGGATAGGTTGGTTCATGGTTTGGAATGTTTTTGTTTGTCCTCAGGGGAACTGTGGGCACCCATCCTGGTGGTTTCTCAATAAACGAACAAAGAGGGTAGCCTTGATTTAAATGCAAGTGCTGTGGAATTGTTCCTTGCTGTAACAGAGGGCAGCCTGCTGTGAGCGTCAGGCATTTTCTGAGTGGGATATTTAGAAGAGAACTTGTGGTCTGGCAACTGCACTGTGGAAAAGGAGTGCTATTAGACTGGGTGGGCTCAGTAGGGGAGCAGAGAAAAAAAAGGGACTTGGGTGCTGATGGTTTTTGTGCAGAATCAGTTTTGGGAGATAGCAACCATGCAGTCGGATCATGCTGGGTGGTGAGCAGCAGACCAGCATAGTGTGAGGTTGCTCAAATGAAAAAGAGAGGGGTTGGAATATGCCGACCATATGGTGATGCAGGCATGTGGTCTAGAGTACAGGTCCTATGACAGGGCATATAGCAGGCCCACTGAGTCGTGCATTTAAAAAAAAGGAAAGAAACCAAGGAAGCAAGAGTTACAGGGATTTAGGGCAGGCACAACAGAGAGGAAGATGTGTAGGCCTGGCTAGGAGGACAAGGTAATGGCTGTGAATGGGTGGAGGGAAACGAGGCAGCCAGGGCCACTCAGCAGCCAGGGACAGAAGGATCTCTAAAAACCAAAAAAAACAAAGGCATAAATAAATATACATACATATATATATATATATATATATATATATATATGGCGGATGCCTCAGATCAGATATAAGGTGCTGGGAACCAAATTTGGAGATGTTTCTTCATTGCCGATGATGGTTTGGTCCTGATCCGGGAGTTAGGGTACAACAGGGCATGAATGAATGAGGCCATGTGAGGGATAAGCTTACAGTGGAGGCTGTCCGACTGCATAAAATGGCAGCTGAGCCACATGGGGATTCTAATAAAATGGCAGTCAGTGGGAGGCCTAAAATAGCATCCAGACTGCATGGGGGATGCAAAATAAAATGGCAGCTGCCAGGAGGTGGAGAATGGTGGCCTGGCCACATAGAGGACTCAGTAAAAGTGGCAAGAAGGGCCTACACAAGGATCGGGTAAGCCGCATGGTGAAAAGGCAAAGGATAAGTGTATATACTGTAGCAGGGAAAGGACATCTGGTAAAATATATTTTCAAAAGGACAGTAGTATATTAAAAACAGAATCGGCAGCACACCTTTGCTTTGGATTCAAAATAATGGGTTTAAAACAAAAAAATGAATAGGTGCAGAGGTGGTCATATACAGCCAGGGCCTGCAAAAGCATTGTGCCTTTGATTTTAGTGGTGCAAACAATGCCTTCAGCACATAAGCAATAACGGGGACACAAAACAAATTAAATGATAAACAAGTATAATAGATAAAACGTGCAACTTATAAAAAAAAAGAAAAGAAATGAAACAAAGAATATATTAAACATGGTTAATAAGGACTGTCACCCTATTCACTAGTGACAGTATATGAGCCAGAAGTTATGGAAATAGGTCAGAGGGTAGTACATTGGAGGGAAATAACCCTGTGGTTTTCTGTCAAATTTTAAGTCAAGAGGATGGCACCAAAGAAGAACCCGAGAACAACCACAAGTGCCCAACTGAGGGAAGAAGCTGCCGCATTGATAGGGAAGTTGTCAGAGTTCCTTGATGTGGTAAAGAAGTGGGAAGCTGAGGAGGAGGCAGCCTGAAAGAGGAAGACATCACCTGGAGGAGCAGGAACGAGCACAGGGAACTGGCAGCCACCACTGGAACCAGAACCTGAGCCCCTGCCAGAACCAGATGAGCCAGAAACAGGGAATGGTAAGGTTGATATGTACAAGGATAGTAACCTAAAGGACTACTTGTCAGGCATCATAAAGGACTTAGAGGAAAAAAGGGTTGGAAGCTCTTTCAGCACTTTCTCCATCTCTTCCAACCCTTTGTCCCCTATATTAAATTTAAACACATTCACTCCAAGTGTGTGGGCCAGCACCCAGTTTTCCATTACAGGGCAATGGGTGATAGAGCTGTTGCCCAGGGCTATAGCAAGCAACCCTTTCATTGGGGGGGGTATTCAGGGTCAACGGGAGGTGGGTCATATCAAGGAGGCAGGGGAAAGGGTTTCAATGGGAGGGGTGCATACGGGGGGGGAGACTACAGTGGGAACTGAGAAGAAGTGGGTAAAGGGAGATGGGGAGAGATTTAAATTAGCCAAGATCCCATACAGTTGGATATATTGCATGACTGGACCAAGGGACACCCGGTCAAGGAAATAGGTAGAATGCTTAAGGAGGATTTCACACAGTGCATTAGTTTGGGCTACCGGGGGGACACAGAGGAGAATGTTCACTAAAAACTTGGGCTCAGTCAGAGACAAAGAGGGTATAGTGGGAAGGAAAATTAAAAAACAGATAGCAGCAGGCAGGGTGGAAGGCAAGTTCGGCGAGCCCCCTTTGGAGGACTTCAGGATATCAGCACTGGGGTGGTACCGAAAAAGCAGGTGAGAGAATTCCAGTTAATCCATCACTTGTCATATCCAGAGGGGGCCTCATTGAATGATAGCATCCCAGAAGAGGTAAGTGCAGTATCGTATGCAACACTGAACCAGGAAGTGGAGTTGATTAGGTTAATGGGGGGGGGGCATGGCAAGCAAAAACCGACATAGAGATGGCTTTTCAGTTACTACCAGTTAGACTGGATTACTGGGACTTGCTGGGTTTTAAACTTCAAGGAGGGTATTATTTTGACAAAGCATTGCGGATGGGATGTTTGGTGGCTTGTTTCACTTTTGAGGCTTTTAGTACATGATTATAATGGGTGTTTAGGGAGTGATATGGAAATAAGTCCATGGTGTGCTACCTGGATGATTTCCTGCTGATTGAGCAGGGAAAACAGGGCACTGCAACAATGCTGAAGGATTTCCAAGGTATGTGTGAAGTGATTGAGGTGCCCCTGGCAGACGGCAAGACTGAGCGGATGGCCAGAAAGTTGGAATTTTAAGGCATAGAAGTTGATATAGAGCATGAGGTGTTTTGATTACCCCAGGATATGGTAACCAGATTGAAAGGGCTACTAAATAAGGTAAAAGGAAAAAGAATGGTATCACTAGCAACAGTGTAGCAGTTTGTGGGGCATTTAAACTTTGCTTGTAGGTAATGGCACCAGGGACGGCATTTACCAGGAGGTTGGCATGGACCATGGGAAAGGCAAAGCTACCACATCATTGGATGGATATTTTGAAAGGGTACCTCAGGATTTGGATGCATGGGAGCAGTTCTTAGAGTGTTACAACAGAGTCATATTTTGGCAAGAGGGCTGGCTGTTCAATACAGACTTAGAGCTGCATACAGATGCATCAGGGGCGCTGGGCATGGGGTCCTATTTCCGTGGGGAATGGATCTCAGAAGCATGGCCAAATGAGAGAGGGGGTAGGGCTTGTTGAAGGACATTACATTATTGGAAATATTTTCAATCTAGGTAGCAAAGATAACATGGGGACAGGGACGGAGGACCCAGAGGATCATATTCTGGTGTGACAACAAGGCAGTGGTAGAAGTGATCAACAGCAGAAGGGGTCCACTGAAACAGTGACCAGGGTGTTGTGTCAGCTTTTGTAGATAGCTCTCAAAATGAATTTGTCATTAAAGACAAGGCATATTAAAGGGGTTCATAATGAGGTGGCTGACAGCCTTTTCTGTCTTCAGTTAGACAGGTTCAGGTCACTGGTGCCAGAAGCTGCCATCCAGAGAACATGGGTCCTACCTCTGTTATGGGAAATTGGCTGAAAGGAGACCAAATGCTGCATTGGAGCTTCTGGTCTGCAAACACACTGAAGGCACATGAGGAGGAGTGGCATGCCTCCCAGGAGTTTCAGCAGCAGGAGGGATTTGAGGTAAGTAAGCCCGAAACTTGAGGATCAGATTGCACAGTTTATGATCAGGAAATGGGAAGCAAGAGTTGCTCATACTACCATGTGGATGCAGCTGGCAGGGATTGGATGGGCATGCAGCACCAGGGGATGGATGGAGCCAAACAAATTTAAGGTTGTACGGTGCATGCTCATAGGGTGGCAGAGGACCCAGGGGGGATCAGGACGCAACAGCAAGCCAGTGGCAGGGCAACTAATGATAACATTTCTTGGGGCTCTGCTACATATATGTGCATCTGGGTATGAAGCATGTTTATTTGAGGCAGTTTTTACGGTCATGGCCGGTGGTGCCTTCAGGGTAGGGAAGGTGGTAACAAAAAGCAAAATGGTTGCCTTGGAGGGGGAATATTATGGGATGAAGTCCATTCTGGGGCAGAGAGGGTGACAATATGGCTGCAGCAGACAAAAATGGACCAAACAGACAGGGGGACAGAGGTGGTCATAGAAAAGCAATCCCAGAGAGAGTGGTGTGCAGTAGCAGAGCTCAGGGGGTACACGGCTATTTGGCCAAAGGGGGGGAGAAGTTATTTGTACATGGGTATGGGTTACCAGTCACTTGTTACCAAGTGTGAGGGTTCCTAAAGAAGGAGATAGTTTTAGTGGAAGAGGATCCCAAGCAATTTTCACCACATTCTTTGAGAATAGATACAGCCTCAGAGATGGTGGCACAAGGAGGATCCAAAGATGAGATAAAGCAGGTGGGCAGATGGAAATCCAGTTGTTTTATAAGATATGTCAGAAAAATGATTTAATGGCCATTGATTTGTACCATTAGGCAAGAGACGGCAAAGACAAGTCTGGATCATGGGGCACTCATTTGTGTATTGGGAGGAAAGGCTTACATCAAATATGCCAGGAGGGAGACAACTCTGAAGGGCAGCTGAGGATACACAGCTACAATGGAAAAGGGTCTGGGGCATGAAATGGGCACAGCCAGTTTTAGAGGAACAAAATCTTTAATGACCTAAGTGGATCTGTTAATAATTGATGTGCAGCTGGGAATGATATGGGAGACAGACCATGAGGGGTATTTTTTTATGACATAAAAAATGAGCTGGGAATCATTACAGGCTGGTGGCCACCTGTTACATTAGAATGGTAGGAAATCCTTTCTATAAGGGTATGGAGGCATGCCAGGGACACAAGAACAGTAGAAAAGGACAGGAAGCTCTTGAACAGGAGAGAGGCTGCTTTGATAAAGGAAGAAAGGGGCATTTACATTTCACACAGGGATAGTTCCTATGCCTGTCCAGGGTATAACAGGTCAGACAGGGTGCACCTATCAGAGGTAGGAAAGTCATTCTTTCTCCTGTCAATTATTGGGGCCTTAGAGGGATGGGAGAGAAGAGGAGCTAGGTGTGGGGGGAAGCACATCATCAGTTGCTAGGTTGGAAATGGACAAGTGGAAGGGAAGTAAAAGGGGTGGCCTAGGGGATGGGGCACAATGGGGAATAGGAGTGGGCATGGGGGAGAGGCAGGGGGTAGAGAATCAGTCACGGGCCAGTGTCAATATCATCTGGTCATGGCCTGCAATAGGTAAGCAGGGAGTCAGGTTGTTGGCATCTGACCCCAGGTAGAGAAATGTATTGTAAAGGACATGGATTTGTAAAAACTGGAAGAGGGTGAAGGGTCATGCATCTGGACCCCAAGAAGACTGGTGATGGATAAACAGCAAGAAAGTAAATGAACTTGAATATTTGGAATTTGTAAATATGAAATATGAATGTAATCTGATTAATGTGTATGGTGTCTGCAAAAGGATGTGTTTAATAAATTCATTGCCAATTGAGCACCCAAAGAATTATATGTTGGTATATTCATTTCCAAGGGAAATCCCTCTGACAAATGGGGTTGCCATTACAGGGCAACCTGAATTTTCAGTGGTTTCCAAGATTAATGGCACGGGGTATTGGTTGGTGAGGAGGGGGGATGGTAGGCTAGTCTGCAGGAGGGTGAAGGTAGGAACTTGGGAGGAAAAGGGGAGGAGGGGGGGAGGAACCAGGTGAGGTCACAAAATATGTCAGATGATGCAGGCAGGGAGGAGGTAAGGTGATTGGCTGGGGAGTGAAGCAAGTTAAGGGGTCCTTTAAAGGTCCTTAGTGGGTATAAAGTGGCCACTGGGGAAGGCATCAGCCTCCTTTTGTGAAGATCAAATTGGACACTCACCCACCCACCATAAAAAATAGACAAAGTTATGAGGATCAGGGTAGTGATGCTAGAATATTAGTAGTGGGACTTAGACTGGGCTGCTGGATGAGGGCGGCAGCCAAAAAAGATGGAGAACTTGGATTTCCAAATGAGGACAACAGTGAGAAGGCATGGGAGGACAAAGGGCTGCCAAAGGAAGGCAGCGGTAAGTGAAAATAGAATAGAATGGTGATGGGTTGCACTTAAGAGAGCAACAAGGTTGTGGGCTGGTCAGAAAGGGCCAGATAATGAGAATTAAGGAGAGGGGAAGGGAGGGAAAAGGGAGGTCAGGAGAGGCACAATGGGGGGGTAGGGAGGGTTCAGACAGGAGGGGCAGGGTGAGGGAATCAGACATGGGCTGGGATCATTAGTATTCAGCCATGGCCTGCAACAGGTAAGATGTGGTGTCAGGTTGTTGGCATCCAATCCCAGGTAGATAAATGGATTGTAAAGGAAATGGATTTGTAAGAAATGGAAGAGGAAGGTGGGTCATGCATCTGGACCCTGAGAAGATTGGTGACAGAAGAATGGCAAGAAACTAAATGGACTTGAATATTTGGAATTGGTAAATATTAAATATGGCTTGCCCACCAGCGCAGTGGCAAGGTGTCTGCATGTGGTGCCAACATCCCAGGATCAGAAATGGACTCAGAGGTTGGAGGGTTGGCTGGGTGGGGCAGGATTGAGCGTCCGAGGGATGGCTCTCGTACTCTGGGTTGGAAGGGATGATGCTCGGCATCTCAGCAGCCACTGATGGAGGCTGGTGGACCAACAACATCCAGTGCCAGGCTAATGTGGGGGGTGGGACAGACACTGGTGTCATTGCACTCCCCACCTCCTAGGGGGATTGCAACAAATCAGTCACAAAAAAAAATTCCAGCCTCCAGAGCATGACGCCCTGCTCCGCTACCATCCCCCTGCCACCAGTGTCCACCAGAGAGGAGGGGTTCCACTCCCGTGGCTTTCCACTCCCGAGGTAGAAGACTTGGTTTGCTGGCCAAGGCACCTAGCTTCACCTGAGCTCTTTCCTTCTAAGACTGCTTGAAAGGCAGAGTAGAGAAACTTACCAGAGCAAGGGAGAAGGATTAAGACTTAGTTTGGCTAAGCAGATTTACCGTGTGGTGGTGTTTTTATTTTTCACTCACAGGGATTGCTACTGTTTGTTGCTAACATTTCATTGCTTTATTTTTTTCTGATTCAAATTGTTGTTGCTGGTATACCTTCTTCTGCATTATTACAAGGTGCCTACAGGTGTGTGCTAACAGATTACTGCTGTAATCTTCTGATTCAAATTGTCTTTGCAAGGTATATCTTCTGTTACTGCTTTATTTTTCTCTGGAGCAAAGTGTTTCTTACAGGGTATATCTTCTCTGAAATTATTACAGGTGGTGCTTTACAGGTTTTACAGTTTTATCTAACATTAGGATAAGCTTTCAGGGTTACTGCATTTGTTGTTGACTGATTGTTTCTGCTCTTACCTCCTTGTTCTTTCATCCGTGGTTCTTCTTTTTAGGCAGGGGAAGGGCCCAGCCACCCACCCCCATCCCCAACCACCCCACGCTACACTCCTTTTATAGGGTACCACAGTTGTGACATTTCCTGTGGCAGAGCAGGAAGGGGCGGATCAGTGGGGCCTCCACAAGGTGATCTCTTTACAGGGCACTAGTAATTTAACTTGTTATAACAAGTTAAACAAAGCACAATTAAACCATTACTTGCATTTTTTTTCCTTCTAATTACTCTGACTAGGTTACAAACCCAGCAACTTATTTGGAATGGATTTCATTAACTGCAGGTACTGTGGAACAATTTTCAGAAGGACAGTCTTACAAGATTTAGGACACTGTCCTACATGCTGGGCCTTTGGAGATCTTAGGTCTCAGCTCCAGCAGCATGGGCAGAGATTGCACGCCTCAAATTTCATATTGAAGAGGAATACATTATAAGAACCACCGCCATTTCCCCAGCATCCAACAGAAAACCTCGACCGCAGAGGGTAGTTGGTCCAGGAGGTTGGCAGGTGGTTAGGAGGAGCAAATCAGGTGCCCCATCACACTCTACTCTCCAACACATTACCTCCAAACCATATAAACACTACAAACAGGTATCTGCCTCTATCTCTGAAATCAAATAAAGAGGCAGAAGACACTGCAGAGCAGGACACTGTGGCACAGGAGCTAGCACAATACTCACCCAAATCAGAACCAAAACTAAACAAGCACAAAGGAAATCCAAAAACTTCTGATCATAGGAGACTCATGATTCGGGAGTTGATACCCATCTCCAGCCAGGGGTGATGGTCAGATGTCTCCCAGGTACATCAGCATGGAGAGACACTGACCGCATTGCTAAAATTGTTCACAAAGCAGGAGAAAACATTGATGTCCTAGTACACATAGGGACTAATGATCTCACCAGCCGGTCAGTTGTGGAGACCAAGGAACACCTGACTAGGCTGGGTGACAAACTATCATCTATTTCGTCCGGCATCTCCTTCTCTGAGATCCTGCCAGTCTGGGAGAAGGGAGCAGATGGACGGAAGGTCAGAGAAGGGGAGATAGGGGAGCTAAACACGTGGCTCAAGGACTGGTGCCAGGAAAAAGGACACAGATTTGTAGGGAACTGGCAACAGTTCTGGGAGCGAAATTCTTTAAATTTGATGGACTGCATCTGACTAAAGAGGAGTCAGTGCATTGGGGCAGAAGTTTGACGTCTTTGCAGAATATTTAAACTAGCAAATGGGAGAGGGGTGCAGCACCATACGTCCGAATGGGAAGAACACCCCTCCCCTCAGCTAGTGGTCAACAGGAATTCAGCGTGTTTGCCGTTCATTTGCATCACCAGGTAAGAAAAAGGTTTGTCTCCCACACGATGCACAGGGTAATGCCAAACTTCACCCAACAACTAACACACCAAAATCTGGCCAATGGAAAATCATGTACACAAATGCTCACAGCCTGGGAAATAAGATCCCAGACCTGCAGGCAATTATGTCAGAGGCTAAACTGGACATAGTAGCAATTAGGTGAGACGTGGTTTACCAGTAACCACACTTGGGAGACTTCAGTACCTGGCTATGTATTGTTCAGAAGAGACCGAGGTGCAAAAGGGGAGGGGTGGCCCGTATGTTAATGAAAATATCAAAGCTACAGAAATTCAGAATACACATAAGGAGCCAGAAGAACTGTGGGTCACCCTGGAAACAGGAAATGGGACAGCCATAAGAACTGTTGTCTACAGGCCCCCGAGACCAGAGGGAGGACATAGACACATTACTGTTAGAAGATATACAAAACATGACAGCTAAAGGGAGGTTCTGATAATGGGAGACTTCAACATGCCAGATACAGATTGGTCAATACCAGCAGGAACATCTGCCAGAACTAGACTCATAGTGGATTCCTGCAGGGGAGGGCCTCAAACAACTGGTACAGCAACCCACAAGAGACAGGGCTATCCTAGATCTAGTACTGACTAACAAAGAAGGGATCACAGATCTCCAGGTAGAAGGTCACCTGGGGGCCAGTGACCATCACATGGTATGGTTCAATTTGGCTACTACATCTAAATCATCCCATTCCAAAGCAAAAATATGGGACTTCAGAGGAGCTGACTTTGATAAGATGGCCAACAGAGTTAAGCTAGCCCTGGCAAAAGAAACACAGGTGAGGAGGTACAGGCAAAGTGGGCAAGCATTAAGGATACAATACTTGAAGCAACATCCCATTGTGTTAGACAGAAAAGGAAGTGCAAAGAAGAAGGAAACCACTTTGGTTCTCAAATACAGTAGCAGAAAAGGTCAGAGCCAAAAGGCTGGCCTTCAGAAAATATAAGGAACACAGCGGGATGAAGATAGGGAGGCATACCAAACTGCCCTAAGGGAAGCAGGTAAGGCAGTAAGGCAGGCAAAGTCCCAAACTGAGGAAACACTAGCACGAACAGTAAAAGAAGGTGACAAGACTTTCTATAGATACATTAGTGAAAGGAGAAAGTCCAGAGGGGTATGCTAAGCTTAATGGAGAAAAGGGAGCATGTGAGGAGGAGGACCCTGTAAAGGCATCTATCCTAAATAGATACTTTTGCTCAGTATTTACTGAAGAGAAGGTAGGGCAGGGCCCACAGCTCAGCATCATGGACACAGGGGAGGGAGGTGAGCACTACTCCTCACAAAAGAAAGGGTCCTACAAGAGCTTGCTAAGCTCAGGGTGGATAAGGCAATGGGATCTGATGGCACACATCCCAGGGTACTTAAGGAGCTAAAGGAGGAACTAGCAGAGCCATTAGCAGAATTGTTTAGTGAGTCTCTGAGCACAGGAGAGGTCCCAGAAGACTGGAGAAGGGCTCATGTGATCCCACTCCACAAGAGTGGTAGCAGGGAGGAGGCGGGGAACTACAGACCGGTCAGTCTTACCTCAGTAGTGGGCAAGATTATGGAGGCACTCCTTAAGGAAAGGATAGTGCAACACCTGGAATCCATAGGGGCACAGGATCCAAGACAGCATGGGTTTACAAAAGGAAGGTCCTGTCAAACTAATCTCATAGATTTCTTTGACTGGGTAACCAGAGTGGTGGACCAAGGGGGAGCAGTTGATGTCGCCTACCTTGACTTCAGCAAAGCTTTGACACTGTTCCACATAGAAGATTGATAAATAAGCTAGGTAGGCTCAGGGTGGGCAGAAGTTGGTCAACTGGGTGGCAAACTGGTTGACTGGCAGAAAACAGAGAGTGGTGGTAAATGGTATACAGTCAGAAGAGATGCAAGTCACAAGTGGGGTACCTCAGGGATCAGTCCTGGGGCCAGTCCTATTCAACATCTTCATTAGTGACCTGCAGATGGACTAGAGGGTAAGGCTTGTCTGTTTGCAGATGACACCAAGATCTGCAACAGAGTAGATGATCCAGATGGGGAGGGCAGAATGAGAAGAGATCTGGATAAACTAGCAGAATGGTCAGAAGAGTGGCAACTGGGATTTAATGCAAAGAAGTGCAAATCATGCACATAGGGAAGAGAAACCTGAAGCCACTTATAGGCTGGGAGGGAGTTGCTAGCAGTCACAAAGGAAGAAAGAGACTTGGGCATCATCATCACTGATGACCTAAAATCATCCAAGCAGACCTCTAAAGCAGTAGGTAAGGCTAGGGGCGTTAGGGTGTATTAGTAGGGTATCACAAGTCGTAAGAGGAGGTAATAATCCCTCTGTACAAGACATTGGTTAGGCCCCATCTGGAGTACTGCGCAGTATTGGAGGCCACACCTTCACAAGGACATTAACCAAATTGAGGCAGTCCAGAGAAGGGCAACCAAAATGGTGCAGGGACTGCATCAGAAGACATATGAGGACAGATTAATGGAGCTCAATATGTATACCCTTGAGCAAAGGAGGGAGAGAGGTGATATGATCGAGACATTTAAACACCTTAAGGGCATAAACAAGGTGAAAGAGTCTAACATGTTTAAATATAAGAAAAATAGCAGGACAAGAGGACACAGCATGAGATTAGAGGGAGGCGATTAAGGGGAATGGAGGAAATTCTTTTCACAGAAAGGGTGGTAGATGCATGGAATAGCTTACCACAAGAAGTGGTGGCTATGAATACAGTGCAGGGCTTCAAACAGGCATGGGATAGGCATAAGGGAGCAATACAAATGACTATGAATAGATAGGTCACTGACAGAGCAAAGGCCGATGGCACATTTATAAGGTAGAAAAAGAAATGGGCAGACTGGATGGGCCTTGCGGTCCTTATCTGCCGTCAACTTCTATGTTTCTATGTTTCTATGTGGCCTCACCCTGGGTGGTAAGCCAGGGCAGAAATTCAGAATACACATAAGGAGCCAGAAGAACTGTGGGTCACCCTGGAAACAGGAAATGGGACAGCCATAAGAACTGGGGTTGTCTACAGGCCCCCAGACCAGAGGGAGGACATAGACACATTACTGTTAGAAGATATACAAAACATGACAGCTAAAGGGGAGGTTCTGATAATGGGAGACTTCAACATGCCAGATACAGATTGGTCAATACCAGCAGGAACATCTGCCAGAACTAGACTCATAGTGGATTCCCTGCAGGGGGAGGGCCTCAAACAACTGGTACAGCAACCCACAAGAGACAGGGCTATCCTAGATCTAGTACTGACTAACAAAGAAGGGATCACAGATCTCCAGGTAGAAGGTCACCTGGGGGCAATGACCATCACATGGTATGGTTCAATTTGGCTACTACATCTAAATCATCCCATTCCAAGGCAAAATATGGGACTTCAGAGGAGCTGACTTTGATAAGATGGCCAACAGAGTTAAGCTAGCCCTGGCAAAAAGAAACACAGGTGAGGGGGTACAGGCAAAGTGGGCAAGCATTAAGGATACAATACTTGAAGCAACATCCCATTGTGTTAGACAGAAAAGGAAATGCAAAAGAAGAAGGAAACCACTTTGGTTCTCAAATACAGTAGCAGAAAAGGTCAGAGCCAAAAGGCTGGCCTTCAGGAAATATAAGGGAACACAGCAGGATGAGGATAGGGAGGCATACCAAACTGCCCTAAGGGAAGCAGGTAAGGCAGTAAGGCAGGCAAAGTCCCAAACTGAGGAAACACTAGCACGAACAGTAAAAGAAGGTGACAAGACTTTCTATAGATACATTAGTGAAAGGAGAAAGTCCAGAGGGGTATTGCTAAGCTTAATGGAGAAAAGGGAGCATGTGAGGGAGGAGGACCCTGTAAAGGCATCTATCCTAAATAGATACTTTGCTCAGTATTTACTGAAGAGAAGGTAGGCAGGGCCCACAGCTCAGCATCATGGACACAGGGGGAGGAGGTGAGCACTACTCCCTTCACAAAAGAAAGGGTCCTACAGAGCTTGCTAAGCTCAGGGTGGATAAAGGCAATGGGACCTGATGGCATACATCCCGGGTACTTAAGGAGCTAAAGGAGGAACTAGCAGAGCCATTAGCAGAATTGTTTAGTGAGTCTCTGAGCACAGGAGAGGTCCCAGAAGACTGGAGAAGGGCTTATGTGATCCCGCCCACAAGAGTGGTAGCAGGGAGGAGGCGGGAACTACAGGACCAGTCAGTCTTACCTCAGTAGTGGGCAAGATTATGGAGGCACCCTTAAGGAAAGGATAGTGCAACACCTGGAATCCATAGGGGCACAGGATCCAAGACAGCATGGGTTTACAAAGGAAGGTCCTGTCAAACTAATCTCACAGATTTCTTTGACTGGGTAACCAGAGTGGTGGACCAAGGGGAGCAGTTGATGTTGCCTACCTTGACTTCAGCAAAGCTTTGACACTGTTCCACATAGAAGATTGATAAATAAGCTAGGTAGGCTCGGGTGGGTCAGTTGGTCAACTGGGTGGCAAACTGGTTGACTGGCAGAAACAGAGAGTTGTGGTAAATGGTATAAGTCAGAAGAGATGCAAGTCACAAGGGGTACCTTCAGGATCAGTCCTGGGGCCAGTCCTATTCAACATCTTCATTAGTGACCTCAGATGGACTAGAGGGTAAGGCTTGTCTGTTTGCAGATGACACCAAGATCTGCAACAGAGTAGATGATCCAGATGGGGTGGGCAGAATGAGAAGAGATCTGATAAACTAGCAAAATGGTCAGAAGAGTGGCAACTGGGATTTAATGCAAAGAAGTGCAAAATCATGAACATAGGGAAGAGAAACCCTGAAGCCACTTATAGGCTGGGAGGGGAGTTGCTAGCAGTCACAAAGGAAGAAAGAGACTTGGGCATCATCATCACTGATGACCTAAAATCATCCAAGCAGACCTCTCTAAAGCAGTAGGTAAGGCTAGGGGGTGTTAGGGTGTATTAGTAGGGTATCACAAGTCGTAAGAGGGAGGTAATAATTCCTCTGTACAAGACATTGGTTAGGTCCCATCTGAGTACTGCGCAGGTATTGGAGGCCACACCTCACAAGGACATTAACCAAATTGAGGCAGTCCAGAGAAGGGCAACCAAAATGGTGCAGGGACTGCATCAGAAGACATATGAGGACAGATTAACGGAGCTCAATATGTATACCCTTGAGCAAAGGAGGGAGAGAGGATGATGATCGAGACATTTAAACACCTTAAGGGCATAAACAAGGTGAAAGAGTCTAACATGTTTAAATATAAGAAAAATAGCAGGACAAGAGGACACAGCATGAGAATAGAGGAAGGCCGATTAAGGGGAATGTGAGGAAATTCTTTTCACAGAAAGGGTGGTAGATGCATGGAATAGCTTACCACAAGAAGTGGTGGCTATGAATACAGTGCAGGGCTTCAAACAGGCATGGGATAGGCATAAGGGAGCAATACAAATGACTATGAATAGATAGGTCACTGACAGAGCAAAGGCCGATGGCACATTTATAAGGTAGAAAAAGAAATGGGCAGACTGGATGGGCCTTGCGGTCCTTATCTGCCGTCAACTTCTATGTTTCTATGTTTCTATGTTTCTATGTTTCCAATGACCATAGGGAGGGGGTACCTGCTTGGTGGTCCCACCCAGATGGGCAAGCCTGGGTATGGGGGGGGGACAGCATGCAGGCATGGGCTGAGCTCCCTTCAAGGGGGGGGAGAGGTCCAAAAAAAATGAAATATGAATGTGATCTGATTAATGTGTATGGTATTTGCCAAAGGATGTGTTCAATAAATTAATTGCCAATTGAGCACCCTAAGAAATATGTGTTGGTGTATTAATTTCCAAGGGAAATCCCTCTGGCAATCCCTATTGTGTTGCTGTTGCCCCTGTGAAAGGAAACCAAAAAATCAACAATTTAAAGAAAAAAAATAGCTATTTGAATATATATTCACCATCACATTGGTGATAGGCATGCTTTGAGATGGCACAAAGGTATCACAGACAGAGGAGGTGGAAGAGGAGAACTCTTGCTGAATGAAAAGGCATCATGAAACAAGACCTGTGAATTCAAGAGATAACTATTTAGAAAATACTCAGTTAGGTACACTGTGGGTCACCACACAGACTGTATATCCATTGTCCACTCCAATTCTTATTAAACCTTTCAACTGTGAAGAAAAAAGAGAAATTAGTTGGCATCTGATTCCAGGTCCCTGTACTAAACTGGATTCATGTCATATTTATATATACACTATATACGTTGTCCACTCCAAGTCCTGCTGTATCTGTCACCTTTGAAGAAAAAAGAGAAATTACTTCACTTGACTTGGCCACTGTGTCACGTTGTACCTGTGAAAGGAAACCTCAAAATAAAACTGGTAATGAGCAACAGAATCATGTTATAATGCACACCATCATATTTATGATGCTACATATGTTCTTTTGCACCATGTAATGTGGCTCCTGTATTTCATGTTCATCTCAATTGTTACACGTCTCCTTTTCACACTATGTGCTTCTGGCCATTGCCTAACTCTGCTGCCATTGTATTTTATTTTTTTATTATTTTTCCCACCACCTCATGCCTGAGGTGTGAATTACGGTATTAATTGTATTAACCTGTATGTGCTGCTGTGTTCTCTATCCTGTTTGCCATTCAGTAGCCTGGGTCATGACTGAAAATGGTCCTCTGGATCAGTGAACTTACCCGGTAAACAAAGACATACATACATAAATAAATAAATAAATGTCCAATATATTTGTTTTATACTTCCAGTCTTACTGTACTTGTTGCCTGTGAAGAATAAAGAAATGTCAGAATGTTGTAGCCACTGTGGTGGCTGCATGATATATCCGTTGTCCAGTCCCATCCTCACTGTACTTGTCACATGTGAATAAAAAAGATAATTCATTAGAATGTACTCATCACTGTGCTGGCTGCATGGTATATCTGTTTTCCACCCCCTGTAAAATTGTATCTGTTACTTGTGAAGAAGAAAACAGAATTTAATTGGAATGTCTTGGTCACTGTGGTGGCTGCACAGTATATCCATTTTCCACTCTCAGATCTAGTGTACCTGTCATCTGTGGGGAAAAAAAAGAGAAATTACTTAGAAAGTCGTGGCCACTGTGGCAGCCATACACTATATATGTTGTCCACTCCAAGTCCTGCTGTATCTGTCACCTTTGAAGAAAAAAGAGAAATTACTTCACTTGACTTGGCCATTGTGTCACGTTGTACCCGTGAAAGGAAACCTCAAAATAAAACTGGTAATGAGCAACAGAATCATGTTATAATGCACACCATCAGATTAGTGATGGCCATGCCATGTACTAGCAGGATAGTACCACAGAGACAGCTGGTAGATGAAGAGACCACTTAAACTGTGACTGTTTTGCAAGAGACAGATTCAAAAAAAGTTGCTACCGGGGCAGTCCTGCCTCAGAGGCAACACTTTGCTATTAAACTTATTCTTACTCACAATTAAGTTAATTTTCATTTTTATTTACAAATCTAACTCCAAGCTGCCATGGATCACCACTCTAGTGAAATTCTGACAAGAGACAACTGAGGGGATTTTCTCTGGATTTGAACTCACAGGGCCTGATTTCAAATCGCATGGCGCAACTTGCAGGTATATGTGAGTTGTGCCATATGGCACTATGCTGGGGACCATGCACCCTATTCCAAGACAGGCAGGGTCCCCTGCACCTACGACCTTCAACTTGTGGGAGCCACAGGCTTCTGCCATGGGAATGGAGAAAAAGACTTGGGTGCCGTGAGGTCAGAAAGCCCATTTAACTGCTCTTCGGAGCCCCCTGCCCTGTAACACTTTTGCAATCCCCTGGGAACCATGGGGGTTGGCTGGGTGGCACAAGTGCATGGAAGTCACGTCACAAAATGGACCTGGTGGCTTCCCAAAAATTGGGGGTGGGGGCAGCACTGTTTTGGGGGGGTGCATGGGGCACAGCAATGTGTCTTCCAAGGCGCTGCGGAGTGGCATCCATCATTTTGCCAGGATAGATGCCCCTTAGACTACTTCCATGCTGGTCTAACCTGCAGCGCCATTGCTGGTCTTGTAATCATGTAAATGGGTTACGGCAGCCTCCCTTTTGGAATAGGGCACAGGTGCAGCTGTAACTCACCCATGCGCCATGTGGCAGTGGGTTGCGGGCATAGTGGGTGGTGTAGCACACCTTTGGTGCAGCCCCCATGGGGCATGGTGCAAGCTGCATTTTGGAATTGAGACTTGCATATCGCATGGTGCAAGGTGCGATTTACGCCACAGGGTTTGGCTTAAATCCCCTTGTGCCAGGTGTACGACATCCTGGAATCGGGCCCATGGTCTTTTGTTTATCAGGCTGTGAAACATTTCACTACACCACTGAACTGGCACAACTGTGAAGCTCAGCTCTTTAGCAGTAGTAGTTAAAGCTCTGTCTGTGAGGCACCCTATCCATAATGTTTTCCTCCAAGGCAGCACTGCCTCAGAGTCAGGGCTGTCCTAGAGGCAAATTCCTTGAAAGATGTTGTCCTGTGCAACTCTCTTCTGTGTTAATAGTCAAACCTGCAGTGAGAGAGAGACAACAGGAAAGAAAGAAACACATTTTAATGTCTGTCAAGTGAGATGTAAGCCTCTTCAGAGTAAGGATGGACTCGCCACCAACAGTGAGGATAAGGAGTGTGCATATAAGAAAAAGTAAATTAACATCAAAGAAGAAAAATGTGTGCCCTGATAGCCATCGTTTTTCTGCTGTAGTGGGCTGTATGGCTGAAGGCTCGGTTTCAGGGCAAGCTGGCTGGCTGGAGGTCTGCATAGCAATTACATTTAGGCATTATTAGAAGTCTATGTTTTCAGTCTGGAATCTGGATGCACTCAGTGGAGGCAACTGCAGCATACATGTTGCTGGTGAATGTGGATTATACAAGCAGGTCAGAGGAGAAGGAAAATGAGGAGGCTGTGTCTTCAAGATTGCTGGAGGATACATGGTCTGCTTTGCTGGCGTCAGCATTTAAGATCACTTAGTTGCCAGGGTTTTTCAGTCTGGAGGCTCAGTGCTAGAGGTGTGCAAAAAAAAAAAAAACTTCTGTCTGCAGGATTTCAGCAAAAGAGTGAAAATAAAATTTGCAACTTTAATGGAACTTCTGACTTAGAATGGCAGAATAAATGTATAAATGTTAGATTGTTCTATTAAACTGCAGAGAAAAGAGTCTACAGAACTGATCACTGAACTGCAGAATAATTACACGTATCACAGAATAATTCATTAAACTGCAGAAAAAAATTCCTCAGAACTGTTATTATGCAGTTGATGTGTATTATTCTGCAATTCAGCCAAAAAATTCAGTGGACCAGAATAAAAATCAGCCAAACACATTGAGAAGATTCTGAGCTCACCAATGGTGGAAGTTTTGAAAATTCTGTGAAATTTCTGAATTTTCACAAAAGTTCTGCGAAAGTGGAATTGGAAGTTTTCACCCAACTCTGCTTAGTGCAGTTGATGTGGAGGTGGCTAATATTGTTGGTAGATTTGAAGGATAGAAGCATGATGGAAGATGAAGAGGAGGTGGTGTCTTTATTTCTGAAAGGGATGCATGGTATTTATGGGCAGGTTTTCCAGTATGTAGGATGTGTTCTGTGGATGTGTAGGGCCACTTTTATCATGACATACAGTAGAGTGGAAAGAGGTAATCAGGTGGATTTATTAAATAGCAGTGGTACAATTTGATGAAACCTATTATGACAGGTAAACAGAATAGAATCATAAGGAAAAGTATTCAACCGAGAAGGAAAGGATACATATATTATGATTCAATGATCATCCTCAAGGAACCATCCATTACAGGCTTTTAGACTGGAGTTGTCCCCTCATGGGAATTATTTTTCCATCTGTGTCCAATCTACATCAGTAGAAATCAATTTGCTAATGTTGATAATATCAGGCTCTTCATGTTCAACGTCATCACTGCCGAAACCTTCATGTGGTAGGAATGCCATCATTATTGTGTTCCATGGGCTATGCTCCAGATTCATTTGAATAAATGTCAGCATTCCAAAATTTCAAGGGGACAGATTCTTAAGCCTGTTCTGCACAATGGCCCTTGTTGAATTGAATATCCTCCTAGCACTGACACTAGATGGTGGACAGCTCAGGTATTTAACTGCTGCAGAGTTCAATGCTGGCCAGTAAGTGACTTTACCACTCCAGTACAACAAGGGCTCTTTCGTAATGTTAAGGTGTTTGGTATCTTCCAAACTGACATCCACCATGCACTGCATTGCCCATAGTCCTGTTGCCTCATCAGCCACCTCCTTCTCCTCCTTGTCATTCACATCTCAAATTCCCACCAGTGACAAAACATCTCACATAGGATTTTTGGTTGTTTATTCAGTTAACTTGCAGGTCTTATCAGACCTCCTTCAATGAAATGTGATAGCAACCCCTGATCTCTGATCACTTTCATGTGCCTTACATAACTGTGACTTCAGCATCTGTGCTCCATGTATCCATCTTATTAGCTAAGCTGTTAAATTTTAGAACTTTTCATGCCAACCCTTAAGTATCTAGGTTTGCTGGCCAAGGCATCTATCTTCACTTGAACTCTTTCCTTCTAGGTAGCTTGAAAGGACAGAGCAAAGAACCTTACCAGAGCAAGGGAAGGGATTAAGACTTCTTTTGGCTAGGCAGATTTACTGTGTGTTGTTATTTTTATTTTGTACTCACAGTGATTGTTACTGTTTGTTGCTAACATTTTATTACTTTATTTTTCTTTGATTCAAATTGTTGTTGCTGGGTATACCTTCTGCTGCATTATTACAAGGTGTGCCTACAGGTGTGTGCTAACAGATTACTGCTGTAATCTTCTGATTCAAAGAGTCTTTTGCAAGGTAGGTCTTCTGTTACTGCTTTATTTTTCTTTGTAGCAAAGTGGTTCTTACAGGGTATATCTTCTGTGAAATTATTTCAGGTGGCGCTTTACAAGTTTTACAGTTTTATCTATCATTAGGATAAGTTTTCAGGGTTACTGCATTAGTTGCTGACTGATTGTTTCTGCTCTTATCTCCTTGTTTCTTTCATCCATGGTTCTTTTTCAGCAGGGGAAGGGCCCAGCAACCCACCCCCATCCCCAACTCACACTACACTCCTTTTATAGGGTAGCACAGTCATGACATTTCCTGTGGCAATGCAGGAAGGGGCAAATCAGTGGAGTATCTACATGGTGACCTCATTTACAGGGGCACTGGTAATTTAACTTATTATGGCACGTTATACAAAAACAAACAAACAAAACACAAAATCAAACTTTTGCTTTCATTTTCTTCCTTCTAATTACTCTGACCAGGTTGTAAACCCAGCAATTTATCTGGAATGGATATCATTAACTGCAGGTACTGTGGAACACTTTTCAGAAGGGCAGTTTTACAGGATTTATGACACTGTCCTACATGCTGGGCCATTGGAGATCTTAGAGCTCAGCTCCAGGCAGCATGGGCAGAGATTGCGTGCCTAAATTTCATATTCAAGAGGAAATATACAGTATTATAAGAACCACCTGCCATTTTCCCAACATCCAACAGAAGCACCTTGACTGCAGAGGGTAGTTGGTCAGGGAGGTTGGCAGGTGGTTAGGAGGGGCAAATCGGGTGCCCCATCACTCGGTGCTCTCCAACATATTACCTCCACAAACCATATAAAAACTACAAACAGGTATCTGCCTCTGTCTCCGAAATCAAACAAAGGGGCAGAAGACACTGCAGAGCAGGACACTGCAGCACAGAAGCTAGCACAACAAAACTCACCCAAAACAGGAACCAAAATAAAAAAAGCAAAAAAGAAATCCCAAAAACTTCTGATCATAGCAGACTCCATGATTCGGGGAGTTGATACCTATCTCCAGCCAGGGGTAATGACCAGATGTCTCCCAGGTACATCAGCATGGAGAGACACTGACTGCATTGCTAAAATTGTTCTGGAAGCAGGAGAAAACATTGACATTGACGTCCTGGAACACATAAGGACTACTGATCTTGCCAGCCAGTCAGTTGTGGAGACCAAGGGACACCTGATCAGGCTGGGTGACAAACTATCATCCAATTTATCCGGCATCTCCTTCTCTGAGATCCTGCCAATCTGGGAGAGGGGGGAAGATGGACAGAAGGTCAAAGAAGGGGAGATAGGGGAGCTAAATATGTGGTTCAGGGGGTGTGCCAGGAAAAAGGACACACATTTGTAGAGAACTTGCAACAGTTTTGGGAGCAAAAGTTCTTTAAATTTGATGGACTGCATCTGACTAAGGAGGGAGTCAGTGCATTGGGGTAGAAGTTTGACATCTTTGTAGAATATTTAAACTAGCAAATGGGAATAGGGGTGCAGCACCCCATACATTGAATGGGAAGAACACTCCTCCCCCCTCAGCTAGTGGTCAAACAGGAATTCAGCATGTTTGCAGTTCATTTGCATCACCAGGTAAGGAAAAAGGTCCAGCTTCCCATATGACGCACAGGGGAAATGCCAGACCACACCCAACATCTAACAAACTAAAATCTGGCCAATGGAAAATCATGTACACAAATGCTCACAGTCTGGGAAACAAGATCCCAGACCTGCAGGCAATAATGACAGAGGCTGAACTGGACATAGTAGCAATTAATGA
Source organism: Neoceratodus forsteri (assembly GCA_016271365.2). Lineage (NCBI taxonomy): Eukaryota > Metazoa > Chordata > Ceratodontiformes > Ceratodontidae > Neoceratodus > Neoceratodus forsteri. Next base: position 824,592,933 of record CM057450.1, on the reverse strand, counting down.
GATGTGGTTTACCAGTAACCACACTTGGGAGACTTCAGTTCCCGGCTATGTACTGTTCATAAGAGACCGAGGTGCAAAAAGGGGGGGGTGGAGTGGCCCTGTATGTCAATGAAAATATCAAAGCTACAGAAATTCAGAATACACATAAGGAGCCAGAAGAACTGTGGGTCACCCAGGAAACAGGAAATGGGGCAGCCATAAGAACTGGGGTTGTATACAGGCCCCCAGACCAGGGGGAGGACATAGACACATTACTGTTAGAAGATATACAAAACATAACAGCTAAAGAGGAGGTTCTGATAATGGGAGACTTTAACATGCCAGTTACAGATTGGTCAATACCAGCAGAAACATCTGCCAGAACTAGACGCATGGTGGATTCCGTGCAGGAGGAAGGTCTCAAACAACTGGTATGACAACCCACAAGTGACAGGGCTATCCTAGATCTAGTACTGACTACACTTACAAAAAGTTCTTCAGAATACCACTCATTTGCCATTGCAATACCACTGTGACTACCACTGTACTGCCATTAAGGTTTTCATGGTATTACAGTGGTTTGTTTCAATTCCATTGTGATACCATTGTACCACTGTCCTACCACATCAACAAAAGTAATCAAAATGTAAACTACCATAGTACAAGCATGGTACCACTGGGTAGTACCATTGCACATTTTGTAGCTCACCACTGTGTTGCTATTGTGGTGCCATGGTATTGCCATTGTGTCACATTTGGTAAGGGTAACAAGGAAAGGATCACAGATCTCCAGGTATGTCACCTGGGGGCCAGTGACGATCACATGGTGTGGTTCAATTTGGCCACTACATCTAAATCATCCCATTTCAAGGCAAAAATATGGGACTTCAGAGGAGCTGACTTTGATAAGATGACCAACAGAGTTAAGATAGCCCTGGCAAAAAGAAATACAGGTGAGGGGGTACAGGCAAAGGGGGCAAGCATTAAGAAGACATTAGATTGTATTAGAGAGAAAAAGAAGTGCAAAAGAAGAAGGAAACCACTTTGGTTCTCAAAAACAGTAGCAGAAAAGGTCACAGCCAAAAGGCTGGCCTTCAGAAAATATAAGGGAACACAGCGGGATGAAGATAGGGTGACATACCAAACTTCCCTAAGGCATGCAGGGAAGGCAGGCAAAGTCCCAAACCAAGGAAACACTAGCACAGACAGTAAAAGAAGGTGACAAGACTTTCTATAGATACATTAGTGAAAGGAGAAAGTACAGAGGGGGTATTGCTAAGATCAAAGGAGATAAGGGGGCATGTGAGGGGAGGACCACGTAAAAGCAACTATCCTAAATAGATACTTTTGCTCAGTATTTACTGAAGAGAAGGTAGGGCAGGGCCCACAGCTCAGCACCATGGACTCAGGGAGGAGGGAGTTGAGCACTAGTCCCTTCACAAAAGGAAGGGTCCTACAAGAGCTCAATAAGCTCAGAATGGACAAGGCAATGGGACCGGATGACATACATCCTAGGGTACTAAAGGAGCTAAGGGTGGAACTTGCAGAGCCATTATCAGAACTGTTTAGTGAGTTTCTGAGCACAGGAGAGGTCCCAGAAGACTGAAGAAGGGCTCATGTGACCCTGCTCCACAAGAGTGGTAGCAGGGAGGAGGAAGAGAACTACAGACCAGTCAGTCTTACTCCAGTAATGGGCAAGATTATGGAAGCAATCCTTAAGGAAAGGATAGTGCAACACCTGGAATCCATAGGAGCACAGGATCCAAGACAGCATGGGTTTACAAAAGGAAGGTCCTGTCAAACTAATCTCATAGATTTCTTTGATTGGGTAACCAGAGTGGTGGACCAAGGGGGAGCAGTTGATGTCACCTACCTTGACTTCAGCAAAGTTTCCAATACTGTTCCACACAGAAGATTGATTAATAAGCTGGGTAGGCTCGGGGTGGATCAGAAGTTGGTCAACTGGGTGGCAAACTGGTTGACGGGCAGAAAACAGAGAGGTGGTAAAGCGTGTACAGTCAGAAGAGATGCAAGTCACAAGTGGGTACCTCAGGGATCAGTCCTGGGGCCAGTCCTCTTCAATATCTTCATCAGTGACATTGCAGATGGACTGGAGGGAAAGGTTTGTCTGTTTGCAGATGACACCAAGATCTGTAACAGAGTAGATGATCCAGTTGGGGAGGGCAGAATGAGAAGAGATCTGGATAAACTAGCAAAAGGGTTGGAAGAGTGGAAACTGGGGTTTAATGCAAAGAAGTGCAAGATCATGCACATGGGGAAGAGAAACCCTGAAGCCACTTATAGGCTGGGAGGGGAGTTGCTGGTAGTCACAAGAGAAGAAAGAGACTTGGGCATCATCACCACCGATGATCTGAAATCATCCAAGCAGACCACTAAAGCAGTAGGTAAGGTTACGGGGATGTTAGGGTGTATTAGTAGGGGTATCACAAGTTGAAAGAGGGAGGTAATGTTCCTTCTTTACAAGACACTGGTTAGGCCCCATCTGGAGTACTGCATGCAGTACTGGAGGCCATATCTTCACAAAGACATTAACCAAATTGAGGCAGTCCAGAGAAGGGCAACCAAAATGGTGGAGGGTCTGCATCAGAAAACATATGAGGATAGATTAACAGAGCTCAATATGTATACCCTGGAGCAAAGAAGGGAGAGAAGTGATATGATCGAAACATTCAAACACCTTAAGGGCATTAACAAGAAAAAGTCGAACATGTTTCAATATAAGAAAAATAGCAGGACAAAAGGACACTGCATGAGATTAGAGGGAGGCCGATTAAGGGGTAATATGAGGAAGTTCTTTTTCACAGAAAGGGTGGTGGACGCATGGAACGGCCTACCTCAGGAAGTGGTGGATAGGAATACAGTGCAGGGCTTTAAACAGGCATGGGATAGGCATAAGGAGCAACACAGATGAGTATGAATAGATAGGCCATTGACAGAGCAAAGGCCGATGGCACATTTATAAGATAGAAAAAGAAATGGGTAGACTGGATGGGCCTTGCAGTCCTTATCTGCCATCAACTTCTGTGTTTCTATGTTTCTATGAGGGGAGATGAGCCAAGCATCAGTTCTGCTGAGAGATGAATGCTCCAACGAGTAATAAGAATAGTCTCTAGAGTTCAGGTACTAAAGGCACCAGATGTCTATTAGGGAGTGCTTCAATAACTCTTTGAGATTCAGTGAAACTTTTGTGTGAGGTTCAAGGGATGAGCGGGACCCATCTAGTAGCAGGTGTGGGGTGAGGTTAAGGTCTCCCCTGGCTATCATCGGAGTGGAGGTGGGGATCAATTCAGAAAGTTCTTCACTAAGAAGAAAGAAAAATCATGGGTCATCATTGTTAATGGTGTATATGATGAGCAATATCAGGGGTCGCTCAGGAATGGAGAGATGGACCAATAACAATCTGCCCTCAGTATCAGAAGTTGAGGATGCACACTGTCATTTCAGTGACTTGTGAATTAAAATTGATACCCCCACTTGGCAGATATATACAAGCTGTGGAACTCCATGCCCACCCATTCCCTTTTCAATTTACAGGCCTTTGTGGTTATCAGCTTGGATTCTTTCAAGAATGCCACATCAGTGTAGAGTTGTTTTCAGATGAACTAAAACATGCTCATGCTTAATGTTAAGGTCTTCCACATCTTTCACATTCTATGGCAAAAAGTCAATGTCAGTCATTGGGATGTGGTAGGTGGCTACAGAAACTGAGCTAGTGCAATTGGGAGATACCTGTAATAGAAACATAGAAACATAGAATTTGACGGCAGATAAGGACCGCTTGGCCCACCCAGTCTGCCCATTTCCCTACCTACTGGATAAGCTGCAGATCCTAGTTAACCAGCAGCCTACTTCTTCCTACCCCCATCCCCCAGAACTGCCTTGTGACTATCCCATGCATGCTTGAATTCCACCACTGATTTTGACTCCACAACCTCCTTCGAAGGCGTCCCATGCATCCACAACCTCTCTGTAAAAAATACTTTAAATTACCTCTGGAGCCCTCTATTTTCAAATTGTGCCTCTTGTTCTTGCACACCTCTTTTTGAAAGATGCTACCCTCTTGGACTTTGTTGATTCCTTGAGGTACTTGAACGTTTCTATCATGTCCCCCTCTCCTTCTTTCCTCGAGGCTATACATAATGCTCCTTAAGTGTCTCTTCATATGTCTTCCGCTGCAGACCCTGCACCATTTTAGTTGCCTCCTCTGGACAGCTTCCATCCTGTCTATGTCTTTGCGGAGATTGGGTCTCCAGAACTGCACACAATACTCCAGATGGGGTCTCACCAGCTGTCTGTACAGAGGGATAATAACTTCCTGTTTTCTACTGGTGATGCCTCTCCCTATGCATCCCAGTATCCCCCCAGCCCTCCTTGCTGCCCTCTCACATTGCTTGCCCGTCTTTAGGTCATCTGATATGACTACCCCCAGGTCCCTTTCCATTTTTGTTGTTGTTAGTATCTCACCCCCCATTGTGTACTCTTCCCCTGGGTTTTTGTTTCCCAGGTGCATTACCTTGCACTTCTTAGCATTGAATCTAAGCTGCCATACATACATAATCTAATAGGTGGAAAATTACCGGGGAGAGAAAATGCAGTCTGAGTCATAAATATCAATAGGACTACTGTACAGAAACCAAACTGAGTCTGCAGCCATACTACTTCTAACATATTGTATGAACCTGTACGCATAGAAGAAAACACCAATAGTCAAATAAACTCTAACCTGCAAAATTATATACATGACTGTGAGCTGCTTGAATAATGGAAGTCGAACTAAGAACACTCTTCCAATCTCTCTTAGAAAACTGTAAGTACATATGCCAAGGATAAAGCAGATATTCCTTCAATCAGCAGGAATCTGGTTGAGGAGCAGCACCCCCATACAGTTCAGAAGTTGGAACACACATTGTACATAAGAAACTGGAAGCCTGAATCAATTTTATGCAACTCTTAAACAAGTTTGTAATAACATTAACAGAGGCTTTGTCTTTTATGACCTTGGTGCCCTCTTGGGCAAGGTGGGTGATGACCCATGCTACTAATGGTAAAGAAGATGATAAGACAGGAGAAGCCCATTGGTATAAGCCCTGCTTGGGGTACACTGAAATGAGCCACAGGCTGCAGAAATTCCAGCTGGGTTAATTGGAGATGGTTAAAGAGGTTTCTCTGAATAGAGTGTGGTAGTAGGAGCATGGGGATTAAAATGACACCCCAGGTATTAGGTTATGTGGATTGGTGAATGACCCATGAATTAGCAGAGGGATGATACAGCACCCATTCATGAGCACAGTGAGTCCCTGCCTTATGTGCTACATCCTATTTCCCCACCTGGAAAGACAATGCAAAATCTGGAACAGTCAACATACCAAGCCCTGCAGTACAATATGAGGGCATGCACATACACAAAGTATGTGGTTAACACAAGCAGCCCCCCTCTCCGATGTCTAGTGGTATGATTGAATGTCCATGGGGAGCGGGCAACCACAACAGCAGACATTAACCCAGAAAGGCTGCATTTACCTGGCTCACAGATCTTCTCTGGGGTGCTCCACATCACAGGCTGCTGCAGCCTATGGGGAGGGAAGAGGATTAGTCCCAACACAATTTAATAAATAAGTCCATTGTCCATGCAACAAACAAAAGTTCATAACATGATTTAATTTAGTGGGGAGAATCACAAATCCACTCCATGGAGCATGGGGGTGAACAAAGGCAGCAATTAATTCCAAGGCACACAAGCACCTTAATACAGTGGTAAACTCATGATCATGAAGATTTTCCACTAGCTTTTCCTCTCAGAGCCAAATCAGGCTTCCAGTTTCCTGGTGGCAGCAACATACTCGGAGGCCAGATCAGGTCTTAACACACTTTTTGGCTTGAACTTCAATTAGAACTGGATCAAGTCCATATGTTACAGATTGCCAGAGTGATCCGAATACTTTTGAGCCACAGAGTGGGACTGGCACTTGAACCTTCGCAGTCTGCACCTGCAATACACCTTCCATGGTCGACCACTCCAAAATTGCCTATAACTCACAGCTGTTGGACTCCATGAATGATGGATGATTTGATGGGCACGCTGGACACACGGCAGGGACAACCAGTCATGGAGCTGCTCACAGAAACTTACACCAGGGCTCCCAACGATATCTACCTGTTCACACCCACTCCTTGCTCAGCTCTCTGGTGCCATCTTACAATCATTGGGAAGGGATGGGACAGGCTCTCACCTCTGCCTCGCCATCACTTCTCTCTATCTGCAGCATGGATGAGCATTCTATTGGTAAACTTCTTTAATCCAGCCATTCTCCCTCCATGGAATGCTCCCATACTTCTTCTCTGATGCTGCCATACTGCTGATAGCTGTGGGCCAAGGTGGCAACTACCAACCCCAGTCCCAAGCCACAGTCCAGCCCCTGGACCGGGCTCTCAACCAACTCCCCCTTTCATGCCAAACCTCCCCCATTTATACTTCCTACTGTAACCAGGCCTCCCACATGTGGGTGGTCCCTGGATGGACAGGAGTTAACCCCTTCAACACTCATAAAACCCCAAGGGGGGGCTTACACCTTAACCCCACACAAACGCTCTCCTCCTGGTGAGTGCTCACTCCAGTTACATGGAATGGACCTCCAGGGGGAGATATGTGCACTCTCCCCCCAGGTGCCACCCAGCACTGTTGGTATCAGTGCCAAAATGGTGGAAACCCCAAAGCCCATCACTACACTACCCATCCTAACTGATGCTATAGGAAGCCTGAGTTACACAGGGCCCTGGGACCCACCCACCACACCCTTGGATGGATTGCCCAAACCACGGTGGTGGCAGCCCAACCCCAGCTCTCTCGCTAATTAAACCCACACATCTAGCCCTATGCTGCTGCCATCAGTTTAGCTAATTGATGTTTATGCCTACCCCACATAACCAACTAAATATTAATAGAGCACAATGAACACGTTCTGCAGCTCCAATGGGACGCTGGTCATTTTTCCCAAAAATACAGATATTTGAAACAAGCCAGCTGCAGGACTGATGGATACTCATTTGCACGTGCACTCACACACACACACACACACACACATATACACACTCATGTGCATTTACCCCCCCCCCATGTTTTCTATTTGAATACAAACAGGACCATAGTGCTTAGTCTCTGATCAGAAAAAGTCTAGAATTTTTTCTTTTTTTTTTAAGAAGCACATTTTCTTCTCTGCTGGTCAACTAGATCATAACAGTCTCTTAAGACAATCTTTGAAGACCCAACCCTATAAACTAGTAAAAGGCAAGAAGAACATTACAACAATAACAGAGAACAAAAGGATTAGTTTCACCAGATTTTTTCAGTGGGCTAGCAGTCCTTGTTTAATGTCCATACAGGGGGGCTTCCACAATGACACAGTAACAGTCCTGCATCCACGGTGGGTATCATTGGGAGCTGGGCCTATGACTTGAGGCCTCCACGAGCATTATAAAAATGGGGATCCATCTTGGTCACCTCCTCTCCTCTCCTAAAGAATCCTGACTGATCAAATGTTATTTTGTGCACTTCCCTTCAATGTCGTGGAATATGGAAAAAGTTTTGGACAAGGTAATTCCGGTGTAGGCATGCATATCACACATGGCAAGTGCATGGCATTGAGCCTCTTGAATCTTCAATGCAGTACTAGAGGGGCTAATCTGCCACTTGGTGTACACATTATCCAGTATGGCATAGAAATCCAAACCAGCATGGTGTTCCTCAGGTATGTCCCAAATACACTCAGGGAGATAGGGATATCAGTTGCCAGGATACTCTTTATGGATTCGGCGCATGATGAATCTCTGCTTGGGACCAATCTAAGATGGTGTGTACACTGGTCTGGGGACCCTGTCCATCAGGTAGCCACACTCCAGTTTGGTAGGTGAGAACCTTAGGGTCAGTGTTCCTAAGCTGGTCCAGTTTCTCCCTTTGCTGGCAGCATACCTCTGGTGGGGGGGGGGGCCTTGTTAGGGAACCGTAACAGATGTGATGCATATAGCTTAGGTATGTCTCTCTCTAATATTTGGTCATAAAATGTCAGCTTGTTGCTTAGACTGGCCATAACAGCTCCCAATTCTTTTTCTTCCTCCCATGAGTCAGACTCAGAGCAGCTAACTCCTTCCTCCATCACCTTCTCCATCTTGACATCAGGCCACTCCTGGACTTTAGTGGCCGATTTTTTAGACTACACCTTTGGTACAGTACCAGAATCCAAGTGCAGCAGCATTTTTGATGACTTGTACTCATTCCCACAACCTCTCCCTTTGCAAGCAGGAGGTTCAGTCAGAACTCAGAACTGGAGAAGGGCTGGGTAGATGGTTAGTGCCCTTCTCCAGTGGGACTACAGGACTAGGCTGTGGCTGCACTTCTTCTCAGACCTCAGTGCTGGCAGTGTTAGAACTGTGTGGGATGAACAGTCAGGCCAACCCCACAAAGGTACATTGGGCAGCAGAGTTTCAGGAACCTTAGCAGCTCTATGGGTGCATGTTGGACATAACAGCAGCTCCATAACTCATGGTCCTTTCTAGCTGCAGATGATGCACTGATCTTTGTTGGTCAGCTTCTCCACAGTTTCCCAGAGCCACCAAAGCAATGAAGTGGGAACAGTCGCTACTGAGGATGATGGGGATTGGTGCTCGTGTGATTTTTCCAATAGTGATAAAATGGTTTCTCCCTGTATCTCACTCTGTTCTCCTTCAGCCCTGAGCTGTGCAGTTGCCTGCTAGTCTCTATTCCCGCCTTTCTGTTACCATGACCTCTGACTTCTGGCTCAGTTTCTTTTTCCCCTAGCAACCAGTCTCCCACCAATCACAGATGCTTTAATGTACATTAGCATACTCTCACATGTTGCTAGAGGTCTCCCCTCAGGGCAGGCTCCCAGGTGCCACTCCACAGAAGGGCAGAAATTTCACAAATCAAAATGATGGGCTTAAAATGCAAGAGTCCCATCACATTTAGGCATCTAATGTTTATTTTTCCCCTAAAGCAGCACCCTAAAATGCAGTCCAGGCAAGAGAGGCACCTCTAAATAATATCCCGGATAAGCCCCCACATTTACAGCCCTCCCTCCCTGATGTCTAAGGGTATGATGGAATGTCCGTGGGGAGGGAGGCAACCACAGCAGGAAACACTAAATCAGAAAGGTTGCTTTTACCTGGTTCACCGATTTTCTCTGGGGTGCCCCCCATCACAGGACACAGCAGTTTAAGGGGAGAAAGATGATTAGTCCCAACACTATTTAATAATTAAGTCCACTGTCCGCACAATGAGCAAAGGTTCATAACACAATTTAATCTGGTAAGAAGAATCACAAATTCACTCCATGTGGGGATGAACAAAGGCAGCAATTAATTCCAAGGCAAACAAGCACCTTAACATAGTGGTACACTAGTAAAGCTCTCCCACTAGCTTTTCCTCTTGGAGCCAAATCAGACTTCCAGTTTCCTGGTGGCAGCAACATACTCAGAGGCCAAATCAGGCCTTAGAACACTTGTTGGCAGCTCAGTTTCTCCCTTTCTTCACTCCTGCTTGAACTTCAATAAGAAGTGGAGAAAGTCCACACATGACAGACTGCTGGGGTGACCCCCAATACTTTCCAGCCACAGAGTGGGACTAGCACTTGATGGGGCTCGAACCTCCACATTCTGCACCTGCAACACACCTTCCTTGGTCAACCACTCCAAGATTGCCTATAACTCATGGCCACTGGGCAGTACAAGCTGATAATATTGAATGCAAAACAGCGCAGGGAAAAACAGTGCAGGCAAAACGGTGACTTCAATAACAGCACCAGTACATCACAGCGAGAATTAAAAACAAATACACAGGCTGCCATACGTAATTTGGGGGAACACCCCCCAACTGGTATACAACAGACTCCACATTACACAAAAGTTAGGGACGGTGCCCAAATGACCAATGCTGTTTTGGGCAAGTCACTATTTTCACCTGAGCTGTTATTCCTGTGCTGTTTTTGCCTATGCTGTTATTCCCACACAGTTTTCACTGAACAACCCACTGGGCACCATGAACGATGGATGACATGTTGGGCACACAAGACACATGGCAGGGACAACCACACATGGAGCTGCTCACAGAGACTTACGACTGGGCTCCTGGTGCTATCTGCCCATTTCCACCCGCGCCTCACTCTGCTCTCTCCAGTGCCATCTTACAATCAATGGGGAGGGATGGACCAGGCTCTCACCATTGCCTTGCTGACTCTTCTCTCTCAGCAGCATGGATGAACATTCTACCGGTAAACTTCTTCAGTCCAGCCATTCTCCCTCCATGGAAAGCTCCCATACTTGTTCCCTGATGCTGCCATACTGCTGATAGCTGTGGGCCAAAGTGGAAACTGCCCCACCCCAGTCCCCAGCCACAGTCCTTCCTCTGAACCAGGCTCCTGACCAACTCCCCTTTTCACACCAAACCTCCCCATTTATACTTCCTGCTGTATCCAGGCTGCCCACCAGTGGTGGTCCCCAGATGAACAGGAGTTAACAGTTTTGACACTCATAAACCACAAGGAGGGCTTACACACAGTTTGACAGAGTCTTAAAAGGGGGCAACATAACACTGATATCTAGTTGACCTGGAGAAGGTACATGTAGATATACCTTGCATGATGTAGCCCCTTTAAAAAAGGGAATGTGCTGAAGGGCTTAACTGAGTTTGCTCCATATGGGGAGTGGAGCTAGTCACAGAAGGGGGAGGGGAGTACATATGAAAATGGCATTAATGTTCAGTGTTGTGGAGCAAGGAGGAGTCAGCCCTAGTCCTGATGGGTCACAGATTGAGCAGAAATAGCAGCAGAAGCCATGACATAAGACTGAAGTTGGATCTCCTCCCAGATGGGTGGTGTATTGAGCACTAGTGGGGTAAGTTCAGGGGGCAGCTCAGCACTGATAGTACTAGAGGGATCAGCAGAAGGTGCATTCAGCTTGGGATGCTACAGTTTGAGATTTATTGGAGCTGCCAAGTTGAGTTTTCTGAAGTGGAGTGCAGCGACTCCCCTGGACTTCCCCCACTGAACTCTCAGTTGATGTATCGTACTCTTTACTTTGTCTATAGCTCCTCAGTTTGGGTGGGAAAGAAACTGCTTTTTTCACAATGTTTGTTCTTTTGCATGTTAGAATCACTATCATGTCTCTAAAGGAGGAAATCCAGGGGTCTTCATCTGGGGAGGAGGGGGGGTTGACTGAGTACTGTGTAGAAGGGTCAGCCTGGAACTCATGGTTGTGTGTGGAAGGTGCCGGGGATCTGTCCATGGCCTGTAGATCCTTGTGCTGGGTGCTATCCGGTAGATGGTCCACTGGACAGGATCTTTTTATGAAGTCCTATGTTGCCTTTGGTGTGTAAAAGGAATGTTACACCCAGTTTCTAGTTACCTAGAGTGTGGCTGGCTATCTCAAGCTATAGGCATCTTAATTTCCATCAAGCTATGTCTTGCTTGAGTGAAAACCTCCCAACACTCTGTTAACACAAAGGAGAAGTCAGGGGATTTTTGAATTTTGTGCTCCTGCCACATTAAGGGCCCCTCTCATGAGCCAGTTGAGTGATCTTTTGTTTCTTAGGATATTGAAGAATCATGGCAAGTATAGGTCAAGGTTTTTGGCACTGCTTAGATGATAGGGCCAGGGTGTGATGGGACCTCTTTATTTCCAGAGCTGTATGCCATTGGTGATGCAGGATCGGAAGGAGAATGGTTTGGAGGAATCCATTTGTGCATTTGCCTTCTGATCCCTCCAAGAACCTGATTAGTCTGAGGTTTTTGCATCAGCTCCAATTTTCAAGATCCTCTAATCTGTCCCAAAGTTGCTGGATGGTGTGATCTTGTTCCTAGTGGTGAGTTGCCATTCTTTCTAAACAGAGATAATTAAGGTCAGTCTGCTTTTCTGTGCAAGTCAGTCATTCTGAGAATAAGACTGTCATCACCTATGCCTTGACTGGATATTTATACAGTAAGTCACCAATTTCTTTAAGGAGCTGGGTAAACATTGATCGTATTTCTTGTAGGTTGTATAGTTTATGTGAAAGACTTGAGGTAGTTGGAAGTGCCATGATCCCAGGCCATGTGCCTGAATAGGTGTTTGAAGAGAAGCCAGTGGATAACAGAAAGAAAACAGTGACGATTGCTTCTTAGGAGGCAGGATTCTGCAGCTGACGCGCCTTCTTATTGGTAGGCACTTTTGTACTTAAAAATAACAAAGAAGGCTGAAGGATGAGTGGACATTGTACTGTAAGAGGGAAGAGCAACAGGAATTAATCTGCCATCTTGTTGGCAGCCAAACCATGCCACCTATTGCTGAAATTTTAAAAGTTGGTGGTAGCACTGAATGAATACAGCATGTTGCTAGATGGAAGTTGCTGAACAATATTAACGTGACCTACTTGAGTATGGTAAGCTGAAAATTAAACTGTTGGTGACTTTGTTTATATGGAAGTGCACTGGTAACTGAACCATTGCCATATGGTATTGTTTGCTATTGGCTCTTAGCATCATTATCAGGCCATCCATTAATTGCCTCTGGACTGTTGTCAGAGAAATGGAGACGCCAGTACTGTCTTGGCTTGTATGCAGCAACATACTTTCTTAGACGGCTGTGTACTTTTCATGCAAGCACTCAGTCATGTACAGTGTAAAGTTCCACCTGGTGATTGTTTCCAGCTTCATCCTGTGGTGAGGCAGCTTGCTCTGGATTTACAGCTGCCTGAAATGGTCATGGGCCTTTCCTGAATGGGTACAGTGTACAGAGATGCTATTGGCCACAGTCAACATGGACTTGATTTTAAGAGATGATAGAAACTCCTGCACATCTAGATTAAGACAGTGTGCTAGCCATGGCATCCTGAGAAACCACCCATTGCTTATGCATTTTATTATATTTGAGCCATTATCACTCATAATGAAATCTGCTTTCAGGGAATGGAGGTGCAGACACTTATCAATCTCAGTCAGGAGCAACTCTAACATTTTCTGACCAGGTTTGAGCAAATTACACTCTTCATCACCATTGTGGCATCCTGGTGAATACCCAGAGTGTTGCTAAGGTCACTATTGGGTTTACTACAATTTTCCCCCCTTCCAGAGTCAAATACTACCTCAGGTACCTGTGCCCAGTGGGGTGTAATGCACAGATAGGAGCTAACAACTGTTTGGCCACTGTGCCACGTATCCATACTAAGAAGAATGTACAGTATGAGATGCTGAATTTATTTTATTTAAACATTTGGTTACTGGGAAAAGCACACTGAGATGGGGGTTGTTTCCAGGTGTGACCCAGGGAGAGGGGAATGGGGTATACAAACATATTGAGAGAAACAGACAGCTAGTAACAGTAATACATATTGTACATATTTGTTTGGGTATTACATAGTAGTGCTGCAGAGACATTTAGTAAAGTTCAACAGTAACAGATATTTACAAAATCAAGATACATTTGGCATTAGTTATACAACAGTAAGCACATAGGCAATTACACAATTTACACATCTGTAAGTACATCTACATTTCAAGTGCTACTTGACAGTACACTGAAACCTCACCAATGAGGAATGAGTGAGGCATTTGCTAGGCAGGAGCACATGGGGGAGGTGAATGAAGCAGGGTGTGCATTATCATGTGTGGCATAGTCTCATAATATTTAGGAATGGCACGGATGGAAAAGTATGTTTGTGATGGAATCTACCATTTGGGACAGTCATATACCATCACCCTTCTGAATCCCACATTCTTCACAAAAGATAATGGTAGTAGATCACTTGCCAGCATTTCAGTGGTGGCTTCATTCGTGTTCCATGCAATAGCATAACTAAGTATTTTGTATGACACTCAAACATGCTATGCAGTGTTGGCTGCACCACTCAGAGTGTTAGGCTGCCAAACAACTGGATTCTGTTTGGCACTAGGCTGGTGGGGTAGCATTTGACTCAGGGGGATTTACAGATGCTGCTCAAATGAAAGTCATTTTGGGGGTGATTTCTGGACTGGGTTTGATGTGTTTTGGTGCCTCTGGGTGCTAGTACTCAATCCAACACTGCTACTATCACCACTACTGGGCAATGCCACAGCCTTCTTCTCATCTTTGTAGTAGTATGCCTCAGTCAACCCTGTCTCCACTTGGACAGTTTCCCTGCCACTTCAGGATGCCTTGGCAAATGAAGATGATTAAAGAGAGGCCATCCCAGCACCGGCTTCCCTTTGGTGCTGAGTACAGTGTAACAGGTGCTTGACATTATGTGTATGTGTAACTAACTTTTTCTTGACATTGGTGGACTAGCCACTGTTTTGTCAGCTGGATCCAGTATGTCAAAATTCCAAGCTAGGGATTTTATAGACTTGGTTTTACGTGGTGGTGGAACTGGGATAGTGTAGGGGTTGCAATGGGTGTTTTTTTGATGATTTCTGAACTGCAACAGTGGGTGACTCACATGGTGTAATAGGCTTAACATTGCTAATAGAAAAAACAGTTGGAGAATTTGGGGGTACTTTGGTAATACGGGGAAAACATTGTTATGTGCAAAGCACCACAGGTTCATCATGAATCTTCTTTTTTTTTTCTTTTCAGGTTTTCTTCTGGGGCCCGATTCATGCTCCCCACCAAGATTGATCCCTTCCTCATTCTAAGAGCTGTCCTCTGCATCCTCACTTTCTCCACACTCTCTTTTCTTCTCATCATTCTTAGTGAGAGAAACATTTTAACGGTAGTATTTTCTGACTGTGCTTTATTCAGCTCTCCCCCTCAGACTCTGATTCATTGTCAAGCTCAGCACTCTGATTAGAAAATTGGAACCTATCATCCAGATCAGGCTCAGTGCCGCCAACAATACCAGTAATGAGAACAACAGTAACCTCCTCCTGGTCCACTGTTACAGAGCCAGATACTTTTTTTACCATTTGGACTAATCTTCTTGCCACTGTCTACTCCAGCACCCACCAGCATGGATGCCACAGATGTGGCAGAGGAAATATGGCTACACTAATGCCACCATCACTTCCATCAACTACTCCTTTGTTAGTAGTACTATCAGCCATGGAGCACTTGGACAAAGCTGCTGCAGAGGTAGTTATTTGGTTGCAACACCCTCTTGGCTGACAGAACCTATGTCCTTCGTGTCTGCGTCATCAGTAACTCACATTACTCGAGCATCTCATTCCATTCATTTTAGATATTTTGATTTTTAAACAGTAGTAGTAAAACTAAATACTTGCAGCAGAAGACAGTACAACAGCTCACTTGAGGGATTTGCAATATAATCTTAATCACAACAGAAGAGTTTACTGAGCTAACAAGAGCTACAGTAAAAACACCACAAAAATAAGTGCAATTTTTAATTTTTAATGTGGCAGTGATTAGCAACAAGACACAAGAAAGAGGTGATACAAAATAAGTTACTCTAAGCAACACCCCCATTTGAATACCTAAACAAAAGAACTACAATAAGTATAGTAACAGACTGACAAAAATAATTCAGTTAAACACAGAAAACTGTACTAGAGAAATAAAGTGACAAATCAGATGCCAGAGACAGAAATAAGACAAAAGACTGCTGAAAACAAATAAGACTGGTGCTCACTGGACTACCTTATTTGTTAGCTAAAATAGCTTCCCTCCTCAAACACAGGACTATTCAACTGGCAAAACAAAACCACTACTTTAAAATAAAAAAAAATATCTTTAAAACTAAAAACAAACAACAGAAATGTAGCTATACAAGGTGCCAAGACACAATATTTTTTGTGAGTGATTTGGTTCAGAATACCCTGCTTTCCGAGTGGTTTTAATGTTTTTTTAATTTTTTATTGTATTTTTTTTTTTGCTCAAACAAGTAGGGACATATTTCTCTCTAGTATTCTCTTCATAAGACTGCATTGAGCAAAGGCTCCTAATGGCATACAGCTCATTTCAGTACCATGTGACCTCCAATCCCATGGTCCATAGCAAACTTTGCCTGTGGGCCCCATTTTGCTGGCAAAGTTACTAAACTTACCATTCATGAAGTTAACCATATACTGTGAACAGGAAATTGGCAGGGCAAATTAACTTTTTGAATTTATGAGAATGTGCAAATTAATATGTAAAACAAAGTTACCCAACTTCACACACCACTATTTAGGATGGATGATGACTCTTAATCTTCAGATATTTTCCATTGTAGAAGACACTGGATTTTGAGACTCTTGTATGAAGACGTGAAGGACAAATACAAGATTCCAACATGCCTCACATTGACTATGCATGCCTGCCACAGACAGTGTATGTGTTGATATGTGCTTCATTTCATTGAACGCACACCTCTCATATGAGTTTCATGTTATTGATCTAATTAATAAGCTTCACAAAAGATTGAGTTTTCTTTTTAGAATAATGAAAAGTCTTACAAATGAAGTTTGGCATATGTTAACTCATAGTCTACTACTGTCAGTGCTGGAATATGGTTCGGTGATCTATTCCTATATGATGGAAAGAATGTTTACTATACTAAGATCAACATACCATAGTATTATTTGATTTGCCATAGGTTGTTCGAGGTCTATGCACCACTGTGTTTTATAAAGTTTATTTAATTGTTAACCCTTAGACCTGCGTTTTAACTTTTGTTCATTATTGTTCCTCCACAAAATTCAACTTGGCCTTCTTCCACACAGTATAACAACTTTATTTGTCAGAAATGACCATTCAGTAAACACCAGAATGCATAATAGATTTTCATTTAAAGTTCCGTTCTACCATACAAAACTTGCCCAAATTACCATAACTTTTTTACCTATCACTATATACAATAAATTACCCAGCATTATAGTAGGTGTCCCCACAGTGTCTAGTTTTAAGGTAAAGTTAAGGAGCCTTATATTGATGAACTATGTATGCAAGTCCAATAACTGACCTTTAATTACTGTACCTCTTCCTACTGCCTGCAATGTAAATACTGCAATGTAAATTCTTGCTGGTACTGTTGCTTGTAATGTCCCTGTGTGCTAATTCACTTTAAAGCAATCCTTCACTTGTATTTGCCTGATGGTACTGTTGCTTGTAATGTCCCTGTGTGCTAATTCTCTTTAATGTAATCTTTCACTTGTATTTGCCTGATGTTCATGTATGTACCTTGTAATCTCCCGGGTCTCACCTGAAAACAGGCAATTGGCTGTCTAGTGTGCTTACCCAGTAAACAAAAGCAAATAAAATAAAATTTAAATGTCTACTGTATTTGTTCAATGTATGTATTTGTAACACTGGACATCTGTGAAAATGGGTTATTAACCCACAAATCTTTCAGTATAAAATAAAATAACAAGCATTTGTCAATGCCGAACATTCGCTTGCAGGTATTTGCAGTGGTATTTGGCACTTGGACGTGGCTTAAAAAAATCAGTGACAAAGAAGTACAAGCATTTGTCAATGCTGAATGTTGCTTGCTTCTATGTGCTGTTTAGGTATTTGGAAGTCATTGGAGTGCAAATATTGAAAATTCGCGAACTTACGAGCGTGCGTAGGAACTGCGCAACGCACGCTCGTAAAACAGTCATTTTTAGGAATTTTTTCACCAAATTTTCAACATAGCCATTTTAAGACCTCTGATAATGAACAGTGACACTGTGATTTTCTTAATGTGTCCCATACGTTGAGTTCGCACACAGACTGCACCATTGTGCGCTACATGGGCGGAAACATGTTTTGGGCAGGATGTGAAAAATGACAGCTGTACTGCTCATTAGGAGGTGTGGTAAAATGGCAATGTTGAAAATCTGGAGTGAAAATATTGAAAATTCGCAAACTTACGAGTGTGCTTAGGAACTGCGCAATGCACGCTCGTAAAACAGTCATTTTAGAAATTTTTTCACCAAATTTTCAAAATAGGCTTTTTGAGAGCCCGCCTTATGAACACTGGCACTGTCATTTCATTAATTGGGCCTGAAAGGTGATTTCACGCAGTGACTGCGAAATCACCCTTCCGGCCAGAATAACGCCATGACAGCGACAGAATTCATGAGAAGAGGTCCCAAAAACCCCATGTTGAAAATTTGGTGCAAAAATTCCAAAAAATGCCTAAGATATGCAACAAAATTGAAAAAAACCCATCTAGCCCATTATACAGCTTACCGGCATTTCCTCAGTTAGCGGTCGGCTTTGAAGAGTGCAGACGTGTTCCTGGTCCACCGAAGATCATCGCGCTGAGCTCCGGAGGTAAGTATAGGGTGAGGGGGAGTGTGGGGAGGCAGGGTGTGCAGTGGGTGGGTGCGGGTTGTGGGAGGGGATGGGGAGACTGCATGGGACCGTTTTTAATTTACAGGTTTTTTTTTCTATAATTGATGACGTGGGACGTTTACCATGCTGGGATGGGCTCCCAGCATGGCAGAAGGATGGCTGGGGCAGGGCCGTGGAGCCGAAGGGGGATTGGGCACTCCCGTCAGCAGACGACGCAGGATGTTTGCCACGCTGGGGTGGGCTCCCAGCGTGGCAGCAGGGAAAGCTGTTTGGGGGGAGGTGGAGCCGACGGGGGATTGGGCACCCCCATCGGCAGATGACGCAGGATGTTTTCCACACTGGGGTGGGCTCCCAGCGTGGCAGCAAAGGTTTGGGGGGTGTGACACGCTGCAAGCACACAGCGGTGGTTTTCTTTGAAGAGATGACCACCGCTGTCAGACACAGCACCGCAGTGATTGGTGCAGGACCGCCACGCCTGCTCAATGGAGCAGGGGATTGCACAGGGCAGGCACACCTCCAAAGTGTCCCATTCTCCCAAGACGTTCCTTGCGCATGCGCACAAGTGAACGTAAAAATGAAATGAAATGAAAATGAAATCAGACTGTAAGACTCGAGGATCTCATAAAATCTTAGGGATATGTTTCAGAGGTAAGATCATGCAGTGAGGATGTTACTAGGTCGGAAAGGGCAATTCAGCCTGGCAGATGAAATCAGACACATACACACACACACACACACACACACACACACACACACACACATATGCGAGTCACACAAGCACATGGGTGTTGAATACTGAAGAGGGCTGTCACTCCAGAGAGAGGACCCATGCTTCTGCCCTGAGTACATAAATAGAAGAAAATAATCACAGTGCTCTCTCTCTCTTTCTCTCTTGCTCTCTCTCTGACTTCTTAGACCCTATGAAGAGGACCTGGAGTCTGTCTCTTGGTGAGTGACTCCAGAGGAAGGAGGGCCCTGCTTTCATAGTTAGCTTATCTTGGTGAGGAATGAACAGTCTTAATGAATGTTTCTTTCATGTTAGCTGGCGTGTAAATACAGATTCTGTTGTGAGACTATATTGCAAGTTTATTCTATAAGTAATCTGCCTCCTCAAACTGCTTTATTTTCCTTTCCTGTAAATGTGTACATCTTTCTGTTTGTTGTACATATTCTGTTTGTAATATCTTTTAGCATTATAATAGTAACGCTCTATTTTCTATAGAACCAATGGCTGAACATCCTTATTGCAAAGGTAAACTTAATATTTCTGCTGACAAAGTGAATATTCTCTGTTTAAAATCAATAACCAAAGCACACTGTATCAAATATTACTTTGTTTGAACTTCCAAGTACCTGAGGAAGACAGTGGTCTTTTCCTGGCATAACCAGGTAGTTGCAAAAGGAGTAGTGAATCAAACAAAATTCCCTAGAAGTTGATACAGCCAAAAGGAGTTTTTGTCACACTGTCATTCAACTATTTTCTTGACAGATAAATCAAAAAATAACATTATAATGAAGACCATATAAATCAACTAATTCTTTAAAGCACAAAATATTCATTATAACAAGTCATGCTGTCTTGTCACATAAATAAAAAATTACATAAGAAATGGATTGTTGTATTACATTACTATTATCATATTACTATTTATTATTATATATATAAAAAACACAAAACATGAAAATTATAGAAGAAGTCATATAAATAATACTCATAATAAAAAAATATAAGTTGTAAAATCTATATCACTGCAAGAGAGAATATAGTAATTGGCATGTGGTAAAGCAGAGGATAGGATACTACTGGGGGTATATGCATTGTGGTTAGCAATGAATTGTAACTATTACTATAACTTATATTGGGTCATTCATTGGGTTTTGCAGACATTCACACTATTGAAGACATTCACGCTATGGCAAACAGTAATGTACAGCACAGTCATGTCAACAGTACCTGCCACATATAAGCTATAGTAATTCATAATCATTGCTGAACTCATGGCTCCCCTCTTATTTGTAGTCTGTTTTGTCAAACACTAATTATTGCAATAGGAGCTGAAGTGGTATGGCCAAATTGGCAAATCTGAACCAAATTTTCAAATCCCAGCTCAAAGCCAAATCGAAGTTGGTTCTGGCTCACTCTATCACCTATAGTCCAGATAGGCTACAGTCACTTCTCAGCACCAATTTTTTACTTATTTTGAAAGTTGGTAACTGGGAAAAATACACTGAGCTGACGCTCATTTCCAGGAGTGAACCAGGGGAAGGGGAAAAGTATTAGACACAGAATAATAAAACTGCAAAGCATAAAAAATGCTAAATACACTAAACAAGTCAACTACATGGGTACAAGATGTGATAAGACAGTTAAGTTCACAATTGCAATTATACACAAAAAGTGCAAGAATGCTACAAGTGCACAGTACAGGATGGAATCAGATAAGAAGTCAAGGGGGAGAGCATTGTATGCCCTGATTTAGGGAGGCCTGGGGGGTCAGCAGAGGTAGGAGAAGGAGACCAGGTGGGGTCAAGAGGTGGAGTGAGAGGTGCAGAGGGAGCAAGAAAAAGCCTTTGCAGGCATCTAAATTCAGGGAGTGAGGAGGAAAGTCAGAGGGAGGTGGGCAGCAGATTCCAAAAGGACAGTAGTTGGTAGGAGAAGACCCTATCCACCTCCTTATTAATTGCCTTGAAGGAGGTAATTGGGCTGGTTTGACCATGTCTACCAAGTATTCTGTGGCTGTAAGTTACATCTTACCCTTGAGGTATTAGCCCTAAAATGCTAGTAGCATTGCTCGTTTGCTGTTAAACTTTTATTGAAATTTCATGTACACGAGCAAGTCAGTAATACAACAAACAGTATGCCAGATACCCAGATAACTTAAAGGGTGTAAGTCATTGTATGGTACGTGTAAGAAAATGAATGAAAATCTGCAATGATCAACTAATTTCAAAATAATAAAAACAATGTCACAAAACAAAATAAATGATTCCTATTCCAGATCTAGCATAATATAGTGTGCAAACAATCAGAAAAAAAGTCCATACTCCTTATCCACATGAGGAGGGGGTGATGCACTCTTAACATGAAGCCAAAAGGGGATGTTCCTCTCTTCTTATTTTATCAGCCCATTTCCCTGACCTCCTATTACCAATGGGTAATCTCATCCTTGCCCTAGTCTCAGACAGTGAACCAGCTGCCCAACAACCCCAAGGAGTCCCTACTGAAACCTCACTATACGAGGCAAAGTGCCAAGGTTGTTTCTTTTCTTTTTGTAACTGGCTCAGTGCATGCATGCACCAGTCTTTTTGCACCTTATACAATGTGACTGCACATTTTGGGACACACAAAGCAATAAACAGTATTGAAATCAATACTTTGGCACCTCCAGTCTGATTCAACTAACCATTTTCCTAATCGGCCATGTTCTGTGCTGTGATCCAGCTGCCTAACATCTTGAAACTTTCTCAGATTGGGGTTGCTGGGGCAGAAAAGAACAGGGACAATCCCATCCAATGGGAAACAGGGGAGAAGGGTGACCAGTATGTTTGAGTGGTAAATTAACTACGTGAAGGCAGATAGGATGCTCCAGTTAGTGGCAGAAGACAAATTCTATAGGGCCCTTGAGTGTGGTATAGATTATCTAGTGAAGGCCATAAAGGATGCCCATAAAGGGGTTTATGACTCCATATCCTGGGATGCTAAGTGTGAGAGACTCTCAAATGTAGCATCATAACCTAGACCTGAATGCCATTCAACTATGGTGGACTCCTCTATTACACACAATCTGTAAAGAATAAGATGCTTTACTTCCATGCTCACCCCCAAGAGCCACCTCATTTTTGCAGAGTTTAGGTGGAAGGCTGACCCAGGCAGCTGGAGGATGTAAGGTTGGGGGAGAATGACCTGTTGGGACCTCTAGGATTTACAGACAATGATTGTGGATCTCTTGCTCGAATGGCCTGAGAGCTGGACATAGCCATAAGATGTGTAATAGACCTTGGCCTGGGAAGCTACATCTCCAGCATGCATCTATAGGGAGGTATCATGGAAAACATACCACTGTCAGAGTTTAGTAACACAGATTCAGAATTTATTTTTTAATAAATTGCTACTGTTGTCTCTGCATACCCTGTGAGCAGCCAAGAAAAGCACTTAATGAATGGCGTGGTAGGGGTGGGCACTACTGAAAGAGCCCCTACCTAAATGGCGACCGCCCAATGTAGCAGAATGGCAGTATAATAGCGACTGTAGCTTCAGCTTCATAAGGAAGATATCCGAGCAGCTACAGTCCATCCCGTGAGTGCACAAAGCCCCTGTGGCATGGAAGCGAGACCTGGGTGCGGGCAGCAGGAAAGGCAAAACCCTGCTAACTGAGGCATGGGAAGGCTCATACAGCTGGCAGCGAGGGGCATGGGAGACAGTACCAGACATAGGGCCACACACAACACAACGACAAAGACCACTGCCCTCATTGTCCAGCACACCACCACAGCAGAGTCCCTCCCCATCAGCAGGCCCATGGGAGCCCACACCATGACCGGGCAATATTCCACACCCATGCTGCCATGTGCTGCTTGCACTGTCCCCACATCCACCACAGGGCACTCATGTCTTGGTGCACAGGTACACAGGCTCTCTTTCCATTGTCACAGTGGGTTCGCCCATTGCATGTTGTCCCATAGCTTAGATGCACAGTGCAATGCATCCTTGCAGCCTCTGCCTCCTGCCTGTGCTCTCTCCGCTGCTCGCCCTAATTCTCCCGTTGCCCTTTCTGTGTTCTGCTTTCTGCGTTCACCCATTGGGGACTCGCTTAAACAGCGGCACCCTTATCACATGAAACCCCCAGAGCCAGCATGAGGCCCAGTCTTCATTAAAAATAAAAATACATATATATATTCAAGAACCTGGCCCATTTTTCCCTTCATTGAGTGGTATTGATAGAAAACAGGTTTCCTTATGGTGCGGTAGATCTTATCTGCTTTTCTTTTTGGAGTTTCAGCCAGGGGCTGAAAAGTAACCCTGTTGTGTCAAGATCCCACTTTATTGATTTCCTAAGAGATGGTGTAAGGATACTCCTCAAATGATGGAATTTCCAGAAGTCACATTTGGGGAGCTGATACTGGGATTTAAGGTAGCAGAAGGAGTGCATGAACTGAAAGACCCTAATTAACACCATAAATGCCCTTTTGTTCCCAGTCTCTCCAATGGAGTGTCCACTCACCTAGAAGAAAAAGAGGGTTGTCCTAGGGCAGAACAAACAGTATGAGAGAAAGATCTCCATGTAACCACTTGCTAAATATAGACCAAGCATCAACCAAGTATGGTGTTGTGGGATGGTTGCAGCATTCACACTCCAACAGTCATATAGAAAGACTTGAAGTTATTTCAGAGTTCATCTTCCAACAGTCATATAGAAAGACTTGAAGCTATTTCAGAGTTCACCTTCCAACAGTCATATAGAAAGACTTGAAGCTATTTTATGTAGTGACCAAACTGATATAGCCAGGGTTTCTAAAGCTTTGTGGATGGAGGATGATCCATGGGCCAAAAATGTGGAGTGCTTCAACATTTTCATGAGAAACATAAAAGGAAAGGGAGGGAGAGAGATGGCTCTAATAATTAAAGATGCAGTACAAGCTACTGAGGTATACAATTCACAAAAAAATCATATCAAACTAGTCTGAGTTTAACTATCAGACAATAAAAATAAGAACTTGCATCTAAGTGTCATGCTGTATAGCAGTGCCCCTACTTTTCTGTGGCACAGTGGGACCAAGTTCTGCGGCAAGACTACCATTTGCCACAGAACTTCTGCGGTGGTGGTTTGTAATTTCTGCGGAAGTTCTGCTGTACTAACAAACTACCATGTCACAGTGTCAGCTTGTCATCCTGACTTCACTTTAATGTCAGTGGTTATAGCAATCAGGATGGTGGAAAGCACAGTAACACTAGTTTAAATAAATAACAGACTTATAAAAATAATTTTATGCCTAAAAAAGCAAAACAAATGTCTCTCCCTTAAGGTCCTAGCCTGTTGCATAAATGACATATGCAGAGGGGATATTTAAGCAATAATTCATGACAGGGTGTGTGTTGTGCTGGGATAACGTCACGCCTGGGGTGATTAGGCATGAGGACGCAGGCAGAGTGCGACTAATCACCCCAGAAGTGATGTTATCCCAGCACAACACACACCCTGGAGTGCATTATTGCTATTACACAATGGCTTGCTTTTAAGTAAAGGAAAAAAAGAGAGAAAAAGGTATTTATTTGTCTTTTTTCTTATCATTTTTTGTGTGTGGAAGGATATGTTCTGAAAAAAAAGTCCACAGTTTCTATTTTGACCACTAGATGGTGCTGCCAGTGTAACGTGCCTGTTGCTTCACTCCTTACAGCTTTCCATTTCTGACCACCTATAAGTCTCACTGTGTCCTTGTGTTATAGAGTGGCATACAACACATGCTGACTCCGTAATTTATATTCTGTTGTGGTACAGCTTTTAAATATTTTTTTTACAATCACGGTCAGGGGACACAGAGATGACTGGGTGAGCAAGTGGGTTTGTGCACAGCCGGTTTCACACTTTTCCCCATGAACCTAGTGACAAATGAACCGTGAGACCGGTAGTTATGGTCTCCACGGTTCAGTAAAGGAGCTGGGAACGTAAAGCAGTAACTATATCTTCATCATGTGAGTTAGGCGCGGAGGACTTTTTATTTTTCGTTTCCATTAGTGAATGCTAGTGCTGCCATTAGGGTGGGGGTTTCAAATGATTAAACTAGTTACAGAGATGCCTGGGTGAGCAAGTGGGTTAGCGCATGGCTGTTTTCACACTTTTCCCCATGAACCGGGCGACAAGTGAACGGCGAGACCGGTAGTTATGGTCTCCGTGGTTGAGTAAGCAGCTGGGTTCAGGGAAGAAATGGTGAGGAGAAAATTTCTTGTTTGCGCTTTATGTGTTGTGGATTTTCTGGGAAGGAGGTTTTAAAAAGAGTAGCGGTAGTTGAGACGGCCGTTATACAAGCGGGTGGCAAGCGGGGATCACTGATGTCGGTTGTGTGCATTGATCTTTATAATGGTTCATGCGGTCATCTGTGTGCTAGGACTAGACCCGTGATGTTGTACTAGGATAACATCACGGGTCCAATCCCAGACTGACCAATCGGAGCACAAGACTTTTTCTTGCCATTGTATAATATATGATAAATAAGGTATTTCTATATGCATGCTGTTTAGCCCACTAATGAGGTTTCCACTGTCTATCACTTATATATTTATATGCAATCTGTAACATACATACAAATATATGCTTGTGTGTGTGTGTGTGTGTGTGTGGTGAGAGAGACAAAGATACTGTATGTATGTGTGTGTGTCTATATACATATATATTTTTTTTATTTCCATGAACTTGCATCCTCATTCATACAGGTCCCATTGGAAATGGAATAGAGTTATTGCAAAACTCATTTTTCATGTCAACCTGCTTTCCCAGAAACACTGCGTAACACCATCAGGCCATGACACGCATGTGAAGCGATTGTGAGATAGAGCTCTCCAGTCCATCTCAATGTGTCCACCATGTGACAGAACACTGCACTGTACCTTCCCGGGCTCTGAGCAGTGATGTGTTCCACCAGTCCTTGTGCTGCCCAGCCAGCTCCCAGAGCTAATCTCTCAACCTGAGTTGCCAGCATGGAAACACAGCATACTGCCCTCTGGCCCAACAGCTGTCCCTGCACACAACATTTCTTCATAAGTTTTAGGTGATTCTATCAACCATTGATAATATGTAATCAATAACCCTGGCAAAAATGCGTACAGGGCAATTATTTATTTAATAGGTCTATTCTTTCAACAGGTCTACACATTATTATATTCCACTTTTCGAGGCATAATTACTTTATTTTTCTTAATAATGACAGTTAAATTCATTTTACCAGTTATTCATTTCAGATGGCATCTCTATACCTTAAAGGCACAAATAGGTTTGTACAAAGTGAGGTATGGACTTAACAGGTCTGTGCTATTGACTAGGTTTTGTTTAAGTTGGACCTAGTGCAATAATTTAAGACTGAAAATTGTATTAGGCTGTAGTACAGGTTGAGCAAATATCACCATGCATGATGTGCTGTGCCACCGTCTCTGGCAGTGGGAGCTGTGGTAGATAAGTGACTGTTCATTTCTATTGCAGAATGCAGTCATTTCATTAGTAGTTATAGCAATGATAACATCACATTCTGAGCATATGGGGGGTTGGATATAAAAGAGGATTGGAACCAGATTCTATGGATAAACAGAAATATTAATAAAAATCACCAAGAAGAGTGAATTCTACGGCACATGAAGTTCTACTGATAGATTGCAAGTTCTGCACAAAATTATGCGGCCGCAGAATTCTAGAGGCCTTGCTGTATAGCAGTTTAAATTCAAGCCTGTTTTATTTAGTGCTTCATGCACACCTGACATGTTCACATCCTCTTATTTTCACTGGTGGAACACTAGTGCCAATATTGTATAGTGATTCACCTAATAGTCTCAGTCTTTTTATTTTCATGCTAATATGGAACCAGCAAAAACAGTGATGATAGAAAGACAGGGAATATTTCCCGATGTACAGTATATACAGTAGGCTACCAGTTCATATATGTGTCATATAGAGCTCTTTTTAGATGCACTTTATGATATTTATTGTGTGCTGATGTTAACAAGTGGTACTGTCTGTAAATGAATCTTTTTATAAAAAGGAATGACATTTTTTGAATAAATATTTTGTGTTATAAAGTTGGCCATCCCAGTCAGGTGCTGGTATTTTCTCAGGTTTTGGAGGGTGGAGTTACCTGATTTCTTCATGACATGAGGAAACTTTAGATCTGGCACTTAATAATACTATGGAGCTCATCACTGACTGTGCTGTAAGAGAGTAGTTTAGCAACACTGATCACAATATGGTTTGGTTTAATATCATTTGAAATTTCATGAAGAAAACAGGAGCAACCACAGACTGGAATTTTACTAAACTAATCTTCAATAACATAAGGAAGAGGTATATTGATTGGAACTGAAAGGATGATTTTAGGGTTATGGATAGTAAAACCAAATGTCAAGTCATATTTCATAGTGTTAAACAAATGGAGGCTATGCATATTCAATTAATCCGCAAATATAACAAAGAAGAGAGGTGTGGTGGTCTTAATTAAGTGGGGATGCTCTTTCCAGGTAGTCTCTTCACAAACAGACAGGGAAGGGAGATGAGTACTGGTAAGAGGGCAATTTTAGGAAAGGAAGGTTCTCATAATCTACATATATGCTCCTAACATAAATGATGCCACCTTCTTCCATGAAATTGCCCCAAAAATATTAGAGGGCTCTTCCCAAGGAGAGGTAATTATTATGGGAGAGATTTTAACATGGTGGGAGATGTTCTGGACAGGACACTGAGGAATCACGGAAACCCATCTAATGGAAAGGCCAGGCTGGCAATGGAGCAGATGTGTAATAATTGAACTAACCAAGATATTTGGCGACTACTACATCCCACAGATAGGGGCTACACATACAGGTCACCAAAATTTGGGACCGCTAGTAGACTAGATTACTTTCTGATCAGCTCACAGGTAATACATGATATTGTGGAGGCAGTGATCCATCCCATTATGGTATCAGATCATGTCCTAGTCTCCTTCAACATGATCCATTCCCAAACTGCAGGAAGAACCCTAGGGTGGTGCATAAACACTCTTCTACTCCAGTCAGCAGAATTTACTAAGTGGATGATGGAAGAGATCAGCACCTATTTTGAAGTAAATCAGCAACCTAACATGACTGAGCAAATTATCTGGGATGATTTCTATGCATTTATTAAAGGCCATATAATTAGTTATTCAGCCAATCTCAACACAAATAGAAGGAGGAAAATTATTGCTTTGCAAAAGCAGTTTAAGGAATCTGAAAGAGAATTGTAAAATGCATCCACAAACACTGGGCTTTTTTTTTCCAGCTGCTCTTATTTTTCTCCCCAGGCACTGTCAGCTAGACTCTCTGATCCTCCAGTCCCATCCCCCACTTGCAGCTTACCTCTCGGTGTGTACCCACGGCTATGCCCCACATGGCAGGGCCACGGGCCCCCTTTACCATCTCTCATGAAACTGGAACCAAGGGTTACTGCCCATTGTGAGGGCGGCGCCTGTGGGATCTGGTCATTCTGCCCATCAGTGCCTTCTGTTTTTCTTCCATCCCCCCCCCAAGATGCAGTGTCCAATGACACCAAGGAGTGAGTGCGCATGCTACCGCATGTGCTCCTCCAAGCGTCTGCTGCATCTAGTGCTCTTCTTGAGCTTCAGTGCACTAGTCCTCAGCCTTCTCTAGGGGCCAGTCATACACTGAGAGCTGGTGTCCCCCCTACCCAGGAGAAGGAGAGCAGTTCTCGGACGCTGAATCCTTGTCCTCCGCTGCAAACCCCTGGCAACCAGTGCTCTTTCCCGAACATGGGTCACTAGCTTGGCACTAGGTAAGGCATTCAGTGCCTCAACCCTCAGAGCCACCAGGCCAAAAAAATGGGCTTTAGGAAAAAAGGTGCTCTAATTAATATATGCGTTAAATGCTATTCTTCACCACCAAGTTTCTTGTAAAGTAGACCTACTGGGGGGCTGGAGAGAAGGCCTCCAAGCTCTTGGCTTACAGGCTTAAAAAGAAAGCTGCAGAGTCACAAATATCCCAAATCCACAATAGGAGTGGTAAACTGATGGCCAATCAAAGGGAAATTAATTGTTTAAAAACTTCTATGAGCACTTAGACAAATCAGGGGCCCAACTTCCTAGAAAAAGGCTTACACACTTTCTGAAAGGTCTGTAGTTAATGCAGATATCACTCACAGTAGAACAGGAGCTAGAAGCTCTGATTGCCATGTCGGAGGTGGCAGAGTCCATGGCCAAAGTTAAGGCACAGGCCCACACGGCCTGTTGGCAGATTTTTACTAATCCTTTGGCCAGGTCCAAACTCTGCATCTGCAAAGTCTTATTAAGCATGCAGGAGGGGGATGGTGGACTCCATTTGACAGTGATGGAGGTGACTATTACAGTCTTTCTGAGACCACATTAGGATGGAACCTTCTGCTTGAGCTATCGACCCATCTTCTTGATAAAAGCTGACACCAAGATTTTGGATAAGATTCTAGCATCGTCATTGAAAAAAGCCCTACCCTACTTTATCCACTTATCACAGATTTGTGAAGGGTATACAGGAGCTAGGCAACATGAGAGGGTTAGCAAATGTGTTGGGCCTAATCCAAGCAGAGAACACACCAGCAGTCCTGGTAGCTATAGATGCTGTGAAGGTTTCCAACTCAGTGGAGTGGGACTACCTAATGAAGACCATGAAGCAATTTTGTATGTGTCCCCTATTCATGGAATGGGTGAAATGACTGTATGCAGTACCCAGATATATGGTCCTTACCAACGGTCTACTGTCCTTACAGTTCCCACTCTACCAAGGCACATATCAGGGATGTCCATTGTCACCACTGTTTTTTGCAGTGGAAATGGAGCCTCTGAGTAACTCAGACAATGCCGCACAATAGTTGGTGTACAGATACATGCGGTCACGTGCAAATCCTTAGTTTTTGCAGATGACCTGCTCTTCATACTGTCAGATGTAGACACCTCACTCCCAATAACCCTCACTGTGATATCTGAATTTGGGGAGCTTTTTGGGCTCAAGGTCAACAGGTCAAATACATATGTTCTGTCCCTGGCTGGTCATCAAAGGAAACAGGGTCCAGGCCATGCAGCTGAGCTGAGCTGGTCCACACAGAACATACACTATTTGTGTATGTTGATTACAGCATGAGGGGCAGACTGGGTTCCCAGCAACCTCCAATGATTCATATGCAAACTCACATCAGACTTGTCGGCTGAAAGAAACTTAATCTGTCACTCCCAGGAAAGACAGCCGCTTTCAAGATGCTGACCCTCCCAAAAATTAACTATTGCAAGAACAGCCTTACTTTGAAAATCTTGAACAGATGGTGGCAAAAGTTAGACCAGCTGTTCTCATCATTACTTTGGGGACAGCAAAAATCATGGTTTGGCAAGAAGACTTTATGAGCCCCAATTACAATTGTGGGGTGAAACACCCCCTAGCTGTTGGACCGTCATCTTGCTAAAGGGGTCAAGAGCAGCCTAATGTGGCTCAAAGAGGGAGAAGAGAATCCTTGGTGGTTACAGATTGAGAAAAAGTCTATCTAGACCCAATGCTCTGCATACATGTCTTCAAACACTGTAGCATGACTGATGATCTCCTTCTTACCTTCCAATACGCCATAGATGCAATGAGGATAATGTAGAGGCTTTCAGGGTGGATGAATCCTTTACATAGACTACAGGAGACTCACTAGGGCAATCCTAGACTTCAAATAATGGGTGAGCGCATTAAGTGGACTCAGTGAGAAAAGAAGGTTCTAGTAACACTAGACCAGCTCATGTGCTCCAGAACTGACATATTAATATCTTTTACAAACCTCCAGGAAGAATTTCATTTACCTGCTAAGGATCATTGGAGATACTTACTGTACAACTACGACATGCGCTAGAAGGCTGGCTGTGGAAGGGTTATAAATACAACCCCATGAAAATGAATCAGGTTTTCAATACTTGGACTGCCCAAAGGGTTGGAAAAGGAGTCCCAGTTTATAAACATCTCTAGCAACTGCATGTACCCAATTGGGTCCCACACAGAATAAAGTGGGGGTAAGGCGAAGGGAAAAATGGAAAATAGGGACAGGTGGGTTTCATGAATCCCTGCCTTCTCTTCCTTTGCCTGCACCATCACCTGACAACCTAGGTAAAGTGGATATGTTCACTAGGGCCTCCTAGCCCTGCCTTGTGGGGTAATCCATGGGGGACTAAACCCCACTGTGTTGAGCAACGTGGACGTTGACTGCGAGGGCTGGAGATTGATTTGAGAGCTTGCCCACATGCTGAAAAAAGCATTGTGGTAAAAAAGAAAAAAAAAAGGTAAGGTGTGTAGATGCCATGGGGACTGTTGGGGCTAGTTGGGGACTAGGGCTCGTATACCTTTTCTCTTATATTTGGCATTAATATTTTGTTTTGGTCCCAAAGTATTCAGTTATTTGTTATTCATCTGTGTGTAAGGGGATGGAAAAAAAAAACAGCTTATTCTCTCAACTGGGGGCCAAGGCTAATCTCCTGGCTAGCCTCTCAGCCATTTCAATCATTTCCCACCTACCTTCCCCTTCTCCTAGACAGTGCCAGATAAAAGCTATTAAACTATCAGCTCCTGACAGCTCCTACCAGGAAATGATAGCAACTTTGAAGCTTATCCCTATTCTAGCGCAACATCGTTCTCCTTCATATATGTTCTAATTCAGACCCTCCCTCCTGAACCATTACCATGGGGGCTAGTGACAGCCAGTATTTAAAGTCAAACATAAAAACTGATGAGAAACTGAATCAAAAGCTATTGTCTGATCCAAAATCAAAACATAACCTTGTTATATAGAGCAATCTAAGAGTTCTCTTAACAAAAACAGATTATCCTGAATTTTCCTTTGTGGTATAGCACACGTGTGAGTAGGAGATATGAAAATTTGAGCTGCCATTGCCAATCTTTGTCCCAAAATTTTTACCTAGAATTTTCCAATCAGTATTAATTAAACTGATAGGTCTCTAATTAGTCAGAAATTATTTTTTTTACCTTTTTTATGTAAGTAAATCAGGAAACTTTCAGACAAATCCAGCAGTAATGCAATGTCTCCCTGTAAATTGTTGTTATAAACCACCATTAGGCAATCAACCAAGTGGTCTAAGGATTTCATATACAGCTGTCTGGGAAGCCATCTGGGCCAGGGGCTACACCACTTTTCAATGATGCCACTGCAATACCTATGTCAAATTTTGATATAGGAACTGTTACGAGATCTGCCACTTCGGTCTGAACATCTGGGACTAATAGATCTTAATAAACCTCCTCAGAAGAGGTAGGAACATTCAAAGAAGAACCAAAGACTTGGTATAGTCATTAACAATTTGCAACATTTCATATTTCTCCTATGTAAGGGACGGGTGTCATCCCCCAACTAAGCCATGTATTTTTCTCAATTCACTGTTTACACCCCTCATACGGGTTAACTTGTTGTGCTTTACCCTGAGTGCCAAATTTCTGTTCAGCAAATAAAGAAGTACAGTAGCTCTGTCATACTGAAATGCTACCCTCTCCTGTTTAAGATTAGCAATTTGTTCTGTGTAATTCTAATACATTTCAGAAGATAAAGAAATTAAAGACTGAAGTTGTTGTTTCAACTCCAAATAATGTAAATACTTCTGATTATTAGCCTTCTTAGCAACAGATTCAAAAAATAATTTTAAGTCATGTTTGGTTTCTGTCCACCAGTGAGTAGGATTGTCATACAGGTCAAAAACAGATATCCTGGTTTCCAATAAATCAGTAAGTAAGACCCCATGTCAGAGTCATCTAACAGTAAGAAATTCAATCTCCAAATAGTATGCATTACGGGTTTGTTTGAAGCAGCTCCAGTGCTGATAACAATAAGACAGTGGTCCATGATGGTGGCGTGCAACTATACATATTGTACTCTGTAAGGCATCACTTGATCTGTTGTCAGACTGGCATTTTTCTTGAACCTTTAATCTGTAAGAAAAAGAGCGGTTTGTGCTTTGATTAGGTTCTGAGATGTAACATATGTATTACCCATGTTCTGTGCCTCTCTTTGGAAAACCCTCAACAAACAATTAATTACAAAAGAGATAGTGGTCCATGATTTCTATAGGATGTGAAGTATAAGAAAGACACAGTAACCAATCTGAAAGAAAAAAGAAGTCATTTCTAGACAATAATGGTCCTTTCCTAAAAGTATAGCCTGGAGGGTGTGACTCATTGGTGGCACTATCCTTAGGCCTAGCTTTGGTATATAAAGAGTTAAAAAATGGAATCATTATATAATTTTTCAGTTATTCCTTTGTTCAGCCAAAGAAATAATGCAATTAAAATCTCCCTCAAAAGCTATTGCCCTGGTGTAAAAAGATAAGGCTGAATCAGCTTAAATATTTCTACATAGGAACATTTCGTTTGAGATGCATACATGTTCAAAAATCTAAATTCTGGAGCATTATAAGTGATGTCTAACATCAAGACCCTGCCAGGGACCAAATAAAGCAGCCTAGTCACTGAAATATTAACAACATTAAGTAAGATTCCTAGTCCTGAACATTGGTCCTCACCTAATGACCAAAAGGATTGACCCCTAAACCACTCTTAGGAAGCCTTTTTTAATTCCTAATAGTGTGCAGTCTGGAATCCTGCAAAACATATTTTATCTTAGGGACAACCTCCAGGGTGTTGCCCTGCCATTGCCCACTAATTCTGATAATGTACATTTGCTTGCTATTAAAGTTCTTCAAGGTGCACACAATAAAGCCATCACTGTGATGTCAGTTTATATTCCTCCCAAGCAGACATCAGGCCTTGACTCACTCTTGGAATGCTTAGGTAGTTTGAATCTCAACTCAGAAGACATAGTATTAGATGACTTCAATGTCAATTGGCTATCTATGGAAGCCAGCCCCTACAAAGATGCAATCTCAGCCATTCACCTCACCCAGCTTGTTGAGTGTGCTACAAGAATGAATTACAGCACAAAAACTTGCACCTTGCTGGATTGGGTACTTTCTAACTGCCCAAGCACATTCCTCACACTGTAGTACTCCTGGATGGTATAAGTGACCAATCTTCTGTCCTATTCTGTTGGGTTAATAAATTCTCCAAGCCCCCCACAAAATCAATCTTCACTCGGGTCCTTAACCACAGTCACCTTGAACTCCTGAAATCTGACCTCCAACAACTAGACTTGTCTTGAGTCTACTTCGCAAGTGACATCGATGCTGCCCTTGAGCAATTTATACACCTCTTCAATGCTGTGTGTGACAAGCATGCCCCTTACAAAATCTGTAAAAATAATGGTCACTGCAACCCCTGGATCTTCCCTGATCTCATCAAGCTCCTAAAATCCAGTGATCTTCTATTGCACAGAGCTTGGGCACCAGGGAAACAGGCTGACATTCAGAACTAGAAACAAGCAAGGAACAGCTGCACCAGGGCTATCCACTTAGCAAAACGTGCATACTATAAGGATGCTGTCCCTCAATCATAGAATAACAGCTGGAAAGTTTGGAGTAACCTCAAAGAAATCACAGAGAAAGTCTCCAAAACACCCTTTTCCATGCTTAACATTAATGGTGCACTTTCCCTGGATCCAAGAAACATTGCAAACACTTTTAATAGCATGTTTACTGATCTGAGTGGTGTCCTCCCTCCCAACTTCTTCTGCCCGACAAACAAAAATGATTCCTTTAGGAAAGCAGACTTGCCCCCCTCTCACCCACTATTCTGTTTCAAAGTTATCTCGACCTCTGAAGCCAGGAAATACAGTGGCGTGAAAAAGTATTTGCCCCCTTCCTGATTTTCCCTATTATTGCATATTTGTCACACTGGATGTTTTCAGGTCTTTAGACAAAATGTAATATTAGATAAAGGGAACCTGAGTGAACAAATAACACTTGTTTTTTTTTACTTATTTCATTTATTTAATGAAAAAAGTTAACCAATACCAACTGGCACTGTGTGAAAAAGTAATTGCCCCCTAATTAAATCAACCCAATTAAGCGATAATTAGAGTCAGCTGATTGAACACAGCCAGGCTTGATTACAGCCAGCCCTGCTCAATATAAACCTCACTTATTTTGACCCTTACCATCAGAGTCACGTTGCCAGCACAAAGATTCAACAAGCACATTATGCCACGATCAAAGGAAGTTCCTGAAAAGATCAGAAAAAAAGTTGTTGCTATCTATCAGTCTGGAAAGGGTTACAAAGCTATTTCTAAGGCTCTGGGACTCCATCGAACCACAGTGAGAGACATAATCTCCAAATGGAGAACATTTGGAACAGTAGTGAATCTTCCCAGGAGTGGGTGGCCTGCCAAAATTACTCCAAGGGCGCAGCGTAAAATCATCCAGGAAGTCTCAAAGGATCCTAAAACAACATCCAAAGAACTGCAGGCTTCTCTTGCCTCAGCTAAGGTCAGTGTTCATGACTCCACAATCAGAAAGAGACTTGGCAAAAATAGGCTTCATGGGAAAGTAGCAAGGTGGAAACCACACTAACCAAGAAGAACATAAATGCTCATCTCTCATTTGCCAAGAAGCACCTGGATGATCCAGAAGCCTTTTGGGAAAATGTTCTATGGACAGATGAGTCCAAAGTGGAACTTTTGGACGACATGGATCCCATAATGTCTGGCGTAAAGCATATACAGCATTCCACAGTAAGAACATCATACCAACAGTCAAACATGGTGGTGGTAGTGTGATGGTGTGGGGCTGCTTCTCTCAGGACCTGGACGACTTGCCATAATTGTAGGAACCATGAATTCTGCTCTGTACCAGAAAATTCTTAAGGAGAATGTCCGGTCATCCGTCCGTCAGCTGAAGCTGAAGCGTAGTTGGGTCATGCAGCAAGACAATGATCCAAACACAAAAGCAAGTCCACATCAGAATGGCTGAAAAGAATTAAAATTAAAGTTTTGGAGTGGCCTAGTCAAAGTCCAGACCTAAACCCAATAGAGATGCTGTGGCAGGACCTGAAACAAGCAGTTCATGCTCAAAAACCTACCAATGTTACTGAATTAAAGCAGTTCTGTGAGGAAGAGTGGGCTACAATTCCTCCACAGCAATGTGAAAGACTGATATTGAATTATAGGAAGCTTTTGGTTGCAGTCATTGTGGCTAAAGGTGGCGTAACCAGTTATCAGGTGTAAGGGGGCAATTACTTTTTCACACAGTGCCAGTTGGTGTTAGTTAACTTTTTTCATTAAATAAATGAAATAAGTAAAAAAAAACAAGTCTTATTTGTTCACTCAGGTTCCCTTTATCTAATATAACATTTTGTCTAAAGACCTGAAAACATCCAGTGTGCCAAATATGCAATAACACAGAAAATCAGGAAGGGGGCAAATACTTTTTCACGCCACTGTACCTTCTCAAGGCGTTGGGGTATTCAAGATTTAGCGGAGATATCCTCAACCTTAAATTTGTTGCACTTGCACTATACAAAATCTTGGCACCTCTAACATATACAATTAACTTATCACTGAGGTGCTTGCAATTCCCACAAAGGTAGAAGTCTGCAATAGTGACACCAGTGCATAAGAATGGTGACCGTGCACAGCATGGTATCTATCAGCCAATCTCCATCCTTCCTCTGCTCTTGAAAGCTCTGGAAAGAATAGTGGCAGACCAGCTGGTAGACTACCTGGAAAAATATCAACTGCAATGGCCAGAACAACATGGTTTTAGGAATGATCATAGTACCATTACAGCCTTACTATGGTTCACAGGCATTATCCATAACTCCTTAAACCAATGTCACCTTCTTGGTGCAGCCTTCATAGATTTAACCAAGGCTTTTGACATGGTGAATCATGCCCTTTTGGTTGATCAGCTCTCTATCACTGGTCTTTCAGTCAACACCGTTGAATGGTTCCATAGATACCTCGCAGCAGGTGAAGATTGGTAACATCCTCTCTGACAGTAGACCCTGTTCACTTAGGAGTCCTGCAAGGCTTCATTCTGTGGCCTCTCCTGTTCAGTGTTTCCTAAATAAGCTCCCTCTTGCCTGCCAGGGTTGTATTCTGCTGTATGCGGATGATGCTGCCTCATTCACCACTGATTTAGATCCCAAAGCTCTAGAGAAGCAGCTCCAGAATAACTTTGCAGATGTAGAAAGGTGGTTCAACAAACAGAAACCCATAATGAACTACAAAAAAATGAAAATTACATTGTTCTCCAGCCCCCAAAATAGACACAGATCCTACCCTCTCTCTATCACCTATGATGTGGGTTCTACCCTGGTGCTTGTTCAGCACTTTAAATACCTGGGGATTGTGGTCAATAGTTCCCTGTCTTATGCCATCCACATTGACAATATCATCAAGGCTGTCAACTTGCGTATAGGGCTCCTTTATAGGCACAAACATAGTCTGACCACTGAAGCCCTCATCCTTGCTATACAGAGCTCAGTGGTCTCACTCATTGACTACGGGGTTATATATAGATCTGCCACTGATACATCCCTACACCATGTCAATATTGCCTTCAACAGAGCCTGCCAGCTACTTACTGGTTCTACCCGACTGACTCATATCTGTGACCTGTATACTCAGGCAAACTGGTGTCACAAATCTACTCCGGGGGTCAAGCCCTCTGCTCCCACAGTGCCCAACCTTGAAATGCGATTCATGAACAGGGGACAAATAGGGACACCCTCCTGTTTGTTTTGGGTCTGAGCAAACTACCAGTCTCGAGTCCTGGGGTCAATTATGAACCCTTTTTAGCTAGCACACTGAGGTAACAGGTCCAAATATCACATCTTTGGTGAAAGCAGCACAATACTTGACCCAGCAGGCATACAACCAACTTGGTTCACAACCCCCTGCCGACTCAATTGAGACGCTGGTACTTTCTTACCTTGCTGGATCTTTATATAGATCCTTGTTAGTGTGGCTGCATATGGTGGTACTCTAAGCAATTTAACAGTTATGTCAGAATTATCAATACTGTCCCACCATTCACACTCAAAATGAGCAGGGGCCCAGGCAGGTTTAAGGAAAAACAAGGTTTACTAAAATTAAAAATAGTAAATAAATACGGAACGTACATACATTAAGGTTACAGTCAGAAAATAAATGGACAATTACAAAACAAAGAACCTTGTAACTGATTTAGCTAAGTCTACCTCAAGTTTTCAGTTGGCAAATGATTTGGGTTGTTACCTATATTGGCAGAAGTGTCCTTAAACAGTCCAGAAACAAACATGACTGTTAGAAGTCCAGAAAAGAGTGTCAGTCCTTTCAGCCAAGCTTCACCAATATCAGGGATGCCAGAATGTCCCACCCTTCTTGTGATGTCACATCTCTAGTTGTTAGTGTGAGGTCACACTCAGTCCTGCATACTTAATTTGTAACATGTAGCTGCATAGCAAACAGATCAGATTACTAGATTGGAATCTGCAAATACAGCAATATTTTTAATCATAACAAGACAGCTTATGGTTTACGAAACCCGTTGATGTTGCAGAAATATCCTGTAAGGTTAATTAGCATATGCTTTCCAAAAACAACCTACCTCCTTTTATCCTACAAAATGTAACCTTTTGTGGCAGTCTTCCCAAGTTCAAAGCAATTGTTTTTTTTATAACCTGGTTGCATAACAGCTACAGAGGTTTTGGCAGGTAGGTGTCAAAACAGGAAAGGAAACTCTAGCCAGCTTATCCTCTAGGTCAGCGAGAGGGCAAACCATTTTTTTCTTCTCTTTTAAAATCCAGTATCCCTTGAAGCTCTGCTGCTTGGCCTGTTTCCTAAGCAGGACTGCCATACAAAACATAGATTTATATTAAAATTATATACACATAACTGGCAGTCAACAATTTTGTTGCAACTAGCTCCATTTCCAGGGCAGTCTAATGTATCAAACATGTCTGCTTACAGAAAAAGTAAGCCTTGGTTTGATGCCCCCAGATGTACAGGAACTTCTCATCCCGTTCACCAATTCTCACCACACCAGATGCTCTGATAGCCAGGTTTTCAAAATTCCACGCTGTTGTACCTCCCAAAGTCAAAGATCTTTCACCCATCGTGCCCACTGTGGTTCAACTCCCTGCATGTAAACATTTCCTCTGTGCCTACTCTGAGTTGTTTTAAATGACTGCTTAGACAACATCTGGTCGCTAACGTCAGCTGTGACTGCTTCCACTAATTAGCCCCTACCAGTGCCCTGCACTTCTCTTGATTTATTGTCTCCTTTCTAGGTCTTCACATCCTTCCTGCTCCTTCACCTCCCTTTCTCCCCCTTGCACCCATCCCTCCCTGCCCCTCCTGCCTATGCGCCCTACCTTTCCTCCCCTTCTTACCTTTGACTTGGCCTTCTGGGCTGATTCTCTGCCTCTCCCCTCTTGTTGTACCTGTCTACCTTTTTCCACCCACATACCTGGTCCTCCTGTTGCTCCTCCTTCCCCTAATTTCCTGTTTTCCCTGTATACAAATGTCCACCCTTAGACTTGGCCCTCTTGGCTGTAACTTCCCCCTCTTGATGTGATCCCTTTTTTGCACCTCCTCTTCTCCCAATTCCTGTATTTTTCACACCCTTGACATACAGCGGTAGCAATGATATAGTCAGATATTTCCAGACATTTTGTGAAATATCTAAAGACATTCTCTCTGGTGGCCCATGGTGGTAATGCGGGCAAGCAAGAAATTTCCAGATATATCACAGACATTTCAGGAAATATCTGACCATGTCTATGGCTACCACTGAACATGAAGCAAGCTCCAAATACAACACATGAAGAACAGTGACAACACAGCTTGATGTCCCATTTCGTAGAACTTTCCTAGGACAAAGATCCTTCATGTACTGAGCCCCACTATGGCTAAATAAGATCCCTGCTGCAGCTCTTAATAAAACAAATGTTCGGTCCTTTAAAAGAGAACTGAAGCAATACCTACTAAACTTAAACGCCTTCGACTCCCTTACCTGAGTCCATATCCTCAACCCGGATACCCCCCTTATCTGTCTGAACTTTCCTCCTGTTTTACCTACCCTGGACCTCACCTGTCATTCCTTGCCACCCCCCCAGCTCCCTCCAGCTCTCTCCCTTTCGTACTCCCGCAACACCTCCCTTTCCACCCACTCTCCCCCCTAAATATTCTCCTTCTCCCAATCCCTTTCTCTCTCTCCCCTTCTCTCTCCTCTCCTCTCTCTTTCTCTCTCACTCTCTCTCTCTAATCTACCCCTCATTCACACTCTCCCCTCTTTCTTTCTCCTACCCTTTCCGATACTCTACATTGAAAGCCCCCCCCCAGGGCAGCTATGCCATACATTGCTAATTAGGAAACCTCATTCACACTCTCCCCCCTTTCTTTCTCCTACCCTTTACTATACTCTACCTTGACAGGCCCCCGTGGCAGCTATGCCATATGTTTCTAATTCAGAATCTCCTCCCGCTGTTTAATTTCAGTTGTCTAGGCTACTCAAATGTATTATTTATCTATTTTCTGTATTACATAGCAATCATATGTTTTGTTTTAACTGTCAAGTTTTTGTTATGTCTCTGCTGTTTTGCATCCTGACGTGGAACCTTTGTAAAAGAGTGTATACTCAGAAGTTGTATCTGAATTACCAAATAAATAAAATAAATAAATGATACAATGCCACTTTTATCAGCTCTTTCTAGCTCCAATTGTAATATTCTTCTGAACATGGTGAGTGTATTGTTTTAGCATTACCTTTGACTATGTCTTCTGGGCTGATCATCTGCCTCTCCCCCTCCCCATTTTTGTACCTGTCTACCCACCTGACGGTCCTCCTGTTGCTCCTCCCTCCCCCTAATTTCCAGTTTTTCCTGCCTACAATTGTCCACCTTTAGACTTGGCTCTCTGGGCTGTAACTTCCCCCCTCTTGTTGTAATTCCTGTTCTGCACCTCTTCTTCTCCCAGTTCCTCTATTCTATCATGCCCATGGCATACATTGTACAATGCCACGTTATTAGCTCTTTCTAGCTCCAAATGTACATATCATCTGAACTTGTAGAGTGATTGTTCTAGCATTTTCACTAAGATTCACAAAGAAAATTGGAAGGAGTATAAGGTCAAATCCCATGAACACTCTTATCAGTCACCCATAATACCCAAGGGAATGCTCATGTAATAAGTAGTTGTCTAGGTGTTTTTTGAAGATATTCTTGGTTTTACTGATGACAATATCTGTAGGGAGTGAATTCCACAGTTTTTTAATTCTCTGAGAAAAGAAATATCCTCTTTTTTTTGTTTTAATGC
Source organism: Neoceratodus forsteri (assembly GCA_016271365.2). Lineage (NCBI taxonomy): Eukaryota > Metazoa > Chordata > Ceratodontiformes > Ceratodontidae > Neoceratodus > Neoceratodus forsteri. Next base: position 824,551,780 of record CM057450.1, on the reverse strand, counting down.
GTTGTCGTTTTATTTGAAGTGGGTGTCCTCTTCCGTTAATGTTTTGTTTTGCCAGTTATGTTTTGTGCCAGTTATGTATTGTTCTCCCTGTATATTATTCCTCTGACATGGAACCTATGTAAAGAGCTGTTTGCTCAAAGGTGTAAATTTGAGATATGAATAAATAAATAAATATATAAACATACACCATATTGAACATCTCTAAGGATAGAGAAAGTAGTTTGCTTCCTTTTATCATTTTTAATACTATTAACATTTAAGGAGGCAATGTAAATGTTAAAGTTCATGCTCTGTTAGATGGATGGACATCTATTTGTCAAGTCTAGGCACTTTCTTCTACCATACCCTCCATCTTATCTTCTAGATGTCTTAGAGTTAGTGGAAGCAGCATCATTGTCTGTAGCACAATCTGGTGGGGGGGAAGTGCCGAGTCATCCTCAGTGTCACCCCACATCTCTTTTTTAGATAATAAAGTGACACAATTCTCAAGTGAGAAATCTTCCAAAGTAAAAAGTGTAGCCTTAGACTAGCCCCTAATGCTCATTCAAAGAGTTGTTCTGTGTTACCACACAGCGGGGAGGGGCATATCTGGATCAGCAACACCAGTTGTTGAAGGAGGTATGCCACTAGAAGACACAATAGCCACAGTGCCTTCTTCCATGACTTCCTCCTGTAACACAGGTTGCACCTCGTCACCATCGGGGGCGACAAAAGAGGGGGAGGATCAGGAAAGAGAACAGGTGGGGTCAATTCACTCTGGGGTAGATGTTGCACAGGTGGATCCAAGTCCATCACTACTAGAGCAGTATGTTGAGCAGCAACAGGAGACCCAGTAGCCACCTCTTCCATATGTCATGGTAGTGATGGTCGAGCAAAGGGCACTTGCTGGGTCCCAGTGACAACCTCCTCTTGATCATCCTATAAGCAGGCTGGTTGTGCAAGGCCCACGTACAGATTCTATAAGTGTGACCAGACTCAATATACAAATTGCAGCTTACTGGGTAGTACAGTGTAAGACAACATGGCCTATTCCAGAACACAAAGAACATTTGAGCTTGTCACAAGCCCTTTTCAAATAAGAGTAGGAACCATAGTGAAAACAGGACTTAGGCTGACCTGCATAAAAGATGAAGTCTCTGTTACAGTCCAAATAAAGGCAACTGGGCAAATGATGTAAAGAACCATTAAGTTGTGGCAAACTAATTCTGACACTTTACCCCCCAGTCCAAATCAGCTTCTTGTCCGTCATAGGTTCTGGATGTCCAAGCACTGTACATTTCATTTTTAACCAGTAAAAAATAAATGCAATGCAGACCCCTTCATTTTTAAACAGAACAGTAATGGTCTTGAAAGCAGGCTTAGTGAGGGGAAGGGTTACAAAAGGCACTCATAACAGTGTGTACTTGGCATTCTGATAGCACATCCAAAACTTCTCCAAACCAGAAGAAGTCTTAAAGCTGATGTCAAAGGAAGAAACTCCAGAGGTATGAACTAATGTACAGATCTCAGTGGCTTGAAAGCCCAGACTGTCTTTCAACAGCTTACAGCCAACATAAAGCCTGTCCAGAAATATGTCCAAGCCCCCCTACTAATTCAAACATAATGCATTGTGGTGCTTAGCAGGCTGTGGGGGAGTATGAAAGAGCCCTGCATAAGTACAGTTCTAGGCACCTCTGTGAGAGGGATCTGGCATAGAAAGTGCAGCAGAAATCCCAGGTGTGGGAGAAAAAGGAGTAGAAACAACAGGAGGAATGGGGGGGTGGTAGTATCTCAGACACAGAGCATGTAAGCATCTGCTGAAGTAAAAGGCAAGTGATACACAGAGGAGTCAAAAGCTGCAGAACTAAGCCTGGCAGCAGAGGCAACTACTGGCACAGTTATTTCATCAATTTGCAATACAGTGTTTTGAGTGAGAGCAATAGTAGAGGGCACTTCTGCAGAAAAAATGCTGTCCTGAGTGGAAACAGCCGCAGGAGACAATGTCCCAAGTTCAGTGGCTAAAACAGGTCTCGGGGATTGCCAAGGCTGCTGTTCCCTGGACTTTTTCCAGTCTGCTTGTCTGAGATCTTCAGCAATAATCAGTCCTGAGGCAGAAGTATGTATGTCATAATTAGGCTGTACAACAAAAGGGGCTGAAACATAACATGAGCTGGCAGCCAATGAGGGGGAGGACACAGTTACCCCACATACAGAATTGCAACTATCTGTAACATCAGGACACACAGCCTCAGGCTGTGGGGAGGTTAGTTCCACAGGGGAAGAAGATTAAACAGGTGCTGCCAAGTCAGTTACAAATTCATGTTCAAATTGTCAGAGGCACTCTGCAGTGGGTGGGCACATGCTGAAAACTTAACAGGCTGCAGTCCCTCTGGAACTGCCATATTCAAGGATGGTTCTCCCCGTAATGTGGTCGGCAAACTTTGAGGATTGCAAGGTTGGGATGTAGTATCACAGCAAACTGTTGACAGAGAAGTCAAAGTAGATGTTGCACTATCTGGGTCAGTGCTATCGGCAGCTGTTCATACTTTGTGGACTGAAATAACTTGCGCCACAGCAGGAGCGGCATTTTCTGGAACTCCATCATCGGGGACCTCAGAAGTTGTCTACAGTGCAGATCAAAGAGCTGTTTTTCCTCAGTGGCCAATAGACTGAATAGGTACACTTTTTTCCTGACAAATGTCTCTGCAAATGCCTCTGCCTAGGATTCCTGGACAACCTTGCCAGTAGCAGCAGGCACAAAACTGGATGGAGCTACACAATCCATTGCTAGTGCTGAACCCGCAACAATACCAATCTCCATTGCTTCTTTAGAGCTCTGGGTAAGGGAAGAAAGCAGACTCCTTCACTTGGGATGTCATTGATCTGTCCTCTCCATCCAACTCTCCTGCCAGAAACACCCAGCGCCTCTACCAGAAAGAATAGGGAATTTGCCCTGGCATCCTGGCCAACATTTCCCTTCCAATAACAACAAAAAAAGCAATTATTCTGGGCTCTGTGTGGGGGTGTTGATGTGTGAAATGGCTTCCACAACAACTTCAGTCACTTCACTGCAATTCTAGAATTGGATATAGTGTGTATGAAAAGCGATATATAAATGCAGAATCTTCTTAGAGGCTCTGTACTATGAGGCCCTCACAGTTGAATCAGATACTGTACCTCACAGTTGGGGTATCTGCCAAAGCAGTCAAAGGAGATAAGCCAACGGGTAAGACATGAGGATGTCTGGTAATCCCATAGGAAGCTTTGTGACAGGGCTGGAGGGGGGCCTGGGCCGGTTAGGGGACCTTTATCAGAAAGGCAAAAAATATAAATACCTTAAAGTAACCCAACCCTCAGAGTACCTTAATTCTGTTATGTATTCCCCACCTCTAGAGGAGGGATTACCTGGCTTGCCTGCTGCTGCTGCCCTAACGAGTGCTCCTTAAGATGGCTGATAATGCCTGCTCCATCACGCTCAACTGCTTGTGTGGTGGTGAGAGGAAGAGTATGACAGAGATGACCTTGGTGCCTCCTGTGCCTTTCCATGCTTTTCTGTCCTGATCCTTCAGTCTTGGCCAAGGGGATGGGGAACTGCCACTGCACCTCTATTTTCAGTATCACCAGCACCACCCAACACTGCAATACTGTTTGAGTGGGAGTGCATGTTGTCAGGGCTCCTCTTCAGGGCTCCTCACTCATGCTACCCTGCTCCTGCCAGCATGCTCAGCTGTGGACCAGATGCTCACAAAGCCATCACCAAGTGACTGGATAGCAGCTTAAGAGGTCTGCAACAGAATACTGGGACCAGCACACATAAAGGGGCACAGAAAAATACATTTATAACTTTGGAGTACAAGGTTCCTTCAACACATGGACATGGCCATGTCAGCAACCCCTGACCTAACCAGCCAGCCAATCAGGGGGCCAGGAAGTCCTAGATACAGAAGCAGGGGTTTGTGGGGAGGATGATGCAGTCAGACCCTTCCACATGAACTGGAGGGCTATAAGGGCCATTTACAGGGTAGGACAGGGCAAAAGGACTGATGGACAGCTATGCTTTTCCAATGTGACATGCAAAAGAGATAAATAGCGTGGATAAAGAGGGACTCTTTAAGCTAAGTTGCAACTGAAACATGAGGGGGTCTTAAGCTGGGGGGTTTTAGCAAGGAGGTTAGAAAGCACTTCTTCATGGAGAGGGTGGTGGCCAGTTTGAATGTGCTGCCAGAAGAGATGTTCTCATTCAAGATAGTGTGCAGCTTCAAGAGAGCCATGGATAGACATAAGGGGGAAGCAGGGGTCATGGCAGGGGTGGATGGAATGGGTGGGAGGATGGTGGCAGGGTCAGTAGCTTAAGCTGTGGACCCTGTAATACAAGTAGACTACAGAGAACAAATGGCCTTATTCTGCTGGCTTCTTGGCTGTTCATATTAATTGAGGGGAAGATGTTTCTGGGCTCTCAAGGAGCTCGTGATTGTATAAAAGGGACACTGAGTTGCTCAGACCTGCTGTTGATGAAACCAAGCAAGAAGCCTAGCCAAGCCAACTGTTCTTTGAGTCCTCACTAGGGTTCATTCAGTAAACTCAGAGACTGTGCCAGATGATCATCTGTGAGTGTGAGCCTCTGGGCCATTGCAGCATATCAAAGTTCTTGAGCTATACCGAGTGGAGACAGAGACCTAAAGCCTACCCAGGTTGCTCCAGAGCTAGGAAAGGGGCCTACTAGCCCTTACCTAAAGGAGTGGATGGTGGAACATGGAGTTATAATGCAATTGCCTTGATTACATGGGTACTCTTGATCCAGAGTAGAGTCAGACCGTGGGGGTCATGCCTGTGGTCTGTGCTCCTTGGGAACTGGAACACCACTGCATAGTGCTTCTGTGCTTGAGAACTGAGTCAGAAGTGCTGTATCCTGAAAGTTGTGAAACAGAAGAGCTGTGCTGCTCCAGAACATCCAAATGAGGGGGAGTCACGTGATGCACTGGTCCAGCTAACAGCTCTTCGTGTCGATGCCTGCCTTCCCTTTCTTATTTCAGTATTTTTCTGCAGATAAATGACTGATAACTCCGGAAGCTAAACTGTCCTACTCTGTGCGCTAACTGGACTTTTGGGACCTCCTGTATCTAGTAGAAATTGAAATGGATGCAGAAATTAAAAATGCACCCCCAAGCACACACTACCTCTACCCCAGACAAAGCGACTAAGAAAGTCAAGGTCCACTCATCCTCAACTGGATGCTCATCTACTGCTACTGTGCTACCATCTCCATTGAAAGAAGAGTTTCCTGCAGGAATTCCTACCTTTTGAAGTCACATTTTTCCTTTCATTTCTACAACTGGATTTCTCAATTTGCTTCACAGTGGCATAGACCGCTCTTAGGAGAGATTGAGGAGGAGTTATTTGAGCCTGTAAAAAGACTTCCTGGTTGCGCATTCCAACACCAGAAAGGAATGTATGGGTGATTCACATGGGAAAACTCAGGGGCCTTAATTGGCTGAACTCTCATAGCTCAGTTGGTTAAGAGCTAAAGCACGGATTGCTGAGATCCTGGGTTTAAGTCCCAGTGAGAGTCACACTTTTCCTTTTATTTCTACAATTGGATTTCTACCTTTTAAAGATGAACTACAGGAGCTGAGTAAAGTACTTTAAACTCTGCACATAGCAGTCGAGGATCTTACCCAATGAGTAGGAGACTCCGAAGCAAGGTCCCACTAGCTGGAAGTATGGAGACTGAGGATGGACCCTGAGGTTACAGCTCATTGCCAGAAGACTACCCACCTGGAAGTGCAGCTCGAAGACCTGGAAGGTTGGAGTAGCAGAAACAATGTTCTTGTGTTCTGCCTTCCTGAAAAGTTGTGAGTACTAATCCTATCTTGTTTGCCCAGAAGCTCACCACAAAGTTAGCTGGCCCTTCTCCCAATGTGCCATCCCATGTTACCAAAAGAACCCATTGCTCACTGCAGCCCATGCCTCCAGAAGGTTCTACTCGGAGACCCTTCATCTTCAAGTTCTTAAACTTTTTTGATAAACACCTCCTATCCTGGGTCAAAGTACTCCAGGATGTTTCTTGGGAGGGAGCCAAGCTCTGGGTTGTACAAGATCTCCCCAACACTGTCTGTCAGAAATGGGCAACTTACCACTGTACAGTATCTTAACTTACAGTGACTGGAATCCAGTTTCAGATGTTGTACCCTGCCCGTCTGCAGATTTCAGCTCACGGAACCTCGAGATCCTTTGATACCACAGAACAGGCGGCTACTGGAGTAAAGAAATTTTCCAGGATCTGTTTCAAGTGAAGTGAAGGGATTTAGTATAGTATCCTTCTTGTTTCTAATGTTGTTTGCAGGAGAGTTTCCCTATGCGTTTAATGTTGGAAAAGTTTTCTGTAACCTGTCCTGAATTCGCTGAACTCCGAAAGATCAGCTGGAGTCTGTATATCTCCTGCTTTAAGCATTGTGCTTTCCCTAACAGTTTGGAACTTTTTGGCAGGTATGGAGATGTATAGCTGGCCAGACTCCTTTCTGAGTAAGGATAGAGTTTTCAATGTTCATTTTTAAACTTTCATTGAGTATTAGCATCATGACTGGTCACAGAAGAGTGGATGCCTATTGTGACCACTGTATGTATTTGGACTGTGTTTCAATCATGAGCAGGTGGATTCTGGAGGGCGATCAGACCACTCTCTAAATAATGCTGATGTGGCTAGGGGGTAAATGCTCCCCTTGTATTCCCTTCCCTGCCTTGTCAGAGAGCTGAACTATTGGCTTTGTTTAATTTTTGACATCTGGGTAGCCTTTACAGGTCTTGGCATCTTTGGAGAGTTATTCCAGGTCACACTGTCCTATCACCAAAGTTATTCTTTGATCCTGTCGGTTCCTAGTGGAACCACCTGGTGGATCTTGGTGAAAAGCCACAAGAGCCCTCTGGCAAGGTACGCAACTTTGAATTCGGGTGCCTGTCCTCTGATTGGGTACTTTGACCGGGCTCTGAAGCGCCATTGGCTGTGCCAAAGTTTCAGCTCTGAATTGAACCTCTTGCTCGCCCCATAAAAAGAAAAGAAAAATCCTCTGTAGACTGTAGCAGATTGGATTTATGCTTTTATGGCTGCCTGTAGAATTATTGAAGTTAAAACTGCTTGCTAATTTATTACTGTCAGCCTGTTAATACTAAAACCTGCACTCCTAGCGTAGACCTTGGGAACACTGTTAAGTAGGGTGATATCAGCTCTTTTGGTTCAATTAAGGTTTTGAGCTCCCACGTATCTCTTCAAATTCTTCAGCTTTTGTCTTCTTCCCTCTCTGGCACCCTTGCCTCCAGGTCTGATTACCACCTGCTGAGGGGTAGTCCAGCCACGTCTGCCTTTTCTCCTCCCTGACTTTTGTTCTGATTGCCCTCCCAATGATTAAGCCTGATGCCGCCATACCAGCAGTTTCTAAAACCCCTGTTCTCTCTCTCTCTCTCTCCCTCTAGCAGCACACCCCTGACAAGGGCAGTCCTGCACTCCTCCGGCTTGTCTGGGTTTCCAGCCACTGGTCAACCCTCAGAAAAGCCACAAGAGTCCTCTGGCAAGGTACGCAACTGTGAATTCAGGCACCTTCCTTCTGGTTGGCTACTTCGACCTGGCTGTGCAGCGCCATTGGCCGCACCGTATTTTCAGCTCTGAACTGAATCTTCTGCTCCAAAAAACAAACAAAAATAAATAAAAATCCTCTGTAGCCTGTAGCAGATTGAACTCCCACCAATTAAGCCTGATGCCATGATACCAGCGGCTTCTAAAACCACTTTTTTCTCTCTCTGTCTCGCTGTCTCTCTCCCTTCCTCTAGCTGCACGCCCCTGACCAGGGCAGTCCTCTGCTCTTCCAGATCTGCAGGGCTTCCAGCCACCAGCCAACCAAGAGAAGAGGTGCAAGAGCCCTTTGTCAAGGTACGCAACTTTGAATTTGGGTGCCTGCCCTCTGATTGGTTACTTTGACCGGGGCTCTGCAGCGCCATTGACTGAGCGTAATTTTCAGCACTGAACTGAACCTCCCACTCTAAAAAAAAAGAAAAAAAATCATCTGTAGCCTGTAGTAGATTGAACTTATGTTGTTTTTACAGTTGCCTGTATAATTATTTAAGCTAAAACTGCCTGTTAATTTATTTCTGACAAACTATTAATACTAAAACATTCACTGCTAGCGTAGACCTTAGGAACACTGTTAGGTAGGGTGATATCAGCTCTTTTGGTTCAATTAAGGTTTTGAGCTCCCAGATCTCTCTTTTTAAATTCCTCAGCTTTTGTCTTCTTCCCTCTTTGGCACCTTCGCCTCCAGCTCCGATTACCACCCACCTAGGGGTAGTTCAGCCATGTCTGGCTTTTCACTCACCTGGCTTTTTTTCTGATTTCCCTCCCACTGATTAAGCCTGACATTGCAATACCAGCGGCTTCTAAAACCCCTGTTTTCTCTCTCTCTCTCTCTCTCTCCCTCTCCCTCCCTCTAGCTGCACACCCCTGACAAGGGTGGTCCTGCACTCCTCCAGCTCAGCAGGGCTTCCAGCCACCAGTCAACCCACAGAAAACCACAAGAGTCCTCCTGCAAGGTACGCAACTGTGAATTTGGGCACCTGCCCTCTGATTGGCTACCTCGACCTAGCTGTGCAGCACCATTGGATGTGCTGTATTTTCGGCTCTGAACTGAACCTTCCACCCAAAAGCAAAAAAAAAAAAAAGAAAAAGAAAAATCCACTGTGGCCTGTAGCAGATTGAACGCCCACCAATTAAGCCTGATGCCATGATACCAGCAGCTTCTAAAACCACTGTTTTCTCTCTCTCTCTCTCTGTCTCTCTCTCCCCCTTTAGCTACATGCCCCTGCATGTCCTGTGCTCCTCTGGCTTGACAGAGCTTCCAGCCACCCGCTGACCCACAGAAAAGCCGCAAGAGCTTCCCCGCTGGCACTGGTGCGCCAGCTCCCCACCCACTCACCCTATCTGAAGAATTTGTTATACAGATGTGCAGTCACATGACTAGCTGCCAAAATTAACTAAATGCCTGGTTTACCATTGGCACTTTATACCGAATCTCCACCAGGGGCTCACTGCCTTTTACTCTTTCCTCTTCCTTCTGCAGCTGTCTCACTCCTCATCAGTTTAAACTTGTGCCCTCTGCCCATCCCCTGTGCACTCCACTCCTGGTGCTGTTTTTGTATGCAAGATCCCCACAACAGACCACTGACTAACTCCCTTACCTCTCCCTCCTATATCCCTGCTTTACCCTTCCTTCCAAAGGAATATATTGTTGAACCTAAAGATTGGCTGCTGAACTAGCTAGACTTAAACTTCACCTAAGCACTGTGTGGCTCTGCAAGTTTCGGTCACTACAGCCTTGCCCTGAACACATCCCTCTACCAAACTCCCATCCCAAACAAGTCATAACTGAACAACAATAGCACTGCCTGCCACCTACCAAGATGGCAAAGATGAGGACTACTGCTGTTCTTACATGGACTCCCACTGTATCGCTAACTCTACAATTTCTCATTGCCTCTACCATTATTGTCTATCTGGGCAGCAGCAATGGCCCCTACATACCTTCACTGTCTTCCTCTGAAAAGGTAGTTCTGAATGGGAATGGTACTGTGACCTCCTCCCTCCTTGAAGTTACTGGCTTCCTCATGTAGCATCCCTTAAAGAATGCAGGAAAGTGGAACTTGACTTTTGACCTGGCCTTGGTGCCACTACCCAATGACCTACAAATCAGCATTTTCTACACAAAAATCCTGGCGTCCAGTAAACGACAACAGCAACTGCATACAAAATATATCCAGGAACAGCTCCACAGGTTACTGCTGCTTCTCCTACTCCTGATGTCTGGCAACGTGCACCCCAACCCAGGCCTCCCACCACATCTCAATACAAGCTCATGTAAAACATCAGGTCTGACGTTTGCATCTTTAAATATCTGTAGTCTCCTCCCTAAAATGGACAGCTTCAAGGTATGGGTCTTTCAACATAACCCAGATGTGATTTCTATGATGGAAACATGGCTATCACTGAAAATCATTGATGCCACTATTTCTCTCACTGTCTACACCTTGTACAGACAGGACCGTCATTCAAAAAGAGGTGGTGGATGTGTTATTTACACCAAAGATTCACTTCAAGGAGCCATAATACCACCGTCACATGGCTATGACAATCCACAGGTCCTGGCCATTAAACTGTTGCTAGGTGCTCACAAAAAAGTGCTCACACTCCTATCTGTTTACATACCACCCAAACAGTCCTTGCTCGCTTTTACCAATCAAGTGGACTATATCAACACCCTGAGCCTAAACTCTAAAACTGTACTGCTGGGTGACTTCAATATCAATTGGCTCTTACCTGCATCTACCACTATCAAAGACACTCTTGCCGCAATCCATTTCTCCCAGCTTTTGGACATTCTGACATGAATCAACTACAAGGCTGGCACAAGCACACTTCTGGACTGGGTAATTACAAACCACCCTTCTCACATCTCAGATCTCACTGTGCTCCCCGACTCCCTGAGTGACCACTCCCCAGTCAAATGCCACTGGAATAACAACTACTGCAAACCTCTGACTAGAACCATAAAAAATTGACTGCTTCTTAAAGACCACCACCCTCAGCTAAAGGCTGACTTAAAACAACTTGACTGGTCAGCACTGTAAGGAACCACAGATGTGGATACTGCACTTAACCTCTTTATCTTAAAATTTAATGCTGTTTGTGACAAACACATCCCAATCAAAACAAGGAAAGCCAAAAGTCATCTTAATCCCTGGATTACCCCTGAACTCCTGGTACAACTAGCCTCTAGAGACCAACTCTGGCTAAAAGCAAGAGCACATAGCACGGCTGCCAACATCCAACATTATAAAAAGGCCTGCAATGAATGTACAAAAGCAGTCAGAGACACAAAAAGTAAATTCTACAAAGAAGCGCTCACCAACACCTGGAACAGCAGCAAGTCTTTCTGGGCAAACTTAAATGAAATCACTGGGAAAGACCCCACAACTGCTTCAGCTGTGCTCAATATTGATAGCATCCCTGCCTTGGACCCACTGCGTATAGCAGACTTACTGAATCTTGCATTCTTGGACCTCAGTAATGTGCTCCCCATGGACTTCTTTAGCACCCCAGCCCCCAGGGTCACAGCGAAGAATCCCACACCAACTAACTGGCTACTCTTCTGCTTCAAGCTGGTTTCCAAAGATGAGGGAAGAAAATACCTTGAAGGTCCTCGGCAAGACAAGACACAGTGGGGACTCTCTGGTTCTAAAATTTGTACAGCTAGCCTTGAATGAAGTACTTGGTTCCCTTACACAGATATCCCTTTGGCAATACAAATTCCCACAAATCTGGAGGTCTGACACAGTAACTCATGTATACAAAAATGGAGACTGAGCATCAATTACAGGCTGATCTCCATAATCCCCCCCACTCACCAAGGCCCTTGAGCAGATTGTAGCCATCCAGTTGGTGGAGGACTTCAATCAATACCAGCTTCTATGCTCTGAGACAGCCTCAGCACCATCACGGCTATACTTGAATTCACCTGATTCATACATAGTGCGTTCGACAAAAGGCACATTGCTGGGGCAACTTTCATTGGCATATCAAAGGCATTTGATATGGTCCATCATGCCCTGCTCCTCAAGCAACTCTCGGATATAGGTCTAGCCTTTGAAACTGAACACTGATTTGGAAGCTACCTGAGCCTGCACTCCCAGCAAGTCAAGACTGGTGATGTCCTGTCCGATAGCAGGCCGATCAGATCAGGGGTACTGCAAGGATCCATTCTCAGACCACTATTTTTCAGCATCCTTCTAAACAACCTCCCAGCATCCTGCTGTTGCCGTATGCTCCTCTGCACAGATGATGCGGTGATCTTTGCAAGCAACCATGACCCTGTACTTCTCGAATTGGACCTCCAAAGTGGCTTTACAGCAGCTGAAAAATGGTTTAAGGAACAAAAACCGGTCATGAACTATACAAAGATCAAAACAGTGCTCTACTCCTCTGCACAAAACAAGATAAAAGGTTACCCCCTATCAATTCAGAATGACACCGGTAACACCCTGGAGCTAGTTGCACACTTTAAATACCTGGGGATCACATTGGACTCTGCCCTGTCTTACACACAGCATATCGATAACACTGCTAAAGCCTCTAATACCAGGATTGGCATTCTCTACAGATACAGGCACAGCCTAACCTATGAAGCCCTGAACCTGGCAATAAACAGCTCACTCATAACCATCATTGACTATGGCCTGGCTATCTATGGCTCCGCAACTGACCCAGCTCTCCATTGGCTTACAATAGCTCTAAACAAAGCGTGTTGTCTGCTCACTAATATTCCAAAGCTCACCCATACTTGTGAGCTTCATACTTGGACTGGCTGGCTCCAACTGAATGACAGCATATGTTATCAAACATGCATCCTTGCAAAAAAGGCTGCTCTTCACCTACTTCCCCCAGGTGTGCAGAGCCTACTATCTCCACCTTTAAATGCCAGGCACACCAGGAGCTTGACCACCCAAATCTCCCATGTGCCTAGATGTCGCACAACCATGGCCCAGCCTTCCTTTGCTCATGGGGCATCCCTCTGGACAAATGGCCTACCACCTGACATCTCCTGTGCCACTACACTTGGAGCCTTCAAATGCAGGCTGTGACAGCACTTCACTGATAGTAATATCTGTATGTGCCCCCGCTAAATCCCTGCACACAGCTTTGACTACCCCAGCTCTTCTCATTCCATCCTACCAAAACAAGTCTCCCCACAGCTCTTCCCAAGAAAGTCTTTTTGTAGCACTTCCCCCTCATCACCCACTCTCTGAGTCATCCCTCTACCTTTGCCCTCTCCTAACCCCTGCTCCCTCTTCTGCCTTCCTGGCACCTCCATTCCTCACACTATCTTCCTCTGCTCTCTCTTTCCTCATGATGCAGACATACTTTATACAATGCCTTAGCACATCTAGTTACATGTTGTGCTCTGCCATCTATTGTATTTGTTGCACACTGTACTTGTATATAATGCCTGTATTTATAAAATGGGCTAAATAAATCCAACTATCTGATTGGCTACTACATCATCTGAGCCATGTCCTTATCAGATGATATAGTAGCCAACTGGCACTACCCTTCATTCTTCAGCCCCACAACAGCATGGAATCACTGAGCTGTGCCAGGTGAAAACAGAAACACAAGCCGGCACAGCTCACAACACCAAACAGCACTTCTTCACTGGCACCGAGGCACCAACAAAAAAAATAACAATATTAAAAAAATACTTCCACAGCCCCCTTCCTGCACAACTGTGACACCAAACTAGTACTCATAGTATTTAACTTCATTTTTATTTCCTCCCAGTCCGTCTCTTCCCAATAACTGCAGCTCCAACAGTCCCGTTCCTCAAGCCCCTGCCCATTACACATGCCTCTCCGATCTCTGTACACAGTTCAGGAATTTCCTCTTTCATTTCAAAAACCAAAGTCCAGCCCATGCTCTACAATGCCGATTAAATAGAAGGAGCTCATTTTAATTACCCCAATACCGAAACATCATTTTTGCAGCACGAGCATTCCGGTTTGAAAATTGCAAACCAGGAAATCTTCATGTACAGCATGCATCAAGGGACACGCTCACTCCAACTACATGCAGATCTCATCAAAAAAAAAGTTCCCCAGCCAAAAAGTAAATAAAAACCTCCAATAACCCAATTCCAAAGCTTCTTTATTTTCTCACCATTACCGTGAGTTTTTCACCATGACCGCTGCTGTTTCAAAACCGCAAAACAGGAAATCCTCATGTACGGCAGCCACTAACAGACATGCTCGCTCCACCTAGATGCACATTTTCTTAACAAAAGCCCCCAGTCAAAGAAAAAATAATAAAAAGCCCACAGGAATACGAAATTGCCTTAGGGAAACAAAAACACACACCAACTTCCTTTACTTCCTTAATCAAAGACCTCCATTTAAACTAAGTGACAAGCACTACTTTTTCTAGTTTTCTGCTAAGCACATTTTTTCCCCTTTTTTTATATACAATTTCTACCTCCATTTTTTTTAATTAATTACTTTACCAAACAGCCCATTTTATAAGTGCAATAACACACTCCAAGGTGTGGTTTATCGCCTGATAAGAGCACGCCCAGTGGCATAAGGCACTCGCTGGGTATGTTCTTATCAGGCAATAAACCACACCTCGTCGTGTGTTATTCCTTGATTATGTCCACTATTATTGTGACTTGCTTATGCTAATATTTTGATATGGAACCTTTCAATGAGCATCTGCTCACAGGTGTCATCCTAGATTACAATAAATAAATAAATAAAATGAAATAATTAATGCCTGAACCCCGGCAGTCTCCCTTCTTTCTATTCTCAGTTTGTCAGTATGCTGATTGAGGGTCATGGTTTGTTTATCAATCAGACTGGCTTTTAGCTAGAATTATTTGGATGTGACATTCAGACATAAAGGGATCTTGTTTGCAGGACTATACCTCGATGGAGATTTATAATTGAAGTTCCAGTAGCCTTTCAATGTTATGGTTAGGACGACCACTCTTAGTTTCCAAGAAACGTTTCTGGTCTGGCTTTAGTTATGACATTCTGGAATTTTTGGACATTAACAGTCTAATTATAGACTTTTTGTTTTTGATATAACTGGACTGCTCTGATTAGATGATGGGTGCACAGTTGTTATTTGTGTTTTACATTTTGCTTCAGGCAGTGATCTAAGTTCTTATCAGAGATGAGTGAAAATTTTTAGAGACCACTGTTATAGTATGGGCATACTGGATATTTATGTTATAATTCTATGTGCATCATATGTTATGTTGGCAATTTGGGTTTATTTTTTATCTGTTTTCTAATGTGTTGGAGTAATTGTATGCATGTTTTTTATAGATCAGTTTTGCTGTCCACTCAGAGTTATGGCACTTTGTAGTTTTGTCTGGCTGACTTGTTAAATTTGTATTATTAGGTTCCCAAGTTGTTAAGGATAGTTCTTACACTGTTAACTTGTTCTGCTTATTTCAAATATGTTGTCTTTCATCAGGAGATAAATTATCCGTGCTTGGTATAGGCTATAGTGGTTCTTTTGGAATCCATTTAAGGTTTTTTAATATTAGTCTTATTCAATTCCCGATATGGTTTATGGGGAGGGTGGGCAGGAGGGACTCAGGGAGCAGATGGTTGGGGTGGGTGTTCATTATGCACCAGTTGATTATATGGGGGTAACTCTGCCCTTTGCCATTCCTTAGTTACTGAAATGTTATACCCTTTATTGTCAGTTTTTTCCGTGCACAGATTCTTGGTGCTTAGTATTTCTGATGTGTTTCTCTGTGTTTTGACTTTTTCGGGGGGTTATTTGTGGATTACGGCAGAGTGGTTAAGGGTAGGTGGGTTTAGTGGGTATTGTGGATTTGATGGGATCAAAGTATTCTATGAGAAATTTTGTTTTGGGAATGTCATGGTTAATTGTTGGTTAGTTTGTAGTTGTGGCTTGTTCTTTTAAATGTGTCTCTTGGAATGTAAAAGTGGCCCATTACAGGGTAAAACATTACAAACTTATTAAACATTTGAAACATATAAGGTGTAATATTGCTTTTTTTACAAGAAAATCACCTGTCTACTTCAGAAGATCTCCTGTTTCATTATCAAGCAGTAGCCCAGGTGTTTGCTACCGGAACTAGTACCAATAATAGGGGTGTAGCTATTCTGATTGTTAAAGTGGGACTATGGTCACAACTTCTGGAATCAGTAAATGCAGAATTTGGATCAGCATAGACCCAATCAGCCTCATGACAAAAATGAGATCTCCAAGGTACATTGTTTAAAAGTTACAAGTCATTTTACAACCCTAAATTCACTGACTGTTCAAAAAAGCTAGTTACAGTGAAGAGCTGCTGCTGATGTCATATCCTGAATTTCCAGTCTAGTCCTCCCTGTCAGCAAGCTTATAGGACCTGTTTGTCCAAAGATTAAAGTGATTTATGGAAGTTCCCCAAATACCTTTTTCACATAGTATGTCATTGCCAGCCAAGTTTCAGATGTTGAAGCTGCAATTTGTTTTGTAAAATCATCTGCCATATTCAGTTTTGTTGATGTTTTATTAGCACTTTGTTTCTGCCTGCCCTCCAGTTTTCTCTGTGTGGCCACACTCCCAGAATGATGTCATGCAAGGGAGCTGTCAATGTTTTACATATAGCACCAATGAATTCTGGGTAAATTAAAAATGTGATTTAAATGTTAGTTACTCAGAGGTCCAGTCCCTTATTTTGGTGGTGGTGACTGCACCTAATAAGTAGATGCACATAACAAGGCATTGTGGACACAATAAGAAGTTCTTTTTTTTTCAATTCTCTTACTGTGAAGTGCAGTCTCATATCTCTGTAGTGGCTTCAACTATAAAAGCTCTCATATGTTTATTTTCAAAACAAGGCATTGTGCATATAGTATCTAGCTGACAAGAGTTCTTTACTGAGAGATACAGTCTCTTATGTAGGTAGTGTAGATGTCTGCAATACCAAGACAGACCAACAAGAGGTCTCTGTTTCAAAGCAGTGCTTATAAACTTTGTTTCCCCTTGTATGATGTCATGCTTGGGGGTTGCAGCACTGATTAAAAAAAAGGGGTGGGTTATGCAAATGAAGCAGTGCGCAGAAATAAAAGCATTTCTTTCATGTAAAAAAGCCCTTTTTGGCAGTTTGTGTGGTAGGAGATTGAATCACAGCTCTTACAGCTTAGTACAGTTACTAATCCAATTTGCTATGGCAAAGCTTGCTAAATCACTTCAAAAACATTGTTTCCCTTGTAAAATGTAAAGGTTGAGAGTTACTGCACTGAGAAAAAGGGGCAGGGCTATGCAAATGAAATGGAGTACTGAAATAAAAAGATTTTGTTTCATGAAAAGCAGTACTTTTTGGCAGTTTGAATGGTAGTAAACTGACTCACAACTCCTACAGGTTACTATGCCCATTTGCGATGGCAGCCTTCCATAAATCACTTTAAACTTTGGAGAAACAAGCTCTACAGTATAAGCTTACTGACAGGGAGGACTAGACTGTGAGTTCAAGAGATGACATCAGTAGCAACTGTTCTTTGAAACTTGCTTTTTGAACCGGTAGTGAAATCAGGGTTACAAAATAGATCACAACTTTAAAACAAAGTAATGTAGAAACCTAGTTTTTGGTATTGGATTTATTGGGGGTATGCTTGTTCTAATTCTGCAATGTAGCACTTTTGGCCAGAGTCCCTCTTTAAAATAATTAATTTACAAGGAGTCCAAAGTATTGAAGAAACTCAGGGTAGAGTTATCTTGGTAAGAGGGATTTTAGACCGGACTGAGGTCCTTCTGGGAAGTGTTTATGGTCCTAATAGCAACAATCCTGTTTTTAATGGGTTAAGCCTCGGCTGCAGCTCTATTTATTAGACTCCCTTTAGTCATCCACGGGGACTGGAATTTGACATTCACCCAAGACCTGGACAGAACAGGCAAAGCATCTGCAAGGCTATCTCTAGCCCAATGCTGTCTTCAAGATAGGGTGGAATCTTTGGGATTGTGCGACCCTTGCCTTATTTGTCACTACAATGTGAGGGATTTCACCTTTTATTCTGCTACCCACAGGTCTCAATCCCAGATTAACTGTATTTTATTAGTCAGTGTTAGGTTGTTGGAGCTGTGAGATTGATCCAAGAGTTCTGTGCAATCATTTTCTGGTCTGGATACAACTCATTTTGGAGCTTAATGTTCAGAAAGATACAGCTTGGAAATTGAATAATCAGCTCCTTCGAGATCAATTCATCATAAAAAGAATCAAAGAGCAAATTGATGTTTTTATATCCCAGAATATGGATTCAGTAACCTGGGGAGATGTGGAATGGAGTGCATTTAAATGTTTTATTATAGGGGAATTTATAGATTTAGCATCTAAGCAGAAGCAGAGTTGGGAGACTGGAGGCCACCACTCTCTTACAGAGTGTTAGAGGACAGAGAAAGCTCTGAATCCTTTATCTTCAGATTCAATCTGCAGATACTTGTTGGTGATCCGAGATAATTATGCTGAGCTTTTACAAGACAAAGCTGAATATTCTAGCTATAAAACACATTCCACCTACATAGATCAATTTGAGAAGGCCAGACGTTTGATGGCTTTGCATCTCCGGAAGCAAGAGGCTTCACGGTTAATATCCTTGATTAAATCTGAGAGGGACAATACCATTAAGGTATAACCAAGAGATATTGCCCACTAGTTTGAATCATACTATAGCTCATTATATGGCCCCATGGAGGATCCTCCTGTGGTTTCTGATGTACGACAATATTTGGCTGATATCCCTCTTCCTTTTTTAATGCTACCCAGCAGTCCTTGCTCTCGAAGCCCATCTCCAAGCGAGAGATACTAACAGCTATAAATTTCTTGACCATTGACAAAGCCCCTGGTCCTGACAGCCTTACTTCTAATTTTTATGAAATTTTTGTTAAGGAACTGGCCCCTCCTTTGCAACACTTGTTTTGTTTCATTTATGACTCTGGGATCTCAGACCGCACTCTCCTGGAAGCTTTAATTGTTCTGATCCTTAAACCTAGGAAGCCACAGGATTCTGTTTGTAGCTACCAGCCCATTTCACTACTGAATTATGATATTAAAATTCTGCCTAAAATTTTGGCTTTAATTTATTTATTTCATCTAGGATTACAATACCTTAGAGCCGAGGCTTGTTTACAAAGGTTCCACGTCAGCGTGTGCAACAGTCATCATTTTTAGTTACAGACATATAGTCATTGACTTACAGACATGTAATAACCAGTACAAAGACATGAGCTATGAGCAAGACAAGGGAAGAAGGGGTGGGGGAAGTGAGGGTAGGAGATTGAGGGGTAGGAGGTGCAGGGGTATGGGGAAGTACAGGAGGTGGTTGGGGCAGGGGCAGGAGTGGAGATATGGGAGGAGGTGGGTGTGGGCGGGAGACAGTGCAGCCAGGGGGCCTTGTCAAGGGAATATGACAGGTAAGGTGCTAGAGGTGCAAAGACTGATTGTAAGTACTGGGTGCTGGGGCATGTGCAGTTGGAATGGTGGAAATGTTAAGATGGGCAATCACAGGATTCAAGCAGTGAGAGGCACAGCTTGGACTTGAAGATGCCAAGTGTTGGAGTGGTCTCTATGTCGCTGCCAAGAGAGTTGAGCCAGTTGGATGCCCGATAGGTGAATGATCTTTGTCCTTGGGTCGTGCAACATTGTGGGATATGTAGTAGATGGGAATTGTATCTCCTTACAGTGACGTTCCTATGTCTAGGCTTAAGGAGGGCACAGACACCAGGTGGGGCAAGCCCCATTATAATTTTCTTGGCCATGATGCAGGTTGGTATTTTATGCGTTTGTCCAGTTGAAGCCGTCCAGATTGGGAATAAAGGTCACATGTGTGGGTACGGCTTCTAAGATAAGTGTGATTTGGGCAAGACTTAATCGTTGTGAACAAGTAGGCCTTATGTTAATTTGCTCTCCTATTGATCACCTGGTAAACTCTTCCATATTTTCTCTTCATCCAGGGATTCTGAAATACCTGCTGCTTTGGGTTCCCTGTCTGCAAAGAAAGCTTTTGATAGAGTGAATTAGACATTTTTATGAAGATAGAAACACAGAAATATAGACTTTGATGGCAGATAAGAACCACTTGGCCCACCCAGTCTGCCCATTTCCCTAACTATTGGATAAGGTTCAGGACCTAGATTTACCAACAGCCTACTTCCTAACCTCCCACTAAAATTGTCCTATATCTATCCAATGCATTCTTAAATTCCCCCACTGTTTCTGACCCCATGACATCCTCAGAAAGGCTGTTACATATGCCCACCACCCTCTTTGTGAAAAAATATTACCTCACATTGCCTCTGAATCATCCCCCTCCATCTTCAAATTGTGTCCCCTTTTTCTTGCACATTTCTTTTTCTGAAAGATGCTACCCTCTTGGACTTTGTTGATTCCCTTGACGTACTTGAAAGTTTCTATCATGCCCCCCCTTCCTCCTTTCCTGAAGGGCATACATATTAAGCTCTTTTAGTCTTTCTTCATATGGCTTCTTGTACAGACAGTGCACCATTTTAGTTGCCGTCCTCTGGACTGCATCCATCCTGCCTATGTCCTTGTGGAGACGGGGTCTCCAGAACTGCACGCACTACTCCTGATGGGGTCTCACCAACTGTCTGTACAGAAGGACAACAACTTCTTGTTTTCTACTGGTGATGCCTCTACCTATGCATCCCAGTATTCCCCCAGCTCTTCTTTCCTCCTTCTCACATTGCTTGCCTACTTTTAAGTCATTTCATATGACTACCCCAGGTCCTTTTCCATTTTTGTTGTCATTAATACCTTCCCACCCCACAGTGTATTATTCCCTTGGGTTTTTGTTTCCCAGGTGCATTACTTTGCACTTCTTTACATTGAATATAAGCTGCCATACTTTTGACCATTCCTGCAACCTTGCCAAGTCCCTTCTCATCCTTTCCACCCCCCTTGTGTATCAACCCTGTTGCAGATCTTTGTGTCGTCTGCAAAGAGGCTTACTTTTCCTTCCAGTCCCTCTGCAATGTCACCTATAAAGACATTAAAGAGGACCAGTCCCAATACTCAACTCTGCGGTACCCCGCTAGTAACCCCCCTTTCTTTGGAGTGGACTCCGTTTACTCTTTCCCTCTGTGTTCTGTTGTCCAGCCAATTTTTTACCCAGATTACCACCCTGGGACCCACTCCTAGCCTGGCTAACTTGTTTATTAATCTTTTGTGTGGGACTGTGTCAAATGCCTTGCTAAAGTCTAATTAGACCACATCCACCAGCCCTCCCTGGTCTACTACTTTGGTCACTCAGTCAAAGAAATCTATTAGATTCGTCTGACATGACCTTCTCACTATGAATCCTTGCTGCCTTGGGTCCTGTACCCCACTGGCCTCTAGGTACTCAAGAATTCTTTCTTTCAGAAGTGATTCCATTATTTTCCCTATCACTGAGGTCAAACTAACAGGTCTGTAGTTTCCTTCTTCTGCCTTGCTCCCACTTTCATGAAAGGGAATCACATCCACCCTCCTCCAGTTTTAAGGTACTACATCATTTTCCCATGACTTGTTAAAAAGGGTAGTCAATGGTGTCTCTAGTTCTCCCCTTAGTTCTTTTAGAATTCTGGGGTGAATCCCGTCAGGCCCCATTGCTTTGTTGACCTTCAGTTTTAGGAGTTCTTTCAGGAGCCTTTCTTCTGTGAATGGACTGGTATCAAGCCCCCATGCAGTGTGCTTCTATTACTTGGTTTAGGTACCTCCTCCTCCTCTTCTTTTGTGAATACTGAACAGAAGTATTCATTCAGCATCTCTGCTTTGTCACTGTCACCATCTGCCCCCCCCCTTTATTCAGCCTCACTAGTCCTCCTTTGATCTTTCTTCGCTCCCTAATGTACACATAAAAGGTTTTATCCCCTTCTTAACTGAGCTGGCTATCTTTTCCTCGGTTTAGGCCTTTACTAATCTCACTGCCTTCCCCACTTCCTTCTGCTTTAACTGGTTCAGTTTTGTGCCCTGCTCCTTCTGTGTTTCCTTATACTTCCTGAATGTTATCTTTTTCTCCCTAACCTTTTCTGCCACCTCTTTTGAGAACCACAGTGTTTTTTTACTTGTTTTTTTTTCTTTATTTGCTTCATACAAAGGCTTGTTGCCTCTGTGATTGCAGTTTTGATTTTCCCCACTGTTCCTCCACCCCACCTTCTTGCTTGTTTGCTAGGGCTTTCCTGAGGCACTAACCCATTTTGCCAAAGTCAGCCCTGCTAAAGTCCAATACCCTCACCTTTGTCTTACTTGACTCTATGCTGTGTTTATCATGAACCACACTGTTTGGTGGTTGCTTGTTCCCAGATGGCTACCCACTTCTAAATCCACGATCCTCTCTTTGTCCCCATTTGAGAGTACCAGGTTTAAGATTGCTCCCTCCTGAGTGGGATCCAACACTAGCTGACTTATGCAACTTACTTTAGAAGCCCTTGGATTTCCCTTCTCCTTTCTCCGCTGGATTAAAGTTATTTATTCATGTCCAAGTGCTAAAATCTGTTGTAATGGGGAAAATTCTTCCACCTTTCCTTTGTATACTGGCACAAGACAAGGTTGCCCCCATTGCCCTTTTTATTTAACATATATTTAGAACCCCTACTTTTGAAACAGAAAAGCAATCTGGCTGTGTGCAGAGTGCAAGTAGGTTTTTGGAATCTCAGACTTTCAGCCTATCCAGATGTGATCTTCCTGCATATAGCTAACCCTAAAGTGTCAATTCCAGCTGCTTTATCCATCCTTGTAGAATTCAGTAGGTTTTCCAATTATAAACTTAATTTGGATAAATCAGTGGTCATGCCCCTCAATTCTGCAGTTCTTAAATCAGATATCTTATCTCTGGGGTTGTTCTGCGAGCCCAAACAGATTAAGTGCATTGGGATCCTCCTTTTGAGAGGTTCGTTTCAAACCAAAATCTTAACCTGGATGATTTATTAGGTATTCTGCAACAAGATCTAAAGAGGTGGAAGGGATTACCTTCACTCTCTGGGGTAGAATTAACATTATAAAAATGAATGTCCTTCCCCTTTCTCTTTTGCCCTCTTAATATGCTTGATGTCTGGTTTCCTTCCTCTTGGTTTCATCAGGTTCATCGGATGGTGACTGACTTCATTTGGTTAGGTAAAACACAAAGGGTGGGTGTACCACAGGTTAGCTTCTCCCAAACAGGTTGATGTCCTCTTTCTCTCACTCATACTTCTTGATGTATTATTTTGCTAGCCATGCCAACAAGTATTTAAAATGGACACATTCTGCAACAAATGATGATGCATCTGTTTATTCTCCTATCTGGCTCCAACCAGAAAAGGAACTGATTACTAGGGCTGGATTTTCTACATCGGCTATCTTGTTCTCTCCTCTGAAGGCTCTCCCAGTGAGTATTCGAGAATCTCAGTCCGGGTTCATTTACAACTTTGCTCAGCTATGCATTATAAATGTTTTCAAGATGTTGCTCAACCCGTTTTTGGAAACCCAGATATCAAAATAGGCGGACAGGTTTTAGGTGAGGCTTGGTTGCCTCAATTTAATGAGGTTAAGGTCTGTAATTTTCTCAACAATGGTGTTTTGATGTCCTGTCAGTCTATTATTACCTCCTTTCATATGAATAATAAGACAATATTTAAAGTCTATCAGCTCCATCATAGTCTTCTGTAACAGTTTGGTTCAACGATTGGGAATACTAATTATGTGGAATTCTTGCTATCTGCAACTGATATTATATCACAACCACATGATGTTTGTAAATTAGAGAATATGCAAAGCTATTTGAGGCATCTGATTGGCTTAGACACTTCTCTAGCTGGGCATCTATCAGACAATAGCTGCCCACCTATTAAAAGTGCCAGCCTAGCCTGTTCCATCACCAGGATGTTGGTACCCAGCATGCTCTCCAGTTGGATAAAACCCCTCACTTGCATTACAAAATGTCTGCCATTTGCATCTATCGCTTAATGGGCAACAAACTGAGCTGCTGACACATCACAAAGTTAAAATGCAGTGTAAAGGAAATGCAACTTTATCCACACAAAATTCATTTAACCCCCAAAAAACAGACATGACTTGAGTCTTCAGCCCATACAGTGACACTTCCCTCCCGAGACGAGAGAGTAAAAAAAAGAAAAAAAAATTCAGCTCCAGACACACACATACCTCCCACTTCCAACTGTCCCATCAGACTTTTCTTGCTGTCCTCCCCCCACGCACTTAGCCACCTGCTCACCATCAACCCATTAACCAGGCATCAATAGTCTCACCTACCACTCATGCCCTACTGTTCTGATGTAGTGCCCTGTGAACAAGTTGTCCGGAATAATGCTTCCTTGTCTCCCTACATGCAGTCGCGTCAGCTGTGAATTCATGAGCAACACCGTTTGTCTTCCCAGCTCACATCCAACACTTCCTCAAGCAGCGTAATCCTCGCATCAATCCCTAGTAGCGGTGGGTCTCTGCTGTTTTTATCTACTTGCCTGCATTTGCTAAAACTAAGAAAAGGAAAAAAAAACGGCAAGTACAGTGAACGCTGCCTACCTCATCTGCGGCTTCATACTCTGCATTCGGCAAAAGCAGCCGGTGAGGGGTTGTGGATCATCCAGCCTAAAAACAGTGAGAGAAACAAAATAAAGCACAATATGTAACAAAAAAATGGTGCCAGTAAATAAGGCAAATTCTCAGCGACAGTGCTTCCCAGTAATAGACTGTAAAGGACACCACCCCATCTCTTGTGGCAGAAACCGTAGATGACAGCATCAGTATTTTCCTGGTTTCTCATACCATGTCCATCTGCGGTAGGGAAAACAAAGAAAATACCACCAGTGTCACACACAGTAGCGTTCCCCGAGATAGCGTACTCTGTCACCACTAGCAACCAACAACTGCCAATCAAAAGCTCCAGTATCAGAGGGACTAGTTTTTCTCTTGTTATATTTTTGTCAAATAAAATTGATTTAAATGTTTAAAATTAAACAAATGTCTCAGTGAATTTATTTACAAAGGTTGCAAATTTTCTAAGCAGGAGCTATAAGGCCCTCTGACTTCAGCGTTGGGCCTCATTATGCCCCTAGGCAGTTTGGTATTGCCCAATACCACCCACCCTGTCGGGTATTATTGCTTGCTTATACCTGCTATTGTTTTCTACAATATTTTCTAATTTAACTGAGGAGTCCCCATACTGGACTGCAACCTTCCCACAGCAGGACTTCAGCTGGAATAAAATTTGGACAGATTTATATGTTTGTATTTCTCAGAACAGGCTACATCTCACTCAGTTTTATATTTTGAATAATCCGTATTTTATGCCTTCCAAGCTTGTTAAAATGGGTGGTTGAATTCATCAGTATGCACCCGTTCTGGTCACACTGATGGTACTTTATTCCATATTTTTTGGGATTGTCCTAAGGTAGCCCTATTATGGGATTTAATTAAAGCTAATGCTGACCCTTTTTTAGGTATCGAGGATGATTTCACTCCAGAGGTCTGCTTGGTGGGTGACTACAGCCCAATTATGGTGAAAGAACTGAGATATGGTATGGCTATAATTTCGCTGTCAGTTAAAAGGGTGGTCCTTCCCCACTGGTTGGACCAATCTGCACCTTTGTAAAATGAGTGGTTGCAGGAGCTCCTTGCTAATCTCAGTACTGAAAAAATTATAGCTAGTATTCATAACAGATTACCAGTTTATCAAAAGAAGTGGACCAAGTTGCATGCCCTATATACGGTTTGAGTCTCTCTGGAACGGTCCTCACTCCAACGTTAATTTAATATTATGTTTCCGAATCCTGACCTTCTTTAAATTGGCCTTATTTTTGGGGGGATATTCTTCATTATTTATTTAGATTATGTTGGTTATCTTACTGATCTTTGCTGCCACAGGATTGGGGGAGGGTGGGAGGGATTGATTGTTTGTTGACTGTTATTACTTGTTATTTTCTTTTCTACTGTGCTGTTTGCTGTCTTTTATGTTGTTTTGTTGTTTGGTATATGTAGCTGTCTTTACAAGAAAATAAAGCATATTTAATAAAAAAAAAAAAAAAATACAACATCCAAATGAGCCCGGAGTTTTCCATCCCATGGCCACTGGGGCCAGTTCCTGATTGTTGCCTGACCTGCTGTTGTGTGCTGTTCCCCACCTTGACTGAACTGCTATAAATGGGGTCATGAGAGTGCTAGCATTGCTGGCTGCGGCTTTTGTACTTTTCCCATTCTGGATTACTCTTACTGGATTTGGATTACTTAGGAGTCAGTATAGCACTGTGGTCTAGGGCACTGAGCTAGAAACCTGGAGAACTGGGTTTGAATCCCACAGCTCTCACTTGCACACTGTGTGTCCCTTAGCTAGTCACTTAACTTTCTTGTGCTCCCAGGTCGCACCTGGACACAGACTTCACCTTAGTGTGCTTTTCATGGTTAAACAATCCCCCCCCCCTTCCCTTCCTTACAGTTGTGTTTCAAGCTTTTTCCTGTTGGATTCCAAGTTCTTTACAATTTATGCTAGCACACTATGGCCTATTGTTGGGTTAAATTATAGGCTTGCTAACCTTCATCAGGTGCACCAGTGAAAGAACCTAGTCAACGTGGCTATCAAGCCCAAACCAGATCTCTAGTGTAAGTCCAGAGTACCCAGAGTCATTGGTTATTGCGACACACTTGGAATTGTTGTTTTACTACGGCACTGGTTAAAGAGTTCACCGCACCCTGTGTAGTATAACTCACCTTTTTGTGCCCTTTGATTGGGTAAGTGCTTCCTCAAACTGTGTGGGATTGAAGAGGGTGGTCATGACCCACATTACAGTGGCTCTCAGGGTGCATTTCTTTGGAGTAGGAGTGCTCAACATAACTTCAACTGCTTAACCCTTTCTTTTCTCCCGGCTGCCTGGCCTGTGATCTTAAATAAAAGGACTGCTCATTGTTTCAGTTTTACCTCCGTGTGTGCCCCATTTTGTACAACCTGATTGAAGTGTTTATTGGTGAAGGTATCAACTGTCAGTGGTCCCCAGGGGGTGATCCAGTCAAGTGTGGGGAGGTGGGGAGGTAGTGCATCCAGTGAGTGGTACTGCACACAACATCTGGCCCACTTATTCTCTCTGGGTGGAGGTACCATGCTATTTATTATTTGTTCTGGAATGAACCCCCCCAAAAACAGGAGAAAGAACAAAGTCAATCCCTTCTACAGGGTGGAACCTGTACAGTCAACAGGCAGGGGTGTGATCCTAGATACAGTGTCCTGGGGATCCAACTGTTAAACTAATTTTTTTTTTTGCAATTTAATATACTTCATTAAAAAACTAAAATGTTTCAGTTTTAAATTAATGCTTTTATGGGTAAAATGAGACTTGTTTTTTTGTGTACATGAGGGTTTCCAGTAGTTACATAGAAACATAGAATTTGACTGCAGATAAGGACCGCCTGGCCCACCTAGTGTGCCTGTTTTCCATACTTACTGCATCACCACAGACAATACATGATCTGTTTTATCTCCCCCTTGTCCCATCTCCAAGGTTCTTTAAAGCCTGTTCCTACCCTTTGAATGTGTCGGCTAATCTGAATACTCCTCTTCTAATTACTGTATTATGATAGATCTTATTTGCAATGAGAAGTGGAAGAGCTGATTGGGGGTGGTTCAAGTTTTTGTTACAGTAGTGGATCCTTTTCCCAATTAAAGCTATAGCTTATGTTTCTAGTTATAGTAATGACCCTTGTGCCAAGTTACAGCAGTAGTCCTTGTATTCAGTTTAATCAGTGTCCCCATATCCTCAGTTAGAGCTTTGGCCCTTGTTTTATGGTACAGCAGTGCCCCAGTTCCCGGCTGTAGCAACTGCCTCTGCATCCATTACAGCTGTGGCCTCTGTTCCTAGTTTCAGTACTGTCACCTGCTTTCTATTACCGCTGTGGCACCTGTTTCCAGTTTCAAGACTGGTCTTTTCACAGTAATGATAGCCTTTTTCTTAGGTATACCAGTGGCTTTATATTCCCAGTAAGAGCTATGTCCCTGTTTCCAGTTACAGCAGTATCCTCAGTTCCAGGGTTCAGCAGTGGTCGCTGTCCCCTTTTACAGCTGTGGCACCTGTTCCCAGTTTCAAGAGTAGTTATTCCCATAACAGGAGCCCTTCTCCTAGGTAATGCCAGTTGCCCCATATTTCGAGTTAGAGCTGTGACCCATATTCCCAGTTAGAGCTGCATTTGTGCAGTATGTACAGATATTTAATCATCTCTGTATCTCCTATGCCCTATACTATTTTTAAGGATTATGCAGAAATGGCAACTGTAAGAGATGTATTAGGGGTGTGCACTCAACAAGTGTTACTTTACTCACCTGGTAAAGGTGTTTATGGGAGCACCACCTTTTTACAGCATTCTGAGTCATCACAGATGGGTCTTGGAGGTGTTCTCCGTTAGGCTAATGCACAAAATAAACTTTAGAGCCTGATCCTGGCTCCACCTCCTTCTGTTGGAACATTTTTTTCATTATGAAACTTCCCAAACTAGAAATCCTAGGGCAGAAACTGATTAAACAAGCCAGACACTAAAAATTGCAGTTAAAAACATTACTGTATATGAGGCAGACAACTGGGACAGATTCATTAGGCTTTATTAAACACTCAATCTAAATCAACTAATATACTCAACATACAGTAATCAATGATTTAGGCATCCTATGAGTCAATCAGTTGTCTGTGCCAGGAATACCATTTTCTTCCTCATTGGGCAGGAAGCAGAGTTCTGCAGAAAGGTGCTCCAATAATCATCCTTACTAGGTTTATAAACTAACATTATCCATCACACCTTTTTACAGCACTATGAGTCATCACAGATGGGTGATTAAGAAGCAGTGTCAGCAGGCACTGGGGCGGGTGATGGAGGAAGTGGTCTGTACACAGATTGTAATGCCAATTGGTCAAAATTGAACTTTTCCTGACTCCAGGGGACCGATATTCAAAACTGCACAAAGCAGAGCACAAATATTGGCCTGCACCATGTCATTACCCAGGTGCCCAAAAATTCTATATTCAGTGGAAAAGTGCACCAGTGCTATTTGACTGAATATAGGACCATTGAGACCCAGTGCTAAGTCACTTAGCATTGGACAAACAAGGCTCCTGAAATACGGTATCATAATGGCTTGTGCCCATGCTAAATTTCTGAAATTGAAATGGACCCATACAAATGAGTTCATTGGGCATGCAGGGCACTAAGGGGCAATTTGCATGCCCATTATGGGCTCATTTGCATGGGTAGCATGGCAGTTTAGCACAGTGCCACACCTCCACTTGTCCAGTCCCAGAGAGCTATCACTGGTGCTAGTGTCCCCCCCCCACCAATCACTGGGCCGATATAAACAAAAATATTTTCTCTATTGTCTAGTGGTCCCCCGCGATCGTCAACCTGATGTGGGTGGTAAAGTTTCCTGGTGCTTTTGTCCCCTCCTCCACTGATTGCTGGCCTAATATAAAAAATGTTTCCTTGGTGTCTAGTGTTCACCACCCCCCATGATTGCTGGCACAATGTGGAATATGACAGTTTCCTTGTTGCTAGTGGTTTCACCCACTGGTCGCTGGCCTGATGTTGCAAGAATTATTTCCCTGGTGTCCAGTGGTCCCTTCCCCCTCACACCAATGCCCAATGTAGAACTAAGTACTCCCAGGTGTCCAGTGGTCCCCCAATCCTGACCTAATTTACAAGAAAGGATATCTATTTCCTGGTGTCTAGCAGACCCCCGCTTCCTGTCCCTGATCCCCTGTATTATAAAGTATATCCATTCGAAGCAGACCCCCCCAACTCCAGCAGGTAGTGCCCCACCAACCTGCTCCTCCCTCCCTGACCTCAGTCCGGCGAACTGCACAGCCCTCTGCTCTAAACCATGGCCAGCCACTGACTGAGCTGTCAATTAGTGTATACTTGTACTTGTACTTGTACACACTCACTGACATCTGAATTGGTGGCCAGCTGTGGTGCAGAGCGGAGGGCTGTGCTAGTTGCCTGCTTGGGGTGAGGGAGGTGGGAGCAAGGTGGTGGGTTACTGCCTGCTATGGTGGGGGGTCCACTTGGAATGGATTTACTGCAGTATATAGTGGATCTGGGACAGGGAGGGGGGTCCACTAAATGCCAGGGAATTAATATAATTTCTTGTACAGGGGATGGGGGAACCACTGGACACTGGGGAGTACTGAGTTCTACATTGGGCATGGGTGTGGGTGGAGGGAGGGAAGGACCACTAAACACCAAGGAAATACTTGTTTCAACATCAGGTTGACAATCATTGGGGGGACCATTAGCACCAAGAAAACTTTACTAATTCACATCGTGCCAGCGAATGGTGGGGTGGGGGAGCATCTAACTCCAGGGTGCAGTTGCAGTTATAGGTACATTCAGAATTATCCAGATATTTCACAATATATCTAAAGAGATTCTTTCTGGTGGCCCATAGTGGTACTGCAGGCAGGAAATTTCTCCAGCGACATCACAGATATTTCATGAAATATCTGACCATGTATATGGCTGCCACTGTATCTTTCAATAGGCAAGGCAACTTTTATTTCTTAGGCACCCAATCCCAGAGGCTCTGGGCACTGTACAAATACAAATATTAAAAGGTAGGGCAGCACATAAATTGATAAGAGCATAAATAAAGTTAAAAGACAAATGAAATACAATAAAAACAGCAGGCAAAGAACAAAGGGCTCTATGCACGAACAGGTGGAGGTATGCTGAATCGACACATACCCCCACCCGTGTAGCTGCACACCTGCAGACAGGTGAGCACCAGGAGTATTCATGACCGCTGTCCACTTGTTCATGGCCCCACCTGCCCCGGCATGCAGGACCCTGCAGGGCAGCCAGGGGTGGGGTCGTGGGTCTGACCAGGCACCCAATCAGATGCCCAGACTGGGACCCACACTGGATCCCTTGCAAGGCAGGGCACGCATTGGCATCATACCCCATGGAAACCTGATGGCCAGCGGCAGTGGTAGGTAAGGGAGGGCAATGCCACTGGCTCCCCATTGGCACCAATCAGCACAGTGGGATGGGGTCACACTGCCAGACAGAGGGGGGGTCGGGGTGACCAGCACCACTGGTGGGGGGGTTGCAATAGGGTGCAGCTGGGGGGGGTGCAGTCTTGTGCCGGAGCCTATGCCCCTGTGTGAGGTAACTGTGTGGTGGGGTTGGGGTGTCACCAATTGCACCACTGTGTCCTGGAGTGGGTGTGTGGCCTCTGGCATCCCTGTCCCATGTCCCTGGTGCCTACTGCAGGCAGTCACCCAGTCCTGTGTCATGTACATGAAGTGCATAGTGGGTGCATGGCAGGGTCTCCCTGGCATACCCTACAACTCCTTATGCACCTCCACATCCAGCACTATGCACCTTAGTGCTTGGCTTGAAGTGACGGCCAGTCCCTCGCCAGCCCCCAGCGTATTGCTACTCACATGTCCAGGGGATCAGGCAAGTCTGTGCTGCGTGCCCCCTCTATGCATCCTGCAAAGGGGATCACATAGGGCATGAAGTGGTTGCGTGCTCTAGTTGCGTACGTGTAGCCACTCTGCATGATTCATGTATAGAGCCCAATGAGAGATAGGCATTACCTATAAAACAGATACTAATTCATTTACAGATCTATGTCTGGGAATGTCAGAGAAAACAAATGGGTCTTATAGCGGGCCTTAAAAATCTTAACTGAAGGGGCATTCCCTAACAGCTTGTGGTAGTGAATCCCACTGGATGGGGCTGGTGACCTGAAAGCCCTGTCACCAGCAGTTTTTAACAACATCCTGGGAATTGTGAAGAGGCCCCTAGAGGAGGAACGGAGGGAGTGGCCTGGAGCGGTAGGTGTTAGAAGGTCAGACAATTAGCCAGGGCCAAGTTCATGTAGTGCCTTAAAGGTGAGCATTGAAGAGAACTCTCCACCTGACTGGCAGCCAGTGCAGTTTGCACAACACCGGGGTGAAATATGACCATTAGGCTGGTGATCAACATGGGGAACCCACTAGACACTAGGGAAACATGAACATCAAGCCACAGATCAGTGGGGGGACCACTAGACACCAGGAACTGCTGTAATAGAGGTGCTGCTGCACTTCATCCACCAACTGCTAGGTTTGAGTGGGAGTAAGGTGAGATTTTTATCGGCGGTATGTGCACAGTGCAAGGGAACCGAGCAAAATTGTCTTGTGTGGCATACAAACTCTAAATATGGGACTTTGCCAATATTCAAGTCCTTGCCTCTTCATTTACATTGTTCCCCCCTCTGAATCTTGCCCAGGCGTAAACCCTGTTTGCCTGCAGTAAACTGGCTTTTAAATATTGCGCATCTGCACAAAACCCGGTATCCGTGGGCAAACTAGGATTTGCACCAGGGCAATCTTTTGAATGTTGGGAAACAGATGTTCAGCCTATATTACTTGCAAAGGTATGGACAGATGACCAGGTGGCCGCTGTTAAAATATTGGCTATGGGTACTGCATTGTGCTCAGTCCAAGAGGTTGCTACTGCTTTAGTAGAGTGAGCCTTCACTTGAATGGGTCAAAGGTGATTGGCTGTCTTGTAAGCCTCTGAGATAGTTTACTTTAGCCATTGGGCCACAGTGGACCTGGAAATGAGCAGTCTCAGCTTGGGACCTTGCCCAATGAGGAACAGCCTCTCAGACTTACTGAATGAGACTGTCATGCCTAGATAGACCTTGATGGTATGACCTGGATCTAGCAAAGAGCCTCCCTCTGAAAGTCAATTGGATTGGGTTTAGAAAATGACAGAGACATTTCTTGGGCAAGATGGAAGGGTGATGCTACTTTGGGGAAAAATGAGGGAACAGATTGTAGTACCACCCTGTCCTTGTGGAAGGAAAGGAAGGGTTATGTACGGGACAAGACTTTAATTTCACTAATTCTGCAAGCTAAGAAGATGGAAACCAGAAAAACAGTCTTCAAGGTTACACAAAAATAGAGGTACAGAGTCCAAAGGTTCAAATGGAGGTTTGTTTAAGGCATCCAAGACTAGGTTTAGGTGCCAGGGGCTACTATGAATTTGTTTTTTGGCTTGATGTTCCCTGTTGCCTTGAGAAAAGCTTGTACCAGGGGGTAGACCCTATTATGCATCTATCAGATTCATCCACCCAAAGCATAGTCGCATTTGGGTGGAGGCCATGCCAGGAATGACAACAGAAAGGGTGGGACAATTTGTTCTGAAATATGCTAGAAGGGGTAGGGACAAGCATAATTTAATTATACATCTTGGGACAAATGACCTGGCTGACATGGCAGTAGATATAGTCCAGAGGAGGTTTGAGGAACTAGCACATTTATGTGAGGGGGCAGGAAGATCAGTAACTTTTTCAGACATACTTCCAGTGCCCAAGGCAAGCACAACAAGAAAGCTGAGAATAGAGGAATTTAACGGATGGCTAAGAACCTGGTGTTGTGCCAAAAGGTATGGGCTGTTGGGGCAGTGGGGAGGGACCTGGGAGGACAGTAGTCTCTATGCCAAAGACAGACTACACTTAAGTGAGGAGGGAAAGAAAGTGTTGAAACAGAGGATGGAGAAGTACATAGAGGAAGTTGGGAATTTAAACTAAGAGTGGGGGGTGGCAATTGGGCAAGAGATATGCAGAGACCACAGGTTGGGAAACCATATGAGCTTACCCCCCATAACAGTAACAAAGGACAAATGGCAAGTACTATTGGTGATGCTAGGAAAGGAGGGCAGGATGAGGGGGTGGAATGTGGTTATCCTTAATGCTAGGAGACTTGGGAGGAAAACTGCAGAGTTACAGGTGCTTATGGCAGAAGGAGAGGTGGACATTGCAGCCATCACAGAAACATGGGCCACCCAATACAATGCCTGGGACCTGTCTGTACCAGGGTACAGGTTATTTTGTAGGGACAGGGTGATTGCGAAAGGAGAGGGTGTGGCACTATATGTGAAGGAAGGACTGAAGTGTGTAAGGGAGGAAGGGGGGGAAGGCAGTACAGAGTCACTTTGGATGCAAATCCAGGATTCCAAGAATAGGATTCTTAGAATGGGAGTGGTGTACAGGCCACCATCTCAGACGGAGGAGATAGGGAACTAGCAGAACAGATCAGGAGGACCTGTGAGAAGGGTAGTGTGGTGATTGTGGGTGACTTTAACATGCCAGGAGTTGACTGGAGTACCCCAACGACCAGAAACAGAAGGGAGCAGGTACTGCTGGATGCCTTCCAGAACAGCTTCCTGCAGCAAATGGTCAGTGAACCAACCAGGTTAGGAAATACCCTTGACCTTGTGCTGGCAAATGGGGACTTTGTGAGAGAACTTACAGTGGAGGAACCGCTGTCAGGGAGTGACCACCACTCAGTATGGCTCACATTGGATATGGGCAAGGAAGGAGTGGAATTGGGCACAAGAGTGCTGGACTTCAGGAGGGCTGACTTTGGGAGGATGGGGGAAGTGGTAAAAGGGTACCTGGCCAGAATTCAATCTAGTATGAACACTAACCAAAGGTGGGAGCTCATAAAGCTGGGGATACTGGAGGCAACCAAAACCTGCTGTAAGGCCCAGAGCAAGAAGGCTAGGGCTAAGAAACCAAGCTGGTTGAGCAAGGAGGTCATGGAAAAGGTAAGGACAAAAAGAGCT
This sequence comes from Neoceratodus forsteri, assembly GCA_016271365.2. Lineage (NCBI taxonomy): Eukaryota > Metazoa > Chordata > Ceratodontiformes > Ceratodontidae > Neoceratodus > Neoceratodus forsteri. The sequence continues at coordinate 824,517,608 of CM057450.1, read as the reverse complement.
GCCTTTAGGAAGTACAAGAAAACAGGGAGGGGGGAAGGACAGGGAGGAGTACTTGACAGAATCGAAGGAGGTGACAAGGGCAGTAAGGAGAGCCAAAGCATCTACTGAACTCAGGGTGGCACAAGGCATTAAGAAGGGGGAGAAGGACTTCTTTAGATACATTAGGGAGAAAAGGAGCTGTAAGGACCACATAGTAAGGATTAGGAAAGAGGGGAGTTGGGTGGAAGCAGGGTGCGATAAGGCAGAAGCACTAAATGAGTACTTCTGCTCAGTATTTACCAAAGAGAAGAGGGGTGATGCCCAAGGGGGGAGAAATGGCAGAAACAGGGGGAAGGGTGACAGATGGGAAATCATGGAGGCAGAGTTCAGGAGGGTTTGAAGGCACTGAGGGTGGACAAGGCACCAAGCCCAGATGGCATCCACCCCAGGGTACTGAAGGAGCTGGCAGAGGTCCTTGCAGGACCATTGGCAGACCTATTTAATGCCTCACTACATTCGGGGTGTGTACCTCAGGACTAGAGGATGGCTTATGTGGTGCCCCTCCACAACAGTGGCCCCAAGGATAAACCAGGAAACTACAGACCAGTGAGCCTCACATCCATCGTAGGTAAGCTAATGAAGACTATCCTGAAGGAGAGGCTGGTGGCCCTCCTAGAGGCCAAAGGACTACAGGACAGCAGACAGCATGGCTTCATATGGGGCAGATCCTGCCAAACCAACCTGGTGGAATTCTATGACTGGGTAACTAGGCAACTGGACAGGGGCCATGCAGTGGATGTCCTGTATCTGGACTTCAGTAAGGCATTCGACTCGGTGCCGCATGGAAGGCTGGGAAGTAATTTAGTAGACACAGGGGCAGGTGCAAAGCTGGTGAGATGGGTGGAAGCTGACATCAGGGAAGGCAACAGTGGGTGGTGGTGGGTGGGGAGCTCTCACACCCAAGGGTAGTGACGAGCGATCTTCCACAGGGCTCGGTGTTGGGACCAGCGTTGCTTGGGATATTTATTGCAGACATATAATGGGACATCAAAAGCAAGATCAGTCTGTTTGCTGATGATACCAAGGTAGGAGCGGTGGTGGGTGACCTAGGGGGATGGCAGGGGTTGCAGAATGATCTGGCAAAGCTTGAAACCTGGTCAGACACCTGGCAACTGGGGTTTAATGCCAAAAAATGCAAGGTGCTGCATTTTGGGATGAAGAACCCAAGGAAGAGTTACCAGCTGGGGTGAGTGCAGCTAGCCCAGACAGAGGAGGAGAAGGATCTGGGGTGCTCATTACAGGGTCAATGAACAACTCGGCACAATGTAGGAAGGCAGCTGCAAAGGTCAACAAAATGCTGGGTTGTATTGCAAGGGGTATATTCTCGAGGAGGGAGGAGGTGATTCTGCCACTGTATAGGTCATTAGTTAGACCACACCTAGAGTACTGCATGCAGTACTTGTGCCCGTATCTGAAGAGGGACATTAAGCTACTGGAGGGGGTGCAGCGCAGGGTGACAAAGATGATCAAGGGGCTGGGGGACCTATCATACGAGAGGAGGTTAAGGGAGTTGAACATTTACTCACTGGAGGACAGGAGGAACAGGGGGGACATGATTGAAACCTTTAAATACATGAAAGGAGTAAACAAGACAGGTACAGAGGGGCAGTTCAAAGTAAGGGAGGGGAGGAGAGGAGCACCAGGGGCCATGATATGAGACGAGGGAGGAAGGTTCAGGAGGGAGATGAGGAGACACTTTTTTACAGAGAGGGTGGTGGCTGGGTGGAATGTGTTACCTGCAGAAGTGGTATCTAGTAGAACAGTGGACTGCTTCAAAAGGGGATGGGACAGGACAAGGGGGGATGAATGAAGGGGAAGGGTGGAAGGGAGATGCAGCTGCAGAATAAGAGGTGCTAGCTGCACATTCGAGCAGACTTAATAGACCTCTAGGCCTTTATCTGCTGGCAAATTTCATAAGTTTGTATGTTTGTATCCCTAATTGTTCCAGTAGAGGCTGCTTGGACTTTTAAGTAATGCAGTGGAGAGACCTTTATCCAAACCTTCCTACAGGAATTCCAGAATCTGAATAATTGAACTGTCCATTAGACTGATGGTTTTTGATCTACACCATCTTGAAAAAATGTACAAATATTTGTCAGAGGTGTGATTGGTGGAAAGCTCTGAGCCCGCAATAAAGTGTCTACTACTCTGACAGATACTCCCAGTTTCAACAGTCCAAGCCTTTGAGTAGCCATTCCATCAAACGAGGGAAGCTGGATCTCAGTGTTGAAAATTAACTTGCACTGGTGGGTTGTTTTGGAACGCTAAAGTTGTATGATGGTCTATTATCATCTTCTGCATGGCTGAGGCATACTACATTCATCTTGGCCAGTTTGGGGCTATAAGGATCACTATACTGCCAGTGTCCCTGGTCTTTCTCACTACACATTCTGTCATGGAGGTTGGAGGGGATACATATGACCTTTTGAAGTGCCATGGTGTTGAGAGGGAATCCGTGCATGCAGATTGGTTTTCTATGTATCTTGATAGGAAAGTATTTACTTGTCTGCTTTAAGCAATGGCCATTAGATCTATTTGGAAGGGTCCTCACCATTTTTGGATCTCCTGAAACTCTTGTGGTTGCAGTTGCCATTCTCCCAGTTGTAGGATTTTTTGACTGAGTCATTCTGCCATCATATTCAGCTTACCTGCTAGATGTAGATGTATTGCTGAGAGATTGAAGAGGTGTGTTTCCACCCATATTAGAAATGTGGAGGCTTCCATCTCCTTTCCCCTGCTCTTCGTTCCTTCCTGTCTGTTTATATATGCCATGGTGACCTTGTTGTCCATATGTACTATAAAGTATTGGTTCTGGATCTGATCCTAGAAGTGTTTTAGACCTAGGTGAATTGCCCTTGTGATCAAGATGTTGATTGGTAGTTGAAACTCTATTCAGGACCACTGTCCCTGCACTCTTCTTTATCCCAGCACTGTAACCCACACTGACAGACTGGCATCTGTGTCCAAGGTTCTCATTATTCATTTGTCTTAAGTGGCCCTCTCTAGTAGATTGTCTGTGGGAGTCATCCACCATATGGGTATCTTTATTGCAGTTGGTAATAGGACTCCCTTTGGTAGTTCTATTTGGTATGGTTCCAGTTGTCTAATAGGAACCTCTACCATGGTCTCATATGGAGTCTTGACTAGTCATGTAGATCTATGAATGCTACCATGTAGCCTAGGAGTTGCATCAGGTCCTAGACCATAGGTTTTCTGCAGTTCAGTGTCCTGGTGCATTGGGCTTGTATATTGTTGATGTCATGTGTCTGAGGGATGGACTGTCCCCTAAGTGGGATCAAAGACCACACCCAGCTCTTCCAATGCTCTACCAAATTATTAACTGCAAAGAAAAAAAATGAAAACAAAAAGAAACAATTTGTCAGCAGAAAAACACTACTTGGTCCACCCAGTACACCAAAAGGGTCCCTGCATTTTCTATCTCTGCAGACTCCAACTTGTCTCTAATGACCCTCCTTTGGCCCTGCCTATTTATTAATAAATCCCTAATACTCACAATCTCACTCATGTTTGAAGCCTCCTACTACTCTTTCTGCCTCCACCATTTTTACTGTCAGTCTGTTTCAGATGTCTACCACTCTTTCAATGAAGTAACCTTTCCTCATATCCCTCTTAAGGTTACATACTCCAGCTTCAATGCATGCCCTCTGATCCTGGTGCTCTTCCTCATTCAGAAGAGACTCTACTCCTGCACCCTGTTGTACTTGAAGGTCTATATCATGCTCCCTTTCCTCCTGGATGCAACTGCTGAGATCCATCAGTCTTCCCTCATAGGGTGTTTGGTGCAATCTCTGCACCATTTTAGTTTCCCTCTTCTCAACTACCTATACCCTATCTATGTCCTTTGTCAGGTGCAGCCTCCAGAACTGGACACAACACTCCAGGTGGAGTCTCATCAGTAAGTGATACAGTGACACCACTTCCCTCCTCCTGCTAAATATACCTCTCCTCTCCCAATGCATCCCAGCATTCCTCTGGCCACATCCACCACTTTGTCACAATGCCCTGCCACGATGAAGTCATAAGATATGTTAACTCCAGTGTCCCTTTCCTGCTGTATGAAAGATGGTACCTCAAGTCTCACTGCCACCCCAGTCACTCCCCCCCCCACACTGAGCCAACAAAACTGGTTCCTGGAGCTGCCAGCTCTGCCTGTACTCAGAGGTTTCAGCCACTAATCTAAGATTGCCCATCATTCTTTGTGTAAGTTCAGTGACCTTCATTTATTTTTAAATCTCTTTATTAAGAAATTTTTAGTAAAAGACAAGCAATAACGTTGACGAAACCGACATCAATGACAGAACCTCGTTTATTTGTTAGATGATATGCTAAGCTCATTTGCTGTCAAGCTTAAAAAGAAAACAGAATTACTTAATACTAATCAGTTAAGCAATAATACCCGACAGAGTGTGTGTCGTGCTGGGATAACGTCACGCCTCAGGTGATTGGTCACAAGGCTGCAGGCTGAGTGCATCCAACAACTAAGGCATGACATTATCCCAAATGACACACACCCTGTTGGGCATTATTGCTATTATACAATGGCTCGTTGTTATATATAAAATAAAAACGTTATTTTAAATAATGTTTTTTAGTGTGGAAAAATATTTTTTGTTTCTTAAGAGGAGATGCAAAAAAAGAGGTCATCTAGCTCATCATATAGCTCATCTACAGGTTCACAGTGAGGCTGAGACTAGACCTGTGATGTTGTACTGGGATAACATCACGGGTCCAGCCCAAGATTGACCAATCAGAGTCCAGGATTTTTTCTTGCCATTGTATAATTAATGAGTAAAACCCAGTTTGTGGTCCATTATATTCTGTACCCATTGTTTCCACAAGGTTTTAAAGTGCATGGTTGTATTGTACAGTTTAGCTGTCAGCTTCTCCATAGCATATACCCGGATCATAGCATCCTGTCAGTGTGATATCAGGGGAACCAACGAGGTTATTCATAATCTGGTTATGACTATTTTTGGCCTCTAAAAGGCAAATCTGTACCACTTTTTTTGTCTGGGGACCTGTAAGTCACTGTAGAGGGCCTAGGAATATCACTTTTATAGCATACAGTATAAAATCTGTACCAAAAATGGTCAGGAACACTGTGAGAAGTTGTGCCCAATATACCTGTAAAGTTAGACATAATCAAACAATATGACCATGAATTTGGCCAAAATTTGGAGAGTACAGAAGAATTTGATAAAATATTTCCAGGAGAACTCCTGCTAATAATTGGAAGAGGTTGGTTTGTGAATATGAATTAAGTATTTACCCCATTCTGATTCTAGAACATGAATCTGTAGGTCTGTCTCCTGCTTCACTCTAACAGAGTCTACATGATGCCCTTGAAATTCAAGAAGTGCTTGGTATACTTGAGTGATCAGGAAGATTACAGGATCTTACTTGAAAATAGATATAGCATAATGCATGGAGAAGTGTGGTGTATGGGGATTTTATGCACACCCTCGGTGTGTGATGACCCATAAACCCCGAGGGCAAAATCTAAGGGGTTTATTTAAGCCACACACCAAAGGGGTGCATAAAATCCCCATAGAACCACACTTCTTCATGTTTTATTTTTTATATTTACTGGTTTTTGGTGTTTTCTGGTTTAAATTTTCTTTTTTGCAGCTTTGAGAGGGTAACTATTACCGCCAATGACAAGCTTGTCTCATGCTGAATGACTGATTGTGTAGTGCTTGTGAATGTCAATCATGAGGACAGCTTGTTCAGCATTTTTTCTGGTGATGCTGTGGTACTGTTCTGCCCATGGTGTATGGAGCTCTGTAAATCACATATGCGGTTTATGGAGCGGTTGGGAACTCACTGGCAGTGGTTTATAACCACTAACCAGTAAACATAGATTAATAATTGATGGAATCAGGGGATCTCCAAAGTTAAGGGCCATTTTTGAAGTTCCATTTGTAAATAGTGAAAGGTCTGAAGATATCAAAAATGATCCTGTGGGCATAACCTGAAGGACCTAGAAAGCTCCTGGAAAGATAAAAGATCTCTGCTCCAGAGAAACTGTGCAGGGAGAGAGAGTGCCAAACGGTCCCAGTGGGTATAGGTGAGATCCAATCTCCCAGGCAGAAAGGAGTCATTTTGGGAGAAGGGAGTGACTAAATATCTAATTGTCTGAAGTTGTTTATGGAGGATAGTTTTCCACCAGCATGTTAACATTGTTAATGTAAAAGGGTTAGTAGAAATTTCTCTGGGTTGTGGGATATGAATAGATAGTATTGATAGGGTTGAAAGGTGGTACTCTTCAATTAGTTCTAGTATCTTCCAGTGGGCTGTATATTATTGTGGCAAGCCAGCAGAGTGCAATTTGTATCAGGGCTGCTTTATGGTATAGGGATAAATTTGGCAGGTCTAAATTCCCAGGAGTTTTAGGGAACTGCAGGACAGAGAATTTAATATGTGGTTTTGTCCCCAATATATAGCAAAATATCAATCTGTCCCACCATCAAAAAGAGTCTCTTGGAGGCAATATGGGCAAGGTTTGGGCCAGACACAGTCAGGGTAGGAGCACCATTCTAATACTATCTATGCTCTGTGACAAAGAGAGTGGTACTGTCTTCCATACTTCCTTAAAAAGCTGTTCTGTAAAAAGTTCATAGTTTAACTTGTTTAGTTGAACTAAATTTACAAGCAGCTATACTTCCAGGTGTTTAAGCTTACGAAGTTTCCATCAAAATTTAAAGCATTGTTTTGTTTGTGCACTGGGGGTATAATTAAATTTCAAGACCTCAGTCTTGGTAGTATTTAGGTGGTATCCTGCCCATTGTCCAAACTCATTAAGGACTTGCCATAGACTAGGGAGTGCCACTTCAGGCCTGTAAATAAATAAGCAGATCATCTGCATACAATGCCAGTGCATGTGTCCTCCCTCTCAAGGTAGGCCCTGAATATCTGGGTGGATCCTGAGGGCTTGCGCAAGGGGTTCCAAGTAAATAGTGAACAATTAGGGTGAGAGTGGACAACCTAGGAGAGGTCCCCTGTAAAAGTAGAAAGAGTTAGAAATGTGTCCATTAGCCTTAACATTAGCTTTCAGATCTTTATATATTGTGCAAAGGACTTTAATGAATGGCAAGGGAAACTTCATAAATTTCATGGCAGCAAACAGAAAGTTCCATGCCACCCAGTCAAATGCCTTCTTAGCATCTAAACTAAGTAATGGAAAAGAGTGGTTTGACTGAGCAGCATGGGACAAACTCTGTAAGGTCCATTTTATGTTGTCTTGTGGCTGGTGTGTTCCGGACGAAGCTAGTCACCATCAGTTAAGGATGACAAGAGATTATCCAGTTACTAATAGCAACAGCTTATCCAGTCAATGAGCCAAAATCATTGCAAAGATCTTGTAATCAGTATTTAACACCGATATTGGCCTGTAGGAGGCATAGTTTGTATTTTCTTTAGCAGGGAATAGCATTGAATTCACATACTGGGGATTGGGGGTATGGAGGAGGGGTTCATTAGACCACCAGGGAAATGTTTTGACTATACGGGGGATCGGGATGGGGGGTTGCACTGAACACCAGGGCATATGATGTCCATGTCAGGCAGGTGATCAGGTGGGGTGAGGGACCACTAGCCACCTGGAAAATATTTTTTACATATGGGGGGAGTGATCCGGTGCTAGGAGGGATTGCTAGCCACCAGGGAATTTAATTTATATTTTGGGCAGGGCTTCAGGTTGGGGGCACCGGACACCTAGCAAAGTTTTTGTTTGTTTGTTTGCTTTGTTATTCTATATGAGTAGATTGGCAGAACAGGGCAAAAATTCACCAAACACATTTGAAAGATTTCCGATTCACCACAGGCAAAAGCTGGGAAACTTGTGAAATTTCAAGGTAAGTTGCACTAAAGTGTAATTTCTGACTTTTCCCCAGCTGTAGATCTCAGAGCTGGAAACACAAACTAGTTGTACATGGTTGTCCATGCGTTATTTTGTGTAGTGCATATGTTAAACACACAAAACTTGAGCATTGCCTTGAAATGTTGCAGCAGTGCTGCAGCCAGTGGGGTATTCTAAGCCTGCTGCAGAATTTCCGTTGTCTTCAGTGGTAAACTGATCTAATTATCTCAAGGTAGCTTAAGGTATGCTGCAGGTATTCTAAAATTGAAATCTATTATTTATTTATTTTTAGTTGTTTAACCAGGTATAGCACACTAAGCTGAAAGCTTTTTTTACAGGAGCAACCTGGGAAGCACAAGGAGGTTAAGTGATTTGCTCAGGGTCACACAGTACACAAGTGGAAACTGTGAGATTCAAACCCAGGTCTGGTTTGCTGGATATCACCAGATTTGCAGCTCAGAGCCTTAGACCACTGCGCTATACTGCCTCCTAATGCCCTACTCATGATTAGAGATGTGCAAAATCCATAAAATCTGCTCCACAGACTAATCCGCGAATTTTGTGGAATTCACAGAGAGCAATTCTAGGAATTCACCATAGAGTACGAAATTTCCCCTTTAAATTTCATGCTTCGCTGCCATTCATACTCTGTGTTGAAATTCACTGCAAAATTCATGCAATCCATACAAAGCTGAATTTTGCCATGGCAGTGATTCTTGTGGACATCAACCGCAAATTTTAAATTCACTTCATCTCTATTCATGACTACAACTGACATTTATGGTTTGTAAAATACATATAGAATAATGCTTAGGGAAGTGTGTATAATGAGGATTCTATGCACACTGAGGGTGTGCATAAAGTCCAACTTTACAAATTTCCCAGTGTTTCATTTTTTATATTTACTGGTTGAAATCCTACTTCAAATGCTACCCCCCCCCAAGATTACATTAAACAAGACTAGTCCTCCTTCCCATGTTCCTCTGATGTCTCCAGCAGTGATTTGGGATTCAGCTACAGTCTTCAAAGTTAAATACGAGGTTTGAAAAATAGCGTCCAAACACAACTGTTCCTTGACTGGCCAGGTAAAATACTCTGGTACTGGCCATTTGAATTCTCCAGTGCTGGAGCTGCTTTGGGAAAACCAGGTTGCCAAAAAACAGTTGGGTGTGCATAAAATCCTCTGACAGAAAAAATTAATAGTAGTTTAGAAACAGTCTTTTCCTCCTTTCCCTGTTCCTCCAATGTGTCTGGCTGTGATTTGCACTCCCTCCCAAAAAAAAAAAAAAAAAGAAAAACACCAGCGCTTAGAGAGGCTTCTTGGCAGTTGACACAACCACAATGAAGGACAACAGCTGACAGACAGAAACTGAAGAAAGACTTATGCCTAGAGAAAAAAAAATCATATGGATTTTACCTAGCCAAACAAGAAACAGCTCTTTAATGAACTTCTGAAGTTTCGATTCAGCCCCTGTAAACCAAGAAGAGGTTGCCATGTTTTTATTATTTTTTAGGTAAGATTTATTTACACTACTGCAATATGGTTTTCATTTACGGTGTCTGACGAGGAAGCAGTTTGTCTCGCTGGCAGTTTTCAGGTGTAGCGTGAGTGACTTGAGAGCAGAAAGGCAGTCACTCAGCTGCTCACCTGCCCTGGGAAGTGTTTGCAGAACCTTTGAGAAAGGTACTCGGTCAAACTCCGTTATTCATGGTTAGTTATTCACATGTGTGAATAATGGAATTTGCCAGTCACTGCCACCAGTCGATAAACATCACTAACGAGTAAATGTAATAAGTAAATGTTGCATTTTTCTAAACTTAAATTATGTTATTGACATCTTACACTATATAATAACACTGTGCACAACATTTTCCAATCTGAACTCAATTCATATTTAAAATAGTTTTAACAGTGACGTGCAAATGTTTATTTTCTGCCCTGGAAGCAACAGGGTCCAATCCTAGGTTATAGAAACATAGAAACATAGACTTTGATGGCAGATAAGGACCGCTTGGCCTACCTAGTCTGCCCATTTCCCTACCTAGAGGATAAGCTGCATATCGTATTTGACCAACAGCCTATTTCTTCCTACCCCCCACAAAAATTGCCTTATGTCTGTCCCATGCATTCTTGAATTCTCCCACAGTTTTAGATCCCACAACCTCCTCAGGAAGGCTATTCCATGCATCCACCACCCTCTCTGTGAAAAAATACTTCCTCACATTGCCCCTGAGCCATCCCCCCTCTATTTTCAAATTGTGTCCCCTTGTTCTTGCACATCTCTTTTTCTGAAAGATGCTACCCTCTTGGACTTTGTTGATTCCACTGAGGTACTTAAACATTTCTATTATGTCCCTTCCCTCCCTCCTTTCCTCAAGGGTATACGTGTTAAGCTCCTTTAGTCTCTCCTCGTATGGCTTCTCTTGCAGACCCTGCACCATTTTAGTTGCCCTCCTCTGAACTGCATCCATCCTGTCTATGTCCTTGCGGAGATGGGATCTCCAGAACTGGACGCAGTACTCCAGATTGGGTCTCACCAACTGTCTGTACAGGAGGATAACAACTTCCAGTTTTCTGCTGGTGATGCCGCTCCCTATACAGTACATCCCAGTATCTCCCCAGCCCACCCTTCCACCTTCTCACATTGCTTGCCAACCTTAAGGTCATTTGATATGATTACCCCAAGGTCTCTTTCCATTTTTGTTGTTGTTACTACTTCTCCTCCATTGTGTAATCTTCCTCTGGGTTTTTGTTTCCCAAGTGCATTATTTTGTGCTTCTTTGCATTGAATCCAAGCTGCCATACTTCTGACTATTCCTCCAACCTTGCTAAGTCCCTTCTCATCCTTTCCACATCTCCTTGTGTATCAACCCTGTTGCAGATCTTTGTGTCATCAGCAAAGAGGCATACTTTTCTTTCTAGTCTCTCTGCAATGTCACTTATAAAGACATTAAAAAGGGCTGGACCCAGCACTGAACCCTGCGGTACCCGAGTAGTAACCCATCTTTCTTCAGAGTGACTCCTTTTACAATTACTTTCTTTGTCCTGTTGTCCAGCCAATGTTTTACCCAGGCTACTACCCTGGGACCCACTCCCAGACTGGTTAATTTGACTATTAATCTTTTGTTTGGGAATTTGTCAAATGCCTTGCTAAAGACTAGTTAGGCCATATCCACAGCACCTCCCTGGTCTACTACTTTGGTCACCCAGTCAAAGAAATCAATTAGATTCATCTGACATGACCTTCCCACTGTGAACCCATGCTGTCTTGGGTCCTTTGTCCCACTGGCCTCTAGGTACTCAACAATTCTTTCCTTCAGAAGTGATTCCATCACTTTCCCTACCACAGAGGTCAAACTGACAGGTCTGTACTTTCCTGCCTCTGTCTTGGTCCCACTTTTGTGAAGTGGAGTCACATCCACCTTCCTCCAGTCCTCAGGTACCACACCATCCTTCCATGATTTGTTAAAAAGGGTAGTCAGTGATGTCACTAGTTCTCTGCTTAATTCTTTTAGAATTCTGGAGTGAATTCCGTCTGGCCCCATTGCTTTGTCCACCTTCAGTTTTAGGAGTTCTTTCAGAACCCTTTCTTCTGTGAAAGGACTAGGATTGACCCCCCCCCCCCCCATCCAGAGTGCTTCTGTTAATTGGATTAGGCACCTCCTCTTTTCTGAATACTGAACAGAAGTATTCATTCAGTATCCTTGCTTTTTCACTGTCCCTCTCTGCCCACCCACTGTTCATTCTATTCGGCCTTACTATCCCTCCATTTGTCTTTCTACGCTCCCTGATATACCTATAAAAGGTTTTATCCCCCTTCTTAACCAAGTTGGCTATCTTTTCCTCAGTTTGGGCCTTTGCTATTCTGACTTCCCTCCCTGCTTCCTTCTGCCTTAACTGGTACTGTTCTCTGTCTTGCTTCTTCTGTGTTTCGTTATACTTCCTAAATGCCATCTTTTTCTCCCCTAACCTTCACTGCCATGTCTTTTGAGAACCATAGTGGCTTTTTCTTTCATTTTGATTGTTTATTTGCTTCACACAAAGGCTTGTTGCCTCTGTGATGGCAGTTTTGATATTTCCCCATTGTTGCTCCACCCCTCCTTCTAGCCTGTTTGCTAGTGCATTTCTAAGACACTCTCCCATCTTGCAAAAGTCAGCCCTCCTGAAGTCCAGGACCCACTTCTAGATCTGAGATCCTCTCACTGTCCCCATTTGAGAGTATGAGGTCTAAGATTGCTCGCTCATGAGTAGGTTCCAAAACTTGCTGCCTGAGGTATGCCACCTGAAGGGCATTGAGAATGGCCCTACTTTTGGATGTGGCTGCAGCAAAGGTACTCCAGTTGACATCCGGCATATTAAGGTCCCCATCAACAGTATCTCCCCTTTCTGTGCCATCCTAAGTATGCCTTCTATCATATCCTTGTCCATTCCCTCCTCCTGACATGGGGTCTGTATACAACCCCTGTGCGGATTTTAGTGCCATTTCCAGTCTCTAAGGTGACCCACAGTGCCTCCTCTCCTCCCTGTTTACTCTTTTGTTCAGTTACTTTTATCCCTTCACTTACATAGAGAGCTATTCCACCCCCCTCTTCTCCCCTCTCTGTCTCTCCTGTAGGTTGTGTACCCTGGTATGTCAACATCCCAGTCATGGTTTTCCATGTACCATGTTTCTGTCACTGCTACAATATCCAGGTATCCCTCTTCCATCAAGGTCACCAGTTCAGGGAGCTTGTTGCCCAGCCTACGGGCATTAGTATCATTACCCTCCTTTTCTTGATGACTTTGCCCCTTTTTGTCCCATCCCTGTCCTTATTGCATTTGTCACTTTCTCCATTTACCCCTGCGCTTTTCCCTATTGACATCTTTATGTTGGTGTCTACCTCACTTAGTACCCAGATTTTTTGGGGGGGCTAGGATTTCCCTGATCCTTTCCAGTGCATCCACCCTTGGCTAGTTTAAATGCTTGCCAATGAAGCATTTAAACGTATCACCTAGGATTCTGGTTCCCCTCCTGGACAGATAGAGACCATCACGCCAGTATATGCCTGCATCCCTCCAGGTGGACCCCTGGTCCCCAGTGAAGCCAAATCCCTGAGCTCTGCACCAGTTTTTCAACCACTGATTGAATCCCATGGTGTGGAGCACCCTAGCCTCACCTGTGCCACAGAAAGGCAGCACCTCCAAGAGTATTACCATGTGTGCTATTTGTCTAAGGCCCCTTCCCATCTCCACAAATGCTTCTTGCACTGCTCTGATCCCTTTCTTAGCCATTTGTCCCAAGATAGACAATGACATCCAGCTCCTTCCCTGTGCAACTGCTCTTGCGATCCTGAGGATTCACTCCCTGTTCCACCAAGCCATGGCACCAGTCAGACACCTTACCTCCCTCTCCCCTTCCTTCCCCAGTTCTACCTTCCTAACAATGGAGTCCCCCACCAGGTTGTCTATAATTAAAAGGAGTTTGACACTCACCTTCCATTTTATTGGCATATCTTTTTGTCGTCCCTTTATCCTGCTTGTCTCTGATACTTTGGTGGCTGACAGAGACATTCTTACTGTTTTGTTTCATTGTTGTTCATATACCAGGGTAATTCATTTAACAGAATAAGTCACGCTGTACTGATTCATACTTCTAATCATCAAGGCTCTTTGCTCTCATACCCTTTTTTATAAGACAGTGGAATCATACTACTTGCCTATTCCTCTTTGTTTGTCTTAACTTGTCCCAACTCCCCTTCCCTTAACTTTATGTTAAAATTTCTATTGGAAAATAGAATTCCTGCTCCAGGGAGTATTATTGCATTTCTCTTCCCAGGAAATCAGTGGTTTCATTTTTTATTTATTGAATAACAGAAATCCAGCTGATGACCCCCCCCCCCGGTTAGATAGATAGATAGATAGATAGATAGATAGATAGATAGATAGAGAGACAGATAGATAGATTGATTGATTTAACTATCAACAAATAAAAAAACATTTTTTCTGTTGAGTGGAGGGGTCTGGGTTCTTTGATATGTAAAATTAATGTAAATTAACAAGTGGCAGGCATTGCCATTCTAATTAAAAAAGCTGCTGAGGAGTTGGATCTGCATCTTCACCAAGCCACAGGCATTGCCTTTCTGTTCACTGATCAGCCAAAGGTGTGAACTGTGTAGGCGCAGAGTATAAATTTGCATATGCAACCAAAGTGCAGAGTTATGCTTGTGCAACATTGTTGATAATTTGACAGAAGGCTACTAGAGGTTACCAGAAGGTTACTCGAATTGTATAGCAGATACAGGCTATGAGCCTAAGTAAACTGCCCTCCCATTATATCAGTGGTAGTACGTGATGTTCAGTTTTGAGGTCAGATATTTATCCCATCTATTTTTAAATATTTCTTTGGTGTCACTTATTATAACCTCTGTTAGAAGGCTGTTCCACACTCCCACCATCCTCTGTGAAAATATGTACTTCCTTTTTCCTGTTTGTACTCTTGCTCCTTTCAAGTGATGTGGGTGTTCTGGTTTCCTTATGGTCAAATTTCAAATCCATAATAAGAGAGACCAACAATTCATGATACTGCAACACATCCTATACAAACATTAGACCTACTCTTACCTTTCTAGTTTCCAGGGATGATAAATTTAAATTGTCTAGATTTTTTTGTATTCTAAGTGCCTGATTCCTTTAAATGTTTTCGTCATACAACTCTGCACTTGCTCCATTTTCTTAATTTGACTACATTTAAAAGAGGCCCAAAGAAGTGACCTATAATCCATAATGGGGAATGATATGCTCTATAGAGTGGCATTAAAACATTGCTGTCCTTGGATGTGATGGAGCATTTAATGTTCCGCCACCAGAGATTCGCTTTTGCTATGATGTTATTACATTCTGCGTCAAAAGTAAAGTTGTCTAGCAAAATCTCAAGGTCTTTTGGTATTGCTGTTGATTGAAGGGGTGTGACACTGAATGTATAACAATGCTGAGGATTACTTGTTACAAAATATACTACTATGCAATTATCTTTATTAAATGACATTTCCCAGGAATAAGCCCATTCATTTATTTTATTGCAATCTTGTTGGATTGTTGCTATGTTTTCATTGTTATTACATACACCTCCAAGTTTAGTGTCATCTGTGTACTTTGAACACCAGTTGGTAATTACTGTATCCAAGTCAGCAACAAAAATATAAAATAAAATGAGGCCCAACACAAAGTCCTGTGTAACCCCACTCGTCACGCCACTACATGAGGACAGGAAATCATTAATCAACACACTTTTGGATCTATTGTCCAACCATGCCTCTATCCAGTTGATTAAATGTCTATTTAGCTCTGTAGTTTACCGTTTTTCAATGATAGCTCTGTGAGGTACTAAATCAAGCACCCTCATAAAGATGAGATAGATCGCATCAACTGGTTTGAGATGATACATTTCTCTACTGGCGTTCTCATAAAAAAGACACTAGATTTGTAACACATAATCTAAATTTCTTGAATCTGTGTTGTTGGGAGTCTGCATTACTTGAATTATTCCAAAAATCATGTATTTCATACTTAAATAGAGATTCAAAAATTTTACCTGGAATGAATGTGAGACTTATAGGTCTGTAATTTGTCACACATGTTTTAGTCTTCTTTTTATACACTTGAACAATATTCACTACCCTCCAATCATCATGCTTCACAAATTCTTTAATAGATTTGATAAATATAAGTCTAAGTGGGTCTAGGACATGTTCTCTCATCAGTTTTAACTTTTTGCCAGTTATTTTGTTTGGACCCGGGGCACTACCTTCTTTTAGGTTCTTAATTTTCACCATGGTTCAGTTGTTAGAGATCCACCCTTCATTGATCTTATGGTCACTGTTTGTTTCTACACAACATTTTGTATTATTTTTAGTGAAGACAGAAGTAAAGTATTGATTAAATTCTGTGGCCATCTCCAGTGGTGATGTAATAATATTTTCCCCATTTTTTAAAGGGCCTGTACAGTAGATGCTGAATCTTTTTTCATGGAATTTATATAAATAAAAAAATTGCTTACCATTTTCTTTGTTCACAGTTGCTGCTAAACTTGTCTCTATTTGTTTTTTTTTCTCCTTATAGTGTGTTTTACATAATTTAGTTAAAGAGTTATATGTTTGCCAGGCATTAGTTGTATCAGTTGATTTTAAATCATTCAATGCCTAATGCTAGTGTTTTTTTTTTTTTTTGGTATTTTCTATTTTATGCTCCTACCACTTGGTCCAGCCCACTAGTCCTTCGGGCTCATGTAAGTCCCTTGTGCCCACCAGTCTCACCTCCACAGTCTCACTCAGCCGGTCATGGCCCATGTACCCTGGGTCCAGGGTTCTGGCACTAACCCTACCATAAGGGCCCCTTCCTAAGCTGGGGATAGAGAGAGAGAGTGAGGAGAAAACGTGGGTGCCCCTGAGGCAGATGATGGGATGCAGGAGGTGCACTCTGGGGACAGCGGTATGCAGGGATGAGTGACAGTCATCCATCAGACAGCCAATTTTCTCAGTTGAGTCCCGCCCACCCATGTTGATGCATGTCGACAGATGTATCCTGGGTGGGGATGACCGGCAGTGTGTGGCCACCCACATTTCCTAGGTTGCCACCTCAAGTCACCACCAGGAGTTGCTATGGGAGTGGCACAGTGCCCCCCCAAGAAGGAAGCATCTGAATGATGCTCTGCAACCCTCCCCCGCCGGCATCCACTCCTGGTGTCCTGGCCTCAGGGTGAAAAGCTGGATCACCAGTGTGCCAAAAGAACTCCCATTGTTTGACCACACAGGGCTGGCTTGCTTCTTTATTTATTAGGTTTTTAATGCTTTGGGTTAACCATTTCAGTTTGATTCCCTTAGAGTTGTATTTTTTAAAGATAGGAATATGTTTATGACATACATCATGTATTATTGATTTGAATTTCAACCAAGCACATTCCACATTCAAATTACCCAGGAGTTGTTGCCAACTGATTTTTTTCAGATCACTTACAGCATTATATTTGTTTGCCCTGGAGTAAAGATATTTTTCCATGAATCCTTTTGATTTATTAGTGGTCAAAAAATCCCTAAAGATAATCATAGAATGATCATTGTTTCCCATGCGGCCTGCATCAGAGAAGAAGAGGTCACTATGTATTCTGATACTAAAATTTTATCAAGGATGTTATTTCCCTGAGTGGAATGCTGAACAAGTTTAATAATGTCAACAAATTAATTTTTGTTTACCTTCAATTTTAACCCAATCAATATTAGGCAAATTAAAATAGCCCAATAAAACAATCATTCCTAATTCACAAGCGCTCAGTATCTCATTAAAAAATTCAGAATTATCAATATCATTAGAGTTTGGTGGTCTATAGCAAGTCCCAATGGTAATAATTTTATTGCTAGAGTTTATTTGAATCTAGATAGCCTCAGTTGTGCTTCATGAAGTTTTAATTTTGCCAGTTATATTGATTGCCTGTAGATGTTCTTTTAAGTACATTGCTATGCCTCTTCCACTTTTTAGTAATCTATCTTACCTAAATAGAGTGTATCCTGGGATTTTGTGTTCCAAGTGAGCTCGGGTTCCCACCAAGTTTCTTTTAGGGAGATAATGTCATACTTCTGTAGTGCTATAAGTGTTTCCAGTTCTGTTTTCTTATTGTTTAGACTTCTAGCATTAATGAGAATACTTTTTAACGTTTCTTCAGCAACTTTTTTGGGAGCCTGTATGATATCATTCAAAGGGTCCTGAGTTACATCCACAGAATCCCCCCCAACTAGTTTAAATTATTCATTGCATCCTACATTTTTTATCCTAGCAATGGAGCTCCTTTCTTATTCAAGTGAAGTCTGTCCCATGCAAACAGATCATTCCTACCATAGAAAGTGTTTCAGTTCCTTAATAATGTGTAGTTGTTCCTTCTAGCCCAGTCAAGAAACCATTTATTAATCCTACCTACTGAAAGCTGCCTGTGTATAGAGGCTCTGGGAACTGGCAAAATCTCTCAGATGATAATATTTCCTACTTTACTTCTAATTTTCTCTCCCAACTCTTCAACATTCTGCATAATTTCACAATCTCTAGTTTTACCCACATCATTAGTGCCTATGTAGATGGCCACAATGGTTTGTGTCTGACATAGCAAATTTGTTTGTCTATTCTATCAGTCAAATCTTTTGTTTTAGCACGAGGGTAACAGGAGAACACTGTATTCATTTTGTGCTGCCTACATACTATAACATGTGTATGTCTTATAATAGAATCACCAATGAGTATTTTTTATAGGCTTCTTCTTGAGTCGGTATCTGAGGAGTATTTGTTAGTCTTTCAGTAGAATTAATGAAGGGTCCTGTGACTACTTCTTCAGTTGCATTTAAAGAGTTACTATCGATATTTCTGTCAGTAGCATCATTAGGTGTCAGAGTAGCATCCACATGACCTAGTACTTTATATCTATTCTGGGTTACTAGGTTATTTTGGGAGAAATAAACAGCCCTTATAGCCTTCTTAGTATTTTTCTGTCTGGTTACTAATGAACAGGCTTGATCTTCCAAATTATTAGATTGGTTACCAACCTCTAGTCTTCTCCTTTTTTAACTTGATAAAAGCGATGTTTCACTCTGTGTTGAACTATCTAGTTCCCTGTTTCTTTCATTCCTAACTAATGTATCCAGGGGTCCTAGTGCAATATATTGAAATTGTTGTTTTTCCTGTTCCAAACATCGAAGAAATACCTCCACCCCTCTAATATCCATTTTTTTCTAATTCCTTTTTTTAAATTTGAAACTTTCATTTGGAGCAGACCTTTAGAAAGACATTTATGACACACACAATTCTCAGTATTACGAACCAAAGATTTGGTGCATACATGGAACAGTTTACACATTCTATTAATCCTCTATATGCACACTGGGCAGCATTATTAGATATTTCACCCATTATGGCAGTTATGATTTAATATTACAAAAGTTGTGGTTAGTAGAGAACAGCTTAGTGGTCTGTATTAGCTATTAATTGGTCAGTATCAGATCAACAGTGGAATATAACCTGAAGTAAACTAAGAATATTGCCTAAGTTGTAAACTGGAGGGTGAGCTGCAGATGGATCTACTATGAAAACCCAAAATCTAAATTCCAGACACCCACCAGCCCAAGACTGACATTCTGATGTGGCACTTACCCGACAGAGTAAAATCCCAATGATGGAAAGCCTGATACTAGACTTATGCTGGGTGTGTGATCTGGCAGGGGGCTACACCCACCACACCCCTGAAATTATTACAACCAACTCTAAGTCCTGGCAAACTCCACTGTTGGATTACCATCATCGGTATGTTACTCTGTCAGCTAAGTGCAGTGTCTGGATGTTGGTCTCAGGCTGGTGGGAGTTGGGATTTTAAATGTTGGGTTTTAATAGTGATACCCTGTAGATAGAGGAAATTAGGGAATCTGATAATAATATTGTTTAATCCAATGGGAAAAACCTCTAATCACAGGGAGAGTATAGGGGTTTATTTCAATTTCTACAAGCTTGGGGGGATAAATGTTTTGAAAAACATAGTTTGCAATCAATTCACAAAGCTACTGGTGCAGTGCAAGGGGCTTGCACCACAATGAATGGCACAAAGTGCCCCTTGCACCAAACAACTCACTGGGAGAAATTCTCAGAAACAGTCTGCATCCATCACAAGCTACCTGCCCCAAATGGGGCTTGTGCCACTCATGCACCCCAATATGGGCTGCAGCATGGGACAAGGGTGCATATGGCAGATGCAGGCTGCCACATTCCAGAATGTACAATTCTCCAAACTCACCCAGAGGGAGGATTTCTAAGTACCATTAGATCAGCCAGGGCTGGTCTAAGGGTACTTAAAAGTTTCCCTCAGGGAGAGTTTGGCACAGTGCACCAATGAGAGGTGGCCCCCACTCCCAAGCCCTGATCCCCACATGGTATATGTCACCCCTACCCAATCCCCAATTTTACTGTTCTGATAAAATGTAATATTACCTGGTTGTCTAGTGGCTCTCACTCCCCTATCCCCCATGTTGTTATTATTATGTTAAAATAACATTGCCTGGTGGTCCAGTGGCCCTCCATCCCCAATCCTTGATATTATTATTATGTTACAAATAATTTTGCCTGTTGGTACAGTAGCCCCACTCCCGATCCCTGATCTTGTCAGTTATTAAATATATATACATTTATATTTCCCACATCCCTAATGGTCTAGTTCCCCCCACCCCCATACCGGAAGTATCCTATTACTGTAAAATTGACATGACACTCATTCCTGGTGGTCTAGTGGCCACCCACCCCCCACCCAGGTAGGTAGTGTCCATCACCACCACCATTCTACACCCCAAGGTAGCAACTGGCACAGTCCTCCTCTCACCACCATGGTCATCTGCTGACTGACCTATCAGTGAGGCATACTGTACAATACTGTACTCACTCATTGACTGACAGCCAGCTATCAATCAATGAGCACATATGGTATTATACATTATGCCTCACTGACAGGTCAGTCAACAGCCAGTCGTGGTGGTGAAAGGAGGGCTGTGCTGGTTGCCAGCTTGGGGTGTAGGATAGAGGTGGTGATGGTGGGCTCTACCTGCCGGGGTGGGGGTTGGTGGACCACTAGACCACCAGGAATGGGCGTTATGTATATTTTACAGTAACGAGTGGCTTTCGGGATGAAGGGGCCAGGGGGCACAAGAAGACAAGGGATATGAGATATATTTATTTATTTGAATTTTGATGACCTGGTAGGCCCACTGAGACAAAATTGTCCCTTTTTCAGTGGGGACCCAGGGAACATAATCATTTCACAGTTGAATAACATTACAATAGTATGGATAATATATAGATTAGAATTCAACTATATAACAATATTATTTGAGTAAACAGAATGTCAGTGAAGGTAAGAGCCTGGAACACAGTGTCTTGGATTGACAAAGCATATTAGCAGTCAGTAATATTGCATGGTTATAAATCAGCTATAGTCTTGCTAGTGTACACTGAGGTTTTTTTTTTTTGGTGTTAATGGTAATGCGGTGACTATAGCAACATATGCACACCTTAAATCACTGTGACAGGTTGCACTATGGTATCAAGAGTAGGTCAAGGTATATACATATGTACAACTCATTATGAATAGGGGAGTCATCAGAAGAGGGGCACTGGAAATGATCGTGGCCTGTTAGATAACTGTGACAGGAGGAAGGTGGGGTAGATTACAGATGTGAAACAAGCAGTAAAAGTAGAGATTAAGTACAGCTGCAGATGGGAGGTGAAAAGAACCTTTTCTTATAGAGTTTTTTAAAATGATGAAGAGAGGTACAGGACAGTAAATCTTGTGGTTGGGTGTTAGATTTATGGGTGGCTACAAATGAGAAGGATCTCATTCCAACTACTAGACAAGTCTTAGGGAGACTTATCAAAGGATAGTGGGAGGTTTGAAGGGCCCTGGTGAGGGGCTTCAGAATGAATAGATTGGAAAGGCTGGAAGGGGAGCTAGTTTATATAGCCCAGTAAGGGGGGGCTTGGCTGGTTGCTCTCGCCCTTTAAGACACAGGTTTAGCCTCTTATTCAAACAGCTTACACAATGAAAGTGTTGAGCTATGCTTGTGCAACATTGTTGATAGAAGGCTTGCTGTATGATTGAATTGTGTGCCTGTTATATGCAGATGCTTTGACAATTCACACTATCTTTCCCCTGTGTGACTACCACCTTATCAATGTACTATGGTAGCAAAGGTGACTTCTTGAGGCAGGTTCCTCCCCTATAAGTACTGTGGGAACATAGTTCCTTTAGGCTAAATGTACCCTAGGAAGAAGCCAAAAGAACTGGAAAGCAGGAGCCAGAAACACAGCACAAGTGTAGTAAAGACATAGACGGATGACAGCTAGGAATCACTGATAGTAGGCAGAGGCATGACTTCTAGAAGGAGAAAGGGAATGACAGTGTTGTAGGACAAAGTGAAATAAGCATACAATCCCAACTTTCAGAAGATATTCTACTACTTAGGTACACGCTGATTAAATATAAAACCTACATCATGGCATTCAGCACTTACAAGAGAAAAAAACAAACATGTGGAGGAAATATTTTGTGATACATGCTATGGCCATAGTCTCTCCTGATATGGGTACTTATTATTACAACTCATCCTACTTATCTGGAATTCTAATGCAGGGTAAACATTTGATAGGAATAACTCTAACTCTATCCCTCTACTGAGAAACTCTGAGGGGGTGCCGTGAGTTGGTCTCTGCAACTAGAGAAGATTCACCCATGAAGGAGGCCAGCCCCCTCAAAACATGGAATGGGGCACCAAGACTCAAGACTATGAGTAGGCCTAACCTTAATCAGAAACTAAATGAAAGAGATACAGAATGAAACTAGCTAGACCTTAGGCAACTGCAGGGAGAATAGCTTTCAGAGTTGTAGCCTTTTGCACAGCTAACGGAACCCAAGTGGACATAAGGCCTCACTCTCCAGTAGCTGAAGTCTTACATACTGTACTGTATGGTGTCATAGACCTTGGGTCTGCAATGGCTTAAGCTTCCCCTGGAGCTTTGGGCCTTACCACCCAGTGGGACTGCCAAGAGGTGCCACAGGAGAAAAGTGGCCAACACAGAAGAACTCCTACCCATGCTGAGGGAGTTACCCTCAAGATGTGGACTTCAAATGGTGCAAGTGGACATGTCTACCCATAGGGTTACCCTGAGGGCAAGATTCTGGGAATATGATAATGGCCAGTATGAATGCATTCATAAAGCAGGTTGACATGGATGCATAAATGGATTTACTCAATGATGACTGCTGAAACAATGATTGATATACTGAAAATGAGTGAGTGAAGACTGCTAAGGTATGATGGATATGATTAAAATGGACCGAATAAGAACTGTTAAAAACAACAAATGATCTGATTGAATGTGAACTAAAAGAGAAGGTACAGAAAATATGAATGCATATCAAAGGCCAACATCATTGGTAACATTCAGCCACTAACAGAAAGGAAGCTGCATTAAAACCATTATTGTGGCCATGATACAGAAACAGACAGAGTGATTAAGGCTAGCTGAAATGACTGACCATTTTAGTGGCTGCATCTGGCTGGCAGGAGCCAGGTGAAATGACTTAAATGAATGCAGTGGAACTGAATTGAGAAGTTTGCAAGTGGCTTGGTATGAACAGCAGGTACAGCAGACTGAAATCATAAGTTAAATACAGTGGAATGATATTGCAGCCAGAAATGAGTCAACACAATGAAAATAAAACTGAAGAGAAATGAGGACATACTGTAGGAGCAGAAAGAGTAGCTTCCATGAGAAAAGAAGGTAGCACAATGCTACAGCCAGGGAATGCAGAAAGGTAAACTACTAATCTAGAGAGACATTGAAGACACATACTAAACAGGGGCTGAAGGCACAAACAAAATGGAACTCCAAAAGCAATGCTGAAAGGCAGCAGCATGCACAGGGAAGGGGACAGAGCTCCAGCAACACCTCCTGCTGCAGCAAAGAAACTGCTTCTGAATAAGACTGGAGGAAGCTGGTTATATAGCCGGGGGTGGGGGCTCTGCTGTCCAATAAATCACAGAATTAGACTTCATATAATACAACACAGATATTGGCCCTGACTCTTTATTTGATTTCCATCCTTGAATAAATTACAGGGAATCAGTGTTCTGCTGTCTGAAGGAAGATTTTTTAGAGAAACAAGAGCTGACATGTCCCCCCCACAACACCTAGTCCTACACCTAGGCTCTTAGTGAGTGGCAGCTCTTGCATCCCCATAATCATCTTTTTACATCATTGTATAGTAGCTTTCCCTGTATACTGTTACAATGTCTTTGTGGTATTTTGACCTAATTACAGTTTGCCTATAATGCAGTGTACACAGTATACTACCGTTTGACCTACTTTGCACAGTTTCTTGATTGCATATATGTTATATTAAAATGTGGTTTCTAAGTATTGTTTCACATTTATTGGACAGGAGCAACCATTTTATCCATGTGCTTTTGAGCTGTTGAGCACTGTTGTCATTGCTGCTTAATAAGCACTGTTTAGCCTTCTCCCCTTCTCTACAGCTTACCAGCACCATCCTCCCCTATAACTCCCATATGTGCCCTAATCATCTCCTCTCTGTTAGCACTCTATCTCCTACAGCTACTGTAGTTGCTTCTAGCATGTCCCCTCTCCTCTTGCCCTTTCAATCATTTGTTCATAATACGTCACCCCTTTCATCCTCCTTTCTTCCTCCTCCATATAATGTTTCTCAAGTCTCTTTAATTACTTCTATCCATCACTCTTTCCCTTGTATTCTGGCTTCCTCAGTTCATCACCCAACTTTCCCTCCCCTGCCTCAACCCACCTTCCCATTTTGCTTCCTGTGCTTATATGTATCTATTAGTTATTTATTCAGATGGGTTAAAATTATATCATCATAGGGTTCAGATTATTTTCCACTGCAAAAAGATAATATTCCATAGAATGTGGTATTTTGCTAAATTCAGAGAAAAATTGTATTATGATGCAAACATTCAACAGAAGTGGAATTGATAAATTATATCTAGCCCTTCTCAGTGACTATTTGGTTCTGTCATGTGCTCAACATCTAGCGTGGGTTTGTTTCCCTCTCTCTAACATTCATGTTTCTACAGTTCAAATTTAAAACAAATACTGTCTTTTTGCTAAAGAGGGTTCATTCTTATTATAATATTATTATTATTATTATTTTACTTATGAAGACTGTTGAGTGGTTTAGCACACAAACTAGATTGTTTTGCAGAACATTTTGCATATCCTTTAGAAAACAGTATCCATATACGGCTCCCAATGGCTGTTCCTGAAGTCCTTTACTTTTTTCAAAATCTTGTAATTTCATTTGATTTAAGCGCAAGGCAGCTGGTAATGCTGCTGACTTGCCTGTGCCTAGAAATAGCTAACACCATCATTAAAATACTTAAAGTGACAAAAGCAAACTATTTTCCAACAGATTTGCAAACTAAATAAATAAATACATAATTCTACATAGTTTTGAAAGATGGTGGAAAACTTATTTGACCTGCCACCACAGAGCCCCTAGCCTTTTTTAGGAAATACCTTATCATTCCCAAATCCTTGGAAGTAGCCATCCTCTTCAATTAGTATTTCACCAGTTGGCTAAAATACACTTTGCCTGCTCTTCCTGTTCTAAACCCCTCTCCTGATTGCCTATACCCAGGCCCTCCACTTCTTTATCCCCTCTTGTATTTTTTCTGTACTTAAGCCTTGATACAGAAATCCTTCCCCCCCCCTTACTAGAGCCAAATCCGGGATGCGCATGGACACTACCATCTCAGGTGTGCAGCAGTTGCCTTTGCCTTTCCAATGGCTGACCTGGTGAAAGTCACTCTCAGCACCAGCTCAGTCTCCTAGACTGAAACACTTGCAAAAGTCATTCTACTCACTAATGGGGGGGGGGGGTAATGCTTTGTTACTAAGCAATTATTGACCTAGCTCCAAGCTCCACATATTTGCCAAGATACTGAATTAAATTACACAGGCCCCACTTATTCTCTTCCTAAGGGCCTCCAATTTCATCATCAATGTCCAGTTTGGCTTCAGAGTAAACCATTCCACAGTCAGTTCTTCTCTGTATATGACTGACCACTTCTAGAAGCCTATCAGTCAGGTTTACTTCATAACTATTTATACTGACCTAACCAAAGTGTTTATGTGCAGCTACTTTCTCCTGTCAAAATTATCTAATGCAAGAATCACGATTATCTTTCCAGGTGGTATACAGGTCTGCTCCTACTGTATATTACAGGCCGCCTTTGGTCTGTGTACCTTGAAGAGTGTATTTCCTCTTCTCTTTCTATTTAGAAACTGAGATGCCCTCAAGATTCCATCCTGTACCCATTCTGTTCTTTGTTTTTCTTAATGACCGCTTGTCAGCCTGCATCTCATTGTGCATACACAGGTACAGTATGCTGAGATTATTGTCACTGCATAGTTCAGGATAGTGATGGGATAAGAGGTGGCAAAATGCAGTACTCAAAGGAGATTGCTTTAAATTGTATGTTTTTAAAATTATGATGTGGGCTCTAATTAAAGGGTACCCAGTGCTGTGAAAGCTGCTTAACTAATTACTACCTGGGTGGCCATTTTGTGTCAGGTAAACAGTGGATAGTTCAAACTTCATATGAAGCTATTGGAGGTAATGAGTTAAGAAAGCAAGGTGAGCCATTAAAGCTGTTACAAGTTTGGTACCTCTTGGGGTACTAGTGTGCTATGTACAGGTAGCAGCAGGCACCATGATGTGGGGTTGGTATAGAGGCTAAAACTTTTTACTGTTCATTCATTTTTTGTTTGTTTCTGGATTACTTTACATCTGTGCACATAGTGAGAATTTGGTAAGTGAAGTAAAAGCAGCACAGATGTTCCATAATAGGAGTTTAGAACTGAGATTTGTAAGGCAGTCTTAGAAACTGTGGATTGGGTTATAGTGTAATGGAAACTAGATATTAAGAGCATGTAAACTTTATTTGCCTAATAGATTGTTCAAGACGGCAGTCTGTGATAAGGTGGTTGTAAAGAGAGGTAATACTCAAAGGGAATACATTTAAATTATAAATTGTTGTACTTATCTGTAGGTTGGGGGAGTGTGAGTAAGGGGTTATGCAGATTTATGAAAGCTGTAGATTGTGTGACTGCTAATGGCAAAAAGTACACTAGTAGTCTAGTATCTGAGTCCTGATAATCCAACTGGCCCTTTCTAGTTAGCAACTCCTGAGCATGAGGACTACAGAGCAGGAGGAAGTGGGTGTTTACAGAGGCCTCAATAGGAAGTGTCAGCAGGTCAGCAGGGGGATCTGCCCTTTCCCTTCTTGACTAAATAAGATCCACCTAATTACCTCTCACTTTTGAAACCAGCTTAATTTTGCTTACTAAATCTGCACTATTTGTGGTGTGTTGTGCTGATTTCTGTCATAGTTGCTCCTAAGTGTTAGTGATAGTACTTTAAGTGTGCTGTAAGGGCTAAACTATTTGGGGTACCCTGAAGAAATAATTAACTACATCGGGATAGTACTGCAGATGTTGGCCAAATGGTAAGTAACTAGGGTATGCAGTAGTGGTCTAAGGGAATATTTTTAAATCAGAAAAAAATAGGTGCAGCACACACCCTTGCAGTAAGGAGCTACAATCAAAGTCCGGTTCAAAAGAACATTGCTTTAATAGACCATACCAGTGATGGTTACACAGTAGTACAGGTTTTTTACATTTCATCCCTTGCCACAGGGCTTCCTCAGAGAATGAAATCATTGAATGACACTGCTTCTTTTCAAACATGCAAGCACCAATCAGTTTGCCCATAGTGCTAGAATATCAAACATGTGACTTATTAAAAGAACAAGAGTGTCGTCACAAGTACATCAGGTGAACAATAACAATAACAAAATCTAATTACCATCATCTCTATGCTAGTAATAGTGTTATAATGTAGAAAAATAATTTGATCTTGTCTTGTTTCCTGGGTTCATGAGGTGGCAGTCAAGGCATCTACTTGGCTCCTTAAAAATAAAAATAAGCAATGAAGACAGGTAAGCATGGGTTTACAAGCAAGCATATATTTAAACTTGAGAGGGGCGGGTACTAAAATACCTGACCCCCAGACTACCCGTGGGTACTCCAAAAGTACCCTAAAAATACCCAGGTGAAAAACAAGTAGTCAGGTCTGGTCAGGTAGTTACTACCCGACCCATTCTACTACCTGATTACTGGACTCTGACCATAACAAATATCATGTGAAATACTGTTTGCTTATTAGACTGTTTGTTAAGTGCCCCGAGCAATTACACCCATGGAAGGCATTACTAAGGCAGGTGCGAGAGTGCAGATGCTCTTAGTGAACCTGCTGCTGTGTCCAAAAATTATTACCACAGCGGGCATTGCTGAAGCAGGTATGAACGGCAAAGGCTCTCTCAGTGAGCCTGCTATTCTTTCCAAAAATTATACCCAAGGCAGGTATTACTTAGGCAGGTACAAGAGACACAGTTGTTTTTAGTGAGCCTGCTGCTGTGTCCAAAAAATATATTCATGGAGGGCATTTCAGAAGTAGGTACAAGAGGTGCAACTACTCTGATTGAGCCTGCTCCAGTTTCCAAAAAGTATACCCTTGGCGGGCATTGCAGAGGTAGGTATGAGAGGCACAGCTGCTGTGATTTAGCCTGTTGCTGTTTCCAGAAATAATACCCATAGAAGGCATCGATCACACTGACATAATCTAAACTGATGACTGAAAAAAGAAAACTAAGAGTGGTACTAGTTGGCACATGTGTCTGGCATGGTGGCAGTGGTGACGGTTCCAAGCGTTCCATACACAACCTAGTCATTATATTCAGTATCACTGTTTTCAGGCTGTTGTTTATGTTCAGGGTCAGACTCATATAATTCAGTGTTTCTGACAACTGGGAAACTGTCAGCATTTATTCTGAGAAATGTAAGCCATTCTGCACTTGCAGGACCTAGCAGTGCTCTATGGTCAGTGACTACTCTTCCAGCTGCACTAAATATGTATTCTGAGTATACACTTGAAGGTGGACAACTGAGGTACATTATTATAAGATCTGTTGGATCTGGCCATATTGTTCTCTTTTGATTCCAATACAGTAATGGATCTTTCTCGAGACCAATCACAGTATGGTCTGCAAAGTACTCCAGGATGATTGTACTGCGTGACATGTTTACCAGTCTGGCAGATGAACCAGCTGCACTTTTCTTACAGGATACCAGTCCATGTTGTTGTAGGTGTCTCAGAAGAGATTTGTCTTTCTTACCCCGAATATATGATGCCCAAGAAGTAACTGTAGATGTCCTTTCCCTTACCTATGACATTGCTGACTGTGAAGAATTGATAAATGTGTTACTGTCTGTGCCAGAGGCACATTGTGATGGTTCCATAGGGTTTGACTGTTGTACATCAGTTAATGGTGTTTGTAGGACAATGTCACATTAGGTTAGTAGAAGATCACTCCAATACTGAATGTCTTCCCCTGCAGGAAGGATAGTCTAGTAGCATCCCCTTCCAAGTCCCGATGACCCATTATGAATGTTAAACTATCCCTTGTGTTCTAGTGGAGCACTCCAACTCTGATCCCGTGTTATTAGAAATTTCAAAATACAGTACCTGGTGGTCTAGTGGACCACCACCCCACAGTGCCCCAGCAGCCTGCTCCCCCCCATCCTGTAGATGAGCTAGTGACCCCCCATAAGTGGGCAACCACCACAGCCACCACTCACCACCATTTGCAATTGTAGGAAGCAGGAAGAAACTCCAAGGGAACAAAAAGATAGTCATGATGTTGGAAGCCAGCAGAATAATCCAAAAAGCAAGAAGAACACTGAGGCTTCTGGTTTATGGAAGGGGGTGTGCCTGAACTTCAGGAGGCTGGGCAACAAAGCCAGTGAGTGACATGCATTGAAGGCAGAATCCCAGGTAGACCTGGTGGCTGTCACGGAGACTTGGACCTTGGGGTACTCACTGTTCACACAGTATAGAAAGGGAGCCAGAGGGGGAGTGGTAGCCCTTTATGTTAGGGATGGACTAATGGCCACATCATTTGATGTTAAAAGGAAGGAGGGAGTCAAATCCATGTGGGTACAGCTAAGCTCAACATTGGGGAAGAAGGTCTACATCGGGGTGGTATACAGACCCCTGAGGCAGGCAGAGGACAGGGATGAGAAGCTTCTGGAAGAAATCAGAGGTGTGACAAAGAGAGGGGACACAGTGGTAGTTGCAGACCTGAACATTTCTGACGTTGACTAGGGCATCGCAATGGCTAAATTGTTAAGAAGTCAGTCTGTGGTAGGATCCTTAAAAGATTGCCTTCTCACACAACAAGTAAGTGAGCTGATCAGGCTAGACACCATCCTGGATATGGTCCTCACCAGCTCGGAGATAGTTAATGCTGTTAGGGTTGGTGAACCACTAGCAAATAGCGACCACACTTTGTCTGGTCTGAATAATCCCTTGGGGATGTAAACTCCCAATCCAGGGCAGAAGTCCTAACCTTTAAATGAGCTAGCTTCAAAATAAATGAGGGAATTAGCCAGGAGAAAACTAGCAAAAATCCAGGAGCAATTAGAAGTACAGGACATATGGGGATTTATTAAACAAGCCATCTTAGGGGCTACACAGCTGTGTGTAAAGACAGTAATGAAAAAGAATAAACATAAAAGACACATATGGTTCACTAAACAAGTTAAAATAGTGATTTTAACGAAAAGAGAGCTTTCCACAACTTTAAAATGAAACAAGGAGGCAGCAAATGGGAAGATTAAGTTCAGAAGAATAAAGAATTCAAGAGGATGGTGAGACAAGCAAAAGTGGCAGCTGAACATTAGATAGCAGATGGGGGTCAAACTGGAGAATTAACCATTCTTCCAGTATATACAAGAAAAAAGGAAGAAAGGAGGAGGGATAGTTAATCTTAAAGATGGTGACAGGATAGTAGGAGATGATAAACAAGGCTGCTGTTCTGAACAATTTCTTCTGTTCAGTATTCACCAAAGAACACAATGGCCCAATGCCTGACAGTGGTATTAAAGCAGTTGACAAGGGGATCCCACAAATGGAAATGCCAACATTCATTACAAGTAGAGTTAAAGAGGTGATAGAGTGAATAAAGCAGAACAAATCCCCAGCGCTGGATGGAATACACCCAAGAGTGCAAAAGGAGTTGGCAGGGGAATTAGCGGACCCCTTGGCACATTTGTTTAACAATTCACTTCAGACAGGAGTCTTGCCAAGAGACTCAAGAGAAAATTATGTGGTGATTCTAGACAAGGGCCAAAGCAGAAAGAAGGCTGGTAACTACAGACCAGTTAGTCTCACATCGGTAGTGGGGAAACTGATGGAAGCCTTGATTAATCAGGACCTTATAGAGTATTTCATACTACTAAGGTTCATACTAAGGTGCATAGTGAGCAAAAAAGCTACATAGCTCATAATGGCTCACATACTAACCAAATTAATAATAAGTTACTTGGTTTGTGGATAGCAGATAACCATCCAGTCTTGATTTAAATGTCTGTTTATTCTTACTTATTATGACATTTAAAGGTAGATTGTTCCAGGGTTTTATTACCCTTAATGTAAAAAAGTATTTCCTTTTAAGGTAATTGAATGATTTAAATTCCAATTGTAATGGGTGACCTCTAGTATCTTAAGGTGAGTCCTTAAAACTCAATCCTAGGTCTACCATCAACTCTGGATCCTGAATTATATCATAAAGATATAATAAATCTCCACTCAACCTTCGAGTTTCTAGAGAGAACAAATTTAAGTTGCTCAACCTAGATTTAAAAGAAATATGTCTCATGCCTTTCAAATGTTTTGTAAATCTTTGTTGGACTTTCTTCACTTGATAAATGTTGGATTTTTTATAAAGGCATCAGAGTTGTGATACGTATTCCAAATGGGGCCTAACATAAGCGTTGAACAGTGGCATAACTAGCTTTGGTTCCCCAGAAGTTATATTATGCTTAATAGACCAAATAACATTATTTGCCTTATTAACTGCATAGTTCAAATGATTTAAAAACTCCATATTATCTGAAACCACAATTCCCAGATCTTTCTCATCAGTTGTATTATTAAGAGGCACTTGCCCTAAAGTATATGTTCTCAAGGGGTTGGAGTTACCCAAATGCATAACCTTACATTTGGATATATTAAGTTTCATACTCCATTTATCCACCTATTGAGAAATCTTATCAAGATCTCGTTGAATAGTGGCAAATTCTGAATCGCTGGAACATGGACCGCCTATTTTAATGTCATCTGCGTATTTAATACTTAGTGAAAGACACTGTGATGTAAGATCAGCAATAAATGCTTGAAATAAACAAGGCCCAAGTACAGAACCCTGAGGTACCCCACTAGTAGCATCACCAATCCCAGACAAATTTCCACTTATACAGACCCTTTGAGTAAGGTTTGATAACCAAATCTTTATCCATGTTATAATATATGGATTAGTATTTAAATGTTGCACTTTTACAATAAGGGCCCAATGAGGCATGATATCAAAAGCTTTGCTAAAATCCAGGAAGACAACATCACATGAAATACGTGCATCTACCGTTGAGCTAATCTTCTCATAAAAGCATAATAGATTGGAAAGATAACCTCTGCCTTCTCAGAAACCATGTTGTTCTGAGTCGACAGCATTTAGAACAGGTGTTAATATATCTCTGATAAGACTCTCAAAAATCTTACAAATGGAAGATGTAAGACTTATTGGTCTGTAACAGTTTCATCTGGTTCAAGGACAGTTGGTATTCATCTGTCGTACCCTATATTTTCAATGGAAGGTATTCTTCTATCCTGGATTGAAAATTGTTTACAAAATACTTTATTAAAGGTATTGGCCATATCCTTTGGATCTTATATACTAACTTCATTCACTATTAAAGGTCCCACTTTATAAGTAGATTTTTTCAAGGAATTAATATATGAAAAAAAAGCTTGTTATTTGATTTTTTGCATTAACTGAAAAACTATATTCACATTTTATTTTGGACCTTCTTATAGCAGATTTACAAAGCTTTTGTGCTTTTTTAAATATAATCCAATTATGACTAGATTTAACTTTCAGATATTTTTTGTATTTCAAGTCTTTGTTTTGTATGAGTCTCTTAATGGATTTAGTCATGCATTTTGGCTGAATCTTACCCTTAATAAATTTGGTTTTCGGTGGTATAAACTCATTCTTAACAATTCTCAAAGTACTATAAAGTAATTCCCCCAAATCTTGGATAGAGAGACGAGCATGTTCATGCTCCCAGTCAATCTGATTTATCACTTGTTCCATCCCAGGGATATTTGCTCGTTCATACACATATATTGATTTAGATTCTGATTCTATAATTATAAGACATTTCAGCCTATAGGAGATAACACTATGATCACTATTATCAAGCGGCGCCTATAAAGAGATGATACTAATCTCAATACTGTCATGGTGAAGAATAATATCTAAGATGTTATCACCTCTAGTAGGTAGGCGAACACTCTGTTGTAGCTGTACCTGAGAGCATGTTACCAACAGCTGTTTACTACTTAAGGATACCGCTGTATAATTTTGACAATCAATATCAGGTAGATTTAGATCTCCAAGTAAGATTACTTTCCCTATTTCACATGCTCGTTCTATCTCATGTAACACTGCTTCCGAATATGTTATTGTAGCAGTAGGGGGCCTATAACAAACTCCTAAGATAATTGATGACATATGTTTGTTGTTAAATTTAACCCAGATGGATTCAGTTACACAATCATGTTTTTTGATTTGTTTGGAAATATCAGAACCCCTAAGAAATGTATTTGTTACTATAAGAACACCACCTCCCCTTTTATCAACCCGTTTAAAAGAAAACATATCAAATCTTTGAATGCTAGGGTCCAAATCCATTTTAGTGTTCCACCATGTTTCAGTAATTGCAACTATATCAGCCTTTGTAGTCACCACTCAAGAAACTAATTATTTAAACTTATTATTCAGACTCCTGGCATTTAAACTTAAAATATTTAAATGAGATTTGATGTTTTGACACAATCTTCTAAATAAACATGTAGCATACTTATTGTTTATGGCCCCCTTCCTCCAAATTGTAGTTTAAATGATGGTCAATAACATCAGAAATGACTTTGCCCATAAGATTATTACCCCTTTTGCTCAGATGTAATCTGTCCATACTAAACAAATCAATCCACCCACAAAACTCTGCCCAGTAGGTAATACAACCAATATCTTGGTGTAAACACCAATTTTGTAACCAATTATTAATACATTTTATTCTGTCATTTATTTGCTCAGAGGCAGTTGGGAGGGGTAACATTTCAGAAATAAAAATGTTACAATCCATTGAAACTAGTTTATTGGTTAAGGCAAAAAAATCCTGCTTAATAGAGTTAAGGGTATGTCTATATAGATTATTAGTATCAGCATGGATAATTACCATTGGGGATTTAATAGAAGCAGGGATTATGTCATTTATCATTAATGTAATATCTGATATCATTGCTCCCCTAAATGATGAACATGTTCTATTATATTTGTCGGCATTGCAAGCTGTCCTATCCAAATTCTTTATCATAGAATCTCCTAATATAAAAATCTGTTTCTTTTCATATACAGAAACACTATTTAAATCCATGTCTGTGGGGGAGGAATCATCAGTAGAACATTCATTTATAAATGGGAGAAGCAGATTTCTAGTAGATCATGCCATTATTAGATCTGCACTAGATTCTAAACTCTGAGCATTATTTGAAAGGGCAGGAATGCTATTTAAACCCCTATCAGTGGGAGAAAAATCATCAGTGAGATGTACATTTGTAAATGGGGGAGGAAGAATTTTGGTTGAACATGTCTTCATTAAGTCTGAACTGGTTTCTAGACTTTGAGCATTGTTTGAAAGGGTATTACATAAGGGATTAAAAATGTTACTTAGTGGTAAAGAAAAAGCAATAGCCTTCCTTCCCTTCTTGTGTGTTCTAGAATGAGCTACATTATACCAATTTTTGTCAGAAGCATCACTATCTGAATTACTTCTAACACACTTATTCAAGGTTTCACAGTGAGTGTGATCTGACTCCAGTGGAATTGCATGATGTAAGATGTAACTAATAACTGAACCACTAGGGACATCAACTATACCTCGAGTATTAGGAAGGGAGGGGACAGAAGCAGGTACATGTTGTTTTAAACGTTCTAACAAAGTGGCTTGACTATGTTCGAGTTGCAGCATCCTGCTGTTAAACAGCAGAATTTCATTTTTTAAATCTGCTACCTCATGACATTTGGTACACCTGTATCGTAATTCTGGAAGAGGTAGCTGCACCAAGCTATACATACTACACAAAAAACACTTAATGCCCACATCCCCCTCAAGTGTCATAATAGTCTCAGCCATGATAGTTACAGAACAAAAAGTACAAACATTAAACCTCAACTTAAACAAAGCCGCAAACTACTGACTACTATAATTTCTAAACAGTTTTGACCTTTTAAAGCCCTATCCTGCAATATCCTGTGCTTTTCAGATAGTGATAGAACTCACTCAGCGAAGCTGGCTATTTGTTCACCTGACAAGCCAGACATGCAAGACACGCACGCACATGCTCGCCTGTTCGCAAAGTGTGAGTGATTTAAGTACAGTAACCCAGAGATAAATCTCACGGAATACTCTCAACCTAAGCTCCAAAAATTTAGTATACTTTTAAACTAAGTAAACCAACTAAACTATAACCTGCAGTTCAAGTATGCAGGTACTAATATATAGTACCGAAACAGATACTGTATATGCAGCGTTGTTAAATCAAATGGTGTAAATAGTGTCAAAGCTGTAGTTCCTCCCAAAGGCATAGGGACAAAAACTGACACTGCTACTACCCAGGTCATGGCTTCTCTACCATTCGCAGCACAAATTATTTTACAATATTAAAACTGATATTAGCAAAAGCACTCTTACGCTACAATTAAACTACCATCAGCACAAAGTGCCAAGCACACAACGCTCAATGTAAAGAAACAGCGTGTTTTGATTGAGCCCCAGACTCCAACTAAGTTCCTTGATACACAGAGTAGTGTTCCAAGTAATTAATAACCATAAAGACCCCACTAAATAGTAATTCAACAGTGCTTAGGTAAACAACTGACTCCAGCAATATCAAAACAGCAGGATTCCACACTGGACTTGCAACAGCTGTATAGAGGCACACACACGTTATTATAATAATAGAAATTACTAACAATGGTGTGTAGAACTTACCGCCATCTGTACGGGCTTCTGAATGTACTTCTCAGCTACCTACTCCTACTAACCCTGCTTATCCTGCTGACACCTGCAGATGCCACTGACCTCTGCCCGTGTCACCACCGCTCCATGCTTGGCTCCGCTCGCTAGAGCTGAGCAATATATGGGCACTTAGCTGTGACATCAGTCGTCACTATGGCAACACCCTAGGATCACCTCCCAAACCGGCAGACAAATGCATATAACTTGCCTTTAGAAAGGCATGTTAGCCAGCACCTGATGGTGACAAAGTCGTTATCCAGACACCAGAAAAATCCCAGTGTAATCAGCTTCCATGGACCTCAAAATGGGATCCAGGAAGTGTCAGGTCATGGTACAAACACCACTAGTAGTGGTGTCAAACAGCACCAGTAAAGCTTTAACAAGCAGTCTTGCACAAGCTCTGTAAAAGACAGAGAACTGCTGACCACAAGGCACACTTGCTTTCAAATTTTTGACAAGAACAGCCATCAGGATAAAAGGCAGCATGAGGTTGCAGCAAGTAGATCATGTCAGATGAACCTGATTACATTATTTGACTGGGTGACTAAGGAAGTGGACAGGGGCCATCCAGTAGATCTCCTCTACTTCAACTTCAGCAAGGCCTTTGACTCAGGACCACATAATCCCTTGCTGAAAAAGTTAGAGGACATGGGCACCACAAAAGGTATTGTTGGCTGGGTAGGAAACTGGATTAAGGACAGAAATCAGAGGCTGGTTTTCAATGCAGAGCAGTCAAATGATGGTTATGTCACTAGTGGGGTACCCCAAGGCTCAGACTTGTGCCAGTACTGTTTGATGTATTCATTAGCGACATTGAGGTAGGTATAAAGGGCAAGATTGCCCTCTTCACTGATGATATTGAACTAGGTGTAGCGTGGACAGTGAGGAAGTGGTAAAGAACCTTCAAAAAGATCTGCAAAATTGGAAAAATGGTCTAGTGTCTGGCAGTTGTAGTTCAATGCCAAGAAGTGTAAGGTGATGCATCTAGGCAAAAATAACCTGAAGACTGCATATTTGCTTAATGGTGTCAGACTCAACACTTAACAGGAGAAAGAGACCTAGGAATTATCATGTGTGACACCCTTAAGCAGACAAGCCAATTTAACACTGCTTACAGCAAGGCTACCAACATGTTGGGGTGTATTGGGAGAGGATTTGACTCTGTGGGTCCTTTGTGAGGCCCCACCTGGACTACTGTGTTCAGTTTTGGAGTCCACACTGTAAGAAAGACAAAAACAGACTGGAGATTGTGCAGAGAAGGGCAAAAGACTGACACAGGGCATGCAGGGGCTTTTGTATAAGGGGCACTTGGAAGCATTGAATATGTACTCACGGGAAGCTAGGAGGGAGGGAGAGAGGAGACAGGATAGAAATGTTCAAGTACCATAAAGGAATAAATAAGGGTTCCCTGCTCTGAACTGTTCAACAGGGTTTCCAGGTCTAATACTAGAGGGCATGAATGGAAGATGCGGGGAGGGTGCTCCAAGAGGGAACTCATGAAACTCTATTTCTCAGAAAATGTCATTGACCCTAGAATAGGTTGCCCATAGAGGTGGTGACAACCAAGACAGTGACAACTTTCAAACTGGGCTGGGATAAAGAGAATGCTCAAATAAAAATCTGAGGAAATTGGAATGGGAGGGATCAGAAGGGGGCCAGGTGCTAGGATCTGAGAAGATCTCAGGAAATATAGGGCAGACTTGATGGACCATTGGTCACCTTCTGTTGTCAATTTTTCTCTGTTTCTATATTTATATGACAGGGCTCAGGCAGCTAATAGACTAACAGATAGTGTAATATAGACTGAATGGCTTTTCACTATTCTGCAGAGAGACACAGAGTTGCTACATCACAGAGAGGGATCAGGGCACCTAACAGACACTGTGTAATACAGCCTAAATGGCTTTCACTATACTGCAGAGACACACAGAGTAACTATGTCACAGACAGGGATAGGGGAACCAAACATGTGTAATACAACCTAAATGGCTTCACTATACTACAGAGAGACATAGAATATTAGCTATATCACAGACAGAGCTCAGGGCACCTAACTGTATGTATACAGCCTACATAAACGGCTTTCACTATACTACCACTCACTCCAAATAGAAAACCTTAGCAAATCTAAGGAATTTGGGAAACCAATTAACTCTTTAATCAAGGGTAAATCAACACAGTGTCCTAGTTCAATTTTTTCAGGTGGCATCCCCCCACAAGACCCCTTTTCCATTGCAGAGGGAATAAATACATTTTTCACACTTCACACCTTTCGTCAACCACTGATTTCCCCATCCCTGCACATCCCCATAGTAGTCTAGGCTCGCACCTTGCTTTCCACTTAAAAAACACTATCAAAAAGAAGGTTTTCAGATTGTTATCAAAGCTCAAAGAAGAAAGCTCCACTGGTCATGATACCATAGAGCCCAAGTTCCTTAAACTAGGGGCACCTGCTCTTGCCACACCTATTTGTACTGTAATTAACAGGTCCTTCCTTTCTGGATATATTCCAAGCAAATGGAAAGTGACCGTGGTAGTTCCCCTCCACAAGGGCGCCTCCCTTGCCAATGAAAATTACAGACCTATTTCAAGTCTCTGCCCCCTGTCTAAAATCCAAGAGAGGATACATTATAATCTTTTATAGTCCTATTTGGAGACACACCACCTACCCAATGACTGCCAGCATGGCTTTAGTAAGACTTATATTATGACTATGACCCTTGTAAAGGTCTCTGCCAGTATGCAAAGTGCAAGTGACAAAGGCCTTGTTACAGGAGCGGTGTTTATTAACCTAGCAAAGGCCTTTGACCTTGTCAGCCGCCATCTCCTACTAAGAAAACTTAACCTCCGGGGTCTCGACTGCTTAGTGCTAACCTTGCTAAAGAGCTATCTCACTGGGAGATCCCAAAGGTGAAGTGGTCCAGAGCACTGTCTTCTCTCAGTCCTCTAACTCATGGTGTTCCCCAGGGATCTATCCTGGGCACGTTACTTTTTTCGCTCTTCATTAACAAGCTTCCCAACTTTTGCGGAGGTGCATGAGTGCAACTTTACACTGACGATGCCATTCTACTCCATTCCTACAATTACATGGACTGGCTTAATTAGAGTCTCATCTCAGATTTCAAAATACTCAAATTATGGTTCTCAGACAACCATCTAACTTTTAATACAAAAAAACAAACAAAGCCATGTTATTCCACAATCCCTCCTCTAAAACCTCTAAAACTACTTTGCAACACCCTCTCAAAATCTGCTCACTTTCTGGGGATTCCACATAAGTACTGAAGTTCAGAACTTTAAATACTTAGGACTGCACCTTGACTCAGCTCTCTCTTTGGAGACCCACGTCTCCTTGTTAACTAAAGCTATCAATCAGAAGTTAGGTCTGTTATATTGACTCCGCCCCCTTTTATCCGCCATCTCCTGCTAGAAAATTTCTTCCACATTCCTCTTCCCTATACTTTTCTATGGCACACCAATACTTCTCTCTGCTCAACCTTCATCCATTGCCCAGCTACAACAACTCTATTACAGGATGGGGTGTTTTGCCTTAGGGGCTTAACCTAGAAAACACCATTACAATATCTTGACTACCTAATGTTGGACGGATTATGCTGCAAGGCTACAGTACTTCACATGCTTTGTATATAAGCTAGTAAATCTTTTCGGTCTACCTTGTCTAAGAGGAATTGTCTATCTCAGAGAAGTTGGTCATCCACTCAGGTTATCCACTTTACCTATTCTAGCAACCCCGAATACTCGCCATTTCTCTGGGAGGTGATCTTTCGCCTACTCTGCCTCCACTGCATGGAATGCGCTACTGCCTTATTTCTTCTCTTGCCCTTTCCTACCACTATTCAAATGTTTGCTTGCTACACATCTGCTTAAATCTCTTATCTGCATCTCTTTTCACTAACCTTGTACCCAAGTAACTCTAAAATTAATATTCACAGCAGCATTTTTCAAAGCTTGCTTACTCTCTGCAGTATTATGTTCATCTTAATCCTATTTTTTTCTATATTCTGCTGACAGAATCTCATTAGAATCTGCTGCATTGAACTATTGTAAATATATATATATATATATATATATATATATATACATTTGTATATCTCACTGTATATATATTTTAATTTATATATATTATGAACTCCCTTTTGCTACCCTGTTACCATGCCTACCCCAGACTTTTGAGTATACTCATTGCTGTTTAGATGTCCTCATCTACTGTTTGCTATTTGCATATCTGCTGTTCATAACATATGCTGCACATTATTTGTATTCCTGTTCTTCGTATCATACTTAGGCAACAAGGCACAACAAGTTGTGTGTTATCGTGTAATAACGTCACTCCTGGGGTGGGTTGAAGCACGAGGTGAAGCCGAGTGCTTCCACCACCCCAGGAGTGACGTTATTACACGTTAACACACACCTTGGAGTGCCTTATTGCAATTATACAATGGCTCGATGTTATAGAAAACAAAAAATAAAAATAAACATGTTTTTAGTAGATTTTTAATGAGGTTGTGTATCTTTGTTTCTGAAAAAAAAAAAAGCTCCATAAAATCTGCACAGTGATGTTATTGTGTAATATCATCATTGTCTCAGGCACACACTGACCAATCAGAGTCCAGGAAATTGTCTTGCCATTGTATAATTGATAATAT
This sequence comes from Neoceratodus forsteri, assembly GCA_016271365.2. Lineage (NCBI taxonomy): Eukaryota > Metazoa > Chordata > Ceratodontiformes > Ceratodontidae > Neoceratodus > Neoceratodus forsteri. Next base: position 824,477,173 of record CM057450.1, on the reverse strand, counting down.
TGTATTGTCATGTCTGCTCAGATTGCCCCTGCAAAAAGGGACTGCATAGCCTCAGTGGTTGCACCCGGTTACCAAAATTCAAATAAATAAATAAATATACTGCAGAGACACACACATTAGCTATATGTAACAGGTAGGGCTCAGGGCACCTAATAGATAGTGTGTACTACAGCCTAAATGGCTTTCACTATACTGTACAGAAACACAGAGTAGCTATGTCACAGACATGGCTCGAACACCTAACAGACAGTGTGTAATATACAGACTAAATTGTTTTCACTATACTGCAGAGACACACAGACTGGCTATGTCACAAACAGGGTTTGGGGCACAAACAACAGACTTTGTGTAATACAGTCTAAATGGTTTTCACAGCTGCTGCCAGCAATTAGCGCCTTCTCCTTCTCTGCTGAGCACTGCACTTGATCCCCTGATTATTCCCCCTTTAGTCCCCAATCCTTGCTCCTTAGCCTCTTTTGTGGACTGTAGTTTCTGTTTCTGTTTTTTTTTTAAGGTCTAAACATTTTTTTTCCTTTTACACCACCGTTGCAGTGAGTGCCAATTGCTCCCTCTTCTTCCAAATTATGGCTCTATTCTGCAACCTCACACACCAGACAGGGAGCTCAGATACCAGCACTGACCAATCAGATTGTCAAGCTGGTGTCATGTGCTCTTTTCTGATGTGAGGATCCCATAGGCTGCCTGTAATGCTGGTTTAAAATTTCAATTACATGTTACCTGACACATTACCTGTGTCCATAGTATGTGACCCAGGAAGCACACTTTTATGTCGGGTAAGGTAGTAAATTACTCGAACTACCCTACCTGGCAAAAAAACACTGATACCCGACCTACCTGCTCCAGCTGCCCAATGGGTAGCCCATTCCTAATCTGAACATAGTGCAGTGTGGAATTATTGAGCTGAATTTTATGCAGGGAACCCTAAAACAACTAGTAGCTGCATGGTAAGAGTTTTGTAAAGGCTTGTGAAATTGTACAATTCTGGGTGACATGTTTTGGGTCTAACTGGAATAAAGGAGAACTGTGATACCATGCTGTTGTGAACTGTGATAGAAACATAGACAATGATGGCAGATAAAGATCGAAAGTCCATTCAGTCTGCCCCTAACACCCTATTATATACAATACCTTTGGTCAGTAGGGGGTCTTTGTCTACACAGTCCACCCCGTTGCTGTTTTACTACTAACCACAGAGTAGATACTAAGCCCTTAACTCAGTCCACAACTGCATATGAAACCATTAATGGTTTTAGAAATACAGATAATGATGAGAGTAAAAAAACAAAAGGTCCATCTAGTCTGCCAGAGTTTTCTGTATGCCCTGGGATCTATTTGCAATACAGGGTTTTATCCCTCCTTGTCCACCCCCAGCTGCCCTCACCACTGCTACTGACCTGGAAAAGCACCAAACCCTTCACTCTGTCCCAGCCATGTTTGAAACAATTTATAGTCTTGTCACCCATCTCCTGCACTGGCAGACTGTTCCATGGCTTCAGCACCCTTTCCTTAGAGTATAACTTCCTCACATCCATCATAAACCTTTCCCACACCAGTTTCCACAAATGACTTCAGGTTCTTGATTCTGTACTCCTGCTAAATAGTTCACCTTGTTTATTTATAGAAATATAAAAAAATAGAATTTGATAGCAGATAAAGATTACTTGGCACATCCAGTCTTCCACTTTTTGTTCCTACATATAATGTCACCAAAGATTTTGTCTAGAGATGTGGTGAAGTTCACACGGAGTGTCAAAAATGTGCACATTGTGGAGCTTCACAAAGTATTCCCAGACCTCAGAAACTTTGCCTTGACCCAAATCGTGAAGTATTTGCTGTGAAGAGTGTGGAATTTCACCCTGAAAATTCTGCACTTCACGGCAAAGCTTTGCACTTTACGGGTCTATCCACGATTTGCATGAATTGCACTTCACAAACTGCAAAATTTGTGAATTAATTCACTTTGTGAAGTTTGCCAACTTCACCCATCTCTAATCCTATGTGATCTCCTGCTTCTTCCTCCCTTGCTTCTCACTAAAAGTGCCTTGTACCTATGCCATGAATTCTTGAATTCTACCACTGTTTTCTCCCCAATCACCTCCTCTGGAAGACTGTTCCAGGCATCCACCACTCCTTCAGTGAAGAAGTGCTTCCTCACATCCCACTTCAATTTATCCCCTTCCAACTTCATTGCATGTCTTCTTGTTCTTGTGTATCTTGTCCTCTCAAAAATACTCCCTTCTTATATCTTATTTATCCCTGTGAGGTATTTATCAGTCTCTCTCATGTCTCCCTCTCTCTCCTCTCTTCCACTGTGTGCATATTGAGGTCCTTTAGTCTCTCCTCATAGGGCTTCTGATGCAGCCCCTGCACCATGTTATTTGCCTTCCTCTCGACAGCCTCCACTCTGGCTATGTCCTTCCTGAGATGTTTACTCCAGAACTGGACACAATACTCCAGGTGGGGTGTCACTAGTGATCTATACAATGTCAACACCACCTCCTTTCTTCTGCCAGTAAGACGGCTCTCTATGAACCTCACAATCCCACTTGCCCTACCAACTTCCTTGTTGTACTTTCTCATCACCTTGAAGTCATGAGATATGATCACTCCCAGGTTCATTTCCTGCTTGGTGGCTGTCAATATCTCTTCTCCCATTTTGTACTCTGCGTCTTGGTTTCTGTGCCCCAAGTGCATGATTTTGCACTTGTTTTGCATTTAAACCCACCTACCTGACATGCTCTTGATCACTCCTTAAGTTTTCTCAGGTTTCTGCACATTCTTTCCACTCCTTCTGGAGTGTTCAACCTTTTGCAGATTTTGGTATCATCAACAAAGATGCATCCATTCCCTTCCAGGTCATCTGCAATGTCACTTATAAAGACATTAAAGAGGACTGGTCCAGAACTGAGCCCTGAGACAATCCACTGGTCATACTGCCTCCCTGGAGAGAACTCCATTTATAACTACCTTCTGTTATCTATCCCTTAACTAATTGTGTACAGTTTACCACTTTAGGACCCACCCCTAAGCTGCCTAGTTTCCTAGGTGGGACTGTGTTGAAAGCCTAACTGAAATCTAAGTGCCTTACGTTCCCTTCAGGAACTTGAAGTCTCTGTCATATTCCTCTCTCTCACTTGGCCTACAGTGAGTGCATGTTTAGTTGTCTTGAGCTTATCTTTTTAAGATCTGCCCTATTGGCCATGAATCATCTTTGTTACCCTGTCTTGCACTATCTCCGACCTATCCCTGTGTTTCCTTAGCTATGGACTCCAGAACTGAGCACAATATTGCAATTCCAAATGCAGCCTCACCAGTGACCTGTATAAAGGCGGCAGTACTTCATTTTTCCTCCTCACAATACTCCTTTCAATACACCCCAGCATTCTATTAGCCTTACTAAAGGCTTTGTAATACTGCCTTTACTGTTTGAAGGAGTCACAAGTGATGAATTCCAGTTCCCTTTTCTCTGCCATATTGCTCAGTTTAACCCCTCCCATACAGTACTTTGTCCTTTTGTTCCCCTCCTAGGTGCATAATCTTGCATTGCTGGTGCTGAATTTCAACTGCTAAATCTTAGACCACCACTCTAGCCTTTGTAGATCCATCTGCATCTCCTTGATCCATTCATCACTAACTACCCTACCTCAGAGCATTGTGTCATCTGTGAAGAGACATATCTTGCCCCAGATGCCTTCTTCACTGTCGCTGATGAAAATATTGAAGAGGACAGGACCCAGGAAACAGACTTACAGCACCCCATTTATGACTTCCATCTCTTCCAGTTTGACCTTGTTTACCACCACCATCTGCTGTCTCTCCTTCAACCAATTTCCTACCAATCTAATAAATTCCCTAGTGTCATCTAGGTCCTCCAGCTCCTTTAGCAATCTTCTGTGTGGCACCAAGTTAAAAGCCTTTCTGACATCGAAGCAGAGTAAATCCAAAGCATCGCCCTTATCTACATCCTTTGTTACCCGGTCAAATGTAACTATCAGGGTGGTCTAACAAGACCTCCCATCAGAAACCCACACTGTTTACCATCCTAGGTAGTCCACAAGGTCCTATTTAACCAGAGTCTCCATCAGTTTACCCATTACAGAGGTATGGGTGACAGTTCTGTAATTTCCTAGTTGCTCCTTGTTCTCACCCTCTTGTGTAGTGTGACTATGTCCACTATCCTCCAAGCTTTCAGAACTACCCTTGTCTGAGTTGAGCTATTGAATAATCCTTCTAGTGGGTCAGCCAGTTCCGCAGCCAATTTCATGAGCACCCTTTGGGCGCATGCCATTCTACTTTAGGGCCTTGTCTACCTTTAGGGCTTCAAGCCCCTTCTGGACCATTTCTCTGTTAAACACTGACTGCTTCATTTCAGATATGCTACTGACAGCCACCCTGATGCCTCTTTCAGTCAGGGGGCCCACTGTCTTCCCTTGTGAAGACAGATTAGAAATAATAGTTATGAATGGCTGCTTTCTATTCATCTTCTTCTAGTAACCTCCCCCGTATTATAGATTTGCAATACCCCCTCCCTGCTTCCTTTTATCATTAATATATCTGAAGAATTTTTTTCACCACTCTTGACCCCCTCTGCAATATATAGCTCCACATCTGCATTTGCCTCCCTGACTGTTCTTAATGCTTCTCTAGTTTTTATTTTCTTCTCTCCCTAGTCCTTCTCCCCCCTACTTTTCTTTGTACCTTGTAAAAACCTTTTTCCAAGCTCTCCCAGCTTCTTTAACCATTTCTGAGAATTATATTTGTCCCTTATACCTGTTTCATTTTGTAACAATTCTCATACATGACTTTTCTGCCTCAAGAATGGCTCCCTTGATTGCCCCCATCTTCCCTATATACCCCTGAAACTGTCTACTCTAGTCAATTTGTCTCAGACCAGCTCCATTATCCACAAGTCTGTTCCTCTAAAATCTAGGACTTCAGTTTTTGATAGATTTCCTAAAAGCCTGAAACAAATGGAGTTATGGTCATTTTGACATCAGTGGCTCCCCTACCTAACGTCACTCACCATCTCCAAGTTGGTAAACCCAAAATCGAGAAAGACTGCCTTTCTATTGGGTTCTTTAACCAGCTGCACCAGCAGGATGTTCTGTGATGTATAAAACAGGGTCTGACCACTGGTACATCTTGTTGCTGGAATGTCCCAGTTGATATCTGTCAGGTTCCAATCACCCACCACCACCACCACTTCCTCCTCCTTCTTATGTCTCCTTCCCAGCTGTGCTTCAAACTCCATATCTCTGTCTTTCCCTTGTCTTGGTGGCCTACAGATCGCCCTCACCAATATTTTCTTGCTAGAGGGTGCCACGCGGTGAACCCATAAATGACAGTGACTCTGTTTCCCCATTGCTTCCCATAATGTGTCCATTCTCCCCAGCCTCTATGACCTGCATGACATATATCGGGCTATGTTCCACCATTTGCTTTACCTCCAACCTGTCTAAACACTGTATAACCTGGGACTGACAAGACCCAGTCATTATTCTCTGTAGCCAAAGCTTCTTTAATGGCTACAAGGTCTGCTTCACTGTCTACAACCAACAGACAGTGTGGCACCAGTCTCTGAAATAACAAAGAGAACCAGGAGAAGCCTGTTACAACAGCAGATATAAAGCAGAAACAACGCTGAAAATGAAGCTCACTCTTCACAATTTTGAATTTCAACAGATATTTTATTTATAAGTTCAACATTAAAATAAAATATCTGTTGAAATTCAGAAATGTGGTGAGTGAGCTTCATTTCCAATGTTTTTCCATCTCAGTGTATCTGCAACCAATGCCTGGAGCTCACTTATTTTATTTAAGTCAGATTCTCTTCCAACTAGCTTTGTATCCTCTTTTGCTGTTTCATAATCCTACATGTGCATTTCTTCTCATACTCCTTTCTATATTATTTTTCATATTGCTTATAGACTCTGAGACCCTTTCTTCTCTGGTTTTCCACTACCCCCTTTTTTTACCCACCTTACTATTACCAGTCCTCAGTATAAGGGGAGCACTAGCTAGGTTCCCGTCCCTCACTCCCATCACTGTGGTTCTGCTAGCCTCAGTGATCCCATCCCCAATCAGTTTAACTGCCTGATGTAGATGTCAAACATCTGCACCAGTGAACTGGTCCCCTCTCTAGTTAGGTGAAGGCTGTTACCTTTGATAAGCCTACTGTCCCAGATATCCTCCGTTTCCCCACAAAGTGGTGCCCTTTTTCCTAACACCATTCCTTTATCCACCATTTAATTTGTCTCTATTCCCTCCTTACTCAATATAGCTCTTCCCCTTCACCACACAGGGAGGACCTCAGAAAAGGCCAAGGAGGCCAAGTGTGCCTGCAGTCCATCCCCCAGCCTCTGAAAGGTCAACTTCACTGACTCCAAATGCTGGTTTGCCAGATTGTTGGTACCCAAGTGTATCAGTACCCCCCACTCTCTACCCACCTTGCTGCTATCCTCCCTATTCTATGTCACAGATGTTGGAAACTCCAGAAAGGCACCTCACCATCCCCCATGCATCCTCCCCCAACCAGTACCTTCTCTACTACCCTAATCATAGAACCTTAGATCAATAAGACTCTCCTAGCTGCGTTCAGCTTACTCTCGCCCCTGGATGCCACCAAGTAATCACTCCCATTTCTCCTGACTAATCCAGATCACCCCCTGGTGAGGCACCTGAGTATCCACCAGAGGTACAGACAGATTTGCCATCAGTATGGTGTGAGGCTGCTTGGCTGCCTTGCGGCTGTTCCTGACACCCTTCCCCCTCACCCTACCCAACACTATCCACCATTCTAGATCAGTGGATCTCTGAGGTAAAGGGGGTGTGGGCTGTGGGCTCCATCTGAGTCACTGTACAGGAGAGCTATTCTCTTCCCTAACTGCTACAAGCTGAGCATGAAGCTCTGCAATGATCCTATAGAAGATGCTGTGACCCCATCTCCAGAACATTATCCTTATGAAAAGAGCTCCACAGTCCCTATAATGGACCTACTCCTTGCTAAACCTCATGAGGTTTAGCTAACTCTACACTTCTGCTTTCCTTAATACACTGCTTTTAAAAATAGAAATAAAATGAATATTGGAAACAACCTGAAACTGCTTTCCCAGTTCACAGGTCCACACACTTTTGCTGTCTCAGGTGCAAAATAGAGGGGGCAGGGGGTGTTTTAACTGGCTGTAGGCCTCTTCTCTCCCTTATGCATGTTTCCTGAAGCCAGAAACTAAACTTATCTCTGAAATGGTTTGGACACCAACCACCTCCACTAGCAGACTGTTCTATGGCTCAGCCACTCTCTGTAAAATAACATTTTCTCACATTCCTCCTTAATCTTCTCCCAACCAGCTTCCACTTGTGACAAATGTTCTAGATTTGCTACTCTTGTTGAATAGTTCCTCATAGTTCACCTGGTTCATTCCTTTTGGAACTTGAAGGTCTTGATCATATTACCCCTCTCTCATTTGGCCTTGAGCAAATACATGTTCAGTGCCCTGAGCTGCTCCTCATGTGATATGCCCTGCTGGCCCTGAATAATTTTGGTTATCCAATGTTGTACCATCTGACCTTGTCTTTCCTTAGCTGAGGACTACATAACTGGGCAGAATACTCTAGCTGTGATCTCACAACTGATCTATACAGTGGTAGTAATACCTCTCTCCCTCTGTTGTCAAAATCCCTTACCATTTGCCTTGTTACATTGGAAAGAGTGCTTAAGGGAGTTACTTATGATGACTCCTAAGTCCCTTTCCTCAGAAGTGATACTGTGCTATTGTGAATTGTGTTGTATTCTGAACTGACAATGTGTAGTGTACCCTGAAGCATCAAGAAACCACATGGTAATGGTTCTGTAAGGTAAGTTATACTAAGTCTAATGATCTAAGTTGCTATATGTATGAAGTGAGATGTTGAGCTATAGAGAATTGGGTAGAAATTCTGAATGAGACATTGAATTAAGCTTTTCAAGCTAAAGTGAGAAAGGTTTGTAGCACTCACTTCAGAACTAACTACAGTGAGGGCTCAAATATGCCTACTAAAGATCTGACTAGAGTGGGAGTTGTGGATATGCATGGCTTTGGTCAAGGGCTGGATGATATGGTTTCTCTAAGGAGAGGGATCCCAAAGATGCAACCAGGAACCACATCACACCATTATGTGAAGCTGTTGAATCAGCAAGTCCAGATGTGAGGACAGAGCAGGTTGTGCCTAAGTCTATGACTATGGTCAAGTCCATGAGGGCAGTCTGCTGCCATACTAAGAGGCCATGCAGTAAGGCAGTTGTGATAGGGAATTAAATGGTAAGAGACACTGAGAAGATAGTGTGAGCCACAGGGAGAGGGTGCAGGGTGGTATGCTGCATCCCTTGTGCAACTGCTGAGATGGTTAGCCCCAGAGTGGATGAGATGGTAAGAGAAGTGGGAGAAGTCAGATGTTTTGGTCCTCTGAGGGACAAATGTCCTGACAAATAGGACAATAGTAGAAAATCAAAACAGCTTGCCTGCAGTTGGTACAAAACTGAGGGTGGTAGCTTCAGGAATGGCTTTTTTTTTTGGAGGCATAGCCAGTAAACTGGAGGAGTTAAGCTTGAAAACAGAAGATCCTTTAGTTCAACACATAGTTGAAAGATTAGTGTAAGGAGGATAATTTCTACTTTGTAAAGGTATGTGAACCTTTCTTGAGAGACTGCAAATTATTTAAGAGGAATGACCTCTATGATAGCAAGAAGGGGGCTAATGCACTAGGTCAAAGCTAATGTATACTATAGATCACAAGGAAATTTAAACTACTGGTAGCAAGGTAGTGTTGGGGAAGACCCAAGCACTGTCTTTGGTGTAAGATGCCTTGCTGGCACTCCTCAATCTACTGTAGAGGGACAGAGTAGTAATGATAGCATGGATTAAGTAAAGTAGGAAAAAGCAGAGGGGATAGACATACAAGAAAAGGGAAAAGAGGTATTAGTCTTGAAAGGTGTAGTAGAACTAACTGATGGAAAGCAGTCAGAGTAAAAGTCAGGATTCTTGGGAATAACATGGAAATCCTCCAGGTGTGATGATGTGAGACAACATGGATATAGTTTCCATCACAAAGAAACGTAGAAAATAGAATGTGCTGGCAGATAAAGACTGATTAGCCCATCTCATCTTCCATTTTTCCCTACCTGTAGTATGACCACAGTTCCTACATGATCTGTGGCACATTCATGCCCTTCTCTTTCCATAAGATTCCCTTATGTTGATCTCATGCATTCTTGAACCCCATCACTGATTTTACCCTACCACCTCATCTGGAAGACTATTCCAGGAATCTCTCACTCATTCTGTGAATGAGACCTCTCTCAAATCTCTCCTGAATCTACCCACTCCAGCTTCTTATCATGCCCCTTGTCCTCCAGCACCCTTTTTTCAGAAAAATACTTCCCTCTTGTATCTTGCTTACCCCTGTAAGGTATTTAAAGGTCTCTATCACATCCCCCCCCCTCTTCTCTTCCAGGGTGTACATATTTAGGTTTTTTAATCTCTCCTCATTGGGCTTCTGATGCAGACCCTGCACCATCATAGTTACCACCCTCTGGACCCCTTCTACTCTGTCCATGTCCTTTCCGAGATGTGGTCTCCAGAACTGGACATAGTACTCTAAGGGGGATCTTACCAGTGATCTATACAGAGGCAACACCACCTCCTTCTTTCTGATGGTAATACCCTCCCTATACACCCCCTCATCCCACTTACCCTCCCAACTGCCTTGTCATGTTGCCTGGCCACCTTTAGGTCATCCAATACAATCATGCCCATGTCTCTTTCCAGTTTGGTTGTCATCAATGCCCCTCCCTTTTTGTACTCCACTCCTGGGTTTCTGTGTCCATATCACAGAGACATTGATGACACAAAGGTACAACTGCAACCTCACAATTCTGGGTTATAACATACTTTGAAACTATAGGATACATGGTAGGGGATGAAGGATTATATCTTACATGACAGACTGCATAAAGTCAATAAAAGACATGAACCAGGGGAGGGGGGTGCAAACAGTGTGAGCTCAGCTGGTTGTGGAGGAAGGGGTGAATGTCACAGTGGTGTGGCCTATAGGCCATCAAACCAGTCTGAGGAGAAGGACAGGCACTAATGAACCAAATCAGAATGGTAGCCACTATTGGGAATGTGGTACTAGTGGGGGATCTTCATCTACTAGCTGTAGATTGAGGACACTAGGGGCAAAGTGTACTAGGAGCCAGGTTCTTGTTGATTCTAGTAACAAAGGTTTCCTCATGCAAAGGGTGCAGGAATCAACAAGGTATGAGGCTGTCCTCAGCCTGGTACAATCACATATGGACATAGTGGGAGAGACAAGAGTTGAGAGCTTCTGGGGAGTAGCCACAACTTGTTGTTCAACACAACACTGGAAGCTCAACCCCAGAACTCAAGTAAGATCATGCTTGACTTCAGTAGAATAGATTTGGAAAAATGATGGAGATCATCTAGAACAAATTGAAACACCTGGAAGAGATGGAGGAGGTAGAAAAAAGTGGCAGGGACTCAAAGGTAGTTTGGTAGAGTTAAACACAGTTTATGCCAAGCAGGTAGGGAAAATTAAAAAAAAAAACTTAAAAAAAAATACACAATCTGGTACACCAAGAAAGTGGGAGAGGCATTAAAAACAGTCAATGCATCATTCCAAAGATGTAAAGGGATTTGGTCTGAGGACAACAGTGAGGTATACCAAGAGAAACAAAGACAAGCTTGTGAGATCACATGGCAGGCAAAGGCAAAGACTAAACTGAGGATAGCAGAGGGAGTTTAGGGGAAATGACAAGGAGTTATTTAGGCATATCAGAGAAGAGAACTAAGAAGTGTATCATGAGATTAAAATCAGGAAGAGATTGTTTGGAAGATGAAAGAAAGAAGGATGATATCCTCAAAGAGTACTTCTTCCTAGTCTTCACAGTGAGAGTGAAGGGCCCACTTCCATACTTTGATGTGCAATCGAACAGATGTAGCAAAAACCAAAATTGGGTCCAGTGCCAGCAGAAAGAGTTCTCCAGATGCTAAAGAGTACAGAGGGTGAACATGACTGTGGGTCCAGGTGGACTGCACACCAGAGGGCAGAAGGAATTTGGACTGGTTCAAGCAGTGCCTCTAGCAGAGCTGTTCACCTGTTTTCTGGAGACTAGTGTCATCCTGGTCAACTGGAGGGTCCCCCTTTGTATGAGTGGTGTCAGAGATGACATTAGAGTGGCTTTTATAGTGGGAGAGCTACTCAAGACCATAACTAAAGAGCAAAAGGTAGTGGTTCTGAAGGCGAAAGGGCTCCAGGACATCAAGAAGGGTAAGTAATGTAAACTAACCTTACTGAGTTCAGCTCAGTTATGAGGGCAGTGGACAAAGGCCAGGCAGTGGATATCCTTGTAGTGTTTGGATTTCTTCAAGACCTTTGAATCAGTGCCACATAAAAGGTAAGTAAAAAAGCCATTGGACATTGGGATGTGATAGAAGGTAAACTTATAGATTTCAAATTGAGTAGTGCAGAACACCCAAAAGGTAACATTAAATAAGGAGCATTTAGTGTTCATAGAGGTGATAAGCTGTGTGACACAGGAGTTAGTAATGGGGACAGTAATGTCTATGGTACTCATCGGTGACATCAGTGAGGGAATGAAGAGAAACATTTTGTGTTCCTCCGTTGCCCAAAAACTGGTGGAGAACAGATGCTGAGGAGGGGAATCTAGGACAAGAGAAGGAACCTGGAAAAGACTTGAAAGATGGTCTATAATTTCCCCAAGACACACAGTAGCACATCAGTTCAGCATGGCAAATATAATGAGGTAATTTCAGTGCATCAATAATAGCGCATCCATTTATAGTGAGTGTCACATTATAGTGAAAAGGTAATAATAGCGACAACAACCTTGCTAAATACCCCCTGTGTCCAAGGGTGTCTAAGACTTGGCATATTAAAGATAGGGGGGGTCTGGGAGGGTGCAGCCCCCGGGGGGGTGCAGGGGGTCGTAGCCCCCACCTACATCACAACACCAGTCACGTGCCCCAGAACATAGCAGCCATGAGATTTCCACAAGCTCCTGCTGTGGCAAGGTCAGCATAGAGGCAATCCTCCCCCTGTCTGATGACCACTCACTTGGGAAGGTAGCATAGGTTGGAGTGAGCTGGGCATCATATCTCCCCAATAGCAGGCAGTACACAAAGAATAGGAAAATGTGCATGTGTGTGGAAGTACACAGGTAGCATAGCTGCAGTATTGTTCACTGAATTTGGCATGTGCTGAAAAATACCTTCATTGTAATTTGCTGCATTGTAATTAATTTGCTGAAATTGTCTCTCACTATTATTGCATCCCAAAATGACATGGAGCGAGACACACTGGGTGGTAGGATCAGAGACTAGCTTACTTACTGTGTTTCTTCATTTACTATACTTGGCTTCTTTTTTTTGAAATTCAAAATGCTTTATTGTTTATATATATATATATCTCCAGCCTTACAAGGCCATTCAATAATCACAATACAAATGACATTATACATTACAAGACCGTGCATACCACTACACATATATCCAAAACTGTCCCTCTCTCCTCCCCCTTCCCACCCATGATATCAGCATCACTGAAAAAGAGGAGACTTGAAGGCTATCATGGTTTAGATTTATACTTCCAATAACAATTCTCTCTAAAGAGTGTACAAAGTGTGCAACTTGCCCTAGCATTTCACAAATGTATGTCACTTGTTGGTTATATTAGAAACCATTTTCTCCACTGCAAGATTAGAAAGCAATTCTAGCAACCATTCAGAGTAGGAGCTAGTATTTTCATCCAGCCAGTGTCTCGATACTAACTTCTTGACCAATAGAGATATCATGGCAAGGTGATATTTTCTCTCTGTAATAGGTATCTGGGAGAAATCTCCCAAGAGGCAGGTGGCAGACTCTGTATGTTCCCCCTAAACCCAATAATGGATCCATATTCTGTCTAATAGTGTTCCACAAAGGGGGGACTTTCAGCCAGTCCCAAAAGATGTGAAACAGGGAGCCCTCAGCTTGCAAGCATCTCCTACAGGTAGATGAAGGGGCTTTGTTCATTTTGGCCGTCTTGACCAGAGTGTAATACATGTTGTTAATAATTTGATATTGCATTAGTCTCAGTCTGTCTTGAGAGACAAATTTATGGGTATCTGCCCATATCTTCTCCCAATTAAAACTTTTTTCCAGAAATTGAGCATTCCAATAACCAGATGAGCCATCTATCTGTTGGAAGGCTCTGCCTAGGAGTATGGAGTAGATATTGGCTACTGCATGGAGATTTCTTGCAACATTTCTGAGTGGGTGTAGGAATCTGCCCTCCTTTTCAGCAGTTTGAGCTAACTGGGTCTTCCCTAGCATATGCCTGAGTTGAAATACTTTAAAACACATATGTGGGTTTATGTTATAGGTGCGAATGATCTCTCTCATCGTTAGGAATTGTCCGATATTCCATAATTCCGCTTCAGAGACCTTTACTAGTAGTGGAAGCCAAGCCTCGTTTACCACCTTCCCCTTATCAAGAAATTCAGATTTCCAGTAAGAGGCTGGGTTGGGTCCTGTCTGTGCCTGTAAGATGTGGAGAAACACATCTGGTTGTGTATGTTTACTGAGATTCCAACTGGAGTGCCAACAAGAGCTGATGGGGTCAACTTAGAGGGAGTGTACAAAAGGGCGATGAGGGAGAGACCCTGCGCTGAAATTAGCACTCTTTCTAGCTTAAGCCATAAAGGATAATACCGGCTCGGGTCATCTCTTCTCTGATTCCTTCCCCCCATCGTAAGTATTTTGCAGCTTGATTGGCCCAGTAATAAAGCCTGAAGTGAGGGAGTCTCAGCCCTCCTTTTGTCTTGGGGACAGTAAGCTTCCCATATGCCCTACGAGCTGGTATACTTTTCCAAATAAACCTAATTAACACTGAGTGTAATTTATTGAACCATGCCTGTGGCAACCATCAATTTAACATATTAAGGGGATAGAAAATCCGGGGTAGAATATTTATTTTAATTAAGCTAGTTCTGCCCCACAGTGATATTGGTAGCTTCATCCATCTCTCCAGATCTTGCTTGATTGCCTGGACTAAGGTGGCCAGATTGTTTTCCTTTAAAGATTTAGGGTCTCGCACAAGAAAGATCCCCAAATATTTGAGTTTTTTGTGTTCCTAACCTAGTCCTAAACCATCAACTTCTCCCTTGTGAGTAGACGGGTTAAGAGGGAACACTGTAGTCTTCTCAAGATTCAATTTGTAGTTAGATAACACACTGTATTTTTGTATCAGGTTCGAAGTTCAACCTATCAAAGCCCGTGGGTTGGATAGGTGAAGAAGTATGTCATCAGCATACACCAATAACTTGTATTCTTGAGAACCCGCAGTGATTCCCTGAATCTCTCTTAATCTGTATCAGGAGCAGCTCCAGGTATTGAATAAAAGGGGAGATAAAGGGCATCCCTGTCTGGTCCTTGAATGAAGGGAGAAGGAGGGAGAAAAAGTTTGGTTACAGTATATACGGGCATTGGGTTTTGCATATAGGGCTTGGATCCATTGCACAAAGAGAGGAGTTAAGCTGAGTCTAATTAGTGTTTTGAAGAGAAAGCACCAGTCCACTCTATCAAAGGCCTTTTCCATGTCTAGAGACATCAAAACTGCTGCGGAGAGGCTGTCCCGGGACATGGAAAAAATGTGGTTGAGCTTTCTCACATGATCTGAAGAGGATCGGCCAGCCATGAATTATACCTGTTCCTCCGCAATCAAAGATGGCATAACCTTATTCAATCTACTGGGCAGAAGTTCAGTTAAAATGTTAATGTCGCAATTAAGCAGAAATATTGGCCTATAGTTCGAGACCCGTTGCAGATCTCTCCCCTCTTTGTGCAATACTATGATTGTTGCCTCAAAAATGTGAGGGTCCTGGCACTCACCAGCCATGACAATTTGGAACAGATAGAGTAGCCATGGGGCAAGTTCCTCTTTGAAAACTTCGAAAACGTTAGAGGAAAATCCATCCAGTCTGGGAGCTTTATCCAGCTCTATGTCACTGATAGCATTTAGGATTTCATTTTCTGTGATTGGGGAGGTTAAACAAGTTTGTTGCTCTGTTGAAAGGTTGGGTAGAGAAGAAGAAGAAGAAGAAGAATCAGCATTTATATAGAGCTTTTCATACACAGTATCCCAAAGAGCTTTACAAGCAATGCTAGACTGGCAGTGAAGAAACTGAATGTGTGGTGGTGGCCATTTCACACATCATCACCCACACACAGCCTGGATAATTGCATGAACCAGTTTATGGGAAGGGGAATGTTGGCCAGGACACCGTGAATGTTCCCTACTCTTTTGCAAAGAGTGCCCAGGGTTCTTTTGCTTCCACCTGAACACCCACCAGGACAACACCAGGATGGACAGAAGGGACCTTGGTTTAACGTCTCATCCAGAGGACGGCACACTCCAGCAGTACAGCACCCCCCAATACTGCATTCAGATGCCAGCAATTTTTAGGTGCAAGTCCAATTCCGGTGTGGGATGAGAACCCACGACCTTCTGGTCCAGAGGTGGATGTGCTACCAACTGAGCCCTGCTGACACCTAGGTAGTGGCAGGTCCCGCAGATATTCCTCTATGCGTTCTATCAAGGGAGGGTTCTCCCTGACACTATAGAGGTCTTTGTAAAAAGTCTGGAATTCCTTTAAAATCTCTATTGAATTCAATTTTAATAAGCCATCTTCTTCTGAGTGAATGGCCTCTATTAGCCTAGATGGCTATTGTTGCTTGACCCAGAGAGCCAATAGGTGACCAGCCTTCTCTCCTTGATCTATGTAACTAGATTTTGTTTTAAGGATGGCCTACTCCACTTTATCCCCCAGGAATTCATTATATTGTGCCTTAAGATGAGTTAGTTCTTGATGCTGAATGTCCATAGAAGAGGGAGAAATCCCTTTTTCCAATTGTCTAATTTTGTCAAGTAAGTCCCTGAGTTGATTTTCCCTCTTGGACTTCCTCATAGAGGAAATCCGGATCAGTTCCCCTAGTATAAAGCACTTTAATCCGCCCCACTCCAACTCAGGTCGATCTGTAGAGTTAAGACTGTCCTTAATATATTGTTCTATACAAGACTTCAGTCTATCCACAACCCATTTATCCCTTAACAGGCTGTTATTAATTGTCTAACTTGTTTCTATTCTTTGAGTGGGGGATATTGATAAGGTGCATGTTACCGAAGAATGGTCAGAGATGACTTCTGGGGAGATCTGACATGCCATGAGACTGGTAAGCAACTGTTTACCCATCAAGAAATAATCTATATGAGACGAGGTTCAGTGTACAAGAGATTGAAATGTGTATTCCTGGAGATTTGGATATAGCACCCTCCATAGATCACATAGGCCTAGACTATCTATCATATCTCTTATAGATCTCTGGCCTGGTGATAGACCCACCCTCGGTTTGCCTGTCCTGTCTGCACCTGGGTCGAAGGGTAAGTTCCAATCCCTTCCTAGTAATAATGGTACTGACAAGAAAGGCAACAAAAGTTTAAGGATATCCATAAAAAAGACTGGGGTGTCTGTGTTAGGTCCATAAATAGATCCCAGTACTATGTCAGATCTCTCCAAAGTACCAAGCACAAAAACAAATCTACCTAAAGGATCCTGGAAACATTGTTTACATTGAAAGTCAGGTTTTATCTAGCAGAATAGCAACCCCTCTACTTTGTGTGTCAAATCCAGCTGCATAGACCTGCCTTATGTTTAACCTCCTTAGCAAGTTAGCTTCCATTTCAAGTAGATGGGTCTCCTGTAGAAAAGAGAATTGTCCCTTTTTCTATCTGCAAGCGCTTCAGTATTTTACATCTCTTATGCTTGTTGCACACACCTTTAACATTCCATGAAATCACTGTTATACAGTTAGCCATAAAGCATGAATTCAATGATTACCCTCAAACAAATCTTGTAAGGCTCAAAAACTATTCCCCTTGCTGATACCATGAGTCCCCCCCCCCCACCAAGTCCATATTCCACCATGAGTACAAAATTAGACCCAATCCCCTTTTTATAATACTGTATCCCAATGTAAAACATGAACCTTGCCTAAGATTACCCCTGCCAGATCATCAATAATTTCCCATCCATATGAGACCCGATATAGTAAGGTTTGATGAAGAGGCCCCTTCCCTTTGATACTGATCATGACTCTGCCAGATATAACCAGAACAACCCCTACTCCGCATTCCACACCCCATCTCCTATCATTTAATAAGAACATCAAAACACTTACTTAACAAAAACTAACTTAACTATATCAGAACTGTCTAGAAGGAACTAATCACCTTAAGGTATACTCTGGGTTAATGTCCCAACTAAGGATCTATGATCTCGATCCTATGAAAGTTAAGTTTACTGCTTGGCCATTGACCCCTTTAGTAGCAGGGGAAATGTAAAGTAATAATAAAGTAAAAAAGATGGAAAGTAGCTTCAAAAACTAGCTCAAGTTCTTTGTTTTTAAAGTACTGGCATGGAAACCATTAATTCTGGTCTAAAACACTATTAGGTGACCAAGCATTTGACCCAAATTAAATTTAAATAACATAAAAGTGACCATTAATTACACTACAGCACAAGGTTTAACATGGAAACAGGGCCCCCCCAGTTGGAAGTGGAGTTCCTTAGTCCAAAAAACAGAAAAGAAGAATCCTGTACGCCCAGAAAACTTTCTAGTAAGAGCTATAGTCCCATTGATCTGCTGCCTAATGTAAGATGCTGGTAGTCATAGAATGTTCAAACCATTCTAGGCTGCAGCCGTACAGTTGTGCGCATCAACATGAAGCAGATAGACTTGCTCACAGTCTCTGGTGCAACACCACAATCAAGTACACCATCAAGCGGCTGCATCAGGTGTCTGCAACGAACAAAATTTCCTCTACATTTCCCTTTACTAGGCAGACACAAAAAGATGAGAGAGTGGCACAGGCTTAAACACAGTTGGGACAGGTTGGCACCGTGGAAAATCTCATGTCTGATATTTTGACCAACTCCCAGGAAACCGCTGATATAGCCAATCTGGTGCACGGACCCGCTGGCCATAATTTTTAGTGACTTGTATAGTTTAGCAAGGAAAACGTTCCAGAATTCCACAGGAACCAACTGACAACCACAAATCAGGTGTCTATTCTAGGGGGTAAATATAACAG
The DNA here is from genome assembly GCA_016271365.2 of Neoceratodus forsteri. NCBI lineage: Eukaryota > Metazoa > Chordata > Ceratodontiformes > Ceratodontidae > Neoceratodus > Neoceratodus forsteri. Next base: position 824,458,948 of record CM057450.1, on the reverse strand, counting down.
TTCCATCGTCGGGTTGAGGGGTCAGCTTTCCCCCATGTCACTCTAAAACCCCAGACCATTAGAGCCATTCTTGCCTTCTAGAAACATGTTACATCTTAACACAGGTCGCTTTTTAAGCAGCTCTGGTAGAAGCTCAGTTAGTTCTCTTACTGCTTGCTTGTTGGACTCAAATGGATGCTATTTATCTTTTACCCAAACTTTGCAGGAGGGCTGGGTACATCATTCAAAAACGTATCCCAGCAGGGATCAGTCGGGAGACCGTTGAGTGGAATGGGCCCCTTTTTTGCTTAACTGAGGCCAGTAGATCCTGAGATATTCATATTTTGTGGGCCTCCCACATTACTGCCTGAATGTCCCCTAATTTAGTCAGGATATGCTGTCTGTCCAGGTAGTTCAATAGTTTCAGGAGGAATGGTCGTAAGGGCGCTCCTGGTGCTGTCTTTGGGCACAGTGCTCAATGGGCATGTTCCACTATGTAAGAGGGTCCGTTGAGTGATGGACTGGCAATTTTTTCCAATAATTTCTGTGTAAATAGAATCAGGGAGGAACTTTCCTCTTCCTCTGAGAGGCTGATTACCACAAGATTATTGAGGTGTCTATGTCCCTCGAGATCTTCAATCTTGGAGTCCATTTTTTTTATTTGCTTTTGGAGTGCTATTATCTCTGGGTCTGTAATTGCCCTCTATTTTTTGAGTGACTCTGCTCATGCTTCTGTGTCTCTGGCTTGTCTAGAGATGTCCGACATTTTGGTTTTCAAGCCCGCTACGTCCGTTGTTAGTAGTCAGATAGCCTCTTGAAGTGGCTTCATCTCTTCCAAGAAGCACTCCTCTGTTCATGGTACTTCCATTGCCTTGCCCGAGGGAGTTGAAGGAGGTTTTCCCGGCTGTGGTCTTTAATTTTTTCACTGCCTTCTCAGGCGATGGTAGAGGGGTGTGCTGCGGGAGTTCCTGTCTCATATTGACCTCCTTGTCCAAGATACCAGCAACCTCCTGGAATCAATTGGTAGGTGAGCTTCTCCGATATTTCGATGTGTAAGCTATACGTGACTTCTATTTTGTTAGTTTGTTAGTTAACTAGTTAGTTAGTTAGTTAGTTTTACTTGTCAGCCATTGTTAGTAATTTAGGAAGGCTTCAATTAAAAAGCTGCTGTCTCTGTGATCGATAAAAGTATTTAAATCCTAAAAAGCCTACCTGCAGTGAGATGACTAGAAGGAGGATTCAGAATATAGTGAACAAATGAAGAAGTGAAAGCAATGTCCAAATGAAAGCAGTACAATTTGAAATTTCAACTCCATGTCGCCTGATGTGCTAAAAAGTATTGGAAGGAATCAGCTGGTGGCAAGTGACCTTTCACATCAATGAGGAACCAGAGCAGAACTGATGAGTGAAACTGTCCAAACTGGTGGCCAAATTAACCAAGTCCTGGAAGAGAGGCAATAACAAGAAACACTGCCAAATTGATCGGGGTAGGCACAAATCTCCCTACCCTGAGCAGGAAACAGATCTCACATAGTGGACCTTCAATCTAAGAGATCAGCACCTCATGGTGGCCAGAAAAGTGACAGCACTAAAAACCACTTCACTCATATTCAACCTTACTTAAAAAGGCAGCTGAAGTAGGTCAAGCACTTTTTGTCATGGAGGGGGGGTCACCATCCATCAGCTGACCACAGTAGGTCAGTGACTCCCCTCTGATTACATACTGAAGGTCATTGAAATTGTCTCCTTTTGCTACTGCAACATCAGGGCACATGGTAAAGAAGCCTCATTCAGAGGCAATATGCATGAGACTGCTATTTGGGCTAACATGCCAGGGAGAAGACAATGGATGTGAAGGGTTAAAAATATGTTCTGCTTTTGACCACTGGCCACAAAAAACACAGGGTCACAGTATGCTTGTCAACCATGGCCGATGGTTGTATGTTGTCTCCATTTCTGGTAATTAAGGGCAAACAAATCCCCAGAGAATTAGCCAGCATGCCAGGAGTTGTTACTGCATCTAGAGAAAATGAATTGATAAATGAAGAACTCATCCATATGTAATTGAACTAGGTAAGGGGTGGCATGAGCTTCACATGCAGGCTTTTAGTGTGAGACACATTGCTGAGCCACATTTGTACCTTGATCAAAGTTAAAACCAAACAGAAAGTATCAATTCAGCTGCAGTTTCAGTGGGTAGGGGGAGGGGGAGGGTACCAAGATTTACAACTAGCTTATGTCTGCTGGAATGGCCCCTTCAAATACAAGTATTGACAACTGTATGATTGCTGGATAGTCAAGGAGGAATGCAAGACAACACCAGCTGGAAATCCAAAGGCACTAAAGAAAACTAAAATTGTCATGTGGGTCAAAGAAATCATGCATCAGTAAAATTTTGTAAAACTTAATAAAGGTACTAAACATAAAAAGCAGTCTTGCAGGAAAGCCAGCAGTATGAACAGAATATGCTCTTTTATTTTTCAGGTGCTGGTTTCATTTAATTAAAGACTGTTAGTGATGAGATGACAGACATGTTTTTTTTTTGTTTCGCTTTTAGTTACTTAGTTTTTAAAATGAATAACTTGAAAACCCTGGTACCTGTTATCAAATGAATATGTGAAGGAATGAATAACACTGTCAGCAATGTTTGCAGTATTGACTGTAGCGAAACACTGAATGCCATGTCTTACAAACTTCAGACTGCATACTATCACTGAATGCAGCTAGTACATACAACAATTGGCATTAGATAATGTTTTAAGCAGATGTGGCTATTATTTGAGAGTGGCTACTATTTGGGGATGGCCAGTAATCGATGAAATATGGTACTCCATCACAATGCCTCAAACCAGGCAATAACTTTCTTGTGGCTGCTCTTTTCAAGTTGTGTCACTGGCTCCTACTTAAACAGAACAAGGATTCACTTACAAATAATACCCCATAACTCCAGCTATCCCCCCAACTCTGTTTCAGATCTAGGCTTTGCTTTTTAAATGCCCCTGTGATCGCTCCAGAAGTGGAGCATGAAGTTGCCCAATAAAAATGTAATAGCTGTGCTCATTAAAATACATCAGCCACAGATTTATTTTAAATATAAAATATTTACTAGTTACTCTTAATTGACAAAATGTACAGAAGACTAATGCAATGCAGCAGCACTAGCACATTTAAAAACAAACTCTGGCCAGAGCTGATAGAACTGTGATGTGCTGCCAAGTGAGCAAAGTTACACATGTGCATAGAAATTATTGAACACCCAGGTGTAACTTAGCCATTTTTTTAGATGTTGCACCGAATTTTCAACATGGTCTTTCTGGGAGCCCTCCTCATGAAGAGTGCCAGTGTCATTTTGTTCACTTGTCCCAAAAGGTGATTTTGCAGAGTGATAGCGACATTCTGTGCAACAGGTGCAAAAACATGCTTCGGGCAGAATGTAATAAATGACAGCTGTACTGTTTTAAAGGAAGGAAGTGTGCCAAAATGGCAATGTTAAAAATGTGGAGGGAATATAATAAAAATTGACAAAGTTAAGGGCGTGCATAGAAACTGTGCAACACATGCTCATAATGCAGTCATTTTTTGGAACTTTTTCACCAAATTTGCAACATGGGCTTGTTGGTACCCCACCTCATGAACAGTGCCAGTGTCACTTCATGAACTGGTCCCGAAAGGTGATTCCATGCAGCGACTGTGAAATCACCTTTTGGGACTGAGTAACAAAATGGCAGAGAACGTTTTCAAGAGGTGGGGTCTCAAGAACCCCATGTTGAAAATTTGTTGCCAAAATTCCAAAAATTGTGTTATTTATCAACATAAGTTGAAATCCCCATTGAATGGCATTATAGCATACTTACATTTGATTCTTCAGTTTGTGGTTCGGAGGCTTTGAAGAATGCAGACATGTCCCAGTCCAGGGAAGATGACAGCACCAACCTCCAGAGGTATGTATGGGGTAAGTGGAGGACATGGGGAGGTGGGTGCTCAGTGGGAGAGTGGGAATGGGGGAAGAGGACTGGGCCGATAATGAGGGACTGTTTTCTGTTTTACAGATAAAAGGAAAACATGTTGGGGGACTGTTTTCTTTATTTACAGGTAACCCAAAAAAAGCAGACATTTGGGCACACTGGACTGGGCTCCCAGTGAGTCACATGAGTGCAGGGTGGGTTGGTACATAATGCTAACACAGGGATTGGGGACCCCAATGTTGGCAAGGGGACAAAAATACATTTAGGCACACTGGAGTGGGCTCCAGTGTGCCACATGAGTGGGGGCTACATAATGCTAACACGGGATTGAGGACCCAATGTAGGTGTGTATTTCCTTTTTGCTGAAAGTTATCGGTGGTAAATGCAACTGCATGTGGTACCTGACATGCGCAGTTGCGGTGTATGCCATTTTGCCATTCACAACATGACAGCGCCAGCAAAACAGTGCATGCACGTGAGTCATGCATGCACAGTTCATGCCACAGAATGTGGAAGTAACAGCCAAAATAGTGCGGCTGTTATTCCATAGCAGCTGATCATGGAGGAGGGTTTCAAGCTCCGTTGCACTTTCTGAAGGATACTTAGAAAAGCCCAGTGGAAGATTCCACGATTGACTGTTTTTAGAGCTACTGAATGATGCCAAAATGGCTGTAGGCTCTGCCCACAGCCCTAATAGTGTTTGAAACAGAAAGAATTACAGATAGAAAACCTCAGTAACATTCTCTTAAGTCTGGATTTCTTCCACCATGGGTCGTCATAGAAAACAACACATTTTTCGATACATGAGCCTGAGATTTAAAATACCAGTTACTCCCCTTTTGTGTTGGTGGGCATTCAGTATTATATATGGCTCCAAATCTCTCTGTTTGAGTTAAGACCCAATTGGATATAACTCTCCAGCCCACACCATCTAACCGCAATACGGACCTTAACCCATCCCTTTGTCATGTCACTCTAACTGTTTAACCCACTTTCTTTAAGAGACTGCTGTATAGAAGCAGACATTTGATGTACAAGATCCTGACCAGTTTAGACCAGCTTGACTCTGCAGCTATGTTAGATAAGTGCCTTGTTCCTAATAAACCACTCATTACCAAAACTACGCACTATCGAAAGTGCTATCTACAGCCATTGTTGGTGGGGCTCCATTGAGGACTGGCCATCCTGCAGATAGCTATGCTTCATTCATTTCAGTTTAAGTGACTATTTACATAGCCATTAATTAACACTACGCAGTCTCTATTCTGTTTTCTGTCAGACAGAGAAGGCTACTTCCTCCAATTAACTCTCAGCTTAAGCAAACAGTACATAGCAGACACACAGAAAAATTATAAAAAACCAAAATAAACTACTTTCCAATATAGTCTGTATAAGTGTTACATATATCTGTCACAGGGATGCACATGGAGGGATTTCATCAGTAAGAAGAATAGGTACTTTTGCCACTTTATGGATACCTGGTCAGGCAGCACCTGTATTACTTTATCAATTACTTTGCCAGTTAATTGTAGGAACCTTGCCCTTATGCTCATTGCTACTACAGACAGAAGCAGTTAGTAAATACAAATATTTGGGATTCATGATGGACTTACTTCTCAAGTGGAATACGCTGCTCAACAAGTACATCAAAATCCTAAGCCCATTGATTGCCTTCCAGTTGAGAAACATATCTTTGCTGCCCCAAGACTTCCCTTATTACACAAATTGTAATATCTACCATGCTTTAAACTGGCTATCCCTAGGTGATAAGAGGGAACTGTACTTCATGCTATTCTCCATGAAGTGCATCAAACACATTGTTCTCTCTTACACTGGCTGCACTCTAGGCTTACCTTGAAGTCCTGTCCTAGATCCTTCCACTCCACTGGATCAGTTAAATTGATGGTCTCACACATTAAAACAACTCCCAGGTCCTTTGCTTTTAGTCACGAATATCTAAATGCATGGAACTCCCTGCCAGAATCCCTATGTCTAGCAAAATGTTCCCTTCCTTCTAGTACAAAAGTCATGGAATGGTTCTTTTCAGGCTTCTCTGGGCATAAGCCTAGTAGCTGTAATTCCAGAGGCATAACATAGGCAGCAACAGCTATGAGCTTTTGTCCCTGTACCCCCCTGCACTGCGCCTTACCTTGCACTTGAACTTGTTTTGCCTATGTAAACATGCAATGCCATATATGCTGTACACTGTGTCAAGCACTCTTTACAAGAACATAAGAAAAGTGACAGCAGAAGGGGAACCTTTGGTCCTTCTAGTCTGACCTTTTTTCTTGCTACCCTCCATCCATCTAATTCTTTCTTGTCAGGTTTCCATAACACCTCTCCCATGGCAAAATGAACTCCATGACTGTCTTAGACTCCACCACTTCTTGCAACAGACTATTACAGGGGTCCACGAGCCATTCCGTGAAGAAGAACTTCCTAGTGTTGCTTTTGAACCTACCTCCCTTTAGACACAAGCAATGTCCTCTGGTGCGAGAAGTCTCGTATGAGAGGAAGAGGTCTTCTTTGTGCTCTGAGTTTATTCCCTTAATGTATTTAAAGGTTTCTATCATAACTCCTCTGTCCCTCCTTTGTTCCAGTGAGTATAATTGTAGTTGTTTTGATCTGTTTTCATATAGCTCATCTTTGGCATCATCTTTGTTGCCCTTCGTTGTACTGTTTCTAGGCAGTTTTTCTTTTTTGAAGTGAGGTCTCCAAAACTTGACACAGTACTCCAGATGTGGCCTCACCAGGGACCTATGCAGTGGGATTATTACTTCACATTTTCTATTTGTAATGCCCCTGCCAATACAGCTGAGGATGCTGCTGGCTTTATAAGCTGTTTTTCACACTGTCTTCCTACTTTTAAGTTATCTGAAATTATAACCCTAAGGTATCGTTCTGATTTGGTCTCCATAATGTGTTCCCACCCAAGGGTGTATGTCACCTTTGGGTTTTGTTTTCCAAGGTGCATTACTTAACATTTTTTGGTGTTGAATTTTAACTGCCAGTTTCTAGACCATTCTACCAGTTTTTTGAGGTCAAACACCATTTTCATGGTGCCCTCCTGTGTGTTCACCCTGTTGCAGATCTTTGTATCATCTGCAAACAGGCATACATTCCATTCCAGCCCTTCTGCAATTCCGCTGATAAACGTATTGAAGTGGATCGGCTCCAAGTCTGATCCTTGTGGCACCCCACTGATCACCTTGCCCTCTGTAGACATTGTCCCATAAACCAAAACCCTCAGTGTTCTGTAGCCAATTTCTTACCCAGCTGACCATTTTAAGCCCTACATCTGTGTGGTCCAGTTTGTTAACCAGTCTTCTATAAGGGACAGAGTTGAATGCCTTACTAAAATATAAATATACAACATCCACAGCTCCATCTTGGTCCACTGTTTGGGTCACCTAATTGAAGAAATCTATCATATTGATCTGGCATGACCATTCTGCCATGAAACCTTGCTGTTTGGCGTCTAATTGCCAAATGATCTTTATGTAATCTGCTATCCATTCTTTAAGGAGTGCTTCCATCAGTTTTCCCACCACTGAGGTTAGACTGAATGGATGGAAGTTCCCAGCCTCCTCCTTGCTCCCACTTTTGTGAAGGGGAACTACTATGGCCTCTTTCCAGTGCTGTGGTATGTCGCCACTGCTTAGGGAGTCATTGAACAGTGCTGCTGGTGGTGCAGTGAGCTACTTTGCTAGCTCTTTAATTATCCTCTGGTGTATCCCATACGGGCCCATTGCAGTGTCCATTTTATGTCTGTAACATGTCCACTTTGTCATCAGATGTTTTACCTTAACAAGAAACCATTGTAAACAAGCTCAATAATTTTATCCTGAGTAAAACTAAATTGTATTGCATTCTAGAACCAAGACCTGAAAAGGGAAAGGTACAAATATAGAGGTAGTCCAGAGGCAAGCTACAACGATGATACAGGGAAATCAGGGAAAAACATGAGTGTCTTGCTAGTCTGAACCTGTACCTGTTGGAGGCCACAATGAAGATGGATAAAATGACTGAAACAATCTAATACCAGAAGGGAATAAATAGAGTGGATTGTCAAGATCTTTTCAAACAGCTTGAGGTGATCAATAGCAAGAGGTAACAATTATAGGTTTGGAAAGATTTAAGAAGTTTGTGAGAAAGTGCAGTACTTATTTGTGGAAAAAGGATTTATTGATGAACAGCTTGCCCAGGGAGGTTGTAAATGCAGAGACAATAATAGAGTTCAAGAGAAGTTGGGACAGCTTCAAGGGGCTAATAAGAGCAAACACTGGGCAGAAGGGAAGGGATCAGGGAGACTAGGACTGAACAGCAACTAGTGCACTTGGCTTAGTCACAGCAATAATAGATTGGAGTGGCTCAGTTTGCAACTGGGCAGGTTTGATAGAGCACGTGTCTTTCTTGCTGGCAACTTCCTATGCTGCTATTAACGGTTGCCCAAATGCATCACAGCTTATAATACGTATACAAATGTACAGCAATGCAGTCCAACATTTATACTATTCCAATAGCATGGCTGAAAAAAAAAAACATTGCCATGAAATACAGCAATGTCATAAAATGATAAAACTTACCATAGCCCTTCATGTTAAAGTTCTTGACAGATCATCAATCGAACAGGTCAATTGTTCTTCAGTAAACACCTGCCATTTGCAAGTACCATGACCCACATGTTTGTACTACATCAATGCCATCTGCATAAATCTTCTACTCAGATTGGGTGCCCTTTATAGATTAGGAGCCAGGGACATTGATCTATGTGTCTAGGTCCGAAAGGTTTGATGACTGTTTCTCATGTAAAACAGTGTGTAGAATTCAGATTTACAACTCATATTCATCCATAGATGTACATTTTCTTGGAAAATGCACTTTCTTAAGAGCAACTAAAAGTTTTACATTTATGTAATAGACTCAGTTTACTTAGTTATTTATTTAATTTATCTAATTTATTTAATAGACTCTGTTTATTTAGTTATTAATGTAATTTATTTAATGTTTCAGATATGGCTAGCTAGACTTTTCACAAACTGCCGAGGCGATGCATGTAACACACTGATCCAGGAGTTAGCAAAGACCATGGAGACCCGCTACCTTTTGATGATGCTCACTGGGAGAAAGTAGTTGATGCAAAGGAAAAGCGTTCTATTTAAACACTGTCAAAGTACAACATGGTGTGTCTTGAATTGCCTGAATGTTACTCCAGCAGCCATGGGTATCATTATATCTGCTACAAGAACTTCACTGCATAGAAGAATTCTGGTAAACTTGTAGCTGATGAAACTTTAAACAAAGACATCGTAAGGAGTTATCCAGCAAAATTGATTCCATCCCAAGTTCATAGTGCTCTATCTGAATCTGCAGCATCTACATCAGGCATATTCCCAAATGAATGTATATTTTGCAAATCATACAAGAAAAGGAATGCTAAGGGGCTAAATGAGAATTTTGAATATCCTACAACATGTGTAACTTATGGGGCAGCAAACAGCATAAAACATGTAGCAAAAGAAATGAATGTTCGACAAATGGAGATCGTGGTAGGCAGTATTGATTTCATAGACAAAAAAGTGAAGTACCACACCAGCTGTAAGAACAAGTATGTAAAAAAGGCAGAATGAATAAAGGGCACGGGTACAAAATGTTAATATAGTCAGTTGAGGGACAGTCACCAGGTCACCTTTTCCAGACTTGTTAAGTGCATCATTGTTAATGGAATGCAAGAAGAATCATTGCTATCTCTACACAAAAGGTATATGACATTTCTTATGGAGTGTAGTGGATGTGAAACAAATTACAACCCACACAGCCTGCAGTCAAAACTGGCAGATCACTTCAAAGATGGTATCATATTTGATGCCAAAAGTAGAAAAGCGGGTACAATCATCAGGTCTACTAAAAAACAAGCTGACTGTAGGGAAGCACAAGCAACACAAGCAGCTCAACACATAAGAGAACAGTTGTTGGAACTCCTAAAAGTACAGCCTCATAATAAAACCAAAGTTAAAGTTAAAGACTTAATAGGAGAAAATGCAAAACTGCCACCCGTTCTTCAGACATTCTTATGTACTGTACTCATGGGTTCATCAGAAGTGGGCAGTGAATGAGAGGAGAGGGTAGTCCAATCTATTGCACATGACATAATATAGGCATTGTCAAGGGGAATAATCAAACCACAAAAACACTTCTTGTTGGGCATGGGTATTAAATTCATGACAGGCAATAAGTAAGTTTTAAGTATTTTGAACAGGTGTGGTCACTGTGTTAGCTACCATGTTGTGGAGGAACTCAAAACTGCAGTCGAAACCAATATAATGGAGAAGAATATGGCTACACCAGATGAATTTCCCATACAGCCAGATTTAGCCACTGCTTTGGTTTTTGACAATTATGATGAGTTGAGAGAGAGACTTGACAGTCATGACACTTTGCATGACACTGTGGGCATAGCATACCAAAACATACCACCCAGTATTGAGGAGACAGCTGTACCCAAAGAAAGGTCTGAAGAAGCTATGATGAGACCCCACAAGGATGACTAAGCACCAGCAGGAAATGAAATGCACAGAGTAGAAACAAAAACAGATAAGCAAAGATCAGAAGTTGATGCCCAAGACCAGGCAGAGCCATCTTTAACATCAAAGAGCAAACGATGCAGAACATCAAAGACAAAGGCTGAAGATTTTGATGAAGACTATTTGCCAAGTATAAAGAAACAGATGTTGCAGCCAGTGGCATGACTGGAACAAGACATTGTACCCAGGTGCATTCAAATGTCTCAGAAGAAAAGAGCTCTAGATATTGGTGAGAAAGACATTCCGCCATATACATCTGGAAAACCAAAAATAAGGCAGTATCAATATAAGGTGACAGAAAGCTCTGAACCAAAAAACCTCATGCAAGCTAACAGAAGGGACATTGCCTGGATGATATCTTGAGAAGGGTAGATGCTACTCCAAAGTGGCACAGATGGAATGCCCTTGTTTCTGTAGTTGACCTGTCACAGCAGATCATATCATACATGGACCCTATAGGAAAGTCTCCTACAAGACTTGATGTAGTGCAAGACACCATGAATACTGCTATCAAGGTTATGGATGAACACCAAGAGGACTTCATGCCTATTACTTATGACTTGGTCATAGCAAAACCTGCGCTAGAAATTCAGTCCACAAAGTCCCTGGAATATGATAGACTTTTCATATATTTTGGACCTTACCATATAAAATTAGTATATTTCAAAGGTCTTGGATACCTCCTGAATGGTTCTGGTGGAGACTACAGTCTTGTGGAAAGTGGTGTATTGGCATTGGAATCCCTGAATGTCTGCTTCAAGGGACATTTTTCAGTCGGGCAAGGAGGCTTCACCCAATGCTATCAGCGGCATTCAGAATTAAACATTTTCAGTGCTTTATACAATATAAAGGTTTGTCAGACTTTCCAATCTCAAAGCATCTGCAGCAGCTACTTAATGACCCATTGCCTTCCTCAATGGTGGACCTAGAGAATACAGCTGAGTTCAAGACATTCATGGAAGTGTATGAAACATTCTCTGATTCCACACACCATGGTAAGCATGGCACAACTGCCCGATTTTGGCTGCAGTACTGCAGCTCGTTACAGTTGTACCAACTCTTCTTCAGTTCCATCAAGACAAATGACTTGCCTGTCTTTGTATATCGCTTGGAGAAGATGATACCTCTTTACTTCACAACTGGGCATCACAACTATGCCAAGTGGATGACACTGTACCTTATGAATTTGCTAAATATGGATGAGACCCACCCTGGACTAAGGTCAAAATTTGAGAATGGAGCATTAACCATTGCAAGATCAAAGAGGGTTTAGCAGAAATGACATAGATTTGACCTTGGAACAGGCAATGAGAGGGCTTTAAACCCAAGATTTGATGGGTGGAGCAGCTACGTCACTCCCCCATTGGGCTGATAAGGTCACGCATCCTGGGGGAGGCTTTCCAGGATTCGTTTCTTGTTGCTGCTGCTGAAGGTGCTGCTCTTCCATTATCCAGTTCAGCCCCATCTCCCTGTTTATACGATCACCTCTGGCCACTTGCCTGCTCTCTGAATCGCTCGCTTGCACTGCTGTTCCTGCATTTTCTCCCTCCTTCTGTTACTTCGAGGCTTGACTTTTTTCCCCTTTCATTTGCTTCCATGTCAGTCATCCCCCCCACTCCCCCACTCCTGCCTCGTCCAGTTTTCTGACTCAATGCTGTCCCTCCCCACTTCAGCCCTGCTCTCTCCAACTCATGCTTCTACCTCCTTCCATGAAGCCTCCTTCCTGGTATGGCTCCAGCTCTGGGTGTGCGTCTGTCACCTGGCTTCAATCATCTGTGTCTCCGTGCATGGAGGGGTATTGTACCCAACTTTACATCATACTTTTGGGCTCATTTCTGGGTTTTCCATCACCTGCGAGGCCTGGTTCACAACCTTCCTTCATTCCACTACCAGGTCCTGTTTCAGACCATATTTCAGCATGCTTTCTTCTGGAACATGGGCTCCCCTGTGAGTGGGACCCAACGACCAGTTCCCTGCTGATATCAGGACCACTGGCAGTGTATTGCAGGGCTATATCATGACCCCCTGCTCTCTCTTTCTCCACCGTTAGCGCTACCTTGGTATTTTGTGCCTTCTTCTCTGCATTTAAACTCCTAGCGCTCTCCTTCCCTCATCATAGTGACTGGCCTACCTGTGCAGTGCTTTCTTATTTTCCTGAATGCAATGTTTAGGACTGGTGGACCCCATATAGTTCATGACTGGGAATTTTCTGTCTTCTTCCTTCAATGATTTAACAGTTTGTGTGTCCAGCACTAGCTTCACCATTCTTAAGGACATCGGTACACCTATGTGGGGCTCGGGTATCTCTGAGTGTGCAAAGTTTTGTGCTCAGCAAGATTTGTAGCAGGTGAGTATATTTCTGTGTGTGCTGGTCTATACCTGCACCTGCCATTTATGCATAGGTGTTCTCTGTGAGCTCTGGCTATTGTTCCATATGCCTGGTGCTCTGCTGCTTCACTTTGTGCTTTTTTGTATGGTTGGTGGAGGTACCTTAGGCAGGTTCTCCTATCCTGCCGACCCCTCTCATTCATCTAATGCTGCCATATCTTGGGGCTCTCATATGTTTTTCATCTCTGTTGTATTTTCCATGTCTTTATTCAGTTGCATTTCCTCTTATGGCCTCTAGATGGCAACATTTCCACAATGATTCAGTGTCCATTTCCCCCACCCTGCTCTTGTGGTTTGCTGCCTTGTCTGTGGTATTCACTTGCTTCATCTGGCCTTCTCTCAATATTTCTTTTGGGCGTACCTCTCGTGGATCATATGCTCATATGCCTCCTCATCCGATTCACCTTACTGCAGTTCTCATCCCATACCAGCTGGGTCAACTGCTACCCCATTGACCTCCCTACCGTCCTTCGTCCCTTCATACCTCACATTCCTGTACCAGCCTCCATGGCTTCCATCCATCCATCACTGTACCTCATCAATTTCCTATTTTACCTTCCTCATCCTAGCACCCTCTTCTCATCCCCGCCATCATGGCTTCACTCCTCTCATGGCTTTGCTCCTCATCGTACATCATCAAATTTTTGCTCCTCTTGATTGTTCAACCTGAGCATACCCTCTTATTGGCATACTCTCTGATTCCAGACATGCCTTCTTGGCCTCAGAGTCTACCTCTTTTCGAGAAGCCTACTTTCATCACTCTGTTGAGCATACTACCTTCGTACAAGTTCATTTTCAAGTTAATTCCTGTCTCATCTTATTCTTATTCTCGTTCTGTACCAGTGATCAAGGTTCACTCCAATCAAGGCCTGTGATCAATATTTCTTTTGGGCGTACCTATCATGACTGGCATACTTATCATGGCTCCTATGCCACCTCATTTTCCTGCTACCTCAAACTGATTCGATATCCAGTCATGGACATGCTGGTACACAATACCTCGCCTCAACCTGCTCATCTATTCAATGGCTCAATCAGTATGCCTTGGCTGCCTCATATGCTTCAGCCACCTCCATCTGGCCTGTATTCAGTATCTCAAGATAACTCATAAGTACTAGTAGTAGGCTGGCTGCTCTCCACCATTATTCATGTTCCATTTCAAGTTCATTCCTGTCTCCTCTTCCCCTATTTTCTGATATTGAACTGCTACACTTCTGCAACAATCATCATTGATCTGCATCGTCCTTCATCTTCTCATGAGCACATCTGGATACCCCTTGCTCCTCTGACTTCTACTTGAATCTACTCCTTCCCATCGACTACTCAAGCATACCCCTCTTGGGTCCCTGCTGCCCCATGTTCCTTCTTCAGTCTGTGCTTTCTTTTTTTTTTTTTTTTTGCATATCTCATCAGTTTTCCCTATCCCATCATCATCCTCCCTACTCATATCCTTATATTTAATGAATCCTTCACTTTAACAACATACATCCTTAAATCAAATGTAGTCAGCCTGGAGGGAAGGTGACTAAGGCCTTGGATCCCCAGAGGTTTTTTCCTCAGAGGGAGATTTTCCTCTCCTCCATGCCAATGGTCATAATATTAGTTAGCGTTACTTTCTTAGGTTAATTAGTTAGGTTCTGCTGTTGGATGGAGGTGGATGGTGGCCCTGGCTTTTCCCTCTCTCCTTAGAAAGTCTGCTCTTATCTTCTCGAATTCATTCATCATCCTCGCCTCTTCGATACTCAACACCTCATTGGGTATTCTTTTTGGGCTTCTTCCTAAGCTACCTTTAACAGATGCAATCATTCCCACAGCACCTGTAGGGGGGAACCCTCCTCTAGGGTTACTTGTGTTCTACCCCTACAGGGTAGTAGATCCCATGGATAGAAAGGCAAAAAGCCACAAAAGTAAATCAAGTCAAACAAGTATCATCTCATCTAGTTGCATAAACACATTGAATGGGAGGGCTTTAAGCCTGAGATTCGATGGGCGGAGCAACTACGTCACTGCCCCATCATGCTTATAAGGTCACTTATCCTTGGGGGGAGCATTCCAGGATTCTTTTCTTGTTGTCCACCATCCACCCCTCCTCCTCCAGTGGCTCATCTTTCTTACCCATGGGCTTCTTTCTAAGCTACCTTTAGCCAATGCAATCATTCCCATGGCACCTGTGGGGGCACTCCTCCAGGGTTCCTTGTGTTGTACCCCTACAGGGTGGTAGATCCCATGGATAGAGAAACACAAGCATAATCTCATCTCATCTAGTTGCGTAAGCACATTGAATTAATGCTGATGCTGCATCAAGACTAACAGAGATTTCTTCTTTGACACAGAATATCAATGCAAGTAGGAGGTGGAACATTCTGTGGTCAGCTCGAAGTAAAATTGTTGGAAGTCTTATGGAAAAAGTTGGTCTTTACAGCCATGAAGAAGCCAGCTAAGATCTGAAGAGTTTTAGAGTTAAATGAGATTCAAAGGATCTAAACAAGTTGTTGAACACAATAGACTCTTCCATGAATCCATTCCAGGATGTGTTTGAGAACCGCAATCTTTATTCAGTAGGTAGTGGAAAAGTAGTATCACAAGTAGTAGCAAACAAAGTGTTACAGGTTAATGAGATAGGTACTCTAATGTATCATGTGTTTAGAGACAAATGCATTACCAAAGGCAGTAGGTTGGAGGAACCCACCAAAAATTACAAGTTGAAGAACTTTGCACATGTTGCAATGAAGGTGAAGATTAAGAACAAGGACAAGAAAATTGTTGAGTTGAAAGGAACTCCAGACCTCTTTGAATGCTTGCTATATCTATCTGCGACTTCAACAGTTGAACTTATGATGATGTTTGCCTACCTGCTAAACCTGGTACCCCTGTCCTTTGGAAACATTGATGGATCAATGAACACAACAATGAAGTCAACACTGCTGAAGAATCTTGAGACCAGAGTCCAAAGTAGCCACCCCGATGCTATAAATGCCACTGTGGTTGATGTCTTGTTCTTGATCAGCAGTCTTACAAACCTGCCACCAACATTCCATGGTGTGGCAAAAACCATCCTGTTTCTTGTTTGCTGCACTTCCACAAATGAAGTCCACCTTGGCAGTGACTGTTACAAATCACCATCGATCCAAGGTCTTGAACAAGAGAAGAAAGGAAAGTCTAGCATTGCTCTACTCTCCTACCTTGTAATTGTTCCTGATCATAGCTGACCAAGAGATTTTACTGGATCCCTGTCTTCATTTTCATTTCAAATTGCACTCTTAGGTTTTCTAGCTACAGCATGGAATTCTGATGTATACTGTGAAGTTCTAGGTGATAAAAAGCTCATGTATGCAGTAGGAGAAACTTGTCTGTAAGATGTGTTACTTATACAAAGTGGAAGCTGGACATATGCTCAGACTAGTGTGCAAGGCCCTAAAAAGCAAACACATGGAAGCAGACACAAGAATCATGCAACACATACACTACATTTGCAGTTAAAAGGAGGGTGAAGATGTGCATGTAGTGGTCAGGGCAGATGATACTGATATTCTGGTCATTCTGCTGTATCATGCAAGTCTAAACCATAACCTCAAACTGCACATGGACGTTGGCCATTCAGAGAATAACACAAGAAGAGTCATAGATGTATCCTGTTTGTCAGCAGAGTTTGACAGACATGTGTGTGCAGCTCTTCCAGGTCTCCCTGCACTGACAGGGTGCGACTATTTATCAGTGTTCAAAGGCAAGGGGAATATGCGACCTCTAACAATTATGGAAAAGAATACACACGGGCATTTGGAATGGGATGTCCACACTTGTCTAAAGAAACTGAGGATACAATTGAGAGCTTTGTGTGTACCTTGTATGGACAGAAAGTAAAGAGTGTCAGCATAGTCTGCTACAGTATGTTCAATGTCAAGTATTGACCGAGTGACAAAGACACACCCTTAGAAAAGATCAAAGGAGCAGATGCAAGCTCGCTGTACCATGCAAATCAACTCTGACACAACACATCTGCTGCGCAACTTATATTTCATTGTTATGGAAAAACCCAGGTAAACCAGAAATGACACTACTGAAGCCAGAAGACAATGGCTGGACCTATGAGGATGGCAAATACAAGCCAACATGGTTCACATGTGAAGCTGTACCACCAGCCTTAAGTGAACAACTGAACGAACACAACAACAATCCAAATGAAGAAGATGACGACAGTGACTGTGATGTCAATACTGATGAGACAGATTTGCTTAACGTCAGACAATGAAGACAGTGAACAAGACTACTGATTGTTGTAGTTAGGTTCATAAAATGTCATAAAAAGTTGTTTCACATTAAATATAGAATAAAATAAATAACATTAATATTAAGCCTTTGATACATACGTTGCTGTTTGTTACAATGTCTGTAGTATTTCAATAAAAGCTTAGAGAACTGAAATTAAAGAAGGAACCATTAATTAAAATATACACAATTTTCACTAACAGTTAATTTTTTCATTGAAGAAGTGCATTTACCAAGAAAATGTTCAACTTTGAGCAAATAAGAGTTGTAAATATTTTTTATATAAGAAACAGTCATCAAACCTTTTGGACTTAGACACATAGATAAATGCACCTGACTCCTGGACTATTACTGTAACAAAGCCTGTCTCCATTGTATTGTCAGAAGTGAGATCATCTCTAAAATTAATTTGTCTGTCCTTACCTATGAGCTGATGGTTTTTGCAGTTGTTTCTAAATGTTGCCTTATTAGAATTGATACCCTCTTTAAATGTCTGTTTAATTATACCCTCAACTCCTCTACTGCAGTCTGTAGAGCAGCCTAAGATGTCCCGTGATGTACCGTAGAGGCAGTTTGAATATATAATGCAACATTAATATTTGAATTGCAGATAATTGAACTTCCTTGTTACTTTATCTCTCATATCTGTCTACCTTGTCTGTATATGTCCTCAGAAACCAGTATCACTGGATTCTCAAAGGCACTTGGCCACAAATGGTTCTCATGGAGACTTCCCATTCTGTGGAATAATCTCGCTGAGCAACTACTTATAATGCACAGAAAGCACAACTTTAGACCATGCCAGTGCTACCTTTTGCTGTGTCAGGTCTTCCATATGTGTTGGCCTTGCCCTCTAGTTTCTCTGCATATTAACACTATTCTGATTACTATCCTCTTTATGATCTTCCTACTGTTACGAGCTTGTATGACTGTGCACTGGATGTATAGACATTAGGAACTGGAGTTTTTTTTCATTTTAACTTTACTGGTGCACTGCATTGTAAAGATATTGTAGTTAGTAAGTGAAAGTTCTCCAGTGATAATTGTGTACATTTCAATTATATATTTTCAGTACTCTTTGTCTTGCACAGTAGATGCATCTGGAAATGAGTTGGTTTTCAGCTCAGAATGCTTTTCCAAGTGAAAGATTTTGAATAAATACAAGATAAACCAATTATTCTGAAACAGCTAGTCCTAGAAGATGAGAAAACATGCAAGGGGCCCTATTTTTAATTGTAATCTTTTTAAAAATCGGGTACCAGGTGAAGAGGTTCCTGTGATAGTAGGAACTCATTTTAAGTGGAAATGGAATCAAACTCATCTTTAGTATGCTAATTGAATCTTATTTCATTTATTAATTTTGTCCACTGTTGATATAATGCCTTTTAACATTTTGTTATAGTTACTTTTTCAGGAAAAGTGACAGTCTACATAAAATAAAAATACATATACTATACTGAACCACTTAATAGCTCCTATTTGTAAGGTTAACTCTTAGTCACAGCAGACCAAACTGTGAAAAAAGCTTCTGCCTCACCTCAATAAGCCATGCTTGTTTCCCAATTTGAGACTCTTTTAAAACTGGTATACATAGTATGAATGCCTTAATGAATTTTTAAGAGAAATTATTTGGCATAACCACACTGGCAATTGTCCTAATCTTCCACTTTACAACCAAGCAGTGTTAACACATTAAGGTACTGCATAACAGCACTTCCCGGTTTATCACAGCATCCTCAAGGTGGCACATTATCTGAAGTGTTACCCTTATTGTACACAGTCAGTACAATAATGTAACACTTCAGCCAGTTTGGTACCATAAGGTTTGATGATGCTATGACAGAGGCTGTATCCTGCTTTAAGTACCTCAGTATCTGGCTTGACTGACAACTTGATTTCTAGGTGCATATTAATGCCATACACCATACGCTTCTCCCCAGGCTTGGTGCACTGTACAGGAACAAAGGGAATAAAGTTGTGTCTCTCCTCCTGCCTTCCAAGAGATTGTTTTAAAGATGATTCTCCCTATTATTGATTATAGTGACATAGTATATACTGGAGATCCCAAATCCTCTCTTGCAAGACTGAACTCCCTCTTTTCACTCTTTTTGTTATTTTGCCTTAGACTATCCCCTCATACCATCACTGCTTGCTCTACTCTGCCCTTCATTCTCCTCTCTTGATGCCAGGCAGCTTTTCCACTGTGCCTCCTTTATTTCCAGATTCTGGTTTGGTTCTTTTTCCTCTTATCTTGCATCCCTTCTGTCCATTTTCCCTTCTTCCTCTCACTTGCTCCACAATAATAATTCCCATTCCCTCTTTATTCCTTCTAGAAAATCCACTGTTGGTAAATTTGCTTTCTTGTATCACTTTCCTAAACTCTGGTCCTCCCTTCCTGTCAGTCTGCTCTACTGCTTCGGTTTCTCCCTTAAATCTACTCTTCATCACTTTTCTACTCCCACCTGAAACTGGCCAAGACCCTCTACCTCTTTACTTCCTTCTCCTTGTCTAGTATTTCATAACACAGGGTAAGAAACATAGAAACATAGAATTCGTTGGCAAATAAGAACTTCTTGGCCCACCTTGTCTGCCCAGTTTTCCCTGCCTACTGTGCCACTACAGACCCTACTCGATTTCTGGTTTTCTCCTCCCCTTGTCTTACTACTGAGGTTTGATCATATCTGTCCCATGAATGCTTGAATCCTGTCACCATTTTGGTACCCACCACCTCTACTTAAAGGCTGTTCCAGGCATCCACCATCCTCTCTGTAAAGAAACATTTCCTCACATTTCTTCTGAGCCCCCCCAACTTCATAATGTTGCTCCTTGTCCTTGATCTTCTATTTCTATGTAAAATGCTACCTTCCTGTACCTTATTAATACCTGTTAGGTATTTGAATGTTTCTATTATATTCCCACCTTTCCCTCCTCTCCTCCAGTGAGTACATATTTAGTTCATTGAGAGTCTCCTCATAGAGTTTTTGATGCAGGTTCTGCACCATTTTGGTAGCCCTCTTTTGCACCACCTCCACTTTATCAATGTCCATCTGGAGGTGGGCCTTCAGAATTGGGCACAGTACTCGAGATGGGGTTTTACCAGTGATCAGTATAGGGGTAATATTATCTCCTTCTTCCTACTGATGATATCCCTCTCTGTCCTCCTGAGCATCATGCTAGCTTTCCCCTCTGCCCTATCACACTGCTTGGCTACCTTCAGGTCATCATAAATGATTACCCCAGGTCCTTTTCCTGTTTGGTGGTTGCCAGTTCTTCTCCTCCCAATTGAAACATAGCCCCTGGGTTTCTGTGCCCCAACTGCATGATCTTACACTTCTTTTGCATTGAAACCCAGCTGCCAAATTCTTGATCATTCTTCCAACTTTTTCAAATTATCCCTTATTTTTCCACCCCAGGTGTATCTGCTCTGTTGCAGACTTTTGTGACATCTGTGAGCAGGCATACTTTCCCTTTTAGCCCTTCCACAATGTTGCTAATAAAGACATTGAAGATGACTGGGCCTAGTACCAAGGCTTGAGACACTCCACTGGTCACCTTGCCTTCTCCAGAGTGGACACCATTTACCACCACCCTCCGGCTCTTGTTGCTTAACCAACTTCTTACACAATTTATAACTTTTGACCCACTCCCAGACAGGCCAGATTGTTCACCAGTCTTCTATGTGGAATGGTATTGAAGGCCTTACTGAAATCCAGGTAGGCCACACCTACCACTCCTCTCTGATCCACTACCCTGGTCACCCAGTAGAAGAACTCAATCAGGTTTGTCTGGCAAGACAGACCTCCCCCCATGAAATCATGTTGCCTGGGATCCTGCAATCCACTAGTTACAAGGTATTACAATATCCTTTCCTTCAGTATTGTTTCCATTACTTAGACCACTATCAAAGTTAGGCTGACAGGTCTGTGATTTCCTGCTTCCCCCTGTTCCCACTTTTGTGACGTGGGACCACATCTGCCCTCCTCCAGTCCTTTGGAACCTCCCCTGTTTATAATGATAAGTTGAACAGAGTTGTCAGAAGTGCAGCCATCACCTCTTTGAGCTCACTTAGTATTCTGGGGTGCACCCCATCTGGTCCCATTGCCTTGTCTACTTTTAATGACTTTCTCCTCTATAAAAGCACTGGTGTCCACCTCCCTACCATTATGCCCTAGTTCTCTGTCTTTGGACCATTACGTACCCCTTCTTCTGAAAATACTGAACAAAGGTATTTATTCAATATGTCTGCCTTCTTTTGGTCCTCCTTCTTGCAAACCCCTTCTTCCTCTTTTATCCTTACTATTGCTCTTTTGGTCTTCCTCCTTTCAATTATATGTCTAAAGAAAGTTTAATCCCCTGCTTTTATGGATTGGGCAATATTCTCCTCTGTTTGTGCCTTAGCTCATCTAACTGCCTTCCTTGCCTCCCTTTATTCTTATGGTAGTTTTCCCTATCCTCCTCCTTCTGTGTCTTTTTTGTACTGTCTAAATGCTAGTATGTTTGCTCTTTCTTTTTATGCTACATCTTTGGAGAACCATAGCACTCTCTTTTTTTCTCTCTTGCCCTTGTAAAGCTGCCTGACACAGAGATTTGTTGCATTTTCAATGCCTCTCTTTATTTTTGCCCATAGTTCCTTGATTCTCCCCAGATCCACTATCCCTGTCAGGGCATCCATAAGACATTCTCCTATTTCACTGAAACTGGTCCTCCTGAAGTCCAGGTGTGGCTTAGTTCTTGCCCAGACCTTATATTGAACCACACTGTACAATGATAGATGGACCCCTGGTTGTCACCCACCATAATCTCAGCAACAATGTTCCCCTTTGTCAGTACCAAGTCCAGTACTTCCCCTCCATGAGTTGGCTTCTTAACTTGTTGCCTGAGGAATACCAACTGCAGGGAGTCCAGGATGACCCTACTTGTGATTGTTGCTGCAGCTGGTAGGCTCAAATCCACATCTGGTAGACTGAAGTCCCCCACCAGCAACATCTCCCCCGTGTGTGCCATCCTTTGGATGGCTTTCATCATGTCCTTATCCTCCTCCCCCTGTGCCTGCAGGTCTGTAGATCACTCCTGTGTGAATAGTTACTACCTTACATATTTCCAGGGTGACTTATAGTACATCAGCTCCTCCCTGCTCTCATTGTACTTCTGTGGCTTTTATTTTGTCTCTAACATAAAGAGCCACACCGCCCCCTTTTTTACCTACCCTGTCTTTTCTGAAAAGAGTATACCCTGGCATGACCATGTCCCAATCCTAGTTTTCATTACACCAGGACTCAGTAATTGTAGTTGTATTCATGTCTGATTCTTCCATAGTTGTCTCTAGGTCTGCAATTGTGTTGCCTAGATTTCAAATGTTTGTGCAAATGGCATTCCAGATTGTGCTGACACCTCCTCTCTTGTTTCCCGATCCCCCCCTTTTGTTTCCTCCACTGTCTATCTCATTATTACTCTTCCCTTCTATCCCCTGGATTCTTTTGTTACATGGTTTGTTAGTGGGTTTCATCCACTCTGTATTCCCCTTGCTGACTATGTTTGCTTATGGAGATGGGCAGGTTATGTTTTCCTTATTCTTTCTGCCCCCCCAGCTAGTTTAAATGCTGGCCAACATACCATTTAAATGATACACTGAGGGCCACAGTTCCCCTCCTAGATGGATGCATAATGTCACCCCTGTACAGGCCCTTATCCCTTTAGGTGTGGCCTCAGTTCCCAATGAAGCTGAAACTCTCCACTCTGCACCATTCCTTCAACTATGCATTGAAGTTTCTGGTGTGGAGAATCCTGCCCTCCTCCCTACCATACACAGGTAGCACTTCTGAGAAGGTCACAGATTGTGTTACATGCCTAAAACCCCTCCCTTATTCCCTGAACTCCTCCTGGACTATTGCTGGCTCATCCCTAGGCAGGTCATTAGTCCCCAGATGGACAATGACATCTAGCTCTCCCTTCCTGCTTCCTGTCCCAGTGATAATTTGGATCTTCTTTTCATCCCTGTAAGCTGTGGTGCTGGGAGGGCAACACATCTTCATCTCCTCATCCTTACCTGTCCCAAACTCTATTCCCTTCAAGATGGAGTCCCCCACCAGGATTCACATCCTCCTCCTCTAGTGTCCTCTGCCAGTCTGCATGATGTCTCCACTATTAAGGACCACCACATCCATCCTGGTCACAACTTCAGGTGCCTCTATGTGACATTCCTGCTCTGCCAGTGTGGCATAGGAGTTTTGCAGTGGAACCAGGTGTGGGATATGCCTACGGTCCACCACACTAACCCTCCCTGCATCCACTGTTGTCCAGTTGCTCATCCTTCTGGGCAACTTCTGAGGTAGTGGTGGTGAACTAGGTGGGGAGAAGGTCCTCCAAACCCAAGCCAACTCAGTCTTGAAGGTGGTAACCTCCTCCCTCAACCCATAGAGGTATACACGGATGCAGTAGAGTAGCAATGCAGCCTCCAGAAAGTCTCTCTGAAGACTGCCGCCCCACAGCCACTGCACTGTACCACTTCCATCATCCTGTTCTACCTGCTTTATTTGTTAATTTACCCTTTAAATGTCCTTTATTACCCAACTCTATATAGGGAGTTTCAATGACCTCTAGGTTTTTATAAGTTTTAAACCTCTAATGTAGCTTAGCCCTACATAGGGTGCTACACCTTTATTTATACCTGATGCTTTGTGGCTGTAGACAGTTGCTTAACCCTTTTACCTACTCACAGTCTGTGAGCACAGTGTACAGCCACCAGTGGCCTCCCCTGGCTAACTCCCTTCTGGCAGACTCCCCTGTATTGTCCTTTGCACTGCATTCCTTCGCATGGATGTCCACAGCATGGAGATTTGCTTGATGGATACTTTCTTAGATGGTATATCAGGGAGTGGCTGATTAGCTCACTTTAGAACTGCCCCAGGCAGCTGTTGTGAGAGAGTCTTTATATAGCAATCCAAAACCAACCTGCAATCAGAAATGTGACTCACTCAGCCCATCCTCCAATTATCACCTAGCTGATGGCCTAGGCTAAACAGTTCTCACCCAGTCTCAAAACTACAGGGCAAGACACAGCTCTTTATTATGGCCCTTAAATGTGGGCTACTGTGGCTGATCTCAATTTACCCTACATACAATAATAAAGACACTATTTCAGCAAGTTTCCTTACATCTAACCCCACTCATGTTGTCTCAAAATGCCTCTTCAGTTTCTGTCTCTGAGCAAAACACACAGATTCTGCTTTAAGGCAGCAACCTGCAGGAGTGAGTCTTTATACAGAAATCTGAAATCAACCTGCAATCAGAAATGTGAGTAGGCAAACATTGAAATACTGGCAACACTCATTCTAGTGAAGCTGTACAATGGGGTAGAATAAACAACATAAGGGAAAGAGATTTCCAAGTACCACAAGGAGAATAGGAAATGGGAATGCTGGGAGTGATGCACTGCAGTTATTGTGGGGTGGCAGTTTTTAGTGAGATCTTTTGGAGACTGCAGTACTGACCCATCTGTATGCACCTATCTGGGTTGAGGAAGGGGGTTGCTAGATTCCAGGTCAAACTGTTTAGGATTTGTGGGATATTCTCACTTACCCAGGGGCCAGCAGGTCTGACACCATTGCAACAGAAGATTCCAGGAAGGAGGAGTACCTGGACCAAGGTGGACTCAGGAAGGGTGGATGTGGTGACCTCTGGAAGGCTGGGGGGGTGTCAGAGGCATTTTTTTATTCACTTATTTAAATGTTTTACCAGGACGGCACACTGAACAACAAGTTGCTCATCTCACAATGCAACCTGAATCCTCAAGTCGGTTCCACTACACAATTATTTCCTCACTCAGGCACAGCAGGACTGCAAGGAGGAGGCACCAGTAGCAGTGGCCATGGAGAAAGTGGGCCCTCCATTGTGGAGGGCCATGGAGAGTGACAGAGATCCCCAGAGGAGGAGGAGGAGGAGGAGGAAACAGCTTCTGGTGGGGGCCATAACTGTCAGAGGGAGAGATTTGGGAATGGGAAGGGGCAGAGAGGGTGGTCATGTGCCTATGCAGTGCCATGGCTCAGAGGAATGGGAAACATATCCTAGAAATCACTAGGGCAGCAGGCAGAAAGGAGGAGCTGGATGTCACGGCCATCTTGGACAAGTTACCTTTCAAGGGATAAATCTGGAATAGTGAAGGGGGGGTTTAGGGAACTGGGAGGTGGTCTTTCACAGGTGGCATGCTCAGTAGCTTTCACTGAGGTGCTGCCTGTCTACAACAGTGGAGGAGAGCATTGCCTGCACTCGGCACCTTCAACTCATGGCTGAAGGAATGGTTTAGAAAGGACAGGTATGGCTACATTGGGAACTGCAGACCCACCTGGTAGGATGAGGGACTATACAGGGGTGAATGCCTGCATATATCTATCCAGGAGGGGAAACACAATTCTCAGTGTGCAGTTTGAATGTTACTTCAATGAAGATTTAAACTAGTGAAGGGGTGGAAGAAGGAATCTGCTCCCCCCTTCCCACAGCCTGAAGTAGACAGTAGGGAGAGGCCAAGGGGACAGGAACCCCTCCCCAGTATGCAAAGTAATAAAGGAAACAGGGTGATAGTAATGGAGAGAGAGGGGGAACAGAAACATTAAAAAGAGGGGGAAGATAGAGTCACAAAGGAAAAGGGGGCATAACAAGCAGAATGCTAACTAAATCTAAAAAAACATGTGTGTTAATGTCAGAGTGAGGAGAGACTAACTAAAGGGAATCAATATGTACACCCTGGAACAGAGGAGGGAGAGATGATATGATAGAGACCTTTATATTTGTCTCGGGGTAAATAAGATACAGGAGGGGAGACTTTTTCAGAAGAAAAAGTTGTTCAATAACAAGGGGATATGTTATGAAGCTGGGGTGATAGATTCAGGAGAGACATGAGGAAGTACTTCATAGAAATAGTAATGGATTACTGGAACAACCTTCCAGTGGAGGTGCTGAGGGCAAAATCAGTGGTGGGTTTCTAGAATGCATGGGAAAGGCACAAGGGAATCAAAGTGGAATGGAAGGGAGGAGGGAGAAAGAGCTGGAGATCAAATAGGGTCTGCAGTGAGAATGAAGGCAAGAAAACATGCACAGACTGGGTGGGCCAAGCAGCCCTTATCTGCCATCATATTGTATGTTTCTATGTTATTGCCTAGGCCATTGTTCCCCTCATTCCCCAGCTATACCTGGTGAGTATTCCCCCTTTCCTATCAAAATTCAATTTTTTGTCTGCTACATTTATTTATTATTGTTTGTTTGAAAAGGTTTCACCAGGAAAGACAACATGAGCTGTGAACAGCTAGTTCCCAAAGCATCCTGTGAGGAAGGGTTACAAACAACAGGTAGAGCAGGCAAAAATATGAAAATATAAAATACAACACCTTGCAATTCAGATACACTTTAGATACATAAATTGTAGCTTAGGCAACAAGAATATAACAATAAAAAGTGTACAGTGCCACACAAAACATGAAGTGAAACCAAAATGCAGTACATTTTGATCAAGGACAACAGAAATTATCACAAAAAAGTGTGGTGGAGTAACTAGGCTAGGGGAGCTGACATAGGAGGAGACATACCGGGGGAAGCAAATACTATATGTGGTTAGGACATACATAGTGATAAAATCAGGAACAGGCAGCCCAGTGGTGGTATTGACAGTAGATGGAGTGAACCTTGGGTGGCTGAAGTAGCATCCTGAACACCGGGTTACTAAGTACCAATTTAGGTTTAAGAATGCAGTTGTGACACAATGTGGGGAAGATGGAGGTGAAAACCAGTTTGGGGGGGACAATAGGCAAGCCAGGAACTAAACCCCTTCAGGATGCAGAGAACCCTACAAGGGATTTGGACCTGGTAGGAAATAGAAGGTGAATAGGAGCAGGGGGAGCAGAGGGGGATGGAATGGGGGTGAAGGAGAGCGGAAGAGTGGTCTGCCAGGATAGGCAATAGGCAAGCCAGGAACTAAACCCCTTCAGGATGCTGAGAACTCTGCAAGGGGACATGACCTGACAACTAGGGTTGAGGGATTGGGGGGAGAGGGGGAGAAGAAGGCAAGTCAGGAACTACTTTCCTTCAGGACGATGGGAACCCTGCAAGGGGATAGGGCCTGGCAGATGGGAGGTGAGGGGGGACAGAGGAGGCGTAGAAGAGGGGGAAGGGCCACCTAGTGGGAGTCAAGAGCTGGAGAGGGGAGGCACATGGGGGGATGGGGTAGAGATGAGAAAATTAGCAGATGTAGGAAGGCAATTAAGTGCAGTTACAGCAATGAACAGTATGATTGTGGAGGAGGAGTGAGAATGAGAGGTGGGATATAGCAGAATGAATTTCCAGAGGAAGGGAGGGAGTTCCAGATATCAGGAAACTTATATGAGAAGGTGACACGACTGGAGGAGGTGTGCCATGATGGGAAGGCAAGTGTTTTATGTGTGGTGGCTTGGGGGAGACAGCAGGAGGGGAAGAGGGTCAATAGGAGGAAGGAGAGATTGGGCTGCAGAGAACCATGCCAGAACTTCCAAACTAAGTTGGCAATCTGAGACAGATGCCTGGCATGGAGTAAAGGGAAGGAGAGGGAGGAATAAAGGTCACAGTGGTGAGTATGAGGGGGCAACCAAATATGAGGCGGCAGAAAGAATTGAAGAGTGCATCCATTATAGATAAGGTGGTTTTGGGGGTGGAGCTGTAAACAATGTCCCCAAAGTCAAGGACTGGGAAAATCATCTTTTGAATGATATCTCTCTTGGCTTGCAGAGGCATGCAGCTGTGGTGTCTGTACAGAGCACCGAGTCTAGGGAGTCATTTTTTGTGGATGGTGTCAATGTGTACCCGGAAGTCTAGGTGTTTGTCTAGCCATAAGCCAAGTTACTTGAATGAGGCTACATCATCGAGTGTTGAGTCAGAGAGGGTGTGGAAGATGGGGGTGGAATTGATCCTTGCCAGTTTCTGTCTGGAGACAAAGGTCATAGAAACTGTTTTTTTTTATGTTCATGATGGGTTGATTTGCATTAAACCAGTGCTGGATGTTGTTAAAGTCCAGCTGAAGGCTGGAGGCCACATCTGAGGGTGTGTTTCCGGAGGAGAACAGCACAGGGTCATTTGCTTACATGTGGATCCATGAAGATGTGCAGGCATTAGGGCAAGTGTTTAAGAAGCTTGAAAATAAAATAGGACAAAGCACTGAGCCTTGGAGACACCTGTGTTGATTGGGAGTAGCGGGGAAAAGGAGTTGCCTACTCTGACAT